>OY979452.1:1200000-2400000 GCA_963855545.1 Ethmia dodecea
AGGCACTTTAAACTCATCCATGAAGATTGGCAAAATGTAAACAGCAGCCCATCTCTACCGACGAGTTGCTGGTTTGAAATGCAATACCTACCATGAGAAAAACCAGCAAGAAGCTCAAGGGCAGCTCTTTTTAATATATTACACAATATACATGCAAAAAATTGCATCCTGCTAGTGTCACACTGTGCCCAGTAGCGCAGTAACATACCCCCGCATTATGGTTAATAGATTCGCTGTGCTAGGAAGCTGCGGGCTCTTCGATCACCTGTTGCCTCGCCGAGGTGCACCGAAATTTGCGTAATGTTTAGCCACGGAGTCCAAATGCTCAAAACCTACTGGGACGAAACTGTACTCTCCAACCACATCCTGGTATTTCCTAGTTTTAAGTGAAAGGTTTAAGTCAAAGTCAAAAGTTTTTATTCAATGTAGGTGCTTCCAAGTCCTCTTATTGAAAGTCATGTGACTCCACCGCTTCGGTATGTATAGTTGAGGAGAAGAAGCGGGGCAAGAAACTCCTCAACAAATTATTCTTTTAAACAATCAATCTAATACAAAGTACAAGTTAAATGGTTTTAGTGATTTGCTGAGCTGGAGAAAATTTACACCAATCATCATTGACATTCAAATATTCATCTCACTTATAATATGTCATTTTACGTAAACCATTTTAACGTGAGTTTTGAACATTTTTTCTGGCAAATCTAGATCAGATTTAGGTTGATAGTGTTGTTGCATGGCGTATTGCAGGTTAATGTGTATTGTGCCAGAAGTCGCCGTGCTTAGCTTTCCGATAGGGTTACCAATACATTTATAATTTCAGGTGGCTGTCGATGATTCCGGCGAGATCCAGTACATGGAATATAACATTTATACCGACAATGGATATGTCATTAACGAGGCACTCATCGCGTACCTGACGAACGCTGTCAGAAACTGCTACGATAACCGTCGCTGGCAGATGAAGTTCTTCAACGTTACCACCGACACCCGCTCCAATACCTTCTGCAGGGCACCTGGTACTATCTTTTATGTTAATGTGGTTAAAGTAGTTACTCTCATCATTCAGTTGACCTGATGGTTCTACTTCTTTCTTTTGGTTGTCATTATCTGTATTGGTTTCCTTTTTGCACACAATATTATGTCTTTTATCACTCAAATTCAATTTTTTTAATAAAAAAATCATTTATATCTGTATGTCATCTGTAGGTAAAAAAACGCTTAGAAATGTTAATGAAATGAAATAAATAAAATGAAATGAAAAACAAGGGACTCTAAACCAAATATCAAATGGTGCACTAGATATAAAGGTCCTATGACCATGATGTCACGTCTTAATGTTTATTCCAGGATCCACAGAAGCCATAGCTATGACAGAGTACATCATGGAACAAATTTCGTACGAGATTGACAGAGATCCATTACAGGTCCGCTTGAAAAACCTAAATCCCATGTTCCCCGAACTCGCTGAGATGATCGAAAAGCTGACAAAGGACGCAGAATACTACAAACGCCGAAAAGAGGTTGAGAAGTTCAACAAGCAAAACCGATGGAAGAAACGGGGGTTGAGAGTGGCTTTGATGAGCTGGCCTCTGACTGCTCTCAATGAGTTCCATGTGCTCCTATCAGTGTTCCATTCAGACGGGACCGTCAGCATCAAACACGGTGGAATCGAGATAGGTCAAGGAATCAACACGAAAATCATACAGACAGTCGCTTATACCCTGAAAATTCCGATGAACAAGATCAAAATTAAACCAGCTGATGTTACAGCGATCCCGAACAGTTTTACAGTGGGAGGCTCGCGTTCCACTTCGGCGGTCTGCTTCGGTGTTATAAAATGCTGCCAGCAAATCCTTGACAGACTGACTGTTATCAGAGAGGCTTTGCCTTCTGCAGCATGGGAGGAAGTTATCCAGGCCGCGTATGCCGCAGGAATAAACTTGCAGACGAGTTACAGAGTGACCTCAAACGATTTGATTCCGTACAGGGTCGGCGGAGTTGCCTTCACTGAAGTTGAGTTGGACATTTTGACCGGAGAACATGATGTTATTAGGACTGACATCATACAAGATGCTGGGACTAGTATCAACCCTGAAGGAGATATAGGGCAGGTAAGTTTACTACACATTATAAAGGATACATTAGTGGTAATGATTAATAACATGGATTTTCTTTAATTTTTTATATGAGGTATATGGTAGATGCAACTGTAGCTAAGTTACTAGAAGCTTTTTTACTTATTTCGGTGATCCCATGTCTTTGTGAGGGCTACCGAACTAGTTTTAAAATTCAAATTCTAATCGTTGTAAAATTAAATCTATTGTAGGTTAAGAAACGGCTTAAAAAACTCCGCAACCGAAATAAGTCAACAATAAATAAATCTTGAAAGAAGTAATTTTAATTAAAATACTGATTTAGCTTTATACGAAGACGTATTAAGTACTTATCACTACCTCAATGGTAAAGGAAGACACCCTGAGCAAACCCGCAGATCTTAGAATCATTCGTACCTCTGAGACTTTTAAGGCACTCCAGTCCAGCGACAGGCTCACCAATACCCATCACGTTTACAGATCTAACACATACACTAATTAAATGTGGGATCCTATAAGAGTAGAATAGGTATCTGCTCTTCATTGTGGTACAAAGTTCTGAAACCGTCTTTGTCAATTCCTTAATAGGTAGAGGGTTCCTTCATTATGGGCTTAGGGTACTGGACCCACGAGGTCCAGATCTTCGACGAGAAGACCGGCGAGCTGCTCACCGACCGTTCCTGGTACTACCACGTGCCGCTCTCCAAAGACATCCCCATCGACTTCAGGATTCAGCTGAGGAAAAACTCCTTCAACCCCGTCGGTCCTTTGGGATCTAAAGGTTGTTCATTTCTTTCTATTTATAAAGTCACCAAACCATAGACAACAACCAGACGTTGCACTTGCACTGGTCTGATATACTCGTACTTAGTACCTAAAAATGGGTAAGTTCATGAGTAGCATGTGAAAAATAGGCCGGCCATATCTCGCGAAGAACCGACAACCATTGGGGTATACGTGTTCTTTAGTGGAGACCGCGACTCGGCAAACGTAGTGTAGGACGCCCTCCGGCCAGATGGGATGACGATCTGCGAAAGGCTGCAGGCAGATGCTGGATGCGTCAAGCCGAAGACAGGGCGCTATGGCGCTCATTAGGGGAGGCCAGCAGTGGACGAATGTATGCTAATGATGATGATGTGAAAAATCATATGAAATGAATATTCATAAGACACATCTGCTAGTCTTCTTCAGCCTGCTATTTATGATCATGTAAATTTATTGAGATTAAATTCATAAATAAGAAAACACATGTACAAAATACTGAACAAAGAGCCGACCTCGGTTTCTCAAAAATGTGCCCAAGGCATTTCCTAAATGCCCCTAGATATGTAATAAATATGTTGGCTTCTGGCGCGAATAGAACCCGAAATATTTTTAATAATCATTTATTTCTGTAGGTACAAAAGGTACACTTAGAAATGTCAATAGTCTAATAAAAAGGCACTTTGAACTTGTCCACGAAGATTGGCTAAATGTAAACAGCAAGCCCATCTCCACATACAAGTTGCTGGTTCCAAATGCAGTACCCCGAGAAGAGCTAGCAAGAAACTCAAGGGCAGCTATTTTTAATCTCATGTCTTACTAGTAATGATGGTTTGGTGGTTATAAATTGTGATGATTGTAGGAGCGTCAGAGCCAGCGACGACGTTGGCAATTTGCGTAGCGTTTGCTCTGAGGGAGGCTATTGCAGCGTCGCGCGAGGACACCGGCTACCCTCGGACCAAGTGGTTCAACGTTGGTGAGGATATACATCATGTATAATCATTATAATAAATTGTGGGACAAAATTTACATACGTTATTCAGTCCCAAATTAGGCAGAGCCTACTACTGTACTATGGGTAATAAACAACTGACAGACATACTAAATTATTATTAAACACCTAGACAGGATGCCATCAGACATGTTGATGCACACAAATGTTTTTTATTTTATAAAAGAAAGGGGGGCAAACGTGCAGACGGGTCACCTGACGGTAAGTGACTACCGTCGCCCATGGACACCTGCAACTCAAGAGTCACAACTGCGTTGCCGACCTTGGAGGTGGGAGTTGGGGGAGGGGGAGGGGGGGGGGCTTAGTATCACTCCGGTCGAGCCGGCGCCCAAGTGTGCAACAGCATGGCTCTCCCAGGAAAATGTTGGCCTCGAGCGGGGATCGTACCCGCGACCTCCAACTGAGAAGCCAGGGTCACTACGGACTGAGCCAAGAGGCTCGTCAAAATGAAACATGAACCTCAGATTTCTCAACGTTAATCACAGGCTCACCAACTGTCACGTTACGGGGTCCAAAACATGAAGTTACTGGTGAAGTCTGCCGCCCTTCTCGGGAATAGGCATGAGACTGAATGTATTGAACGAAGTTTTATACGCCCTCAGGTATAACTGGTATTAGTAAAAGTTATGGGGATAAAATCACCTGCCGGCTGTATTTTTAGAGTTCATAGAACCCGTCAGCCTGTAAGGCTCGAGTGAACAGGCATCTTCTGAGCAAGCTCGTCCCATAGGCCCCGTCTTTGCCTTCGGGAAAGTCTAGGGTAAAGACTAAGCAATAGAGTAAACATGTTCTTTCCTATTTACGTCATGTATGTATAATGTTCTTTTCAGATGGTCCGTATACTCTTGAAGCCAACGTTTTGAAAGCAGATGTGCGCCTGGACGAGTTCTTGTATAACTAAGTACACTTTTTAACCGACTTCAGAGAAGGAGGAGGTTTCTCAATTCCACATAGGTATATGTATATTTTTTTTATGTTCTGTGTTCTTGAAAAACTTCGTCGTTTATGAACCGATTTTGATGATTCTTCTTTTGTTGGAAAGGAGATAGACCAAGGGTGGTACCATGATAAGGAAACCAGGATCTGATAATATCATCCCAGAAAAATTGAGGGAAACCTTCGAAAATCGTAGTGACTAGTGCTTTTTTATACTTATTTTAGTTTCTTGCTTGCAGTCGTTTTTTTTTTCATTAAAATTATACTTAGACTGATCAAGAGTCGTTCGGTATTATTAGAACAGCTCAATTCTATGATGAGACTTCTAGCTTGACGATCTCAAATCAGTGCGGGTTCTTTTGACACACTTCTGAGACTACTTCTATGACTCTCAAACGACCATTTCTTACTTATCTTACATTAGAAGTGTAACAAGGGTAATGAAAGAAAAGGAAAGGGTACCTAAGCAAAATTTTATGTTTAATGGAATTGTTTTTTAAATATAATCAAATTATATTACTGTTTTATATTCACAGTCCTCTATATAGATAGAGTCAGTACATTTATTGTTTTCGACCTATGTTTTTGTACCTACTGTTGTTATTCCTTTGGCAAATAAATACTTTTATTATTATTATCTCTTTATTTATTTTAAGTCTTAGATTAGGATATAAAAGTAAAATATATAAAAACTATATAAAAAAAAACTATATATTTACAAAACAATATAAAAATTACACATTATAAAAAACCTAACCTAGGGTGCCGCCGGCAGCGGGGCAGAGGCCCAAGCTGCCGGTGGCCAGGGCCTTATTATTATTATTACTACTCTACTTATGATTTTTAAATAATAAATCGTGTTTTCACAATGTCACATCACATCCCTATTTCGCAGTGGGAAAAGTACCCATACAATACTATACATAGTTGACTGTGACACGTATTTTCACATGGCGCCAAATTGTCGCGCCATAAATGAAAGGCTACAACGCTCGGCTACACGTCTATATTGAGAATGAAATGGTTAATCAGAATGAAAAGTAAATTATAGTAATAATAATGGTAGACTTGAATAGTGGGGGAATTCGTTAAAAATACATGGAATAGAAACAGACTTTAAGAAATATGATTTGTACAAAATACGTCCATCCCCTGAGTGAAGAGGTTTTCCATTCCTAGAAATAACCACTTTTACTAGAGTATATAGCTGGAACGGAGTGGGGAACCAATTCTGGGATATGCGGGTTTCATCACTATGTTAGCGGGCTATCCTATCACTCATCATCATCATCAGCCTATAGCGGTCCACAGCTGGACATAGACCTCTCCAATTGCACGCCATTCAGCTCGATTCTCGTCGACTCTCATCCAGCTGCCAGCCACCCTGCGAAGGTCGTCGCTCCACCTAGCCTGAGCCTCCTACATTACGCTTTCCAATTCGCGGTCTCCACTCTACAACATGTCTACCCCAACGCGCAACGGTCATACTACGGCTAATATGCCAGCCCATTGCCACTTAAGCTTGCTTATTCTGCGAGCTATATGTCTATACATATAGCCCACATAAATACGTGGGCTATACATACATACACACATATGCTCACGCCTATGTGGTCTATCACTGCTATAATTTAATTTCTTATATTTAAATTATATTCAAGGCATATTCAATTATTTATCATACTATTTTCTGGAGTCGGTACAGTGGCGTAGCGTGCCTTGCCCCATAAAGAGAGCTCGCTTCTCATGCGTACGGGGCTCGGGTTCGAGTCCTGGGGATGGCATTGATTGTGAACAATGAGTTTTTCATAAAACTTACTTACATATTTTAGCACGACGGTAAAAGAAAACATCTTGAGGAAACCCGAGGGTTCCAGAATTGATTCTGAGGTATTTGTAGAGGCGCCCTCAACACCTGTTAAAACTATTGATACTGGAGAAAAGTGGGTAATTCTGGGCCAAAGTCCTGATTGGTTCTAACTCAATCTTTGGATAGAGTTAGAACCAGTGAACTCTAGGGGCTTTTATGTTTATTTTATATTTTACTAGCGACCCGCCCCGGCTTTGCAAGATTGCAATGCTAACACTAACCTTCCTCTTGAATAACTCTATATATTAAAAAAAACCGCATCAAAATCCGTTGCGTGGTTTTAAAGATTTAGGCATACAAAGGGACATAAGGACATAGGGACATAGGGATAGAGAAAGCGACTTTGTTTTATACTATGCAGTGATGATCTAGGCACTTATGGGTTAAGGCACTAACATATAATAAGTTTAAATTTACTAACAAAATGGACTTTATATCATTGTCTGAAATAAATAAATATTATTAATTTAATTCTATAAATCAAACACCACTGCCTGCCCCGAGGGGAAACGTGCACATAATTATTTTTAGGTTTACAGGTTATATTGTATCATGTACTTACTTCAATCATCATCACCATCGACCAGTGATGGCCCTTTCTTTCATCATATATGAAGAAATATGGGTGATACTCGTATTCATTCCCCCGTGAGCCCACGCGGATTGGGAGATGATGATAATTTAAGCCAGTGGCCAACTAAGGCTCATTTGACCACAAAGCCGTTTCAAGCCACCCAAGGAGATCTGAGATGGCTCAACATTGGATGTAACTTATTTAATATTAGTGTCGTATATTAGTTTCAACTACCTATTGTTGTGAATAGATTGGCATCGTGCCTTGAATATAATATACTAAATTAAAAAATAAATTGTTTTGGTCTTACGAGTGGAGGTGCTTGCTTGAAGTTTGCTGACTAGGCTCCACAAGACTGTTTTATTCGTTTGTTTGTACTTATCATAGAGCATTTGTATGCATGAGATTTATTGTATGAAAAAAACTGTGATAGAAAAATCGTTTTAATTTTTGATGTAATTAACATTAAATATCCCACTAAGCCTAATGTGATATAGGGGTCGAAAAGATAATGAAAAATTTTTCACCGTATATAGATGCAGTTTGGGAAGCATTATACTTATTTATAAAACTAGGTATTCCAAATTTCAAGTCTTAAAGGTATTTGTTAGACAGCTGTGACCTTTGAGTATTAAACCAACCGGAGACGCCACTGACAGGCGTCCCCTTTGCCAAAAAAAAGTGTCGGTCAACAGGCATACCTGTTATAGGTAATACAACTAGTTTTTTTGAGTTCACGGAGAGCTTGGATTGGTGAATGTATTTGTGTGCATCTAGTTCAAGCTAGTGTTTAATTGTTTTAAAAAAATGCGTTTGTTTTAACATTATTTGTGTTTGTTTCCTCGTCCCCCGCGCAGAAATTGGCCGACTTTTTTGCAAAGAAACTAGTGCGCGTGACGTCTCCTGTTGGTTTAATACTCAAAGGCTGTGACAGATAGACAGACATAACACCATAAAGGTTTATTTTTGACTGTTTAGCTACGGTATGAAACCCTAAAAATAAATAAGGAGCTCTTGAAACAATCTAACTAGGCAATATGAGATAATAAACAATTCAACCGTGATTCAATCAAAGGTCGAGCTATGGAATAATGTTATCTATGGTCATGGGAAGCTGGTGCCGAGCCAACATGGGACTTACAAGGTCAATGTTGGCTTCCTTGTCTTTCGCAGTTTGTAGAAAAAGATGGTATAGTGAGTAGACTGAGGAGTAGACCTTTGTCAATAGACTGTATAAGATAGGCTACGGCATAGTGAATGTTTTCGCCAATACATTTTCAGAGAATCTTTGAACCAGCTATACCTATTAACCTTAGTATTTTATCACAGTATTTTGGTAAGGATAGATGATTGTTCCTATAAATAAAATAAATAAATAAAAAATCTCACGCCTTTTATCCCCGAGGGGGTAGGCAGAGGTATTACAATACTGGATATATCCACATTTCACGAGATATATTGGACCCCTAAACGTGATAGGTGGTGAGCCCATCGCCGGACCGGGTCTATTTACACATGTCTCAGAATTAATTCTGAGACCTGCGAGTTTCCTCACGATGTTTTCCTTCACCGTCGAGCTAGTGATAAATATGTACGTAAGTTTTTTGAAACTATTGGTACATGCCAGGATTAGGATTCGAACCCGAGCCTCACTGATTTTCGTCCGATCAAATCGATTCGATATTCGATCGATTTAAGATCTTTTTGGAAACAATCGTCATGGATCATCATTGTTTTCTGAGTGGATTCTTACGAGGATACCATACCTACGTGCCTGATCAATAAAGTTCTAAATTTACTTACTCTCTTTGCTACTTCAGTGTACATTCGCTGATTTTCCAGCGGTTATAAATAATTTACATAATATATGTATGTAACAAAAGCTTTTTACCATTAAAATACCTGGAGATAGAATTATGCTACGATTAATAATAGTAATAACAGCAATACATACCTAACTACAACACTTTCACACGAACTTCTGAAACACAAGTTTTTAAAATATTTCTTACGTCTTTATGTTAAATACTTATTCGAATCGAAACAAGTCATTCAATAATTGATCACAAGACACTCTGCCAGGCCTCTGTGCCTACTATACCTACTCAAAACAAGATTATATGTAAGATTGTTATACAATATCTACCAGTATTAAATTGCTAGCATAGTAGGTAGGTTTATCTTATAATATAATATATGTCAGTCTTGCTTGTTTGTAGGTACAGTCAACAAAGTTGTTAGGGTTACATGGCCAGTAACTAAGAATTCATTTTTCTGGGGAAGTCATAAATAAATCTTATTGATTAATGTTTATTTCGGAAGGTATCTTTGATCCCTATAATTTACCAAAAAAATACTATAAATACATTTAAGGCTTTAAGAGAAAAGTGAATCTTAATTTTTGGCCATGTAACACTAACAACTTTGTTGACTGTACCTACGTTGAAAATATTTTACAATTCAATAAATTTATCGATAATCTTGTTATCAAATTTATCTTGTTTTAGTTCCTTTAAAGCCATATTTGCTCTCCTTAGGTGTTATGCCTCAAAATTTCAGTGTGTAGCGGAAATATTAAAAGCCATCAAAAAAAAAAACTTGTCAAAAAACCAAGTCTCGCAAGTCAGTTCTTCTACCGTAAAAAGTTGTGAGATCCATGTAATACCAAGTCGGTTGATTTATTCAGTCCCTACTAAGGGACCTTCTGTCTTATGTAATTACGTAATTAGCTAATCTAACAACATCTTGTAGTGACCATATCAATTAAAATCAAAAATATTTTAAATCATTTTTGTTTTCAGCCGAAAAATAAGACTTTAGCCGAAGCTTCTTTTTCGTTTTCGGTTGAAAATCCATTTTCGGTCGGACACTAATAAAAAGTTTTGCGAAAGTTATCTATTTCAAACTGTGTTGCTGTGGCATAGATTTTACGATTGGAACGAAGTTGCGAAAGGGGGCTAGACGGAAAAAAATAAGACCAAAAGTTGTAACGACACTTTTAAGACCAAAAGTTGTAACGACACTTTTTGGGACGAAGTTCCTTGCCTATTAAGGGGGCTAGACGGATGATGATGATGATGGCGATGGTGATGAGATGATGATGATGAGATGATTATGATGAGGATGATGATATGATGATGATGTGTGGATGAGATGATCATGATGATGATGAGATGATGATGATGGAACTACGTTCCATCCGGGTGTCCACGAGCACGTGGAGATTGGCACATTGGACTTTGTAACGTTCTTATTACAATCGCCTTACAGGTCAAACTTGCTCTATAAATAAAGTGCTTCATGTGCTCTTGACTGTAACTACTGGCGATCCGCCCTCGCTTCGCTTCGGTGTATCAAAACAAAATATATCTTTTAATCACTGGAATGTAGGGATATATCTGAATTTAGTAACGTATATATATAATAAATTGCACTGGTACCTGGCAAGTTTTGGCAAGAAACCCGAAATGGTGGCCGTTCTGTCTGACTGTCTAATACAGCGGCTTCGAATTTCATGGAAATTTGGAATAGTTTTATGTAATGCTTGAAAAACTATGTTGCAAATGAAATAATAAATATAATAATTTTTAGTTTAGAATCATAAGGGGATGAAATGGGGTATTGAAATTTTTAAGTGGGGTATCATATGAAAGAGTTTTATTTGCACATTACAAAACGTTTTTTTTGTTTTCAAAATAAATAGGGATGACGTTTATCCAACCTATCAAGTAACCGAATGCAAACTTTAGGACTATCTATTTGTCTTAGAGCGCCCGTGGGATGACGACGCTTGACTAGTAAGGTATTTATAGATATTTACAGAAAAAAATTGTGTCTCTACCACAGTTCTTTAAGAAATTACAAATAATCTTTTACATAGATTTACATTTCATTATTGCGTACCTACTATAGAGACTACGTATATCTATTCGCGATTCTGACTCGCACTTAACCAATTTTATTTATAAATGAATTCGGTCAATCCTTAGCTAGATAATTGTAATGATCTATTCTACATTAATGTTATATCTAAAGATGTTGTTTATAAATAAATAAAAAATGTTTGTAAGTTTGTAGGTACTCGTAACTATAAGAGCTACGTTATCTAAGACCAGTGATCGGATTTAAAATTATTTCACGGATGAAAATCAGTATTCCGGAAATGACTCGGATAAACCTGCGGGGCGCATCTTGTAAATAGAACAATAATAACCAAGAAAACCAGAAGGAATGCTGTTTTTAATTTACGCGAATGACCGATGGCCGCACCTAGTAATAAATAAAAAAATAAACAAGGAAAAACACAAGGAATCAATAAAACTGCAGACGGGATCGCGACCGGTCGCTTGTATAGCCACGAGGGAGCCATCTTATATATTTTTATCACTGTTAACCTTCAGTCCGTCTACTAAAATATCGGCGATCAAACGTAAAAAATATACGCGGAGATACGAGCACGTTCAACATTTACATAATTAATTATTTTATTAAAGTGTGACGTAATCAAAATATAGGTAATTAAAAAAAAAACAAAAAAAAAATGTTGCGTTTTGTTGTGGGCGGAGTGTGACATCAGAACTAAATGTCAAGCAATAAAAAAGCAATTGGATATACGTCGACGACGCGATGTGTATACTATAGACGCATTGGCAGAAAACTGGTAAATATTAAGACTGATTGTAAACAAACATGTATATAGTATTGAAAATTGTTAGTAAGTAATTCTAGGGTAAGTATATGTAACGCGCAGTACGGAAGAACACTGACTTTCATATACAGATTTATTTTAATTTGGAAGTCAAAAGTTTTATCTAAACTGTTTATAGTCAATACTCAATGCCCTGTGTTCATTGTTTGTTGTACAAATCGTTGTACCTACTAATAGCGGCTTCTTGCGTACGTTTTCCATTCAAATTTAATTGAACCTGTAGTTTATCACCGCCAGATGTTGTAATTGTAACCCTTTGTGATAAGTAAGCAACAAAGCGGAATTAAATATACTTACATGCCCATTGACGGTACCAAAACGCGCTGTTATTTTTTATGAACATAACGAGCAATATAACGTGTTTGTATTAATGTAGTCCTATATATTTTTATTGCAGCCTACGTCAGACAGGGTGGAGTCAAAACGATGACGACTGTAATTTAGTCACTCTATCTAACGCTCCGATCAACGAAAGTGCTTCCAAAGCAGCATGGCAAATAGCTCAAGATTTAACTCGTCGATTCTGGTGACTGTCGCCAATTTCACGAAGCAGGAAGATGCGGTAGACATCTTCAAAATAGCATGGCAAGTTGGAATTTGTGCGTCTTACAGTGGCTTTGTCTTGCAGCTAATTTATCTCATGTTGATACCGAACTGCAGAAAGTATGACGAAAGAGTGCTTACCCAACTTACAATCGCTAGAAGTGCAAACACGGTGCTGGAATATTTAATAATGATGAATGTAATTGGAAAGATCAAATGGAGAATTGTGAAAGACATTTTATACGTGCTATACCTTCATACGGACCTTGTTTTAGTGTTATGGATGTACGTCTTCACAAAGAAGCTGTACGATAAAGTGGTGATAGTGTTTTCAACGCAAGATTGGAGTGTTCTATTAATATCTGCGATTATATGGTTTTTGACGTTACCCATAGCCGTGCTCTTACAATATGTGCTAACCAACCACATATATATGTTCCGGATATGCTACAGAGTGTATGCTTTCACGAAATTCATGGTTTTGTTTATGAACTTGTTTTTGTTTATCAATATATTTCGTGTGGTGTTCAAACGAGGCGTCAATAATTCGAGAAACAAATTAGATTTCATGAAAGCAGCCATCATATCTTTCATGCTTGTGTCGATGACAAGTCTTCAAGTGATGGCCACTGATTTGTTCTCGCTTTTTTATGGAGAAAGCAACGCTTTGATTAAAAGTTTCTGTGTTATCAATTCGTACCAAGTTCTATTGGTGACGGCCATTTTTATTATTTTGGCGAATGGCAAAATAAAAGATCCCGTTATGAGAGTAATGTCGTTGCGTTTGAAAGAAATTGTGATAAATTGAACGAATTATTACATTAATATTGTTAAGTGTTAATTCCAGTTATAAATTACAGCCAAGTAAACCGACCGATATGAGAATTAATAGAATACGTATATCAAAGTGGATGACGCAGGCTGATCGCAGCTAGTTTAATTTTCGATTATATTCGGTATAAGACTGTCAAAACAAAGCATGCCGACTCTCTACTACAAAGATATTAAAGTAAGGATGAGTTATATTCATACTGCTTGCGTTTGAAAATTGATCCCCTACGAGTGTGCTACAACATGTACTACTTACTTACTTACTTCTTAGCGTATTTATAGGATACAACAATGACGGGGAAAGATGATACGGAACGAATAATATAGAAACAGAGAGCTATCTGTTAAGAGTTGCGCTTAAAATACGACTTGAAATACAATGCGACTAAATAAAATGTGGTTAATTAGCTACATTTGTCGGCCTCATTTTCCGTGCTCTAGTAACATATCTACGTCTTTCTATATATAATATCTTAATATCTTTGCTCTACTATATAGAGCAAAGAACAGACGCCAAGCGTCGGCGTCGCGCGTCGTCTAACGTTATTTGATTTACTTTTTATAAATTGAATCCATGGGAACAAATTAATTGAAATAATCATGTTGCGATTCTTCAGCACCATAGAATATTTTATCATAAAATATGTTATCATAATAATATAATAATACCTATATGAATATCGGTACAAAACCGAGGCAAAACCCAGCTCAAAACTGCATAATACCTAAATGCTTCAATCCGGAAGGTGGCCTGGCTATTTTTGAAAACGGGACCATAGGCAAGTAGATACCTAATACATACAATAATAATTAAATATTACCTCCAGCGCACCACGTTGAGGTAAGGGTAATAATAAACTAATCTATTAGAAAGGTTTTCTCACATATCGAATGTTAATCATTATTTTATGAACTCGTGAAGCTAAAATTCCATTTTCTTTTGAGCCATAATTTTCATATTTCTAAAGGACAATGTTCAGGGAACTATGGAACCCCGTCTAGAGTTGCGTCAAAGCCAAACTTGTTTCAAATACAGTTCACAAATAGCCCTTCATTACCTTTGACATGATCATTACTTTTGACTTTTGATTATAAATTAACCTAATAAAATGTCATTTTCTGTACTTTATTCATAGTTTAGTACAGTCATGAGCACATGAAGCCTTACACTTGTTGTGCGAGTCTGATCTCTAAGGCGATTGTAATAAGAACGTTACAAAGTTCAATGTGTCAAGTGTAGTAGAACACTGCTATACGTTCCAATTATTTAATATATTATACCTTCAGTCGATACAAATTACTATATTTAGCACATAATAGTGAAACACGAAATAGCACACGATATTTTACAATTATCTTTCAGACCGTCCGTTCTCAACCGTTGTCGCGTCCAGAATGCCTCCACCTCACAATTCAAACATGGCCGCCAACCGCCAACATAGTGTTGCCAGCTTCTGATTCGATTTTCCCAAGTGATATTTGCGATATATCACTTAAAAATATCGATAAAAATCTATCGAACCTTACATTGTCAATCGAACCTTACATTCGACCATCCTGACCTCGTGTGTGTCCCCACACACGAACCCAGGTGGAACCCAAACCTTACATTCGGCCTGTGGTGAAAGCATTCTTGATACGAAATATTAACTTAAACGTTTTCCTATTACAACCAAATTCAATGATATACTCACTTCAATACTGATTTACAATCTATTTACAATAAGTAGTACAATTTTATACAATATTTACAAACTCCTCAATTACCTAGTAAGGCATCTCGAAAATTCTTTACAATTAATGAAATCATAAAGGCAAATTAAACTGTTTTCTATAATGCTTCATTAATTAAGATACTTTCTATTAAAGTTAACCAATTTCAAGATTTTGGTGGCTGTGTTGTTTAAAACTAATTATCAATAGATACTTGCTAACCCCTTCCATTCTAGCAAGATCACTCTAACTCGAATTGAATGATCACAGCCGTAAACCCGTTCCATTCTTACAGCTATGATCTCTTCATAACTAGTAATACTTGCTAACCCATTCCATTCTAGCAAGATTACTCTAATTTAACTTAATCATCTATCACAACCGTAAACCCATTCCATTCTTACGGCTATGATCTCTATGTAACTGGCAATACTTGCTAACCCTTTCCATTCTAGCAAGATCACTCTAATTCCACTTAAATTATCACAATTCAATTATAACTTCTCATTACTATTTCTTAATACTCTAATTTACCTTACTTTATTATTTATTATCTTTGTAATTTTTACATTTATACATTTTATTTATTTATTATTTTCTACATAATTATTATTTATTTGGCTATATACATCTACCTAACTATATAATGACATAAATCTGTACATATGCATATATCGCTATCTACTTATGAATCTCATTTTATGTTACGGCATTCCATGTGATTTGTATTTACAATTTATAGGCACATAGTGTGCTTGCGACTTAATTGTTTGGAAATATTACAATCAATATTTACACTAATATGTATAAGGTAATCATTACAATGAAAACTCTAATTATCATCAATCTCCATAGTACTGGTGCTGTCAGACTCATTATTGTCACTTTGAACCTCTAACGAAGCCACGTGTACCCAAGGCAACATTCTGTCGGAAGCAACAGTCGTCTTGCGCTTATTTTTCTTACCTGTCAGTCCTGGTATAGATGCTAATCGATATCGATCGTTACCGAGCACACCAACCACGCGGTATGGCCCTATATATGACGGCAGAAGCTTTGCACTTTTGCCGTCATTTTTAAAGCAAACCCTAGTTATCTTAACTAAGTCACCAACAGAATAGGTTCGCGCCGGGTGCCTGTTTTTGTCATAATTGAGCTTTTGTCTCTCCTGCTCTTTCTGGATGCTGTCCTTAACTTCGTTACGAATGGAAACTAAATCGCTCCTCTCACAAGTTTCGCGTCTAATCTCATTTAGTCTAGGATCTAGTTCAGCATTCATAGAAGTCCCGAACATTGCTTCAGCTGGACTTCGCCCTGTAGTCTTTTGACAAGTATTGTTTAGTCCCCACTGTACGCGACCCACCTTCACGTCCCAATCCTTCTCGTCGTAGTTTAAATTCTGGGCAGTTAACGAACTCAAGATCGTGCGGTTGTACCGTTCTACCTGGCCATTGGATCTTGGGCTGGCCACCGCATTCAAAACATGCTTTATGCCTTTGTCCAGACAAAATCGACGAAAAGCATGAGACGTGAAACACGATCCGCGGTCACTGATAAGGCGATCGGGGTTCCGAAAAGTGTAGAAAATATCCTCTAAAGCCTTTATGACGTTTACAGTGTTTGTGTTTCTCACAGGTTTTAAGAAAATAAATTTAGTAAACGCCTCTACCACTACCAACAAGTGACTATTCCCTCGTTTCGATTTAACGAAGGGCCCGAGATGGTCTATATGTACCGTATGAAACGGGACATCTATCTTCTCTATCGTGTGCAATTCGCCTTCCTTCGCGGTTGACGTTTTCTTACTGTAAGCGCACTCCAGACACGCACCCACGTACTTTTTGATGAACTTGGTCATTCCGGAGAACCAATAAGACTTTTTTATCCGCTCTAAAGTCTTCTCCACCCCAAAATGACCAATGTCATCGTGGTTCATACGGCACAACTGCCATCTCGCACCCTTCGGTACCACCCAACGAATCTTAGTCTTATCGTCATTGTCGATGTATTTGTAAAGCCTATCTTCCTTAAGCACGTAATTATCGCGAAAATATTTTAGGTCCTCCACATCGATTTTAGACGTAAGGATGTTCCTTATCCTGTTTAATTCAGTGTCTCCTAATTGCAGCGTTTGGAGCCAATCCTCCTGGCTTATGGACATAACCGTCGGATAATGTTCCAACGTATCGCTAGCATCGTCTCCACGAACTGGGTTACGCGATAGAGCATCGACATGGGACATCTTGGTTCCCTGTCGATACTCGATCGTGCAGTTGAACTCTTGCAAGAGGAGCCACCATCTTGCTATTCGCGGAAGAATATCACGCTTTGAGAAAGTGGACCGTAAAGCGCTGCAGTCCGTGACTATTTTAAACGTTTGACCCAGGAGATACACTCGGAATTTTCGCAACGAGCAGACTACGGCTAGCGTCTCCAATTCGTACGCGTGAAAATACTTCTCTTCAGGTGTCGTCTGACGGCTATAAAAACTCACTGGCTGAAACGAATCTTTGCCTTTAGCTCGTTGCAACAAAATTCCGCCTACACCGATTTGACTGGCGTCTGTGTGGAGCTCGGTCTCAGCACTAGGATCGTAAATAGCCAGAATAGGGCGGGTTACTAAACATTCCTTCAATGCTTGAAAGGCATTTTCCTGTTCCTCCTCCCAACTCCACTCCACGTCTTTTCTCAACAACCTATTCAAGGGATTGGCGATCTGGGCAAAGCCCTTAACAAACTTGCGGAAATACCCGACCAAGCCTAAAAACTGCCGTACGCAGTGTACATTGGCTGGACGAGGAAAATCCACAACGCAACGAATTTTCCTGTCACCTTTCCTGTAACCCCAGCTAAACTTATCTCGTAGCCCAGATATTCTACGTTATCGCGCAGGAACTCACACTTGGACAAGTTTAAGGTAAGGTTAGCACTTTCCAATGACTTCAAAACCTTCTCCAAGCGCTCAAAACACTCTTCCTTGTCCTTGCCATAGATAAGTACGTCATCAATATAGGCTGTGGCCCCAGTATACCGTGAAGATCCCAACACCCTATTCATCATCCGCTGGAATACAGCGGGGGCGTTCGCCAGGCCGAACGGCATACGATTAAATTCGTACTGGCCGTCCGGCGTGACGAAAGATGTTAAAGCCTTGGACTGTTCCGATATCGGAACTTGATAGTAGCCCGATGCCAAATCAAGAGTTATGAAAAACGATTGACCGGAAAGCCTAGCAATCTCGTCCTCGATTATTGGCATCGGGTAACGCTCCTTCACGGTCACCGAGTTCAACAACCTATAGTCCACACATAACCGCATTTTGCCGTCCTTTTTACGCACCAAGATTATAGGGCTCGCATACTCGGACACCGATTCCCTTATTATTCGGCATCAAGCATCTCGTCCACCATTTCACGAACCTGTTCCCGTTCCTTATGCGATAGGCGGTACGGACGGTAAACTACTGGCTGCTTACTATTTAACTCGATGGTCATTTCGGTTAGACTAGTGCATCCTAGCTGTTTTAATGTATTTGCAAAACAGTGTTTGTACCTGTTTAGTATATCGAGTAACTTCTGTTTATCTTGCTCATTAGCCCTGTCACCTATCTTTACCAATTGCTCATCAATATTATTGCACCCCGAAATAACATCTTCAGACAAAGGCGTGGTGATTCGATTAACCACCTTTACCTTAGAAGCACGACCTAAAGTAGTACCCCTCATCAATTTACAAGATGGTGCCATAGGTGTAACGCAAATATAGAACACATCATCCTTTACCTCGTATAACCCACCACAAATCAGTAACTCCTGTAAAGGTTTTCCAATGATCTTTGTGCTCACTAAAACCGTGCCACTCGTGGCCGGTTCCGTAACTACCCTTATCGAAGCTGGGCCGTATATATCGACACAAGAGGCTAGCCTAACCTTGATCATTTCATTGTTGCTGACGCCGCAATCAGCAAACGGCATCTCTTTACCGAAGCTAAGAAACCGTAGCCTCTCAGAATTTTTATAGACCTCAACATGTGGCTGTTCGGTAAAGGATTGCCCAATAAGCAGGGGCAAATCTAAGAACTCATCTTCAACTACTAAAAACTTTACACTAGCGACCACATCATCAATTTTTAGGTCAACAATCACGCTGCCCAACGTATACACAACCTCATTCCCGAACCCCTTCAATACAGAGGTATCGCCGTTATTATACTTGAGACCTAGTACCGGAGCAAGAGAACTCGCCATTAGCGACACCTCACTACCAAAATCCACGAACGCCTTGGTTTGTACCCCGTTAACAAGTACATCCTTATTAAACTTTTTGCTAGAACCTGATGACGAAATACACATAGTCTTATTGACAGTAACGTTTTTACCGTCCTTGTGGTCGGATGTCTTATCCCTACAATTGTCAGCCTGATGTCCTATTCTATTGCATATGGTACATTTTAAAAGAGGCTTGGGGCACTTCAAGTAAGGATGTCCCTTTTCTTTGCAGTTGAAGCAAAACAAACTAGCGTTAGCCGAGAACGGAGTAGGTAAAACTTTGTTTTTATTAGAAAAAATATTATTAGCTGAGTTGGTTTCGCTGCCTGATTTGGGTTTATAATTTTGAGAAAATCGATCCGAATTATGAGACAAGTCCTTATTGCTCATGAGAAACTGTAATAATTGATCGGGTTTGGTGCAGCGCAATGCTAGGGCGCTAGATTTCATTGTTCTGTCTCTTAGCCCATGAATTATGCAATCGACTGCACGCTTACCGACGATGTCGCACTGGTTCAAAAGAGATAGTTTCTCGTAATAGTACGCTTCTATGGGCTCATTGTACCTGCTCTTGCGCCGCAACATATCCTCCAGGGTTTGTCCAAAATTCTGCTCGTATGGGAAAGCGCTCAAAAGTTTTTCCTGCCATTCCGGCCAGGTGTATAATATGGTATCTAGACTTTCGTACCAAGTCTTGGCCAAACCCTGGAGTTTTTGTAAGGCAAAATGCACAATCGTTTTATCGTCCCAGCCATAGACGGTAGCACACTCATTTATTTTTTTGAGCCATATGTCGATTCTTTGATTTTTAGAAGAAGGGTCGAATTCTGGAAGCATATTCTTTTGATTTAAGTGGAAATTCGCGGGAGTAGTGTTTACCGTCTGTGGCTGTGTTAGAGGCTGTGATTTAAGCGCTTTTAACAGGTTCATGACATCATCAGCAATAAAACTAGGATTAGTGAAATCTTTTTGAGTTGAAAACGAGGGTACCTCTCGTCGATCTTCGCGTTGGGCTGTTTGACCACGAACCGACGGGCCCCTTGGTGGCGGAGTTGTGCTCTGTCGGCGGCGACCGCCCACACTGTCGTCACGTCTGCGGCTACCTCGCTGGCTCGGAGAACGCCGCAGGCGGCTCCGCGATCTCTCCAGGTCACCTTCCAGAACCCGAAGTTGCCTGCGCTGCCGTTCCACTTCAAGTTCCCGCTGTCGTAGACTAAGGCTCCGTCGGTCGTCCCGTATAGGGCTGCGACTTCGCCGCCTCGCAGCACTTCCTTCGCCACGAGTATCATCACGACGACTTCGCCTACTCCTTCCCCGAGGTGCTTCGGGAGTAGACAAACGACGTCGTGTTTCGTCTTCGTCGTTCATTTATCTGAAACTCACACACGGAGAGAAAATATTAGAATAATGACTAACAGATGAAATGTCAAATATCTCGTAAAGGGTGCATAAAATCGCAAAAATAACAAAATTTTGCGCCCCGTATACCCTACAGACACGCATATACCCCTTAGTTTCCACTACTAAAAAGTGACCTCGAGTGACCTTAATATTATGTTTAGTTTAGTTTATTTATCTCAAAATATAATGTTCTTGTAAATATAAAACGTATGTCAAATTTACAATATGTAATTGCAAAAAGATAAAATATATATATATATCAAGTAACCATAACTATTGAATATTTGTAAAACCTTTCATATAATTATCACGGCAAATGAGATTAAGAATATTCGATTTAATTAAGTATCAAGTAAAGATCAAGATGGTTTATTAATTTCCTCGTTAAGACCACGTGTGAATATTTGTTGAAGAAAAATAAAAATGGGCATGCACTTACCACTTCTGAATTGTAGTAGAACACTGCTATACGTTCCAATTATTTAATATATTATACCTTCAGTCGATACAAATTACTATATTTAGCACATAATAGTGAAACACGAAATAGCACACGATATTTTACAATTATCTTTCAGACCGTCCGTTCTCAACCGTTGTCGCGTCCAGAATGCCTCCACCTCACAATTCAAACATGGCCGCCAACCGCCAACATAGTGTTGCCAGCTTCTGATTCGATTTTCCCAAGTGATATTTGCGATATATCACTTAAAAATATCGATAAAAATCTATCGAACCTTACATTGTCAATCGAACCTTACACAAGCTACACGTGCTCTTAACTGTACGCAATTCTTGAAATTAGTTTGTTCAGTATCGACTACTTAATCGATTGCAGCTATTTTTCATGTTGTGTTAATTTTTCCATGAAATAAATCAGCCTATCGTACCTACTATTTATTAATATCTATTGATTATATTAGGCTTATATTACTTATTATTGCTCTGTATTCATGAAATTTGGTTATACAAAACTAAAGTACTTATGAATACATAACTTTTTTATATTTATATAATAATTGGGGTAACGTGTAGGTACCTATGAGGAATTGCGCTTTTTCTGTGACGCGTTGTACCTAGGTACCTATATATAATAATCTCACGCCTTTTTTATCCCCGAGGGGGTAGGCAGAGGTATTCCATAGCTGGATATACCCACATTTCACGAGATATATTGGACCCCTAAACGTGATAGGTGGTGAGCCCATCGCCGGACCTGGTCTGTTTACACATATCTCAGAATTAATTCTGAGACCTGCTGGTTTCCTCACGATGTTTTCCTTCACCGTAGAGCTAGTGATAAATATGTACGTAAATTTTTGAAAAACTCATTGGTACATGCCAGGATTCGAACCCGAGCCTCACTGATTTTCGGCCGGCTCTTTAACCGTCCGGGCTATTACTGCTCCTATATTACTAGGTACTTACCTATATTACTAGGAAAAAATAATCTGTTTTTACCAAAGAGATTAAAATATATTATAAGCTATTTGAACAAATATAAAATATTATCAGATCAACAATACGGATTTAGACAGGGTAAATCAACCGAAGATGCTGTAACTGCTTTAACCTCACTAATTACTAAACAACTTGATCAAAATAAAAAATGCCTTACAGTTTTCCTCGATTTGAAAAAGGCCTTCGATACTGTGTCTCTACCTATTCTAATTGATAAACTTGAGTATATAGGTATACGGGGTACTCCACTCGAATTACTAATGAGTTATCTTTCAGATCGTACCCAGAAGGTTAAAATTGGACAAATAATAAGTGGAGAGTTAAATATTGAATTTGGAGTACCTCAAGGTAGCGTACTTGGACCGACCCTGTTTCTAATTTACATTAATCAGCTGTGTGAACTGAGGATAGGGGACGCCCAGATTTTCTCTTATGCCGACGACACGGCGATTGTGTTTACTGGAAATAGCTGGGAAACCGTAAGGAAGACTACTGAAAAGGGAATGTGTGAGGTAGCTTTATGGCTGAGATCTAATTTACTCACGCTTAACACTCAAAAGACGAATTACATATGTTTTTCCTTAAGTAAAAAAACTCAACCTATCGCTAACTTTTCTATAAAGATCCACTACTGTGACAATACTGACAATCCTTGCACTTGTCCATATATCGAGAAAGTGCAGTGTACTAAATATTTAGGTGTCCTACTTGATCAGCGGTTATCATGGCATAATCATTTAGAATTAGTAAGTGAACGGATAAGGAAATTAATCTGGATTTTCAAACACTTGAGATACGTTGCTTCTGTGGACTTACTAAAACAAATATACTTTGCCCTAGCTCAATCAATAGTGTCATACTGCATACCTATTTGGGGTGGAGCTTCTAAAACAAAATTCTTGGAAGTGGAAAGATCCCAACGGGCTCTACTGAAAACTATGTTCTTTAAACCCTATCGGTTTCAAACAGACAAATTGTATAAGGAAATTAATATATTAACAGTTCGAAAGATATACATACTGTGCGGAATTCTTAAAATGCATAAAACATTAGCATTTGACCCTACAATTCTCTCTAAAAGAAGGAACGACATAGTCCTAACTAAAGATGTTGTCAGAACATTCTTTGCAGGTCACCAATATGTTGCACAAATAACCTATCTCTATAATCTAATTAACAAAAAAGTATCAATATATCAAAAAACAAATCACGAATGCAAGAAAATCGTTACTAACTGGCTAAATACACTCACCTACGAAGGCACAGAATCTCTTTTTCATCCGATAGTTTAACTTCCTTAACTAACTTTTCTGCTACCTTGCTATTTATAAAAATAATATCCATACCTTATATATTTACTTAATGTAATGTACCAAGATTTTTTTTTATAAGTATAATGCCAAAAGACTAACTTATCTACACGACCATATCTATGAAATACACAATCACACACTAAAACATACACTTTTTTACATTTACACACCTACCCTCAACCACACCCCGACACCCGCACATCTCACCCTACACTCACCCCGCCCCCCCCCAAATACACTTACACATTCATGCACATTATTATTAATAAGTTCTAGTATACCTTGTTCTTTTATATTCTTTTATATTTTGGTAACTAAATAAAGATGGCTATGGAAGAGTGAGGTCTTCTGACACAGGTATTATTATACTTAAAAGAAGGCCTACTACTAGTTGTTTTATCCTGTAATTTACCGAAATAAATTATTTTGTATTTGTATTTGTATTTGTATTATGGCATAGAGGGGACAAAGCGAGGAAAATTTGAAGTCAAAAGTTATTCCAAGTGGAATAAGTCTAGTACAATTTCGACCGAATGACAGCTCGCGTTCATACTAAACTGACATAACAAGGACATGACGCTTAGGCTTCAAAGTTTTGTATGAAAATATTCCCAATGCCCCCTCTATGCCCTATTATATTTAAATCTCTTTGGTTTTTACATAATTAAACATTAAAAATCTGTAAGAATGTATGTAAACTTTATGCTAAGTTACTATTATTATTTAAAAAAAATATCATGTCAATAATACTCGGTTGTTTTTTTTTACGACTGAGTTTATTTTTCTAATTGAGTCAAATCATAAAATACTGCAATGTACCAATCAACTTTGATGACCTAAAGGTACTACCAGATTGCCAAGATTCATTGATTCGGAAGCAATCGAAGGTTCGTCTAATGATAAGCAATTGAATGTTGTAGCCAGTCCACGCAAGGCCACGGCCGACTATTACCCGGCGGATGTAGGAAGGCCCGCTAGTTGATCACTGGCCGCCACTAAACGCGCGTCTGCTGCGAATTAAAAAATATAAGATCGAAATTTAAATGCGCGATAGTGAAAAATAAAATAAGACTTATTTTTAAATCTGTGTTTATGTGCCAGTACAAGGTGAAGTGACATGGAATTAAATAATGTATAAAAACTTTTTGTTTTCTTTTCTGATATTATTATGACTGTTTTGGATAACACTCAAAGGTAATGGAAAATACATATAAACGAGGACGGAGACTAGCGAAATGTCGAAATCGTGTGTAAGTCCGTTGACAAAAATAAACTCGGGCCGCGCATCAAACTGATATAATTAAACGGAATGTAAATAGAACTGTGAGTGAATGAAATGAGAACAGAATCATTGTTGCGTGGCCGTGGGACAACTGAGTAAACATAGACTTTTTTCCTTTAGGTAATTGATACATCAGAATATATTGAATAACAAGATGTCTATGATAACAAGCTATGAATGTATTGCCTATTGTTATTTTGCAACTATAAAGTAGGTACCTAAGCGCCCAGCGCCCGCGGAAAACTCGTTTTTCCAGTCCCGTGGGAAACCGAAAAGCTTTCATTTTAAGTTTCAGCAACCTAGGTCTAGGAGCTAAGGCTGTGCGTTGGTAGGTTTTATTAGGTAAGTACTTACTTAAATATTTAGCTTAATGGTAGACGCAGACCCAGAACCATTTCAGAGGTAAGTGTAGGTAGGTACACTAAAGCACACCTGTGACCACCTGCTATGTTTTATCATCAGTCTATAGCAGTCCACTGCTGGACACAAGCCTCTCCTCTCCAATTACACCCCATTCAGCTCGATTCTCGGCAACTCTCATCCAGCTGCCAGCCACCCTGCGAAGATCGTCGCTCCACCTGGCCTGAGGGCGGGCGTCCTACCTTACGCTTGCCGATTCACGGTCTCCACTCTAGACCAGAACAGGTTTTGATGAAGCTATAGTGATTAGTTAACCTATATATACTTTAAAAAAACACCCCCTTTTCCCCGAGGGGGTAGGCAGAGGTATTCGAATTTTTTTTAAATACCCTTGTTTCACCGGTATTTTTTTTGGACCCCTGAACGTGGTAAGTGGTGAGCCCATCGCCGGACCGGGTCTGATAAACATGTCTCAGAATTAATTCTGCTACCTGCGGATTTTTATTTTCCTTCACCGTCGAGCTAGTGATGAATATGTACCTCTACGTAAGCTTTTGAAAAACTCATTGGAGCTACCCTACATGCCAGGATTTGAACCCAAGCCTCACTGATCATCATCATGAGAAGCGGGTTCTTTAACCACTGAGCTAACACTGCTCTACATACATAACTCACATATTTTTTTACCCACACAGAGAGAAGGAAAGATATTACTATTAAAGTAATATAACCCCATACATTCCCTAGCACCATATCTGCTCAACTATAAATTAATTTGTATGACTGTCACACATTCCAGGAGGATCCATCGATTCGAAAGCAAAATAGATCTGCCAAAGTGAGTCACACTGACTAACTAGTTTAAAAACAGCGCTCCTAGCGGAAAGCCTTCGTTTACGAAAGCTTCATTCACTTTGTTGGCCTTAGCGTGATTGTAAATACTAACTTGAAAGAACTACATATGTCGGTGACTATACTGGATGATTTTTTTAACGTCTGGAAAAAAATATGACGTATAAGGTATCTAGAGCCGAAGTTATACACGAGATTAATTGTTAAATATAGTCATGTTTAGTGCAATTTACAAAATCTAGAAAACTACGCACAGTACTACGCGCAGCTGGCGGTTGTAGGTAGATTGCGCATAAATAGAAGCCACGAGCCTGTTTCTTTTTAAAATACTATTTCAAATATCTCAGTGTGTATTATTGACTACAATTGAATAATGTATATTAGTTTAAACAAGAAACAATTTTTTTGAGAAAAAAAAAATTTTTTTTAAGTAACATTGCTAAATGATTCTATTACACTTACCTATCACACCACATTTTTTTCCAGACGGTAAAAAAAAGTCACCCTGTATTTACTTAGAGTCTCGCGTCAATTTTACTTGGTCCGCTATAAAGCCGACAAGTGGAGCGCTAATGCATTACAAAGGTACAACCCATATTCATTCTATTCGACTGATTTGTTACAAAGCCCCTTGGCCAATCCTCCTGTCAACTTACCGTCTGCTTGACAGTCTTGTATTATATTTCCATTTTACATTACAGGTTCTACACATAATTAATTGTATTATTTATTTAGATATTAACACGCGCTCGACGCTAAAGGCAAATATCTTGACGAAATCGTCAGGCCCAAGAATTGATCTCATCATTGTATTGTATGTGGATGTGTAATTCGAGGATAGGATTTACTACAATTATATGGGCGCCGGGTTCAGGCTGGTTTTGAACAAATGGGCCCATGGACTCATCTACTGTCAAGCAGTTTTTTCAATATCGATGCCAGGAACATTATGGAGCCCCGGCATCTGAAATAGTTCGACCCAAATACTGGAAATATAGTGTTACGTCATCATTGTGTCACGCTATATCTATGACTACGGGTGTAAATATCTTTGTCTGACACGATATACAGACAGACGTCGCAAAAAGGAGCGATGTTCAATAGCGATTTTGACATCGTTTATTGCACTTCATCATTATTTAACGTGCCTTTCGAAACATAGTGTTGCTAGGGACCCAGTCACTGACCGCGCTTAGCATTGCTTTTAACCACGTGATTGTTGCAAATACGGGTAGGTACAGTCAACAAAGTTTCATTTTCTGGGGTAGTCATAAATAAATCTTATTGATTAATGTTTATTTTAAAAGGTATCTTTGAACCCTTTATTTTACCAAAAAAAAAACTATAAATACATTTAAGGCTTTAAGAGAAAACTGAACTTTGTTGACTGTACCTACTTCGGTTTGTGCCGCCCCATACCTAACACCTGGGTAGAAATGTAGAAAATCTAAATACCTATCTCGGACGCTTTTGAACTACGCAACGGATTTTATGCGGTTCCATCAATAGACAGAGTGATTCAAGAGGAAGGATTATAAATGTATCTTTTATTTATTTATTACGTTTGCCAACAGGTTTACACTATAAACTATTTTATAATAGAGGAAGACTTAGCACGACAAAGTGAAAACGCAATTACAAGCAAACACAACATTTAGGTTAAAACATTTTTGTTTAGGTTAGTTACTAAATACATATTATAGTAGACAAAATCCCAGAATTTCCAAGATTTGTATTATGATGACGTAAAAAACCGAAAAGAAGCTTTACCTACTGTAAAGTTTTATCCGGTCGGCAATAGGCAGACCACATCGGTCGAAGAACCGATAACCGATGGGGAAGAAAGGTTCTCGAGTGGCGACCACGAACCGGAAGACGGTTCTAGGTCGGGTATTTATTTAAAAAATATATTAATGAAATTCAAATGGATGTCTCATTATTTACATCTCTGATGTATAATTTTATCAGGGCTCAAAGAGATTAAAATATAATAGGGCATAGAGGGGACAAAGCGAGGAAAATTTGAAGCCGAAAAGTTATTCCAAGTGGAATAAGTCTAGTACAATTTCGACCGAATGACAGCTCGCGTTCATACTTGACGCTTGAGCTTCAAACATGCTTCAAAGTTTTGTATGAAAATATTCCCAATGCCCCCTCTATGTCCTATTATATTTTAATCTCTTTGTCAGGGCTCAACTTAGGCCCAGACCGGAGGTTTACCCCCTGGAACCGTTCGTGGATTTAAGTCTACTAGATTGTACTTTGAAAAATATTTATTTCAGAAACGCGATGGGTCTACCGATTTTGAAGCGCTTCTGTGTTTGCATGCCTCTTGAAGCAGGGGGCTACATCACGGGCACATTGTCTTTTGTAAGTATTTTTTTTTCTATTTTTTAGACATGTTTTAAAAAAGTTTTAAAAAGAAGTGATTTTTTCTAACGTTAACATAATTTAGCTGGACCTGCAGGCGTATTCACGGAGGCTCGACACCGTTTCCGTCCGATTCAGTATTGTATTCTACAGAACTGTATTCTAGGCGTTTCTGTTAGCCACGGTCCATTTTTTCGAATCCGTATGTCAAATACGAAATCTCTGAATAGCCCATCTTCGACAGACTTTCCGATTCCGATTCGAATATCGAAGCTCCTTGAACGCCTGCTGGACGTTGCAAAACCAAATGAAAATGAAAAGTAATATGAAAAATTGTGTCTTTTCAAAATTAAAAACAAAATAAAAATGAATATATTCTATAGGCTATACACACATAATATACGTGTATATCAACGTCAGAATTGGGCCTATTTGACTCATAATTTACTAATAAGATTATCCCATGAGACCTCTAAAACATACTTATTTAGATTATCATTTTACAGTTATTGTTATTATGTAGTTTATAAGACGCAGAGTTTAGTGACCTACCTTAAGCCATTACGGCAAACATAGGTAATACATAAAGACAGTTTGAAAAAAAGCCCAATCAGTCTTTTCATTTTAATTGTTTTTTTTTTAAGGGGCGATCCATCCTGCCCAGCAAAAGAACCACTATAAGTTGCATGTTGAATGTGTAGATGATAGATGTCTTACGCTAAGGTCCCCAAACGGTGGCGTGTCTGCGACCAACTACAGCATTCCCGAGGGTCCTACCCAAAGAGATTAAAATGTAATAGGAAATAGGCTTTGGGAATATTTTGATACAAAACTTTGAAGCATGTTTGAAGCTTAAGCGTCATGTCAGTTAGTATGAACGCGAGCTGTCATTCGGTCGATTGGCTTCAAATTTTCCTCGGCTTTGTCCCCTCTATGACCTAATATATTTTAATCTCTTTGGTCCTACCCAACAGGCTACACGTAAACAACAACCTACGTGTAGCTATAGTATAGATATTACAATTATCAATAAGTTTTATCACTTGCGTGTGGCCTTGCCCGCGCGGATCTTGTTTATTCTCGTTCCTGAGGGAATTTCCACAAAAACCCTTTTCAGTGCTTACTAAAGTCATTTGTAGAATTTCATGATTCTAAGACCCAGCGGTTTCGGTTATGCGTTCATCGATCAGTCAGTCAGTCAGCCAAACAGCTGGGAATATAGGGACAAAATATAGCCTATATTAGGTACTCCCTGGTAATGTAGCTTTCTATTGGTAAAAGAATTTTTAAAATCGGTTTAGTGGTTTAGGCGTGAAGCGTAACCAAGAAAGTCACTTTCGCATTTATAATATTAGTTAGGATAAATAGTAGAAGACTAGCTCAGTGAAGGAAAACATCGTGCGGAAACCCAGGCCCCAGACTTGCTTCTGAGGCTTAATATTAGTTAGGATAAATAGTAGAAGACTAGCTCAGTGAAGGAAAACATCGTGTTGAAACTCAGGCCCCAGGTTTGCTTGTGAGGCTTATGTAATAAGCTTGCAATATGTCACGCACACTAAGTGATAGCCTTACGGATAAAGAGCCTGCTTCACATGATGAAAATCAGTGAGGCTCGGGTTCGAATCCTGGAATGTACTCAATGAGTTTTTCACAAACTTACAAACATATTTATCACTAGCTCAACGGTGAAGGAAAACATCGTGAAGAAACCCGCATGTCCCAGAATTCATTCTGAGACACGTGCGACACAAAAATATCTCGTGAAAAGTGGATATATATCTACATCCAGAAATGGAATACCTCTGCAAACCCCCTCGAGAATAAAAAGGCGTGATTTTTTTTACTTAGTTTGATGTGAAAAAGGAAGATTATAGTGATGTTTCTTCCAGCTGTGCTGCCTAGCTAACTTGTCCGTGGGGTCCTGGCTGCTGCCGTACCACAAGCAGCAGCAGAACGAAGACAACGTGATCCTCATGAGTATGGTGATGTTCTCCACGCTGTCTGCTATCAGCAACGTGGCTGTCCTGCTGGGACTGGTGCTGGTATGGTTCTTTATACTGCTTAAGTTTTTTTTATAGTTTAGGTTACCGTACCTTAGGTATACCGTCGCCCATGGACACCTGCAACTCTAGAGTCACAAGTGCGTTGTCAGCATTTGACGTGGGAATACGCTCTACCCAGGCGAATATTTGTTCCACATTCCAAATAATGTGGATGATAGTTTTTGTAATAGGGAAACTTATCCCCCTTTGACCTTTAAGAAATCAATACCATGCATGTACACTACTATGTATGAAAAATAAAAAGTTTTTGTACATACAATTTTCACTATCGGCCTACATACATTACATAATCTCACGCCTATTCCCCCATTGTAGTAGGCAGAGACAATAGACTGCCACTTCCTAAGGAGCTGGCAGATCTCTCGTGCTTCTACCACATCCAGCAAACTACTCTTGCATGCTCGTCGGTTTCGGGTACTCAATGCTTTTCTTCAATACGTTGCCGATCCGGTCGATGTTAATAAATTGTACTATGCAATATACTAGAAAGTCGTAGCTTACCCAACCTACGTACCTACCTGCTTCTAGGGTTGCCAGGTTGCCAAACCTAATAGCCGGACAGACCAGCCAGTTTCGCCGGACATTTGGGTAAAAAGGCCGGACACCCTACATTATTCAGGATTTTGTGTCTCAGTATTAATAGGTACGACAAAAAACTTGTAAGTTATATCAAGCTTTCTGATTTTTACCATAAATCTTGTTAAATTCTAAATAAAATCGAAAGCCAAATCAGTCTAAGTACTTTTTTATTATTCAGTCAAATAAAGTCATCAGTCAAAATTTTAGTAAAAAGCCTTACAAAAGCCGGACAGGCCGGACACAGTTTATTTGGGCAATCAAAAAGCCTAACTATGTCCGGCTTTATCCGGACGCCTGGCAACGCTACCTGCTTCGGACACCATTCTTCTTCATACAATACTTACAATATTCAAACTTCAATAGATAATTGGTTGTTCAATTCTCATTTGAGAAAATACAGTCATTGTTCATCGTGACCATTATATGGCTAGACTATTATTTCAGTGATTTGTTCAAGACTTGCATTGTTCGGTAGAACGCCTCAATTAACCGTAATGGACTTTGGTGGACGTAAAACACAAATATGTCTTTCAGATAGTAAAATTCTATTGTCTAGAAAACAAAGTTGATAATTAGTTTTTCTATAAGTACTCACATGATAAAGCCGTGCTGGAAGTAAGAAGCCCGCCTGATAGGTATTGCATGATTCTGGGTCAAATAGGTTTTTAAAATTTACTTAGGTACTTAACCTGTTTAGTAACAATTCTGCGAGATAATAGCTTATACTGTTATACCCACTGCTTATCCGGCTATGTACTACTTAGTCAAAGTCAAAATGTTTTTATTCAATGTAGGGGCTTATAAGTTTTTATCACTATCTCGGCGATGAGGGAAAACTTCGTTATGAAACCCCGCAAAATTACTTAGTTCTGAATACGGCGTGGGTCTCGCCCCCTGTTACATTAGATAATAATTATTATCTAATGTAACAGGGGGCGAAAAAAATTGGTGTAGGTACTTCCAGAAATATCATAGATACCACTGCCAACTCTCTCTATAATAAGGCGAGCGGTATGTATATCCCTAACATCCTCATTTTCCTTGTGTACTAAGTAGGTACTCCACGTCAGATACTCTAAAAATCCTGCCAACTTAGTGTTTACTAGCCTAACCGCCTTTCCATTAGAGATTATAAGTACCCTATATTTCTATATACGTGAGGAAAGCTCTTATCTGCTGTCTCGGGTCGATGATGAAAAACAATTTTCAAATCTCTTCTCACTTTTTAGTGATAGACTTACGGTTAAAGAACCTGCTTCACATGATTAAAATCAGTGAAGGAAAACATCTTGAGGAATCTCGCAGGTCCCAGAATTAATTAAATAACGAACAAGAAAATATGTAAGCCTAAAATTGTGTAATAAATATAGTATATTATTAGATAAACATAAAATCACAAGTAAATACACGCTAAAAAGAAAACTCATAGAAGTTTTATTAGAAGCTTGAGAGTATGATTGTTCTTTATTGTGTAATGAACCTTTATAACACATTTGCTCGTAAAAGGTGTCTTATTTCACCAATTTCAATTTCGTATTGTATCTCATTACGCCCAAGTGCGGTAAGTGTAATGCAAAACGCACGGTTTTCAAGATGCTCCGTCCTAAATCGAACGGTACTTTTTAAAATCTCAGCAAAGAGTTTTTATGTCAAAAAAGTTGTCAACATTAAAATTAACTTTGAGAGATAAATTTTAATAAAGAAATATTTATGTAAATAATTATTAAATTTAATTAATGTTGACAGTAAATTACAACCAATTAATCTGTAACAAAAACACAAAAAGATTAATTTACTTTATTAGTAATACTGGCTGTTTTTTGTGCCTTTGCCTAAAAAAAAAATGCTGATGCGCACCGCGCGCTTTTTCTTAACGCTGTATTGTTTTAATTCGTTTACCATAGTCGGACTTTTATTTTATTTCCTCGCAAATGTGTTATAAAACGTCGTATGACATGCGTGCGCTTTGATAATTACAGCCTCTGCTTATTTGTAGCAATATCGCCTCGGCTGTAATTTTCAACCTACCGCACTTATAATGTACTATTATTGTATTGCAGCAGTTAGTATAGAATCCGAATTACCTAAATCTAAATATTAAACAAAAATATTTGTAAAGAGCGCAACGCCTACAAACTGCTCCTGCAGTTTGGCGATTTCAATTTTCTGTATATAAGAAATGAATATAAATAAATAAAAAAAAACTGAGATATGTGTAAGAGACCCGGTCCGGCGATGTACTCACCATCTATCACGTTTAAGGGTCGAATATCCTCGTGAAAAGTGGGTATATCCAGTAATGGAATACCTCTGCCTACTATAAAAGGCGTAAGTTTTTTGTCTTTTTTCCAGAAACGTCCCAACTACTTGCAACTGTCACTGCTTTCAAACTCGGTGTTCATTCTGTGCATCTTCCTGGTCGCTGTGGTCAGCTGTCTGTTCAGCCCGACACTGCAGCCGTATCTGCAGTCTGCTGGGAATATCGTGCTTGCAGTGATTCTACTCGCCGCCGGTGCTGGTTAGTGCTACGTGATATCTTATTAGTTTAATCTAAACGAGGCAGGTTTACAAGTTCGAAGAGCGTCGTAGATCTGGCCTCGACTTGAAACGCGACCGACCTTCGGCAACTCAATATAATTACTTGAATGGCACCCTCACGTATCCACATTTGCTCGAAGGTCTTCACTAAGCAGCCCAGAAGGTCACCTTAGCCAAAATCGACTGGAACCGATCATCATCATATTATTATGTCAGTATCATATCATCAGTATATACATTTCGGGTTATTCCGGAAACGGCTCTAACGCTCGTGAAGAAATTAAAAGAAAAAAGTTTTTTAAATAATACGGCCACTCACCGGCAGATGGCGTTAGACACTGGTGTTAGAACTAGCGAACCTCGGTCTAGTGGAAGTACCCACTGTAGGTAGGTACATCCTGGACTTCAAATGACCTTATTCGGGAATAACCCCCGTTAATGTTTCCCTTTCCTCCCTCCGATTAATATCATTTATACTGAGAAGGTACTATGTTTGGTTCTTTAAATGTATTTTTAGATAGTTATGTTCAGTGTCAAATAACATTTATTTACAAAGAAAATATACATTAATTTACAATAATTACAGATAAAAAAATGACCTCCAAAGAGGAACCATGTGGGACAGTGCCCAGAAGACTGTTCACGGATACTTTTTGTTTCAGTGTACTCTCTGTACTACCTCACCGTGGTCAACAGTCTGTACACCAAGATGAAGATGATGGGTAGTGCGATACCAGTGTAGTGCTTGGCTGTCACCAGCATTGGGCTTGCTTGGGAGGTGACAGCCCACATGTGCGAGGAAACCTATATAAGCCCACTTGTCGGCTAAGAAGTTACTGTGATGAATACGGAGAAATGTCATAAAGTGGACTCTACGACACTGCCTAATGTTATTTGTTAAGTTTGTGACTATTCTAATTATACATTGGTGCTGATTCTGCTATACAGCGACTAAACATATTTTAGTTTAGGTACTCCTGTTAATTTCTTTCCCCTAGAAAAGAAAAGAGAAGAGAGATATTTAGTCCTGTCAAATTAAAATTCGTCCTGTCAACTAAGTCATTAAAATACGTGTTTAAAGTCACGACTAAAATACAGCCTCTGACATGACTAAATTTGGTAGGATCTTCTATCATTTTTCTTTTTTTGAGGTAAGTAAGACAAAGACAGGACTAAACCAAAATAAGTTTAGTCGGTGTCAAGCAGAATCATTGTTGATTTATAAAGCCTGATGCAGCTTTGTGATTAACATAATATGTCCAATTAAATATGGGTCTATACAATACAATAACTCTTTATTGTACACCAAAAACAACACAATATGGATACCAACATTAACTAAAGTACAATGGGCGGTCTTATCGCTTTTAGCGATCTCTTCCAGACAACCTTAGGATGGATGAAACTGAGAGATTAGAACTAGGGTAGACGGTGCACTATATATTATTGAACATACTCGTACATACTATTACATACATAAATATATAGGGTCTATAAGCTTATAATGGCGAAACATTTGGCCTATTTGAACACGCTTGACTTCGGTGGCCGCGAATTCCTCAAATATGTCGGAAATTGGATAGAAAGTGACTATTTTTGCGGTTTTAATGAAAAACTAGAACCCTTTTAGAATCAGTCTCGTAACTGTCTGCCTGTCAATCTGTCGCAGATAATAACTTTCATAGTCTTCACTTAACTGCGTGCAGCGTTGAAATATAGCGAAAATACTTCAAAAAGGTTGGTTGGACAAATCTTCTCCAATGTACCTGTTACGAGCAGCCCCGGATCTAGGTAGTTTCAGGACGAGCCAGTATCATAAAATAATATAGTTAAAAATAAAAAAATAAAACATTTGAAAAAAAAAGTTTTTGCATAAATATAGTTTTTTAAGCTATTGCATAGCTTCTATCGCGGGCCTTGAGCGCGGGGACCGAATCCAGAAATTCCGTAACGAAAAAACCTCACGCTCTCCCCACTCCGACGGGCACGCTAAACGGCTAAAGGCCGTGCATTGTATAAAATAAAGTGAAGTAAAGTAAGTCGAAGTCGAAGTCGAAGTCGAAGTCGAAGTCGAAGTCGAAAGTCGAAAGTCGAAAGTCGAAAGTCGAAAGTCGAAAGTCGAAAGTCGAAAGTCGAAAGTCGAAAGTCGAAAGTCGAAAGTCGAAAGTCGAAAGTCGAAAGTCGAAAGTCGAAAGTCGAAAGTCGAAAGTCGAAAGTCGAAAGTCGAAAGTCGAAAGTCGAAAGTCGAAAGTCGAAAGTCGAAAGTCGAAAGTCGAAAGTCGAAAGTCGAAAGTCGAAAGTCGAAAGTCGAAAGTCGAAAGTCGAAAGTCGAAAGTCGAAAGTCGAAAGTCGAAAGTCGGAGTCAAGTCGAGTCGAGTCGAGTCGAATCGAATCGAATCGAATCGAATCAAATGAAATGAAATAGTCAGACCAACCAAGACAGTCAACTTTATTATTTTATTGGTGACTGTACTTTTGGCGAAAAAAGGGGTTATTGAAACAACATAAAAACAATCGGAGCAGTGGGAAAAAATATTCCCACTCGTCCCTAACAATCGGAGTTCCGATCGGCGGACTGGGAACAACCCGTTTCTTTCAGCAGTCTTGTTGATACAAAATGCTATGCAATAGCTTTACCGCGGCAGTCCCCGAGTGCCACACGTCTTTTTTTTTGTTGCAGTTCTATAAACTTTCCACACCGATTCGAAAAATCGTAGATCCTGGGCTGATTACAAGAGTTAGGTACTTACCTACTTTAAAGTTATATCAAGTATCTATGCTAATAATAGCTGGGTGAAATGGCATTAATTGTGGCATCGAGTATTAATTTAGCAATATTGATTAAACTGTTGGTAGTGCAGCAGTGTCAAGGTAATAAAAACCACCTCCCCGTCACGCGTCGAGGGTACCGTGTGCCTCCCTGCCTATTGTGAAGTCAATAGTGCCTTGAGACAGCCCGTAGCGAACAGAATTTTAAAAATAAATGAACCCAGGAAACTTATTAGAAAAGAAAAAAAAAGAGAAGTAATTAAATGGGCAGCACTAATAAAATTTGGTTAGCCACAAAAAATCAGCATTTAAATCATTTGGTCGGCATACAAAGATTTTGTTCGCAAATAAAAAAATCAGGCAGCAATCCTTGTTCGGCAAATAATTTTGATAATGGTCAAAAATTAAATTAGAAATAGGCAGCTTACAATAACATGGGTTTGCATAGTAAACATTCAGTCCGCAAAATAGTTACTTGGTTAGCAAAATAACTACTTGGTCAGCAAGACTTCATGATTGAACAGCAGAGAAAACATGTCGTAAAAAATATACTATAGCCACTCCCACTCCCACTCCCACTCTCATTCCCACCTACCCGCTTTTACCCTCTCATACCTCCTCTAGGTGGTAGGAGGAGGTAGGAGGATGTAGGAGGAGGTAGGAGGATGTAGTAGGAGGTAGTAGGATGTAGTAGGAGGTAGGAGGAGGTGGGAGAAGGTGGTAGGAGGTGGAAAGAGGTGGTAGGAGGTGGTAGGAGGTGCTAGCCTCCTACACCATCCTACCACCTGCTCCTACCTCCTGTAGGAGCAGGTGGTAGGATGGTGTAGGAGGATTTAGTAGGAGGTAGGAGAATGTAGTAGGAGGTAGGAGGATGTAGAAGGAGGTAGGAGGAGGTGGTAGGAGAGAGTAGAAGGAGGTAGGAGGAGGTGGTAGGAGGTGATAGAAGGCGGTAGGAGGAGGTAGGACGTAGGAGGAGGTAGGAGGAGGTGGGAGGAGGGGGTAGGAGGTGGGAGGATGGAGGAGGAGGTAGGAGGAGGAAGGAGGAAGTAGGAAGGTAGGAGGTGGTAGGAGCTACTACCTCCTACCACCTCCTACTACATCCTCCTACCTCCTCCTACCCCCCTACCTCCTCCTAGCTCCTACTACCTCCTCCTACATCCTCCTACATCCTCCTACCTCCTTCTACCTCCTACTACCTCCTACACCCTCCTACACCATCCTACTACCTCCTGCTACCTCCCACTACCTCCTACTACCTCCTACTACATCCTACTACCTCCTCCTACCTCCTCCTACCCCCCTATCTCCTCCTACCTCCTCCTAGCTCCTACTACCTCCTCCTACATCCTCCTACCACCTCCTACCACCTCCTACCACCTCCTACCACCTCCTACCACCTCCTTCTACCTCCTACTACCTCCTTCTACCTCCTCCAGGTGGTAGGAGGAAATAGGAGGAGGTAGGAGGTGGTAGGAGGAGGTAGGAGCTACTACGTCCTACTACATCCTATTACCTCCTACTACATCCTCCTACCTCCTCCTACCCCTTTACCTCCTCCTACCTCCTACTACCTCCTCCTACCTTCTCCTACATCCACCTACCTCCTTCTACCTCCTACTACCTCCTACACCCTCCTACTACCTCCTACTACCTCCTGCTACCTCCCACTACCTCCTACACCTTCCTATACCGCCCCACCCCATTCCTACCCCCAACTCCCACGCCCACTCCCACTACCACTACCACAACCACCACAGCCACCACAACCACCACCAGTGCCACTGCCACTACCACTAACACTAACACCACCACCACCACTACCACCACCACCACCACCACTTGTAATCGTAATAATAATCATAATCATAAAAGTTGCATAATCCAAAGTCCTTCCTAATCTATGTAAGGAATGCGCCCATTTTGCGCATGACAAGTTTGCTGAGATTATTTTGCTACTTTTATATGAAGCTCAAAAAATATTTTTTGCTTCCCCTCTGAGTGCTTACCAAAATTTTATTAAACAATAGCAGCTCATTGCAGCTCAAAAATAATTACAGCCATCCAGAATGACATAAATTGCTGATAGGTTTTGCAATGTTTGCTGGCCATGAGTTGCTGACCAATTAGCTATTTCTGCTTACAGATTATATTTTTCTGCTTACATAAGTACGAATACTCTGCTAACCATTTAAATAACACCCAAAAAATATATATATTAGACAATATATAAACAAGTTACTCTATGCACAAACTGGCTGCCATGTTCAAGTGTGTTCTCATTTTGAGTCGATTTATTTATGCCTGTGGTGCTTGTACAATGTACAGTCAAGAGCAAGTCAAGCTTTACACTACCAGTATATGCTGTTCAAAGTCCAAAGTGTCAAGCTTAGCGTGCTCTTGACTGTACATACATTATACTATTTATACTTACTATACTGGTAAGCATAGTATATTTTATATATTGCTACCTATAATATAATACCTATAAAATATTAGTTATACTAATATTAGAGCTTATTTTTACATTTAAGAATGTTAACGTGTGCAAGAAGAAATTGAATGTAGATAATATGTCATAGAGGTAAATAGATTGACGAAGAAAATTACGCTATGCAGTATTTTGTAAGTATAAACTGCTGCAGTTGCATAAGAACATTGATGAATGCTACTTTATACATATAATACGTTTCCTACGCTTAGGTAAATTGATAGAGAAATCGAAAGTTTAATTAATATGCAATAAAATGAAGTTTACTTCTAACTAAAAAAAAGTGTTAGGCAAAGGACTTTTAACTTGTAAGTCTTGTAAAAAGTGTTTTTATTGAATTAAAGGTGCCTACGCAGTTGCCGAGTGCCTTGGATGAGAAGGACTCAGTTACAGTGTAACATAACACTATATTTATACTGAATAGATCATAGGTATATCTATATATTATGGACAATTTGCTAAAAGAAAAAAAAACAGCTAAAGAAAATTTTAAAGGCTATGTAAATACAGGCTGTCCAAAAAACAAAAGTAGGTAGGTACCTATATATTTTTTGATTAAGTATGGAATAAAACTTTTCGGACACTGTAAGTATAAAAAAATGTTCCTAGTCAAATAAAACAATATTTATTTAATGTTTTTTATTTCAATACTCAGTGCGTTTAACAAAGCGTTGTAGAACGATCACAAACATCAAAAATCCTATAAAATTAATAAAAATTCACATTGTAAATTATGTCACGACATTTAAAGCATTTTAATTGATCTGTTGTGCGAAGTCTAAAGGCCTTTTCATCGTAAAGTTTACTAAATACATGATTGTCAGCTCAATTCACAACCCTGATTCATATTTTATATTTTAAAATGCGCCTGAGAACTAATTTAAATAATAGAAGAAATGACTAAGAGTCTAGGTTATTATAAATGATGGATAAGTATTTAAAGAACTTATATGTGTTTATACAAAATATTGTATAAAATCTATATTTTTTATTTTGATCACACTTTTAATAAGATTTTTTTTTTCAATTTCGTCTGTTTTGTATTTTCTCTTATCCAACAATCAATTTGATGATCTACGGAAAAGGCCTTTAGGTGCAATTTGCTAAATGTGTCGGTCCCTTAGTAGTTTTCTAAGCAATTCAGTAAACCACAAAGTGACCACAGCCTTACTCTAAACATGTAAACACTTGTAACAAACATCTATAATACATACAAGAGTACATTTTTGTAAAGGGATATAACATTTATGTAAACATCAATTATATAGAGAAATAAAACAAATAAGTAGTCTCTGATGAAATGTGAAAAAGTCATAGCAAAATTATATAGGAATTACCTACTTAGTCACTTACTTATGCACAATCCGAAATTATATTATCAATATGCCTCCTTTCGTAGTGTCCTGCCTGATAGATATTTTTTTTTATTTTAGTATTTGATAGATACTCATCAAATACAGTGCATTTTAATAGATATTTATGATAGTTCGAGATTTATTTCTTAGAAAGTGCCATTTTTTTTATCAAATTGTTAAACTTAATAGTACAGTGAATAGAGACCAAATAAGGGGGGTTACCTTACAAACGGTCCGGAAGTTCTAAATTTTTTACACGTTGTCTAAGATGGTTGTTAAGTGTTTAAAATGCTAAATGCACAATTCCCCCCCCTCCGCGCCCGCCGCCATCTTGAAAAAACCGAAAAAAATCGGCACTTTTTTTAGATTTTCACTTATATCTTTGTTTCGGTGCATTTTAGCTACAAAACAGTTCTATTCAATGTTGTAGAGAATAAAATTCCCTATAATATACGTGTTAAATTTTGTTTGTAGGGCAGATAGTTCACGAGATATGATATTTTAAAAAATATAAAAAAATACGCATTTTCCGGAAATTTTTCAGGGCAGATAGTTCACGAGATATGATATTTTAAAAAATATAAAAAAATACGCATTTTCCGGAAATTTTTCAAACTTATCAAATAAACAATATGCCGTTGTTTTCATTTTAATGCTTACTGCCCCCTCCGTAAGGTTGGTTAAAAAAAGTATACATCCATTTTGTAGGTAATTAAATTCCCTACAATTTTTATTCTTATACTTGTTTTTCTCAAATAGGCCAAAATTGAATTACAGCGTTCTAAAGTTAGAAGTTTGAAAAATTTCCGGAAAATGCGTATTTTTTTATATTTTTTAAAATATCATATCTCGTGAACTATCTGCCCTACAAACAAAATTTAACACGTATATTATAGGAAATTTTATTCTCTACAACATTGAATAGAACTGTTTTGTAGCTAAAATGCACCGAAACAAAGTTAAAAGTGAAAATCTAAAAAAAGTGCCGATTTTTTTCGGTTTTTTCAACATGGCGGCGGGCGCGGAGGGGGGGGAATTGTGCATTTTGCATTTTAAACACTTAACAACCATCCTAGACAACATGTAAAAAATTTAGAACTACCGGACCGTTTGTAAGGTATCAGCTCTCTATTCACTGGGTTATAAAGGCTTCTAGGCTATTTCTCGTAATATCCACTTTTTACCAGTGCATATTATAGCCCATTGGAGGACTGGGGTGCTGTAGGTATACATGACTCAGAAACATATTTTTAATTCTCAGCATATTGGTTTAGTAGGTTTGTGCATAAGCCAATGACCGCTAGAGAGATATACATATTATAAAATACATTTATATTTAATTTGAGAAGCAAATTACAATTTTTAATGGGTACCGATATGTAATACTATTCGATGAGTTGCTTCTCTGAAGTGGACACATTACTCTAACAATTATTTAAAGCAGAGGACACGTTATTGTCATTATTTAATTTTAGTTTCTCACAACTTTGATACACATGTAATTTATTTACGTAACGCATCGTATTAAGTAAGTATTATATTTTATCCAGCTGGGATATGAAACGGTGCGACCCTACTACACAATTACAAAATAAGCTTGAAATAACAGATTTCTTTATTACTTTTTATGATAAATATTTTTTTGTTATTACCGAAAGAATGCGTGCATTTGAGATTCATATAGGTACCCTTTTTAAAACACGCTGTAGGTGTATCGGCTGTATTGTAAATATTTAAAAAATGTGGCTAAGTGTGTAGTGTAAGTGTAAATAAATCGCAATTTATAAATCGTAAAAATAGCTACAAAAGTTCCCAGACTAAGGTTTCCAAGATGACACTGTTTTTATTGAAAAAAAAACCGTTATATTCAAGATTATTTTGTAACTCAATCCATGGCGCGGCAAATAAGTAATTGGTCAGACCTACCACGACTCGTCTTCGTACTTTTTACAGTCCTAACTACCTACATCTATTCTATACACATTTTACATCACCTAATAACTATACGTATAACATTTTTCTATAATGTAAATACCCATACATATAGACATTCATAAATATGCATATGACAAAATTTCTAGAGATTTTAAAGTAAAAAACGTTATCAAAATAACTGTTCCCGATTAAAAAGTTTCAGTGTTGTATAACGTAACAATATAATATGTTATATCGTAAAAATAGATAGTTTCGCAAATAAGCGGATAAGATGCTTTCCAGAAATACTTACTATGCGACCACACAACCACATTATCATTATAAAGAGTAAGTAACATATACAGAGGACTATTGTCTATTTAATAGTCTCTTTTTGACAGAATCTTGACATGACAGAATTTTGACGTAGGTACTTAGGCCATCTGATGGCCTAAGTACGTCAAAATAAGGTCAATTGCGATGACTGTCAATAAACAATAATCCCCCTAATATTGGCACACATATAAATGTTAAACTTGTTTAAATCGAGGGCCACCGAGAAAAAGACAGTGTTGCCAAGTATAAAAGACGAGACAAAATAGTAATAACTATTGTTCTTTTGCCCGTAGGCCTCTAACTTGATTGGCAAAACATATAACTTATTATCTAAAAAGTGACCTTTCTGTTTAAGAAAGTAACTTTAGACACAATTTATGAGGTCGTGATGGTTTTGTGGGAACGTTTTTCATTTACATATTAAAATTCAAATTATACTAAAGTTTAAGGACGCCATATAAGAATTTGTTTCACTGTCCAAAACTAAGCTTACAACATTTTTTAAATGGGCCTTTTCTGCCTGAGAAGATATTTTTTACAAAAATCTACTGTTTAATCAGGTACATTATAGCAAATGGTTAATGTATGGTATTTTTATATTATTTTATAGCTAGGTACTCGTAAATAGACAGATATGGAATGGTTTCTAGGTCTACTAGATATTTTTAAATAGCTGATGGTAGAGTAGAACCTATAGGTAGTAGAACGTATACGTATTAAACTATTTATTCCCGATTTCAAAAAGTAGATTCTATATGATTAAAAAATACTTGAGAATATAAAATATATGTAGAACATTAAAAAATTTAAAATCATAAGAAATTTTTACACAAAAATAAAAATGACCAGTACTAAAGTAATAGAGAGGAAAGATTTGTATTTTATAACGAATGTATGTTTGTAACGAATAAACTCAAAGACTACTAGACCGATTTTGAAAATTCTTTCACCATTAGAATGCTACAATATTGCTGAGTAACATAGGCTGTACTTACTTTATCCCCGTATTCCCACGGGAACGGGAACTACGCGGGTGAAACCGCGCGGAATTGCTAGTATTTTATAAGCTGTTTTATGTTACTACAAAATACCTAAATAGATACTTTTAAATTAAATTCCATTTTAAACTTCACATCTATTTGCTGTTGCTTGATTTGTTTAGATTTAAAAATTATCATGTATTTTATAAGCGATCATTTCCAAACAAGTTTAGCTAGGTATAATAAACTATGAATTTGATAGTAAAAAGCTCTCTTGCTGTTTCTGTTATAATATATATTTTTTGTATATACGTCATCAAAATAAGCTCAGAATTTGTTTAACAAAATCTAAAATCTGTTTATCAAAAGTACCTATGTACTTACTAAATCTATCTATATCACACGTAAATAATGTTGTAGACTGCAGTTCTAAGAGCTACGATTATACTAAAGTAACGATTACGGCTTCTTTAATCTGCCAAATTTGATAATCATAGGTAGGTACATATTTTTATATATTTTATTGCCTTATTTCTGTGGCAAAATTGCTTATAAGTAGTAAATATATGTATAGTATAAAATATAATAACATACATTCTCAAAATTTTCTGAATAGATATTGAAATATATGTCCTGATAGTATAAGATATGTAAAATAGATAAAAAAGTAGAATAAATTCTTAACACACAATTTTTTACTTCAAGCGTCTTAATAAAGCGCCATTTTAGACAAACAACAATATTTTAAGAAATAGGTAACTACACTCTTTGATTATTTGAGTTAATAATCAAAGCCTTACACTAAGTAGTATTAAAATACGTATATTGAAACAACATATGTTTTTAGAATTAAAAAATAACACTTTGATCTTTCTACATATAAGTAGGTACCTACATTTGAGTATACTCAACTTTGTATTAAATAAACTATAATTAATATTTAGAAATTGTACAAAATATAAATACATTATAAAATTTCATGCGGTTATTCATATCGGTGTAGGTACCTACTTATTTAAAAATGTATGGTCAAATTTATTTGACATTAATATGTTATTAACCTTGCTGTATGCAGCCTTCTCTACAAGAGTAGGTACGGTTTTTATGACATCCATTTCACGTCTAAGACAACTACAGAATCATCTTACATCTATTTACTGGAAGACAAACATTTAATAAATATTTTAAAACAGGACAACGTAACAGTGACTAAAGTCTAAACTACAGCGGACCCATCGCAGTCTTTACCTAATCGTAGCTTCAATCTCTGTGTGACCCCGATAAAAGGTTAAAAAATACAGATTGGTAGGTATTTCTTTGTTTTTTTTTGTGTAATATTTTCCGTACAATTTGATTGAAATAAAATTTTATTTGAATTGAATACAATAGTGTGTTAAATAAAATAATTATTTATAAAGGAAGTTGATTATACATATAAATTTAACAAACCTAGACGGACTGAGCAACAAAAAAATTAGGTTAAGTACGTAAATTTTTTTTTATCCTTCTATTTTTGTCATCGGACGCAATTTTTAGTAGGTATAAACATTTGGCCCGACGACTTGTATTATTACAAAAGACGGAACTCTCAATCCCCTGAATAGGCTACTATATGACTACGAGCTAAGTGGCATCAATTTATTAGTATGCTCTGGAGATTGCTTATATACTTTTTCTCAAATAAATAAAAAATGTTTGGATGCTGCCTGCTTAAGGTCCGCTTTCAACATTTTTGGTAGCATAACTTGCTTCGATCCGCCTCACATTGTTAAGGTTTCTAATGATATAAAGACCGCAATTGATTTTATTACAAATTATATATTTATTTTATGGTAGTCTAGCGACCCACCCTCGCTACGCTTCGGTGTACCTAAGCACAAAATAATGTTTTTAGGACGTCACATTACAAATCTTTCTAATTCATAGATTTTCTCAACTTTTTTTAAGCATATATAGGTACCTATTATACATAATACAGGTAAACATTGCTCATGAATCAGGGCCGGATTTAGGGGAGGGCAACCGGGGCGAAAGCCCCGGGCCTCCACAAACGGGGGGCCCCCACAATAGAGACTTCGGAAAAAAAATCCTTCAAATTCCGACTAATAAACACTAGTAAACATCTTTTCCTTTGATTTTTTTTTGCTGTTTCACTGTTACCTACAGTACTTTGTTTGTACGCATATCAAATATGTTTATGAATACTAAGAGAATCTACTTGGATCCACAATAAATTATTTATTAAAAAACTCGACTGAAAAAATTTTTTCATTTTATTTAGACAATAATTTGGGGCGAGGGGGCCTCCTCCGCTCCTTTGTTGCCCCGAGGCCTCCAGACCTCTAAATCCGGCCCTGTCTTGAATTACTCTGTCTATTGATGGAAACCGTATTAAAATCCGTTGCGTAGTTTAAAAGATCTGAGTGTACAGACGGCGGAAAGGCGGGAAGCGACTTCGTTTTATTATGTAGAGATATAGGCTGAGTTTTGTTTGAGTAAGTAGCTGGAGAAATTCTATATTAGAATAGCTTCACAATAGTACGAGCATCATAACTATATTTACTGTAAATATAGCTGATTTTATATCATTAGAATCAGTGGGCTCACATCGCAAGGATATGCAAAAAATCACATCTGAACCGATTAAATAACTACTCAACAATAATATACTTCGATACACATTGCTATCAACTTACTATTGGTACAGGGTGTATTATTATTATTACTATAGCGGAACACTCTTGCACGAGCCACGGCAATGTTGAATTAAAAATAAGTGTTTGGAATGAAACAAACCAATAGGATTCATGAATGCTATTCATGTTCGTCATACAAATGTGTAAATCACAGTCGGATATAGAAGTAATTGCATCTTTGACCTTGCGGGCCATGACAGATGATTTCATTGCTCCTATTATGTTAAAGGCATATGCAATGGTCTACCACGTTTTAGCAAAATAACACATCTAGGTAGCATTCAATATGTTTTTACTTTGTCATGCAAAAACTACGAGAAGAATGTCGGTGGGACTTTATATCCAGGGGCCTTATTATCTTTATCGCAATCGTCTTCATTTTGACGTAAGTACGTTGCTTCTTCCGTACATCTGTCATAAAGCCAGTAAAAGAAGAGCAAGCACTGATCGCGTAACAAATGTCAAATAAAGACGATTACGATTACAAATATACCTAAATAGACAAAAAGGCCTTGTTGTCTATTTATAATTTTATAATCGCAATCGACTTCATTTTGACATACGTTGCTTGAAAAAAGAGATCAAGCACCGATTGTGTAACAAATGTCAAATAAAAACGAAGTGACTGCGATTACAATTATAAATAGACGCAATGCTCCTGACATAAAACCTAAGTTGATTTGATCGCTTTATGAAAGATTCGTTTTAAGTCTTATTAGTGGTACGACAGATTCGCATGAAGATAGACGTATGTCTATGTATTGGCAATATCTTAGAATTGATCACTTTATTGTGTAGCCGACCATTTCATGTCTAACCTAACCTAACCACATCATGAAGTGATCAATTCTAAGATATGACCGCGACCTATAGATCTGTGAACGCTTGCTTAATCTTTATTTGTTTTTGACTTACATCTCTCATTATTCCTAGTGTATTTTGTCAATCCACATAAGTATCATACTCTAAAAGTAACTCAGTCTGGCTGTAGGTATCTCTCGATATAATTTAGTAGGGAAAGCTCGGATCTTGAGGAAGGATATAGATTTTATTTTTCGCCCCGGAACGCGGACGAAAGTGCGGAAAAAGCTAGTTCCTATGTATTGATACACCCTGTACCCTACCAGTACCATTACTTGCGTTGAAGCTTACAGCACGCCGTCTTCGTTGATTGATATCAGGTAGCTTCGTATCACCACAATGTAGTAAAAGTTTTCAGCTGAAATATTGAAACAACTGAATCTCTACAATAACACAAAAAGATAAAGTTGTCCAACACAATATTGTAATACAAGCTGCGCAAAAGGGCAATTCTATCTTTTTTTTAAGATTCCCTACAGTCCATCAGAAGATGCTCCGTTACGTTTACGTCTGCTACTTTAAAGTAATTCCACGTAAAACGTACTTAGCTAAGTATATCAAACATTGTATGCTATTAGGTAGGTACTTAACGAGGAATTCTTGTATGTATGTATTTATATTTATCTCTTACGCTTACACTTATCTCGGAAAATGCTCTAATGATTTTAATGAAATTTTGTACACAGATATCTACAGTTTTTTATTATAAGTTCAACTTCATAGTTGTACAGTCAAGAGCACGTTAAGCTTGACACTTTGGACTTTGACCCGGCCCTGAATTCTATGGCGCGTAGTATAAATCAGAGCTCAGCTTAAACTGGTAGTGTAAAGCTTGACTTGCTCTTGACTGTACTTCCTGTAAAAACGCAATTTTACACCAAAAAAATATTTTTTAATTAGTACGGCCACTCCCCGGCAGATGGCGTTAGAACGTGAAGGGACCCTAGCAAAGAGATTAAAATATAATAGGGCATACAGGGGTCATTGGGAATATTTTCATACAAAAACTTAGTATCTCGAGCGTCATGTCAGTTAGTATGAACGCGAGCTGTCATTCGGTCGAATCACACTAGTAATAATTTTCGGCTTCAGATTTTCCTCGCTTTGTCCCCTCTATGCAGTATTATATTTTAATATCTTTGGATCCTGGTAACAGGGCAGAGATTGTAAGAGCATACCTAGGAATAGGATCTGCGCGATGACGTAACCAGCGTCCATGTGGAAGAGGGTCTTCAGGAAGCCAATGATGAACAGCACCAGGAACACGATCCAGAAGATGCAGTAGTTCTTCATTATTCCGCTTTTGCCCTGCAATGATTATGGGGACGGAGCTGTACCTTGTTTGGCAAGGAAAACTATAGATTAACTTTAACAGGCTTTTACGACTTCGATCGAAGAGCAAAAATAGTTTTAAGTAAATATATTCTTACTGAATGTTTTTTTTTTTGCATTTATTAGGTACTAGCAGCGCGCCGAGGTTACACCCACGTAGTTCCCGTTCCCGTAGGAATACCAGGTTAAAATATAGCCTGTTATTCCCTGATATTTTTAAAACCGGGTTAGTGGTTTAAGGGTGAAAGCGTTGTACCTAACAATCAAAGCCGCTTTGGCATCTTTATCTATGCTTACTTTAATATTATGTATAGGTAAAGAGGAAATATTAGTATTTAGTATGTTTTTTACGAAAAAACTCAAAAACTACTGGACCGATTTAAAAAAATCTTTTACCAATGAAAAGCTAGAATATCCCTGAGTACCTATCATCGGCTATAAGTATTTTATTCCCGTATTCAAACGGAAACGGGAAGTACGCGGGTGAAACCGCGCAGAACCGCTAGTTTATAATATTTAAGATACTAACTTTATAAACCGCGTAAACGAAGACCATGTCTAGCAGAAACCGTACGAAGAGCAGCACCACCAACAGCACCACGATGGTGTAGACCACCGAGGACATCGGCTCCACATCCTCCCTCCTCAGGTCCACTTCCTTGATGTCCACGGCGTATGTGATGAGCAGGATGGCCAGGACGAATGTCAGCACCTGGGTAGTGTAAGATTTACCGAGATCACTCGCTTACGGACCGAAATTTAACATCCGTAAACAATTTTATCCTATTACTTTTAAAAGAGAAATTCTTGTATCACTACATAGTATAAAACAAAGTCGCATTCCGTCTATCTGCCCTTATGTATGCTTAGATCTTTAAAACTTGCGTTTTTTTAAATAGATAGAGCAAAGATATTATATATAGAAAGACGTAGATATGTGACTAGAGCTCGGAAAATGAGGCCGACAAATGTAGTTAATTAACCACATTTTATTTAGTCGCATTGTATTTCAAGTCGTATTTTAAGCGCAACTCTTATCAGATAGCTCTCGTTTTCTTTATTGTTCGTTCCGTATCATCTTTCCCCGTCATTATTGTATCCTATAAATACGCTAAGAAGTAAGTATGTACATGTTGTAGCACTCGTAGGGGATCAATTTTCAAACGCAAGCAGTATGAATATAACTCATCCTTACTTTAATATCTTTGAGATAGAGTGATTCAAGAGGAACGTTTTTAGGGTTCGGTACCCAAAGGGTCAAGACTGGACCCTATTCCTAAGACTTCGTTGTCCGTCCGTCTGTCTGTCACCAGGCTCTATCTCAAGAACCGTGATAGCTAGACAGTCGAAATTTTCACAAATAATGTATGTCTGTTGCCTATAACAACAAATACTAAAAACAAAATAAAATTAAAGACTCCCATACAACAAAAGTGTTTTTTGCGTTTTTATAGATAATGGTACGGAACCCTTCGTGCGCGAGTCAGGCTCGCACTTGGCCGGTTTTTTATATATATACCTTATAAACCGAAGGGAAGCGAGGGCTCGCTAAGGGGAGGAGTCGCTAGTAATGTAGATAGGTAAGCCACTAGCCTAACACTATCTCCTAATTCGTGGTGGGCTCTTGTGAGGAAAGACCTGTTCAGTCAGATGTGGCCTGTAACAGGTTCACGATGAACCATTCGATAGACATTTGTATTAAAGAAGAATATAATGGCGTCTATAGTGGCGAAGTATAATGGCGGGGTTTGTAATAAGGAAGAATTTATGGATGTGGATAAGGTGCAAGAGGTATGCCAGGATCGTAGCAGGTGGCGGACTGGTTGTCTCTGACTACCCCTTCGGGAAAAAGGCGTGCTCATATTATTATGTATGTAATGGCGTCACTCACCGAATTCATGATCCCCATCACGATACATCCAGACCTCAGGTGGAACACAAAGCAGAATTTGTCCAGCACAGGAAGCTCCATGGCTGCCTGGAATATTATTGAAAATTACATCATCATCAAACGCTCGTAGCTCAGTGTGTTGGTAACAATCACGCTGGTTAAGCAAAGTTGGGTGCGGTCAGTCTGTGAATGGGTGACCGCCTAGTGGCATTTATATCAAGAGCGCTTTCGTGTTTCGGAAGGCACGTTAAATTGTTGGTCCCGGTTTTCTTTGTGTTTACGCACAATGGAAGTCGTTAGGCCATGTTAGATACCGTTGGGTGGCTTGAAAAATTCTGACGATTAAGTGGCCACTAGCTTAAAACCATCTCCCAATCCGCGGTGGGCTCACGTGGGAGATTAAAGCCCATACTTCCTCATGCGTGAGGAAAGACCTTTAGCTCAGCAGTGGGCTGTTACGGGTTGATGATGATGATGACATCATCATGAGATGATAATCAGCGACCTTTAGGCGGAGTACGTCATTTTCTTTACCAGTCACTTTCTGGTTAGGTCACGTTCTGAAGACGCCACTTTCTGACTTTGTCACGTTGCGAGGCTCGGGTTCGAATCCTGGCATGTAAGTACCAATGAGTTTTTCAAAAACTTACGTAACAATTAGCGGAACAGAAAAAAAAGGGAGTATTTACGCATTTTTGCGTGTTACTGGCCGGCTAAACAAGCTTTTTTTAAATTTGGGTTTTAATTTAAAAATGGAATACTAAGCGACTGCCCTTTTTTTCATTCTTTTGTTTTAATTTTCATTGATTCATTTTTTCCATGTCTTGTCCGTTTTTAGAAGGTTCGTGAATTCCATTTGAAAAGCTTTGAATTGCAGTTTTTGAGGCTTTTGAGTTTTTTCGCATATTGATAATTTACGAGCATCTAATTATGCCTGATTTAACGCCATCAGAAATCATTAGGGCAGATCAAATGAGGAGAAATGGTCAAACCTACAGATCGATTGCCAGAAGCCTTCGTCGATCGTTATCAACGATTTATCGTAGCATCCAACGATACAGATTGACGAATGCTCTAGTGAGAAGGAGAGGACAAGGCCGGAAAAGGTGTACTTCAAGGAGGGATGACCGTTTTCTCCAACTTCAAGTCCGACGGAACACGAGACTAACGGCGGTGCAGGCTCGAAATTTACTGGAAGAGGTACGAGCAGTAAGGATGAGTGAGCGGACAGTTCGTAGAAGATTCGAAGAAGTGGGTATAGGCTCGTATGTGCCCGCCAAAGCCCCAAAACTTGAGAGACATCATCGCACAAACCGTCTACACTTTGGTCGTGAACATCGTGATTGGGACTTCGACGACTGGGGACAGGTTCTTTTTACTGATGAATGCAGAGTTATGTTAAATCAAATTGATGGAAGGCAGCGAGTATGGAGACGCAAAGGAGAACGGTATATCCAGTCTAATTTTGAAAATACAGTTGCATATGGCGGCGGTTCAATTATGGTCTGGGGAGGAATATGTTTAGGAGCTCGTACGGAGTTAGTAGTGGTCGATGGCGGGAATCTGAATGCTGATCGGTATATCAGGGAGATTTTAGAAGAACATGTTGTGCCATTTGCCCCCTTTATTGGTAACAACTTCATTCTAATGCAGGATAATGCTCGGGCTCACAGTGCTCGCACAGTACAGACATACCTAAACCATGTTGGTATAACGGTGATGGAGTGGCCAGCACGGTCCCCCGATATGAACCCTATAGAACACGTCTGGGACTTGCTAAAGAGGAGTGTAAAGTCAAGAATGCCCCCTCCCAATAATCTCAACGAGTTGCGAAACGCATTACTTGAAGAATGGCAGAGGTTGCCCCAAGAAACCATTGATAACATCATCCGCAGCATGCCCAGACGGATGGAAACCCTCATCAGAGCACGAGGAGGAAACACTCGATATTGAACAGTCATTGAAATTGTTGTTAAACTTTGGAAAATCTTGAATTTTCTGCTGTTTCTCTATAATTAAAAATCGAAGAAAAATGCATTTTGTTTAATTTAATTTTTATTTTTATAAAATTTTAAGTATGGTGTTACAAATGAATGTCAAAACATGTTAATTTAATTGTTGTTTCATTTTAAATAATATATTGTTTAAAAATTACATTCATTGTTCTAAATTCCCTCTTTTTTCTCCTTTTTTTTTCTGTTCCGCTAATTGTGCCGGTGTGTGTATTTATCACTAGCTCGATGTTCGTGAGGAAACTCGCAGGTCTCAGAATTAATTCTGAGGCTTGTGTAACAGACCCGGTCTCACCACCTATATTACGTTTAGGGGTCCAAATACTCGTGAAAAGTGGTTATTTCTAGAATGGAGGAGAACCTTACCCCCTCTGGGACAAAAGGCGTGAGATTATTTAGTATTTAATTTTTGACATCAATTTAGATTTTAGGCTATAGTTTTCATAGGACCAGACTGCTGGCAGCTGTCTGGCCACTGTCCCACATGGTTTCTTTTGTGAAGATATTCCTAACGGAAAATAAATACATATGCTCACACCTTTACCCTCAACGGGCAGGCAGAGCTTTTGGCCATTCCTGGAAATACCTACTTTTCACCAGTATGTTTCTATACGGACCCCTAAATGTCACAAGTGGGTTCACCCATCGCTTGATAAATTGATTCTTCTGAGAGCTGCGGGTTTCTTTCACCGTCGAGCTAGTGATTCTTTTGTACGTAAATAAATGTATAATTACCTATATAGTTACTAGTTAAGAAAAGTTAGGTGATCACAAAATCACTCCCCTTTTATGTATGAATATTATTGTAACATAAAATCATAGTATATAAATAGAAAACCTTAGAATTAATTTGTTACTAAACATACTTTGGTTTAAGTCGCCCGCTTGTTATTGCAATATTCTCGAGTCACTATAAACACATTATCGAATCACTTCCGTAACTAAATGTTACCAAACCATCTCTTATTTCTTAAAGAACCATTTTGACAACCAATTCATATCAAGAAAATCCGAATAGTACTCGTATTAAAAGTCACGAATTAATTTGAGTTCTGTCAAAGATACGGAGGCTGGTCAGAGCATGCGCATTACAGCCATATCTTAACAATCGATAAAATGTTTGGTTACTCTCACAGCCTGTTGCAGGTCCTACTAGACGGCCTAGTAGCGCCTGCTGTCTTTAAGACATAACGTTAATAAATAACAAAACAAAAAACGGACTTAAAACAGGAAACTAGAAAAGTATAAAAAAGCACTATTCGCCACTACGATTTTCGAAGGTTCACATCGATTTCTCTGGGATGCCATCGTCAGATCCTGGTTTCCTTTTCATGGTACCACCCTTGGGATGTCTCCTTTCCAACAAAAAAAAGAATCATCAAAACCGGTTCACCCATTCGAAAGTTCTGAGGTAACAAACGTAAAAAAAAGAACATAGAGTCGAATTGAGAACCTCCTCCTTTTTTGAAGTCGGTTGAAAAATGTCACACAGAGGTGTGACATTGAATACCTCTCTGCCTACCTAGAGAGGTAGGCAGAGAGGTATTCCATTTTTGGAAATACCCAAGTTTTATCAGAATATTCTTAGGACCGCTAAACGTGATAGGTGAGGTCATCGCCGAACCGGGTGCTGTTACATATGCCTCAGAATTATTTCTGGGACCTGCGGGGTTCCTCACAATGTTTTCCTTCACCGTCGAGGTATAATAATATGTACGAAAGTAACCTGAGCCTTACGAAGGAAAAGCGGGCTGCTTAACAACAGGAGGTTTACGCAAATGTCGGGGATGAGGTGTGAAAATATTTATTTTTCATATCTCATACTCGGAAAGTAGTGTATGTTTGATCTGAGTACCGGGTCGGAAGCGATGATTCCCACCACAGAGAGATTCAGGGCTGTGATTCCGCCCTCGGTCGGGAAAGACTCATAGTAGTTGCTTCCGGCCTTAGGGCGGGAATTAATATAAAAAAAATAGTACTACATTTGGCAAAGACGTTTAAAGAAAAAGTTTCTCTAGAAAAGAGAATGAGTTTCTTCCAACCTCTTTGGGTACTTAGTTTTTTTTTTTTTTTGGTTTAAAGAAATTTATTCTCATAAAGAATTACAAATTCACTTACATGAGAACACTTAAATTTTAAACAATGTATAATTAATATTGTAAAGAGCGTAGTAATATTTAAATGTGGGTAGAAAAATTATAACTTCGAAGACAAATTCGCATCGCAGAAGTGCATGTCGGCAAACGGTTAAGTAGGTCAACACAGCGTAAATCCAGAGATCAACCGTAACTAGATGTGGCTTTCTGCGTTTTGATTTAATATGTAGTTTTTTAGAAGTTTTTTGAATAAATAATAACTTTTTGCTTCTTTAATTTCGTTTGGAATTTTGTTGTATATTTGAGCACTTAAATAGGTAGTATTATTTTTGCCGTAATTTGTTCTTGAGGGTCGAAGTATTAGATGATCTGCATTTCGGAGACGTCGTGTTTGGATTTGTTTCTTTTTAGTAAATGATAGATGAGTGTGTATATCTCTTTGTAGTATTTTTCTTATTAGTATACAAGTATAGTATTCAAATGTTTGTTTTATAGTTAGAATTTTAGTTTCTTTATATAATATTTTAGTTGGCGTAAGAAAGTCGTAATTAAATAAAGTTTTTATTAATTTATTTTGAGCTATTTGAATGGCACTGAGATTAGTTTTAGCAGCTAGCCCCCAAACCTCTATTAAGTAATCAATGTGTGGCTTAACCATCGTATTATAGACGTTATATTTCATATTTTCCGGCAGATATCGGATAATGCCCCTAAGAGCGCCCGTGAGCGACGTTATTTTGGATTTTATTTTTTCAATTTGGGGTTTCCAGGTAAGATTGGAGTCTAATATTATTCCCAAGTATTTTTCTTTGTCTGTGCGGCTTATTATTTGGTTGTTGATCGATAGAGGTACAAAATCAGCAATTTTTTATTTTTGGCTGCAAAAATTACATAATGTGTTTTGGATATATTAATTGTTAGCAGATTACATTGAAACCAGATATTAAGTATGTCGAGGTCTGCCTTTGCATCCTGAGTGATTTGTTCAATTTTATTACCAAAGTAAAAAATACTTGTATCATCAGCGTACAGTGATAGATCCCCCTTTAAATTTAAATCTTGAATATTATTAATGTAAATTAAAAACAGCAAGGGGCCAACTATTGATCCTTGTGGCACACCGTAGGTGATTAGCTGAGGAGAGCTTTGACAATGAGATATCTTAACAATTTGTCGGCGGTTGGAAAGATAAGATTTAAAGATTTGATGTGCATTTCCAATAATTCCGACGTCTCTGAGTTTATTTAGTAGTATTTCATGGCTGACTGTATCGAAGGCTTTCCTCAAATCTATAAACACCCCCAATGCTATTTGTTTCTGATCTATTTTATTTTTTAATTTGGTCACAAGGTCTACAGTGGCTGATAAAGTGCTGGATCGGGGTCTGAAACCATATTGGTGTTTACAGAGAAAATCTATTGAGTTTAAATATTTTTCTAGACGGCTGTACAACACTCTTTCAAAAATTTTAGACAACACGGGAAGGACAGAGATCGGGCGATAGTTTCCTGGATCTAATCTATTACCAGCTTTGTAAATAGGGGTTAATTTAGCAACTTTTAAACTATCAGGGAATGATCCTTCATCAAGACATTTATTGATACAGCGTGCCAGTTTATCAGAGATTAGGTGTTTTATGCATTTTATAGATTTGATACTGATACCATCTATACCTGAGCTAGTATTGCAGTCTAAATTATCAATTATTTTAGATACTTCCTCAGTGCTAACTGGGTCTATTGTGGATAATTGACAGATAGGAGTTTTGGAGTTTGCTGCATTGGTATATATTTTATTGTTGTGATATTTTGTCGGTATTTCACTAGCTAAGACTGAGCCAATTGATGAAAAAAATATATTAAAGTGTTCGCAAATTTCTTTTTTATCTGAAGTTATACCTGTTTGTGTTTGGAGTTTCGTTGGTAGATTTTTTTCCGAAGTTTTATTATTAGAAAGGTCATTAAATAAAGCCCACATCTTTCTCGGTTTACCTCTGCATTTAGTAAATTGTTTGTGATAATACTGTGATTTTGCTCTTTGGATGTTGTTATTCGTCTTAGTTCTCTGTTTTAAGAGTTCGTCTTCGATTATTTTGTTGTCAGGTTCATTCTTATGTTGATGCCATAAAATATTCTTTTTGTTTATGTCTTTTATAAGGTTCTTGTTAATCCAATCTTGCCTTGGCGGGTTCAAAACTTTGATCTTTTTCACTTTGCTCTTCTCAATACATGAGGTTATCATTCCTTCTAGCGCTTCAAATTCTTCATTACCATTTAGTAGATCTAGGGCTGTTGCTGTTATTTTATATAGTTGGTCGTAATTTATTGCGTAATATTCTTCTTTTAGAATAGGTTCTGGTTGATATTTTTTAATCTCGAAGTAAATCTGTTTGTGGTCAGACATTGAAGATTCAACAATGGCTAGGTGAAATTCATGTTCCTTTAGATTAGTAGAAACGTGGTCTAGAAGGGATTTTTTTAAATGAGTTTCCCGAGTACAATATTTAGCTTCAATTTTGTTCAAGATTTGATATCCATTTTCCTTTACCATCATTTTGTAGTCTCTGACGGAGTGATCAGGGTGTAGTAAATCAAAATTAAAATCTCCAAAGACCACCGCTCGTTTATACTTTTGTATTTGGGATGAGTAAATTTCAAAACTTAGTAGGGATACAAAACTTTTTACATCAATTAGAATAAGAAAAAAAGGTGCGGCCTTGTGAGTGTAGGTATAAACAACAGAAAATAGCACGCGCGCGGGGCGGTACGCGTTCCATATTTGAAAATTAAAATAAGAGTAATAATTTGGTAAGCTGTTCCGAAATTCAAAATCTTATTTTTCATCGACACTAATAAGCACAGAAGGCTTTATAAGAATAATATTTACTTTTGTACATTATTATTATAAAGAGGAAGGATTTGTATATTATTTTTGTAATGTTATTTAGGATAGGTACTCTATGATGTAGTATTGAAAGACGTTTAAAAGAAAAAGTTTCTCTTTCTTCCAAATTCTTTGGTTGTATTGTTAACAATTTTGTTTTTTTCGTAGGTATAATTGCGTTTTTGCATGTTTGAATTTTTGTAAAATTGTATTTTTTTTGTTTACTTTCCTTGAATTCGAAATGAAAGTAGAGTGTTTAACGCGGGTGGAAGTTATCAATTCCTACTCGGATTATATCCGCCCTCGCTATGCTCGGGCGTCTAAATACCTTGTATGGGAATTGATTCCTTCCGACCCTTGTATAACAATCTACTATTACACTCCCGGACACATCTATCGGGCCACCTAGTGTTTTAAGTTTTGATGGTCTAGCTAAAAACGTTGTCACACGAGATTGCGGCCTTGCTTGAAAACAAACGAAGCCCTCAGTCTCTGAGTACCTTTAATAAACTCTTCTGACAGTAGTAAGGCTTAAATTCAGTTGTGCACTCACATTTCTTTGGCTATGCCCGGCCTGCAGAAGTGCTACACCTTTGGCGGCAATTTCAGGCCGAGTATCCATATTTTTTGGTCAAAACTGGCTCAAAGTTTGCAGTATTAGCCATATTATTGAACCAATAATCAGAAACATAAATAAAAAAATCCAACTTTCGCAAATTCAAAAAGTTTTCTCCTCCCTTGCATCGTTGAAAACAATGAACAGACTCGAATTTTCTTATTTCTTTTTACAGTTCTGAATTCGAAATTTAAAAAAAAAACATATCAAAAGGTTGACCAATAAATCAGCTTCAAAACTGCATACCAAATTATTGCACCACCTAACATTTATTTTTAGCTAGGGACCGTCAAAACTTAAAACACTAGGTGGCCCGATAGATAAATAAATAAAATAAAATAAAATAAACTTTATTACTCCTTAATAAAATGCTGACAAAAATGAGACACTCCCAGTAAGTAATAAAATACTTGTTTTGGGGTTGTCTCGCTCGTTCCCCGTGACAATTCTAGCGGAGTAGTAACTAAGTAACTAAAAGAAAACAAAATTGCTAGTTCTAAAGCATTATACCACAAACTTAAGTATATTCCTAACGTAATTCATGTACGTGGGGGTGTGTGTGTGTGGGGGGGGGGTGTGTGTGTGGTGATGTGTGAAGGGGGGGGGGGGTGGATTGCGCATGAGTAAGAGGGTGTGATTGGGTGTGAGTTAGCCCTACGAACTAGTCTTGGGATCGGAAGCTGTCAAGACAGCCTCCACTAACTTGTGTGTAATTGAGAGTGTATACCTAGGTGTTTTTCATAAATTTCTGCGAGGTGCAATAATGCAAGTCAATCAGGTGACCCTTTCCAGAAGGATTCGGTGTCATCATATGATAAAGTCAAAAGCCAGTCCAACAGAATTTTCTTACAGTCATACGATTGCAGAGGGTAGATATTTAGTTTACGATTTGCTGCATTATAAATGAACACAGACTGCGAGCTATATTGGCGCTCAGCGAAAGTCGTACGAACTCGATTGGAAGGTGCCACATCCTTATTTCTCTTAATTACTTTACATTTACTTAATAGATGTGTCCGGGAGTGTATTTGTGCGCCATTTTTTTTTAGATTTCGGGATAAAAAAAAGTGTTATAATATACTTATGTGTAGCTACATTAGTTCTACGGTAGTTCTTTGTGTCCGTTTAGGCGCGATTGGACCCATTCGCGATTGGGCCAAAATAAAAGAATTTCCAAAATTAAACTATAAGATCATTTATTTCTATTTATTTCAATTTAGTTTACTTTTGGAAATTCTTTTATTTTCGCCCAGTGGGGGAAAACAAACAAACATTTAAAAAAAACTTAAAATGTTTCTATTAAATAAATGTTATTATATTTTAGATGAGTTTTTTGAATATAAGTTATACTTAGTTTATTTTTATTTAATATTATTATTTTGGCTTAAAAAATTTATTTTGAACTGGGTACTTATCTAATATATCATCACTACGTGCATAGTATAAAACAAAGTCGCTTTCTCTGTCCCTATATACCTATGTCCTTATGTCTCTAGGTATGCTTAAATCTCTAAAGCTACGCAACGGATTTTGAAGCGTTTTTTTTAATAGATAGAGTGATTCAAGAGGAAGGTTTTAGTGTTAGCACTACACCCGTGCGAAGCCGGGGCGGGTCGCTAGTTTTTAATATTCTAATAGTTTTAGACCTAAGTAGTTTTAAGTTCTACTACAATGTGATAATTAACTATGTAAACTAAGTAGGTATTAATAATTGCTGTGCCTTCATGTCGAAACTGTACCTACCCAATATTTAAGACCTTCTGTACAACATGAATGCAATAAATAAATAAATAAACAAACACTTTCGACGGATAGCGTTACGTGTCATACAAGAAATAACCGTGTTACTAACAGAAAATATTAGCAATTTTGCTTATGGCAGACTAGGTACCGCTGACGCGCTCATTCAGATTATTCAGCACTTGTCAATGTCAGCTGATATGACGTCACGCGTCTGCGCATGGGCAGTCCTCACGATGCCTCGACTTAGTGTAGTGGTGTTATTCGTCGTCTGCTCTCTCGTACAATGTTCTTTGCGTACCGGTGAGTTGCTATTTGTCTATTTACACAATGTACTGAATATTTTTACAATATTAATGATTATTTTGTGGTAACATGCTATTTATTTTTCTGTCAGTATTGTGAAGGAGAGAATTGAAACGTTGGATTTCCTGTTTCAATTGTCACGCTGTTTGTTTGATGTTTAATTAAACAAAAGTTCTGTTAGTTTCCCATGGGAGGCCTGAAAAATTTATTCAAAGTCAAAGTCAAGAGTTTTTATTCAATGTAGGGACTTATAAGTCCTCTTATCGAAAGTCATTGCGACTCCACCGCTTCGGTATGTATAGTTGAGGAGAAGAAGCGGGGCAAGAAACTCCTCAACACATTTCTTTATTCACTAATGTTCTAGGTAATACGAGCATGTTGGCTCAGTTGGTAGTGATCCTGCCTTCTGAGTCGGAGGTCGCGTTCGATCCCCGCTCGGGGCCAAAATTTGTGTATAAACATGTCTGTTGGCTTCGTGTCTGGTCGTTTACTATTTATTTAAGTATGTTTATCAGTTGTTTAGTACCCATAGTACAGGCCCTGGCTAGTTTGGGACTAAATAACCGTGTGTGACTTGTGTCCCACAATTATTACTATTATTGGTAATAAGTACTTACTAGATAATAACGGTAGCGTTTAGTTAAGATGAAATTTCAATCTGACCTTTATTTATGATTATGATTTACAAATCTGCTTATCAGTTGAGTATGTTGTCATATCTGTTAAAGTATAAATTTACACACGCGCCTTCTCCGCGCGAGAGTGGTTCAATTTATTCCTAACTAGCGACCCGCACCGGCTTTGCACGGGTGCAATGCTGACACTAAAACCTTCCTCTTGAATCACTCTTATCTATTAAAAAAACGCATCGAAATCCGTTGCGTAGTTTTAAAGATTTAAGCATACAAAGGGACATAGGGATATAGGGACAGACAAAAGCGACTTTGTTTTATACTATGTAGTAACGTATGTTTTGACCCACTGAGACACGGGTTCGAATCCTAGATGTGCCAATGAGTTTTTCAAGAAGCTCGACTGTAGGTACAGCTATCCCGGTCCGGCGATGGGTTGACCGCCTGAAAAACATAATGAAAAGTGGTATTTCCATGGAAACATTTAGTCTGTGAGCCTATTTTATCGTGATACGAAAGCGTAAACAATAATAAGGTAATCAGTTTCTTCTTCATGGTTAGACATATTATGTATTAATAATCTGGTCTAATGTCGCGCTCCAATTCGCATCTTTAAATGAAATTATGTAACACTTAGCTGGTACATAGACATATACCTACATACCTACTTCTTATCAATAGCTAGCAGAACATCCGGAACGGGATAAAATATTGGCGCGTACTTTTCGTACTATCTACTTATGATCGCGCTCGTCCACACATCTCATGCAACGTGGGACAGCGCCGGAATTATTTTTTTTTCGATCGTAGCGGCTTCATTGAAACTATATTTATAATTCGAATAGGAATTGTCCATAATTGACATTTATTACACGGCCAGTCCTTGCTCTGGCGGTAAAGTCAATGATAGATGTTTTAAGCAATGTCAAGCTGTAGGCGATTCAGAATGAAAATGGGCCAGCTGCCCCGTCTCTGGGGCCTTACCACAATTCTACGAAGTACCTACGTGAATATGACCACTACCGGCGAAGTTACTTTTCTGTACAGCGGTGTCACTTTTGACAAAGAGATTAAAATATAATAGGGCATAGACGGGACAAAGCGAGGAAAATTTGAAGCCAAAAGTTATTCCAAGTGGAATAAGTCTAGTACAATTTCAACCGTATGACAGCTCGCGTTCATACTAACTGACATTACGCTTGAGGTTCAAACATGCTTCAAAGTTTTGTATGAAAATATTCCCAATGCCCCCTCTATGTCCTATTATATTTTAATCTCTTTGCTTTTTGACACTGATGGGTCCGAAACAACGACCGAAATATCGTAAATCGTAGGCCGCCTTTTGTGTGTATTTTTATCCACGTTCTCTGTTTCCAGACCAAGAATTCTGGAAGAACCAGGCGAAGACAGAACTAGCTGAGGCTCTCCAGGTGAAATGGAATACGGGAATCGCCAGAAACGTAATCCTCTTCCTGGGAGACGGCATGGGGCCAAACACCGTCACAGCTACCAGGATCTACAAGGGCGGAGAATCACACAGGCTGTCTTTCGAAAAGTTTCCTCACATGGGCTTATTGAAGGTAAGATCAGGGAGGTGATTCCTGTTCTTTACGCTTGATCACACTCAGGGGTTACCGCGGTTTCTTTCGTTACGATATTTCTTGCCGTTACTCCATACCAATCGGTTTCAAAAAGTATCAGGCGCAGGTAGGTACCTAAAATTGTAAATCAGAGAAGTGTGGTAGACCCTTGACACGTACCTGCCTATGGTATGACATTTTTTTTTATGATAAAAAAGGGGGCAAACGAGCAGACGGTCACCTGATGGTAAGTGACGTCCGTCGCCCATGGACACCTGCAACTCAAGAGTCACAACTGCGTTGCCGACCTTTGAGGTGGGAGTAGGGGGAGGGGAGGGGAGAGGAAAGGGAGGGGGGATGGGGGCCTCCGGTTACCTCACTCACTCAACGAAACACAATGCATTGCTTTACGCTGGTTTTCTGTGAGGCCGTGGTATCACTCCGGTCGAGCCGGCCCAAGCGTGCCGAAGCATGGCTCTCCCACGTCAAAATGACATGTAATGATCCTATATATGCATATGCCGTGATAATCTCACGCATAGATGTAAATAATAATAATAAATTGTGGGACACAATTCACACATGGTTTTTAGTCCCAAATAGGCAGGGCCTGTACTATGGGTACCTACTAAACAACTGAATAGATAAATAAACTGATAAACATTCTTAAATAAATATTAAACGACCAGACACGGAGCCAACAGACATGTTCATGCACACAAATGTTGGCGCCGAGCGCGGATCGAACCCGCGACCTGCGACTCAGAAGGCAGGGTCACTACCACTGAGCCAACAGGTCCGTCAATTATCTCACGCCTATTTCCTATTATAGCCAATTTGTTCGATCTGTAAGTACGTACGCCTTGGACGTCCTCTGACCTCTACCACCTCGCCTGTTAACAACAACTTTTATATTTGTCTCGCCTTTCATTCATGCGGTCAGTATGATCCAACCACCTGAACATTCCTGTAAACAAAAAGATTTCAGACTTTTCCGAGGGCTCTACCTACGTACCTACAACTGTTGGTGATCGAGAACTCTATGAATGGTATTGGGTAGTTGACAGCATCGAAATTAAATTGATTAAACCTCAAAATATGTATTTCGATTTTCAATTTACAATTATAGAAAATTTAAAAATAATAAAACAATCAAAAAAAGTGCTGCAATTGAGTACTACAAACTATGACGTCACGGTTTGCTATTTCAGTACATTTTCCATAGTAAAATTTCGTTTTGACAGATCGTAAAAAGTGACTGATTTGACTAGGTAGGACACAACCCTATTGTATGGTAATGAACGCGGGCTTGTTTCTGCAACTCGACGTCTGTTTTGCGTGATGGAAGAACTCTATGAAGGAGAGTGCCTGCGTACCCGCACGTATAAGTTATGTTGGGCGCTGTCAATACCCAAAAGGCATTGCGTCAAGAACTACTCCGTCTTTAGGAAAATCACTTACTGCTAAGGGATAAATGAAAACCTCTATTTTCCATTCCAGACATATTCCGCAAACAAAATGGTTCCTGATTCAACCTGCACTGCCACAGCTCTTTTCTGTGGAGTGAAGACTAACCAAGCGACGGCCGGAGTTGATGCCTCAGTGAGGCACAAGGACTGCGAGGGGTCGCTCCAGCCTGAGGCAAGGCTGAAATCCCTGGCAGCACTGGCGTTGGAAGCTGGAAAAAGCGCTGGTAAGACTTTGTGCTAGCCATTACAACAGCATAATCCTAATCGTAGCCCTGTGATGACAGTGTGATTGTAACGATCATACTGGTTAAGCAAAGTTGGGCTCGGTCAGTCAGTGGATGGGTGACCGCCTAGTGGCATTTATATTACGAGCGCTTTCGTGTTTCGGAAGGCACGTTAAATTGTTGGTCCCGGTTTGCGTTGTGTTTACGCACAATGAAAGTCGTTAAGCCATGCTAGATACCCTTGGGTGGATTGAAAAATTCTGATTGTTAAGTGGCCACAGCATCTTCTAATCCGCGATGGGCTCGCGTGGGAGATTATAGCCTATACTTCCTCATGTGTGAGGAAAGACCCTTAGCTCAGCAGTGGGCTGTTACGGGTTGATGATCAGTCTGCATTAAAAAAACCGTTGGTCTGGATCACCTTGCCAGGTGGTAGAAGATCTCCTTAGCAGCTATGTTCTACAAAGAAATAAATTATTATTACCTTTCCTTTTCCTCCGCACTTCAACAATAGAAATTACAATAAAAAAAGTTGTGATAGCCTGTTAGAGGCGATCGCGTCTCTAATCCGTGAGGACCAGGTAAGGAGGGGTTTTTTAAATGCTTACGTACCTACTATGTATTTAATATAGGAGTAGGTACAGTCAAAAAAAGTTGTTAGGGTTACATGGCCAGTAACTAAGAACTCATTTTTCTGGTTTAGTCATAAATAAATCTTATTAATTAATGTTTATTTCAAAAGGTAATTTTGAACCCTATAATTTACCAAAAAGAAACTATAAATACCATTAAAGCCTCGAACACACTGCTGCGTTTAAATCGCGCCGGTCTGTCACGTCAAAGGCTTTAAGAGAAAACTGAATCTTAGTTTCTGGCCATGTAACACTAACAACTTTGTTGACTGTACTTAGGTACTATATTTTATACTAGCTCAACTTCGAAGGAAAACTTGGTAAGGAAACCCGCAGGTCCCTACTCTCGTCCGGTGATGCATTTTTGATCAGCCTTCACCAACTGTTAGGTAACTATAGGAGTCCGAAAAATACACTGTTAATAAGTGGGTATTTCCAGAAATTAACTTCTAAGGGCTCGAAAACCTGTATCTGATATTAACTTTTTCTCAGAAGTTTAGGTAGGTATTGTTAACAATACCTACCTAAACTTCTGAGAAAAAGGGTCATGACAGACAGATGGACGATTTTCCTTTTAAAGTAGGTACAGTAACCTAAAAAAAATTGGTTGTCTGTAAAGTTGGTTTACGGCCGATAATGTTACGTGATAACGTCATAATATTAAGAAAACATTGATGATGAAAATTGCATGGAGTGGAAGAGAGACTGATGCGTCACAAGCCGAACGCTTAGGCTGATCGTGCCTCTATCGCTTGTTCCGCGCTCTCGCTTGCACGCTCGTCTCAGGCGGAACGTGACACTTTCGTACGTGCAGCCGCTGTTTTTTTTTTTTTTTTTACTAAAAAATGGGCTTGCTCTTGACCCCAGACTAGCCCGAGAGCAAAGACGGGGCCTACGTTGGGATGAGCTTGCCCAGAAGATGCCTGTTCACTCGATCCTTAAGGGCTTGTAAGTTATATGAACTCGGAAATACAGACGAATCGAATCATAAGACGCTATCACGTCAAAAACCCTGTGGTTTCCAGGCATAGTGACAACGATGCGAGTGACGCATGCGACTCCCAGTCCTATATATGCACACAGTGCTGACCGCCATTGGGAGTGCGAGGCGACCATGCAGAAGACGCCTGGCGCAGACCGCTGCAAAGATCACGCGAGGCAGCTTGTGGAGGACTGGCCAGGCAGAGACCTGCATGTGAGTGTTTCAAAAGGGTTTACATAATTAGAAGCAGTGATAGTCTTACGGTTAAAGAGCCTGCTTCACATGATGATAATCAGTGAGGCTCGGGTTCGAAACCTAGCATGTAGGTACCAAAGTGTTTTTCAAAACATGCGTCCATATTTATTACTAGCTCAACGGTGAAGGATAACATCGAGAGAAAACCCGCTGGTCCCAGAATTAATCGTTACTGAGACCTGCACCAAGGCTCGCGGCCCACATTTGTGTGCGTGAACATGTCTGTTGGCTTCGTGTCATTATTAAAGTATGTTTATTTAAGTATGTTTATCAGTTGTTTAGTACCCATAGTACAGACCATGCGGACTCCGTCGGTACGCGCCCGAAACCTTAGCAGTAACTAAAGGCATATCCAAACCAAGTCAACACAGGCATAGACCAATATGGTTACTTGTTTCCAGGTGATCTTAGGTGGCGGCAGGCAAGTCCTGGTCTCCAACTCCTCAGGAAGCGCAGCAGATCCACTGGATACCTGGTCATGCATACGAAAGGATGGGATGAACCTTATTGAGACTTACAAGAGCGATAAGGAAAATCGCGGTCTGAATTATAGTTATGTGACCAATACGAAGCAATTGAAGGAGTTTGATTTAGAGAATACTGATTATCTATTAGGTAAGCGAAACCATTAGATTAAATAATAATAATAATATAATCTCACGCCTTTTATCCCCGAGGGGGTACGCAGAGGTATTCCATTACCTACTGGATATACCCACATTTCACGAGATATTATATTGGACCCCTAAACGTGATAGGTGGTGAGCCCATCGCCGGACCGGGTCTGTTTACACATGTCTCAGAATTAATTCCAAAACCTGCGGGTTTCCTCACGATGTTTTCCTTCACCGTCGAGCTAGTGATAAAATTTAATATGTACGTAAGTTTTGAAAAACTCATTGGTACATGCCAGGATTCGAACCCGAGCCTCACTGATTTTCGCGGGCTATCACTGCTCTTAATAATTATAAGTAATAAATATAATAATAAATATATTATATATATTTATTATGACGGGCCTGTTGGCTCAGTTGGTAGTGACCCTGCCTTCTGAGTCGGAGGTCGCGGGTTCGATCCCCGCTCGAGGCCAACATTTGTGTGCATGAACATGTCTGTTCGTTTAATATTTATTTAAGTATGTTTATCAGTTGTTTAGTACCCATAGTACAGGCCCTGCCTAGTTTGGGACTAAATAAGCGTGTGTGAATCGTGTCCTACAATTTATTATTATATGATCTATAATTACGATCATGAAAACTAGAAAAAGGAGCTTTTGTAAGTAGGTATGGCATGCGTCACACAATCAAATGAGCCAAAACTCGGGGGGTTTACGAGTAGCCGTTGAGGCGTTGCGATATCCACCTCCTGGCTCCATGATCAGATCAGCTCGGTGGTACCATAATATTGCATTGTCATTTGTCACAGAACATAAGTATGCCAAATTTCAACTCAATCGGCTAAAGAGATCTGCTGCAAAATTGGTTCCAAGATTCCACCCGAACAAACATACAAATAAAATGTAAAAGGCTCTACCACTGCAAACTACCTCATTGGAACAGCTTAAATGTTACTGTCAGTTCATTTACACGAAATACCATGAAACCTTTTGCACCTTGATGTTTCAGGAATCTTCGCCAACGGTCATTTAATGTATGAACACGAAAGGGACAAAGGACCAGAAGGGATGCCTTCAATCTCTGACATGGTAGAGGCAGCCATAAAGGTGCTACGAAAAAACAAGAACGGATACTTCCTTATGGTCGGTAAATAGCTATAGTAGAAAAATATGCTTTATTACCCGATCATGGAACTCTTACAGCTCCACTACAGGAAGCACTGTCCGCAGTGTTCATAACATAGAACTCTGAGATTAAAAAAAACGACTTCAACTTATATGGTTTTCTTATGGATGCCATTGTCAGAACTGGAGCAATGACTTGAAATGGGACCACACGTTTCAAATAAAAAAAAAATCATCCATATCGGTTTACCCAGTCGAAAGTTCTGAGCTAACAAACATAAAAAAAAAACAAAAGTGTCGAATTTGAGAATCTCTTCCTTTTTTGAAGTCGGTTCAAAAACTCTCTCAAAACCGACTGCTATCTTTGCTTAGCAACAATTTAATATAATACTGGGTGGCGCAAAAGTACTGGCACTAAAGAAAATACAGTTTTTTTTTTTTAATATGACATTTCTTGTCATTCTGTTTTTGAAAATCGTGTAGTGAACAAGTGTAAAATACACTGAAAATCAACATGGACCGTTTTACTCCCCAAGAACGTGGAATAATTGTGTCAATGTTCTTACGGAATAATTCCAGGCCGAGTTATCTCTCGTTTTGGCGATTTGCCTTGGCCTGCAAGATCACCCGATCTGACCAGTCCAGACTTCTTTCTTTGGGGTTTTTTGAAATCTCGGGTGTATGTGAACAAGCCACAGACTCTCGCAGCTCTAAAAGAAAACATTCATCAAGAAATAAGGAACATATCGCAGGAAGTGTTACGGAAAGTTATGCAAAATGTCATAAATAGGGCTCAAATGTGCATCAACTCTGGAGGTCACCATTTAAAAGACATCATCTTTAAATCCTAATGGTACGAAATTTAATGGCACAAATATACATTTAAAAAACCTAAATCTAGTTAATCTAATTTAGAAAAAATGTTATAGCTGAACCAAATAGGGTCTTTACTTTTGCGCCACCCAGTATAATAAACGTAGTTAAGGAAGTCAGTAAAGCTAGCTGAAAACAAAAGTCAAACTATTACCAAAAATTATAAAATTAGCTACAAAGCTCGCAGTGGAAGACGCTTCAATCCTACTGCCTTCATAGGTACATGAATCACACCGTTTCCCAGGTAGAAGGCGGCAACATTGACATGGGCCATCATCGAGGCAAGGCAAAGAAGGCAATCGATGAGGCAGCAGCCATGGAAGACGCAGTCCGTGTCGCTTTGGGGCTGACAGACGAAGAAGACACGCTGTTCATCGTGACCAGTGACCACACCCACACGATGTCGATCAACGGGTATCCTCATAGAGGAAGTAATCTTTTCGGTAAGTTGACAACTGTCTTGATACCCATAATTTATTTATTTTAGACATTCTAATATCATGTAAATGTCTTTATAACAAGACGAAACATATCATCGAAAGATGGAGGCTCTTTCGTGAAATGAAAAGTATAGGAGGTGCTAACCTAACCTTTTTAGTAAAAAGGCTCCAGAAATGTAACATGTAAAAACTGATAGAATGTGTTCCAGTATTTTAAATATACCTACTACTTATCACTAATCTACTATATAAAAATAAGTCGGGTTTTCCTTCCTGACGATATAACTCCAGAACTGACGAACCGATTTCCACGGTTTTGCATTCGTTGGAAAGGTCTAGGGCTCCGCAAGGTTTATAGCAAAGAAAATCTAGCATTGCACCCGTGCGAAGCCGGGGCGGGTCGCTAGTATGTCATAAATATGATAGTAACTCTATCAGACTAACCTTTTTACAGCTTATCCGAAAAACCGACTTTAATGAAATTTATCAGGGAGATAGCGTGCATTTCTACTAAGGACATCGGCTATTTTTTATCTCGGAAGGCAAAAAAAGTATCAGGCAAAAGCAGGACCATCTAATCTGACTAAATCCTCTTTGTCAGGGATAGCTCAAACATCTGACAACGACGGCATCAACTACACCACCTTATCGTACAGTACCGGAGGACCTGCCTCCTTCCAGTACCACGTCTTGAACGACACTGTGGTGAGGAGAAACCCGAGCCTTGAGGAAACAGACAGCTTTGATTACGAGCAAGTGGCTGGTATCCGGCTGAGTGAGAACAGCCATGGCGGCGGTGATGTCGCTATTTATGCTAGAGGTAATCTTCATCATCAGGCATTTAAATTATTAATGAAACATTTTTTAATCATTTTTTGTACGTGGTGGGAGAGCCATGCTTCGGCGCCCTTGGGCCGGCTAGACCGGAGTGATACCACGGCCTCACAGAAAACCAGCGTAAATTAATGCATTGTGTTTCGCAGAGTGAGTTAGGTAACCGCTGGCCCCAACCCTCCCCCTCCTCTTCTCTCCCCTCTCCCCCTACTTCCATCTCAAAGGCCGGTAACGCAGTTTTGACTCTTGACTTGCAGGTGTCCATGGGCGACGATGATAGTCATTTACCATCAGGTGACCCGTCTGCTCGTTTGCCCCCTTCTCTTATAAAAAAAAAGATACAGCTTTATCGAACTTCCAGACGCACGGCTGGGCTTTATCCCTACTTGGTGGATATCCCATCTACACGCACTAAGCTCTTTTCAAGGTCTTTTATTTTACCGCCAAGGAGTGGAACCACCTGCCGGCGTCTGTATTTCCGAGTTCATACATCCCGTCAGCCTTTAAGGCTCAAGTAAACAGCCATCTTCTGGGCAAGCTCGTTCCATCAGCCCCGTCTTTGCCTTCGGGCAAGTCTGGGGTCAAGAGTAGGTAAGCCCGTCAGCAATAAAAAAAGAGTTTCTTGCTGGTTCTACCGGGGTACTGCATTTGGAACCAGCAACTTGTCGGTGTAGATGGGCTGCTACATTTAGCCAATCTTCATGGACGAGTTTAGAGTGTTATTAGACTAATAGCGATCCGCCCCGGCTTCGCACGGGTGCAATGCTAACACTAAAACCTTCCTCTTGAATTACTCTATCTATTAAAAAAAACCGCATCAAAATCCGTTGCGTAGTTTTAAAGATTTAAGCATACATAGGGGCATAGGGATATAAGGAGAGAGAAGAAGCGACTTTGTTTTATACTATGACGTGATTGACCTTTGTAACTGTAGGTAGGTAATTTTTATACCTAGAGAAAATTAATATGTAATTTTTGACTTTTTTTTTACTGTTTACTTGGCTTTACATTAAACTCTTTTTTTGCCAGGGCCGTACGCGCATCTATTCCACAATGTTCACGAGCAGCACTACGTGTTCCACGCGGTGTGTTTTACCGCCAAATTGGGCGACTACTCCCGCGCAGCTCCCGCCAAAAGCGTGTACGGTGTTGCTATTTTTACACTATTTATTATTTCTTTAATACGTTAAGTAATCGTTTTTATAATAGCTTGAATTTTACAATGGAAACATTCAGTTTCAAAAAATGTACTTATGCGAACGAGATTTAAATATCATCGGCCAAAGAGGCCAGACTCGCGCTACAAGTGTAAAACTTCATGTGCACTGTACACTGTACACTTCAGAATACCTACCGACTGTCAAAATCACAGATATGATTCAGGAGTGCGATTTTTGAATCTCACTGGTGATATCAAAATCACCGGTGACTAAAATTATCACCGATGACTTTTATGTCACCATTTTCCAAAAGCCGTATTTTTGAAAGTCACACGCTGTTTTCAATAAATCGTCGCATTCACAAAATATCACAATCAAGCCCCGCTGCTAATTCTTCCGAAACACATATTCTGGCACTTTTGGCAGATGTCACATACGTCAACTGTCAAAAACAATCGCATGGTGATTTCAATTACGAGTGGGCGGGGGCACTCGTAAATCGATATCATAGGTATGACAAATGTAAGTCACCGATGAGTTTCAAAAATACGGAAACTCGGAAATTACTCACATCGGTGAGAATTATTCACTTGGTGAGATTCAAAAATCGATCCCCTGGTCTGTAGTCAAAATCATCATCTACTTAAGGCCCGTCACATACACTCGTTTTAGTGATTTGATTTTCGAATCCGTATTTCGATTCGAGTCCTCAGAACCTAACAAATCGGTACCAAGTGAACAGCATGTAACAAATTAGTTGCTATCGAAGGACCCAAACCGAAAAACGGATTCGAAAATCTCAGAGTGTATGTCATGTGTTCAATTATAATTATTATTATTTAATACGTTGCAGTTTATTAAAGTTAAAGAATGTTATAAAAAGTCGTCGTTTAATTTCACATCCATATTTATTGTCACTAGAACTGACATCCACTATACATACTTTATATACCAAATAAATATGTTATACAAAAAATATATTATGCAGATAGCACCAAATATAAAAGCATAATAAGTATCACAATAATTATGTACCACAAGAGCTAAGAAAACAATGCAAATTTGTTCATTATCATAAAAAACTACAAGCAGTCAAGTCAATACATACACCTACATACATCAATAATTTAGAAAATTCGATACATTTCTAGATTTCTCTACATTGATTAACTTAAAACTAGCCGTAACTGGTCGAAACCAGTTATTTATTGGACCCTAGGCTTGTTTTATTCTTGTCTATTTGCTCGAGTACTTCTTGGCGACTACCCCAGCGACGATGGCTATAGCTAGGGCTATCAGAAGATACTTTTTCCAATTGGAAGGGCTGAAAAAAAAAGGCATTATGTAAATCAATTGATATAATGTGGGTACCAACTTACATAATAATAACAATTTATTTTGCAACTATTACCAAAGATAAATAATACCTTAACCTAGGACATTTATAATGTAAGAAATATAAAAACTTTGCTAGCCGCAGTTATTTTAAGGGCCCAATTCATCCAAAATGAAATGCGCGCGAAACCAAAAATTAACATGACATGCTGCGGGACAGACCTCTAGGAGGGGGGGAGGGGTACAAAATCCAATAAAAATCACTATTACGTTTAGGGGTCCAAAGACTGTACAGGTGAAACATGGGTATTTTGAAAATAATTTAATACCCCCTCCGTAATAAGAGCAGTGATAGCCTTACGGTTAAAGAGCCTGCTTCACATGATGAAAATTTGTGAGGCTGGGGTTCGCATCCTGGCATGTACCAATGAGTTTTTCAAAACCTACGTACATATTTATCACTAGCTCGACGGTGAAGGAAAAAATCTTAAGGAAACCCGCAGGTACCACAATTAATTCTGAGACATGTGTAAATAGACCCGGTCCGGCGATGGGCTCACCACTTATCACCTTTAGAGATCCAATGTATCTCGTGAAAAGTGGGTAAGTATATCCAGTAATGGAATAACTCTGCCTACCCTCTCGGGGGTAAAAGGCGTGAGATTCTTTATTTTTATTTTATTAATACCACTTCCGAGATAAAATGCGTGAGTTTTTCTATACGTACGATCGTCTTTGAAACTCTGATTAGGCGCAATTAGGAAACGAAAGATTTACGAGACTAATATTGCGGTATCTCTTTCTGACATCTCTTTCTGAGTTTCGTTGCATGATGATGATGAACATCCTACTAATCCTACTAATATTATAATCGAGAAAGTTTGTATGGATGGATGTATGGATGTTTGTTCCTCTTTCACGCAAAAACTATTGAACGGGTTTTGATGAAACTTTACAATTATATTGTTTCATCAGAATAAAACATAGGCTATATTTTATCCCTGTATTCCCACGGGAACGGGAACGCGGGTAAAACCGGGGCGCTGCTAGTTTTGTAATACGGGACGATCTAGGTAAATATGTTATCAACTAACCACTTAGAACTAGTAGATCGGTTCGATTCGGTCGGAGGGATCTATTCGACCGACGTCGATCAAATATTCGACATTATTATTGTGGCAATTCTATGATAATATCAACATTTTAAATAAGTCAAATATTATTTGACGAAACCTATTGTGAATATTTTGTACTTATTGTTAGCCTAATTTTGATACTTAATTAAATATTTTACTAGACTATAAGTCAAATCTACTTTTCAAATGAAGTCGTTCACATTTTAAGTCGGTAGGACTTAAAATGTGAACGACTAAAATACAGTATGCGACAGGACAGGCGACACCGTAGGCGACTCAGCGATAGCCACAGACCATTCCGACGCTATGTAAGGCTATTAATCTTAATTATTATTGTAAACCATGTTTACTATAGTAAGACCGTTTAAGTGAGGCTACGCCCGCGGGGCACAGGGACGCGGGTGACGAAAAAGGGGACCGAGGGAGTGTGATACACGCCCGCACGTCCCTCAGTCCCCTTTATCGTCACCCCGCGGGCGTGGCTTCACTAAAACGGTCTTACTATAGTAAACATGGTTTACAATAATAATTATGATTAATAGCCTTACATAGCGTCGGAATGGTCTGTGGCTATCGCTGAGTCGCCTACGGAGTCGGCAACGGAAGACCGTTTAAGTGAGGAGAGATAGTAAGAACTATAGTAATATATGAGATTAAAAAGAGCTACCCTTGAGTTTCATGTTGGCTCTTCTAGGGGTACTGCATTTGGAACCAGCTATTCGACGGTGGACATGGTCTGCTGTTTACATTTAGCCAATCTCCATGGACGAGTTTCGAGTGCCTTGCTATTAGACTATTGACCTTCCTAAATGTACTCTTTGTATATAATATATATAATATATATATATAATATAATCTAATCATCATAATATAATAAATCTAAAAAACTCACAAATCTACTGAGGTTGGAAACAATCTACAACTCTAAGTATACAAATAAATTACAGCATTATTACTACATACTAAACTAGATACAAGTCGACCGCTTAACAGAGACGGTTGCTGAGGCAGCTGCGCGGTGCGGGAGGGATGACAGACTGACAGATGACGTCACAGCACTCAATAGGGTAGTGTCCTGCCTAGTCAAATAATTTACTTTTTATGATCTGTCAAAACGATATTTTATGAAAATGTACTGAAATAGCATGGTGTGACGTCATAGCTTCTAACACTCAATTGCAACATTTTTTTTATAGTTTTATATATTTTATTTTTTTATAATTGTAAAGTGAAAATCCAAATACATGTTTAAAGGCGTTTTGGGATAATCTTTTTAATCTCTCTCATACCACCTTATAGAGTAAATAGGGGAATAATGAAAACCAGCTTTACTGAGTCAAGTATTATGGCTTGGTAGAACAAGCTGATTATTCTCCCTTTGCCAAGCTATCAAGGTGCCGAGAAATTTTTTAAAAATTATGTGTGGCAATAAATATATTTTCTTTCTTTAATGAACGACTACTCACAATTTAATGTTGATACTGTCAACTACCCCATTGTAATCAATTCATCCACCGCGATAGTGCTGACGTCATCGTCGATAAGTCTAATTTTTACCAACAGAAATCCCGCGCATCTCCCCCAGGAGCAGCACCTTTAAAGTGGTAGATCTACAATATTTTAAATAGGTACCACTAATATTTAATAATTTGAGTTAACCTTTCGCAGGGATGCCCGCGCCGTCTTAAAAAAAAAGAAAAGAACATTATCATATTGATGCTAAGGTTCACTTTACTCCAGAAACTACTTGAGACGGGTGAGAGCAACAAAATCTCACATTTAAACGTCACAGTAAAGTCATTAAACGATATAGTGACTAGTATAAAGAAAGGAATGTTGAGGTGGTTTGGATCAGCGGAAAACACCCAACTGCTGACACCCTATCCAATTAATTGACACCCCAAAAGTTTTATTCAATGTCAATTAATTGGTGCGCGGAACTAGTGTCAATAATTGGGTGTTTTACCCTATTTGTCGATGCAAATGAAGCGCGAGAGGTATGCTATGTGTGGGGGGGGGGGGGGCATTTTTGCCTGTTACGTTATTTCAGGCGTTACGTCAAAAAGTGACAGGCGGCATAGTACACCACGCAAGTGTCGCTAGTTCCCCATTATAAAAGAAATTGTCATTGTCGCTAGTTCCACGGTAGCCCCCCCGGTTCGTAGTAGGTGGCGATCTAGTTTCTCAGCGTACACCGTCAAAAAGGCGTAGGCGTATGTAAACGTCATATTTATATGATATAACCATTTGAAATTTAGATCTGTCACAGTGTCTAGTCATCAGCATCAAATATGGGTGCTGGTGAAAAGTAAGTGTATCCAGAAATGGAATAACTGTATTCTGCTTTAGCCTTGGGATCCTCACCACTTATCCACATTCTACGTTTTCTTTTTTCATTATAATTATGCATAGGGACATTTAGAGTTTTCATTGTTTTCACGTCATTTTGACAGCCGAAAAAATAAAAAAATAAATAAAATTGCAGTAAAAAATAACCTTTCGCGAGGTATAACAATGGCGACCACTTTCTTCTCGACTTCCGGGCTCGAAGGCTGTTTAAAACTCGACTTGGGCGTCAGAGATTTGTAACTGTTTTTCAATTAAAGAATAAATTTTATCAATAATTTGCGACTGGATAATTTAATCACAAAATTCGTTAGGTTCACTAAAGTTCTTAGGAACAGTTTTTAGTTTTAAGACAATAGATAATTCTTTTGTGTCGCCATATGGTCTGTCGGGTTACTGAGTAAATTGACAGAATCGTGAGAAAAGTAATCTAGTAAAAAGTGGGTATTTCCAGAACTTGAATTTCGCTGCTAAACATTGAATGGCTCAATTTTTTTATGAGTAATTAATGATTAAGTATCCAGATCATACAATTTTCTAAAAAATAAAACAATTTAAAAAATAACCTGCTAGGCGAACCATCGAATGTCCGCCATGTTTTTTCGCTTTCTTTAACACTGTGCTTTGAAGAAGACTGTGGCAATCCTGGACAGCTACAGCAAAAACAGAACTTAGTGCACTGAAAATAGGAACAAAAATGCTCTGTGCCCAATAAATGAATGTTATATATTTTTTACTGTTATATTATATGCTTCTATTTTCTGCGCACTATGTTTCGTGAAACTAAACATCTACTTATCGCAAGTACCTACTACTATATGTTCTGTACCAAATACAACGTTAAAAATTTTGAAAGATAAAATGGTGTGGCAGATTAATAACTAAACACGAAATGAAAGTGTTGGTTTATTTATAAAAAAAATGTTAGGTAATTATTATTGTAATCTCAATAACCAAACCAAAACCGCGTATTTTGTGTTTTATTTAAATTTGTTTTTATACGCCATTTAAGAACAAGTAATAGTTTATGGTGTGTTAAATCAAAAAGATGATAATATGAATGTATACAAGAATTACAAGAAAAATAAAAAAAAGTTTACCATGACTTATCCGACAGTGATTTTTTACTAGTACAACTGCAAAAAAAATACAATCGGAAATATGTAAACTATTTATACCTTTAAACAATATTGTTGTTTTATCTTCATATATTATAGAAGTTCAAGTCTTAGAGATTCGAGTTACTAAAAGTCAACCAGATTTATGATAAAAAAATGGAAACTATAAAATAAAGAAAAACTTGTAACCTCGATTTGTTTGAGACAGATCTCGTGCTACAGCTGTAAAAAAAGGCCTATATTAAAATGTGTTTTAGAAAATACAACAGTCCTATATAGAGGACATCTACCCATGAAAAATAATAATATGACTAAAACTTTACACAAAATGTTTTTAAATTTGGAAAAAACCAATGACATCCATAATAAAATAAATAAATAAATAAACTGAAAGTTTTGTAATAAGAGATGAAAAAATATTAGGATTCGAGTCTTTTTAGATGATGTTGTTAATTTTCATGGCTAGAGATACCTTCAAAGGTCTGTTCTATTTGCTTGGACACCCTGTATGCTATAGCTTTTAATCTACCTACAACATTTTTATAAGTATTTAATCCTACTCTAAGTATGTATTTCAATATCTAAGATATTAAGAAAACAATAACAGAATATTATGTACGTATTGTAAGAAAAAAAAAATGTTCCATAACCACTTTACCTACATACGTTTTAAATATACACTCCCACCTTAACCCAGAAGGGGACGGCAGAGGTATTTCATTTATAGAAGTATTTTACTAATTTTGTACCGTCGCAATTTGTTACACATACATCGAAACTACACTAAGGCCTTAGGTTTTTTTAACCGTTGATCTAGTGATAAATATGTACATAATTTATAAAAACTCATTTAGTAAATCGCCTCATATGAATCGGACTTCTAACGGTACTATCACTGCTTTGAAAGAATAAATTAAAAACAAAATAACCTTTCCAATGGCACAACTATGGCTTGCACTCTCCCCCCAGTCGGTAGGGGCCAGGATTCTTTGGAACTGGCACTTGGGCTGAGGCCATGAAACGGTAAATGTTTGATCACTGATTTCATCATCATCAGCACCCCTTAATAGCCCACTGGTGAGCTAAGGGTCTTCCACAGACCCTTAAACTGATTTATTGATGCGAGAAGTGAAAGACGGAAGGCATTGTGGTGAGTAACGAAACAATAGCGTAAATTTTTTTCTCCTACAGCAATTAAACTGAGCACTGATTTCAATGAATGGGCTTAATCCACGGAAAAAAATACTTAATAAAAGCAGCTAACATGATTTCTGCGTACTTTTTTAATGTAAATAAATTGTTTTGTGTTTACTGATATCTGTTCAACTTAATATGAAATGTTGTTTATATATTTAGTACTTTTTAACACTCTGTAATTAACAGATTGCAAGGTAACGGAACAGTCCTTTATAGAGGTCACTCTCCACACGAAAGTGAACAACTGCATCTTCATCTTCACACTGCTGGCAATTTGGAATTTTGTTGACGAAAATTAAGATATTATGTCCCATGTAAGGGATACTCAAATTTTTTACTTTTTTACATTTAAATTTAAAGTAACATAAATATCATTTATTGGTTTGTTTCCGATCCGTAACGCTGATAACAATTAAGGGCTTGTACGCAAAACTTAAATTTGCTACTTTTGCATTAATTTTCTGCGTTGCGAATTCGCATCGCGTCGCATCGCAGTTTTGTGTACAAGCCCTAATGTAATACATTATGTCATACATTAATGACACAACACATTTTAACTTCTTAAATTAAATTTAAGTCACTTAAATCTAATATATCGCTAAAGTAATGCATAGTTTGTTTGCGATATGTAACGATCAAAACCATTACTTATGGTGTAATCTAGTTAATATTTTTACAGTGTGACTGGTAAGTCGACAGAATCCTCTCAGGAGGTAAAAGGGTAACCGATCAACATTCCGCATACATATAAAAAGTTTAAATAAATAAAAATAAAACACTACTTTTGAGAGAATTTTCTAAACTACGATTATTCTGAATTTGCCATATACTACGTAGCGTATTGCACACACACGCAGGCCGCCAGCCGCGGCGCCGGCGGTCATTGACCTCGAGCATCCAATTTTGCTAGTAACGAAAGAAATTATTTTTTTTATTGCGAAAATTAAGGTGGTGTTTTTTATATACAAATGCTAATGTCTGGAAGCTGGCTTCTTATTTACCTCCTTGAAGGATTCGCTGGATTTACCACTCACATTGTATAGGTAGAACCGCTCCGTGTTGAATCTGATTGCAACCGTATTCTTATTATGACGAGACCTTGAATTAGTTAAGAGTAACAAACATTGTTTTATCGACATTATCGTATTGGATACTTGCAAAGATTTATAGCACTTGCCTATCTGTTAATTTTTCCGTGGGAAATGTTTTTATTGTGCTACATATCTACGTTATACGTACATTTCTCAACTAGCAGAGGCTGTGGTGATAGATTACTCACTCAGTTTCTTATTGGGCAAATTTTTCTTTTAAAAGTAGAGAAGAAATAAAGAGACATAATTTTTTTTTCTATAAACCTTATTATATTAATCCTTGAAAACCATTTACAGATTTTTCGTAATGAAGTAACTCTTATAAAAATTACCAAAAAATTTATAGGTTAAAGCTGCTTTTCTTGTCACGCGTGTCCCGTTATAAGAAGTGCCCCTTGTGAGAAGTGCACCAACTGCGAAATGCACATTTTACGAAGTGCTCATTTCGCGAAGTGCACATTTTGCGTTAGACCCTTGGGCGAGTGTAATTAAAAATAGTACCTACATATCATTTGTAAAAGGAAATAAATTAAAAAACTCACCAAGTCTCTATGTGTGTTGTGCGTTCTTCTTCAGACAAGAATCCTATTTTGTACTTCTTCATCAATTCCCTGCAAAAGAATAGTAGATTATACAACAAGGGAATAAAGCACTGTTTTATGTCACGGGCGCGACATTGAATCCTGAACGAAACGAAGGACTCCCAGTTTTACTCCAGAGCGCAGCGAGGGAGCTAAGATTTAATTCCCGAGCGAAGCGAGGGTATTAAGACTGAGTCCTGAGTTTAGTGAGGGATTTAAGCGCCCAAGACAAAAACAGTTTTATTCCCGAGTTATATACTCTACTTTTCTCACCTTATGCGAGACCATAAAATGCAATTGCATGGTAGTAGATTATTGACAATGCCTATGGCATCTAGTATAATAGACTCTGAAGTCCTTTCATCACTCGACATTTTCGATATTCTTTTTGAAATGTTAAAGCTATAAAATGGATACAGCAACTTGTTTCTGCCGGCGTGACCTAGGTACTTGATATAACAATTGAAGATCGTGCGAATCTAGTTGGTCGCGGCTTCGGTTTTCGAAAATCGAGTTGGCCACGACTGCACCACATTTTGCTTAACGAAATTAGACTTTATCGTCACAGCAATAAGGATTATGAAAAGTGAAAATTACATTATTGACCTAGGGTTATAATGAAATTCCATACAACATTATAACCCGGTTAAAGCCAAGGGATATAATGTCTTGCTTTCGGTGACGTTTATATGATATATAATCCGGCTTTGTCGAGCATGTGGTGTGAAAAATTAATTATAATTTTAGAATGCATTATACACCTGTATTTTAATCCCAAACTGGTCAGACCTTTTACTATACTTAGGTGGAAAATATTATTCATGTCAACTGTTAAAAATCATTATATTATGAAATAGTATGAACTATCAGCAAAAACGCTAAGCCTGATACATTTGGAAGAATTGTCGCTTGTAAGCTCCAATTTTATTACCCCAACCCTAATTGGAGTTGCACAATGAGAAGCCAGTAAAACCGTCTTTTTTTCTATTCCAATCTATTCATCAACATTATATGGTCATAAACATGAAAGAAACACTTCTTTGTAATTGTCATTGTTACTATAAGTGAGGGCTTTATCGCCACGGGGTGGGAAAAAATATCTGTTCGCTAAAATGACACTTAGGTGTATCAGGCAGAACTTTTTTCGATAGTACATAAGTAATTTTTAATTTTATGCTCACATACATCAAATTTACTGACTGTTTTTTGTTTCTGTTCAATCTCTAATCAGTCGTTTCATTGTTCTGACAAGTTAATTTTTTATGTTTGGTAAAACCACTTTTTGTATGCAATGGAACTAAAATTTGCTGACAGTTTGTTAAAATTCATGTTAACTGTTCTGATTGGTAGTTGAGAAGAGTTATGACTTTATGAGTGTCAGCTAATTATTGTATTAATGTTATTAATTTGTTTTGCTGAAGAAATACTTACAAACATAGTACAAACAGCAATTATTAAACATACCGGGCATCTTCACTGTGGCCTACGTCTTCAAAAGCATTTGTTGCGTCTTTCCCGGCCATATCCAGCAATGATTCGGCACCCCCGGGATGCTGCGGGTATAAAAGTATATCTCACTAGGTGTTCCCTTAAATTTCAACCGAGTAAGTATCATTCCCGTGAAAAAATTGTACTCTCAGAAAAGTAAGCTTCAGATTAGTGATATTTTTTTCGGTCCAGCAGTTTTTGACCCTATTCATTACAACCGAAGACACAAATCGTTTCTCTTTATAATATTAGTGTAAATAATTATGGTCACTGATATCAGTAGGTTTAAAATTTTTGTGGAAACTTCGGGTCTAAAATGGCACATCCTAAGCAATTCCTCTAAATTTCATATCTACCTCAGTTTAGTGATTCACTGACAATTCAATTCATTAGCAGATTCATATTTGATGAAAATTTCGAATATGGATTGAAATAGGATCGTATTATGATTCACCCGAAACGGCCTTTTTAGACCCCCTGATCATAGACGTGTGATATGTCTATGAAACTGATTCAAGACATTCTAAAGGCCATGGCTAGGACTGGAGTTTGAATATTTTTCAAACAACGCAGTGCTAGCCATGGCATTGCTCTTAATAATTCAAAGAATTTAGAATGTCTTGAATACCTTCTTTTGTACAATTTTGTAAATATAAGTAGAGTCTGGCTGTTGTTAATGTTTTTTTCTTAAACACAAGTTTAATCAAGCAAAAACTTAGTTCTTGTAGCATGATTATTAATAATTGTTAATAGTAAAACACTATTATTAACAGTGGCTCTGGACAAGAGAGAGTGGAGGAGATTGGGGGAGGCCTTTGCCCGAAGCACAGCCCGAAGGCACACAGATAGTTTCTGTTTACCGTAGATTTAGATTATGATGCAAGCATGTTATAAAATTCTGAAGGCTATAAATAATTAATAAAATAGTGAAACAAGATTATTTGGCAATAAATTCCCAAAGAATCAACGCAATTAAGGTAGGTAAATTATTTTTATTTTAAATAATTTTTACTGTTGCCATATTCCACAGTAATAGGTATACTTCACGGTCACTGCTTCGGCAGTATGTCGCCCGCGAGCGCCCGTTCCGGCTTCCCTACCATGTAGGGCGCGACGCGGTATTCAAATATCTACAGAGCAGCCCTGACTAGGGACCCGATTCCAATTCAACTTCTGCGAGTTTTTTACTTTACTTACCTCTTCCAAAAAACTTGTAACATCATATACATCATTGTGAATGACCATCCATGTACTTTTCGGAGTTTTGTGTTTTTTAATTTCTTTCATTTGTAACGGCCCACTCATGTTGGATGAACTGTTGTATTGCAGAAAATTTAATTAGAGAATAAAGCTTTAAAAAGTGTGTTGTTGTGCGAAAATAAGAATTGTTTTGGAAATTTCGAAAAGCTGTCAAATGAAAATGTGCAAATGACAGTGACAGTGACAAGACAATCGATTGGTGTCATTCATTCATTACTCTTGTTTGTCTTTTCGATTTTTGGCGGGAATCCCAAATAACTTATTTATGGTGAGCATGTGGTCCTCCGTACCACCTCTTAATTCTTTTCGAAAACCACCTAGAAGTAATGTGACGGTGATTGTGACGCTGATTTCTGCTATCATTTTGATTGTGACGGCTTCCTCGCAGAAGGATGGATCAAAATAGGTGGCACGGAGGTTCACATGCTTTGTCTATGGTTTTCAGACAAATCGTCGAATTCCAAGAGAATCACACCATGTACCGGTGAAATTAACATTTTAAACCAATGTGACGGAATATGTGACAGCTACAAACACATTCTTTACATATGTGACGCAATAGGGACAGAGAAATAAGCGATCTTTTTTTTAGAAGCATGTCTTGAGTTTGGCCACCATTTTAACGTCAAAAATCCTATTGAAACATGCATTTAAATAAAAACCTAACAGGAATTCGAAACCGTTTAATCACGACAAATAGCTCATAATATTATTTCTACGACTACTTTATTCGTTTAAGAGAAAATTGGATTTGTCCATTAGTATGGAAAGTTACTGTATAGGGTGACCATGATTTTGTTGGGACTGATTCAGAGTCGACCCTCTTGACTGAAAGTACTTCATACGGAAGTGCGGTAGGCACTTCGCAAATGGTAAAGGAGGGGTGTTTATTGTCTACCTACCAATATCTAAGTATGTTTTATTTACAATAACTATATAGAATTGAAAATTTTAATGAAAATAAAGAATTCAATAAAAGACAGTAAGTTTTTATTATAATATTTATTGAAACATCTTGTAATGTAATGATACATTTACGACAAACGCTAAGCCTAATACATTCAGTAGAATTGTCGCGTGTAAGCTCAAGCTTTATTACCTAATTAGAGTTAAACAATGAGAAGCCAGTAACACCGTCTTTTTATTCCATTCCCACCCATTCGACACAAAATGGTCATAAAAATGAAAGAAATACTTTTTTTTGTAATTGTCATTGTTACTATAAGAGAGGGCTTTGTCGAAAAAATGACCCTTAGGTGTATCAGGCAAAAGTTTTAAATAATAAGTGGCTGGTTAATTAAAAAAATATATATATATAATCTCACGCCTTTTATCCCCGAGGGGGTAGCCAGAGGTATTCCATTACTAGATATACCCACATTTCACGAGATATATTGGACCCCTACACGTGATAGGTTAATTATTAAAGTTGAAAATACCTACATAGACAAAATAAAAAGAATCTACTCTCTCTTTTGTCTATACATCTTACAGCTCATATGACGATTATTTCACGTTTAGGGGTCCAAAAAATATCTGTTGAAAGGTGGGTATATCCAGAAATGGAATACCTCTGCCTACCCCTCGGGGATGAGGCGTGAAATTATTACTTTATCTATATACATATAATAAAACTCTAACGGGGCCGTGTCTGTACATGAAATATTTTTTGAAAATTTTAACGGTAGAGTATATAGTTATCGATATAGATACCGAAACACCAATTTTTGGAATTTTTGTCTGTCTGTCTGTCTGGTTGTGCACGCATCACTCAAAAACTACTGGACGGATTTTGATGAAATTCGGTATGGAGATAACTGAGTTCCCGGGTCAACATCTAGGGTACTTTTTATTCCAGGAAAATACCTCATTCCCACGGGAAAATATAAAAACTGGTTAAAAAGAGAAATACGTACTACTCCGAAACGATAACACCTAGAAACTTGAAAAATGGTATGTAGGTGTTATATGTCGTAGGAAACCAGTATGAAAGGATTTTTGGAAATTCCCACAGGAACGGGAATAAACTGAATCCACGCAGGAAAACGCTGCTGGGCACCCGCTATTTGAAATATGGTATGTAGGTGTCTTAAATATGTCGTAGGCAACCACTATGAAGGGATTTTCGGAAATTCCCACGGGAACGGGAATAAACGGAATCCGCGCGGGCAACGCCGCTGGGCACCCGCTAGTTACTAATAAATCGAATTGTGCGAATGTCGATCCAGTGTTATTTATAAATTGTGTCGTTAATTATTTAATTCTTATAAATAAAAATAAAAATTCTCACGCCTTTTATCCCCGAGGAGGCAGAGGTATTCCATTAATTCTTATACTTTCTATAAAAAATTCTTTAGCTTTATTTCAGTTTACCATTACAGCGTGTTTATTCGTTTTTTAAATTATTATTATTCGTTGTACTGACAGCAAAACATTCTTTTGAATTTAGAGCCGATGAGAGTTCCATTTTTTTATTTATAGATGTATGTCCTAAAGTGATCTAAGACATTGGTCACCCTAATTCGTGTATATGAAAAATTCATTCTCGTTTTTCTTAAAAAATAATGAAGTAGTCGTGGAAATAATATTATGAGCTATTTTGTCGTGACTAAATGGTTTCGAATTCCTGTTAGGTTTTTATTTAAATGCATGTTTCACTAGGATTTTCGACTATAAATGGTGGCCAAACTCAAGACATGCTTCTAAAAAAAAGATCGCTTATTTCTCTGTCCCTATTGCGTCACATAAGTAAAGAATGTGTTTGTAGCTGTCACATATTCCGTCACATTGGTTTAAAATGTTAATTTTGCCGGTACATTGTGTGATTCTCTTGGAATTCGACGATTTGTCTGAAAACCATAGACAAAGCATGTGAACCTCCGTGCCACCTATTTTAATCAATCCTTCTGCGAGGAAGCCGTCACAATCAAAATGATAGCAGAAATCAGCGTCACAATCACCGTCACATTACTTCTAGGTGGTTTTCGAAAAGAATTAAGAGGTGGTACGGAGGACCACATGCTCACTATTTATGTGGCAAGTGTCCGTGAAAGTGTGCAGTGAATGGGAAATTCGATAAAATGCGAGATATGGACATTTTTGGATTGCCTCAAAAAGTCACAATAAAGTCGTCAGTAAAAGTGCTATCATTTTACTGATAGCCAAGTTAGGGCACGTTAGGGTTGTAGAAAGTGTTAAAGACACTGTATTTTTGTGCATGGACTCTGAAGCAGAGCCATTTACATAAGGATATCATTAACTAATGACGAGGCTGCATGGCGTAATGCCTTTGCCTACCCTGTAAGGGGTAAAACAACAAAAAAAAATTTCAGGTGACATAACCTAAAAATCCTAAAATACACAAATAATTTTTATGTTACGTTACAACTTGTAAACGTTCTTTGACTTGCAGTCATAAATGGCTGAAGAGAAAGACTTTAATGACGTGCTTGACGACATTTTTCTGAGAGAAGATACGGAACACAAGGAGAGTTACGAGGAAGGTTTTAAAGCGGGCAGCGCCGCTGGAAACCCGGAGGGCTACCATTTGGGCTACCACCGAGGTGCAGAACTAGGCCGGGAACTCGGTAAAGGAACCTACTAACTAAATTTATCATTTACTCTCTGTTAACTCGCTGTTATGCAGCTATGTCCGAGTGAAATTATTTCTAACTGGTCTAACCATATAAAAGTAACAGAGTTACTTTCGCATTTCAAATTTTGCCTATGATTTTGAGAGCTGAACTTTGTGAGGCTCGAATTGGAAACCTGTAGAGGTCATGTACCAAAGAGTTAATCAAAAATCTAATTGTAACCCATCTGACCTGGGGGCCAATTCCACTAAATGTCAGCCATTGTCATCGAACTATCATTCCATTATGCTGCAACTGGCAACTATGACATCTAATTTGTATTCCACTAAAATCATAGTGGCATAACAATGGAATGACTATGGACTATGTTAGGTGTTGCCTACCATATATAACTATTACTACCATGCGTGTCATTAGTTTTATTTCGGGTTTTCGGCACTAAAATCTTTAGATGATTGATTTTATTTATGGTACATGTGACATTTCGATAAGATTTGAAGAAACTTGTGTATTTTTGTGCATAGACTCTGAAGCAGAGCTAAAATCTGAATTTCGTGTCGTGTTTAGGGCTGATGGCTAAATTGCCAATGCCTTAAAATAAGGGGAAAAAAGCAATCACTGGACAGCGCCATTCCATGGTAGGAATAGTAGAATACCAAAAGTGGTCAACAATGATAGTTGAATGATTGTGAAAACTGACAGTTAACAGAATACGAAAAGTGTCAAAATTTGACATAATATCACCATTGAGTGACCACAGTCATACAATTATCACCGCTGTCATTTAGTAGAATTGGCCCCCTGATTGACATTACACGTCCATAACAACATCACAGACGTCTATAACAACATAAATCGGTATATATATAAGTTGTTCACCATTTTTCGCACCGGCAAACCTAAGAGCTCCTTACCATTAGGTCGCAAGAAGTGCGGCAGCAGCGCGACTGCAGGAGATACCTTCTTATTACAACTACAGCCATGCAACTTCTTTAGATTAGGTCGCACGCTGGACTTCATTCTCATTATGGATTTCAACAAGGAAATATCATTGTTGCGCCTGCTTTGGTTGGTGACAGTTTGCGGCAGTCGCGCTGCTACTTGCAACCTGATCTGAAGGAGTACGTCTCTCGTCCTAATGGAATACGTCTGCTGGCTTTTCATCTTTCGATAAAGTGTTAATGTTTTTAAAAAATAGATTTGTGTTTTTATTAATTTGTAACATTTTTTGCTTTCCAGGCTACTATTTGGGCACAGTAACTCACTATATCAACGTTAATGAAAAATCAGACTCAAAATATCCAGAAAAGATTTTTAGCCAGTTGACCAAAGTGAAAGAGCTCATCGAGGTTTTCCCACGTGAGAACGCAGAGGACCAAGATATACTGGGCATGGCAGAGGCAATCCGAGCTCAGTATAAGAGAGCTTGTGCTATGCTGAAGATACCTTCCAGTAACCCTTACGATGCTGGTGTATCTTTCTGAATGAAGATACAGGTAAGTTTTTTATTAAATACACATTATTGACGGGCCTGTTGGCTCAGTTGGTAGTGACCGTGCCTTCTACCCTTACCAGTACTTACTTGCTGTTGCTGTTGCAGTACTATTTTATTTTGCTGAAAAACACTATCATCATTAACACATTAAAGCCCACTGCTGGGCCATGGGTCTTACCTCTTATGAGAAAGTATAACCATGCAACCCAACTGCGGATTGTAAGATGGTGTTCGTGACTCAACAGTGGGAAGTTTTTAACCTACTCAAGGGTCTGACTTGGCTCAATGTCTTCCAATGTGTATGAACACAATGAAAACCAAGAGACAAAAGAACACAAAGCCAATATTGTTTCACAGGACCATGGAATCAACAATAGCCAAAGTCTGTCATCAACTGGACTCCATTGTCCGTTACCTGACCCCTTTGCTCCCGCTAGCTAACTGCCACATGGTCGAGTTCCTCACTCACAACCACTGGGAGAAGCTGCTCCCTGGTGCTCTGCGATCTTGTCTGGACCAGATGGAGCTAAAGGAAGCAGTGGAACAGTTTTGGAAAGTGGCTGAGGATCCTCAAAACGCTGGTTGGTATTTTATTATTCTGTTAGTAGGTAATCCAGTAATGAAAATAGCTCCACTGAGCCAAGTATTATGGCTGGGTAGGATCAGCAGATTGTTTCCACTTTTTAGGTAATAAATATCTGTTCTTTCTTTCAACTATCAACATTCCACTAGCCATAAAGGGTTGAAATGTGAACTATGATGATATAGATGTGAAAAGAAGTAGAAACAAATTTCCTTTGGGAAATTATTGATGTGATATTTTAAAGTCCAGTATGAAGTATAAAAGTTTCATCAAAATCCGTACGGTAGTTTTTACGTGAAAGAGGAACAAACATCCATCCAGACATCCATTCAAACAAACTTTCGCGTTTATAATATTAGTAGGATTGTGTCAGTGAAAGTGTGTAGTGAGACTATTTTTATACATGGACTCTAGCAGAAATATTATATTCATCAAATGAAGAACTGAAGCACTTATATCCATGGTCATGCCTTAGGATTTAAAAAGTATTCTATGGATCGTTTTGGAAAGGGGTGGATTCCATCGTTTCTAAACCATAGTTAATTCAAATAAATTTTTTAAAAGCTTTCTCCAGGTACCACAGAGCTGGATAAATGGGTGGCCACAGCTCGGACGCACTGTTTGAGCGTCAACAACGAATACTGTCTGTCCGTCGAGCAGCTGCAAGACCGCATCGTGTGCTGGGGAGGGCAGGTCCAGCCAGAGGTCAAGGTCAAGGAGTTCATGTCAACCAAAAAGAGCTATGAGGTATGTATACTTGTGCATCGTTATAAAAGGTCTAATAAAATTAATACATATCTATACTAATACTAATCTATAATCACTACATAGTATAAAACAAAGTCGCTTTCTTAGTCCTTATATCCCTATGTATGCTTAAATCTTTAAAACTACGCAACGGATTTTGTTGCGGTTTTTTTTAAATAGATAGAGTAATTCAAGAGGAAGGTTTTAGTATAACTATTGTACCCGTGCGAAGCCGGGGCGGGTCGCTAGTAATATTATAAAGAAGGAAGATTTGTATTTTTGTATGTTTGTATCTTGTTACGAATAAATTAAAACAAAACTACTGGACCGATTTTAAAGATTCTTTCACCAATGTAAAGCTCTAATATCCCTGAGTAACATAGGCTATATTTTATTTACGTATTCCCATGGGAACGGTAACTACGCGGGTTAAACCGCGCAGAACCGCTAGTAATGTTATAAAGAGGAAAGATTTGTATGTTTGTATCTTTGTTACGAATAAACTAAACTACTAGATCGATTTTAAAAATTCTTTCACCAATGGAAAGCTACTTTATCCCCGGAACGGGAACTACGCGGGTGAAACCGCTAGTTAATTCTAAACTTGATCATTCAATGTCCGGTTAGGTGTCCCGCATGTGCGGGCTAGTGCGTTCTGTGTGCTCCGTGGCGGGCGGGGGCTGCGCCGTGGAGGCGGGCGGAGGCCGGGGCGCTCTGCTGGCGGCCCTCAGCGCGGGGGGCCTGCCCTCGCTCACCGTCGACTGCCAGCCCGAGGCCGTCAAGGCCGCCGCCACGCGCTCCAGAAAAATACAGGTCTGCTAAGTAATATGACGCGAATATTCGGTCGAATATTACAAAATATTCGGCTGAATATTACTAACTATTTGGCTGAACACAGAATACTATAATTAATATTTTTTGAAATAAAAATGTTTAATTCTCTAGTTTTAGCATATACTATCAAAATCGTCTGCGCGAGGTCAATGACCGCCGGCGTGTGTGTTCAATACGCTACGTACGTAGTATAAAATGGCAAATTCAGAATAATCGTGTTTTAGAAAATTGCGCTAAAGTAGTTTTTTTTATTATTTATTTAAACTCTTGGTATGTATGCGGTATGTTGATCGGTTACTCTGTCTATTAATGTGTCTACTAATTACGTGAGGCATTTTTGAGACTTTTTCGACCTCCCCCCCCTTTTAGTGAGATTTCGTAAGATTTTCCTAAACTCCCTCCCTTCTCCCCTAATCTTACGCGAGATTCTTAAAAAAAAACGCAACTTGTTCTTTTACTTTGATTGAAGACTAGTATTTGTGAATATTACCGTAAGTTAAAATCACACATAATAAATATTAAACAAAAATTTTAAATTAATCAAAATTCTAGAAAAAAAAATTACCTACCTACGTTAATTTTGCTAAGACCCAAAGTGAGATTTAGCTCGATCCCCTCCCCCGAGAACACCTCACGTAATTAATAGACGCCTCCTGAGAGGATTCCAGTAACACCAGGGGTGGCACACTGCGTGACGTCATCGCGCCGCTACAAGTACATGCGGCCGGCCGCCACCCGGCGGTCTATTAATGGTTGCCGCGCATTGGTTGTATAGATATTGAATTTTAATAAACTATTTTTCTTTACATTATATAATGTATGTATGTAGATAACCCAGTTGTATGTCTTCGTCTTACATTTTGCAGAAACAGGTAGTTTTGAAGTCATAACATAACCTAAAGACTAATTACACAGCTTTTGTTTAGTTGGGTGGTCTTTAGTACCTAAATAAAGAATAATCGTAATATCGTAGGTAAAATACACTAAATTATACTAATTACTACTACTGACGCATAATTTAAAGGGTCGAGCTGCCGGCAACCCTAGATCTAAGTCTCCGCCTCCGAAAGAGCGCGTTGCATGCGATAGAAGGAGATGGCCACATTTAGGCACGTTTGACGTACCTAGACAGGGAATTTGTTAACAGTGAACCTTCTGTACGTAGTACTATTACTTATTCTGTGGTAACACTACACATTCTGAATGTATAGAAGCAATGGCTCGCGGCGTCCGGCAAGGCGGGAGTTGCGCCGGCGCCGCATCGCAGTGCCGTGGCGTTCCTGTCGGGGAACACCGACCTGGGCCACGTGCTCAGGGAGAACTTCCCCGAACTGGGCCCAGACACGCGGCTCATGCTCACAGGTGGGCAAAAGCCATCTTATCTTACCTTTTCCATTCAAATAACTAAGAACTCTAAAGAGTAGTAACCGACTTCAACGAATAATACAGTCAACAAAGTTGTTAGGGTTACATGGCCAGTAACTAAGAACTCATTTTTCTGGGGTAGTCATAAATAAATCTTATTAATTAATGTTTATTTCAAAAGGTAATTTTGAACCCTATAATTTACCAAAAAGAAACTATAAATACAATTAAGGCTTTAAGAGAAAACTGAATCTTATATTATAGTTTCTGGCCATGTAACACTAACAACTTTGTTGACTGTACTATAAAATATCATCGATGTATACAATTTTTAGACTTTTGTTTTGGGAGGGGCTTGACACAGTTTACCTCCTTAGGTTCCGTACCTCAAAAGGAGAAAGGGAACCCTAATATGATCACTTTGTCGGTCAGTCTGTCAAGACACCTTTTCTTGGCAATTCAACTTGGTGAGTTGAAAATAATTTATTAGGAAACTAGCATGAGCAAAAAAAAAAAGTAAAAATTAGAGAAAAGAAAAAGTAGAAAAAGTAAAGAAAGCTAGCAGAAATTCCGTCTCGCACTTGGTAGTTTTTTTAATCTTCTTCATTTTCGACCCCCACTTGTCCCAGGTCTCCACACCTGCGGGAACCTGGGCCCGGATTCCCTTCGCATTTTCTCCTCCCAGCCCATCGCCGCAGCTCTGCTGAACGTGCCCTGCTGCTACCACCTGCTGGCCGAGGACCTGGACGAAGCTCTATTCGACGTCTTCCAGAAGAACTACGGCGACAAATCCGTTGGCACACACGGTTTCCCCATGTCCGACTATATGAGGGGTAAAATGGTTTTATTTAAAATGGCATATTATAAGATGAATATTTGAATGACAATGATGTTTGGTGTAAATTTTCTACAGCTCAGCAAAGCACGAAACCATGTAACTTGTCTTTGTATTATATTGATTGTTTGAAAGAATAATGTGTTGAGGAGTTTCTTGTCCCGCTTCTTCTCCTCCACTATACATACCGAAGCTTTTGAGTCGCAATGACTTCCAATAAGAGGACTTATAAGCTCATACATTGAATAAAAACTTTTGACTTTTACTTTGGTAAGATTACTGTTTAATTACCTTAGATAAAAGCAAAAAAAGAAGATACGGTATATTCATAGAAAGCATCGTTGACATTTGGGCTACATACAACTAGACGCGCCCGTGAGTTTTATTTTCAACCGAATCGGTTCCAATTAGTTATACTGAGCAGTATAACTATCTGGATTATTTGTGTCCATCTTGTTATATTGTATAACTAATAGTATAACTAGGTGGATAAACCCAGTATGTACAGTCAAGAGCACGCTAAGCTTTACACTTTGGACTTTGAACCGGCCCCGTATTATATGGCGCGCAGTATAAATCAGAGCTCAGCTTAAAAGTGTAAAGCTTGACTCGCTCTTGACTGTTCTTAAAAAAAGGAGGAAGAAGAATAAGACTGCTTTTTTTGTTTATTACCTCAGAACTTTCGACTGGGTGAACCGATTTTGATCATTCTTTTGGTTTAAAAGCAGGTCCTTCCCGTGTAGTCCCATTTCAATTTGGTCCAATTCTGTCAGTGGCATCTTATTTAATTTTTTTTTGCTACCTATTTTTTTGACATGATTTTATTTCTATAAATTTTATTGCATTTTAAGTATTGTAATGCATAGTAGTCTGCATTTGTCCCTCCAGGCTACAACCTGGGTCGCAACGCGCGAATGCTGGCAGCCCAATCCATAGACAGGGTGGTGGGTCTACGCCAGTTGCCAGCCAGGAGTCTGCTGTACAGAGCACTGTTACAGGTACTTTGATCATTATGACCATCCGAGTGTACTTTGACGCCGGCAACCAATCAGTCGGACGGCTTCACTTGAGTAAACACTTATTATTTATTAGCGTTTTTTTACTTGCTGCGTTACGTGGCGTCCTTTTATAGCGGTAGTCTACGACATAACTTACAGACCGTATTTCAAGTTCTAGGGAGTTTCGGAGTAGTACATATTGCTCTTTTTAACCGTATTATATTACCTTTTCCGTGGGAATGTGAAATACGTAAAAAGTACCCTAGATGACCCAGTTACTCAGTTATCTCTATACCAAATTTCATAAAAATCCGTATCCCAGTAGTTAATGCGTGCACCGGTCGTGCACAGACAGACAGACAAAATTTCAAAAATTGATGTTTTGAAATCTAAATCGATAAAAAAAAACTCACGCCATTTATCCGGGGGGGGGAGGTATTCCATTTCTGGATATATCCATTTTTCACGTGATATTCTTTGGACCCCTAAACGTGTTTTCCTCACGATGTTTTCCTTCACCGTCGAGCTAGTGATAAATATGTACGTAAGTTTTGAAAAACTGCTTAAATCTTAATCGATGCTACCGCAAAAAAAATGCATGTACAGACACGGCCTCGGTAGTTTTATCATATGTATAGATGGGCTGTTACGGGTTGATAAATAATAACATAATGATATTTTTACAGGTAATAATAAATACCCATAGACCAGAATTCGCGGCAGCAGAAGGGAAACTCAAACGCATAAAAAAGTGTGAAAACTTCGAGGAATACTTCAAAATGGCCGCCGCCATCTTGAAATTAGATGTCGACTTGCCTGACAGTTTGCAAGAGAATAGTTGCCAGTGGAAAAAATTGGTGCTCTTTTATTTGTTAAGACTGTGCCTAGCCCAAGTGGTGGAGAGCGTGATATTATTAGACAGATTGCTGTTTTTGTTTGAAGGCGGTTTTGATAAAGCGTACTTAGTGAAATTATTTGATCCGGTACTGTCACCGAGGTGTCATAGTATTGTAGCTATTAGGTAGCATTATGAAATAAAATATTTCTATATTGTCTGGAAATAAATGTTATTTTATTTCTTTTCAAAATACACATTTTGAGAAGAAACGAACAACTTGTATCTCCTTATACCCTTTATAATAACCTTATGCCTTTATATAACCTTTGTTTTAAGCTAAGGGACAGATTTTTAGTCTTTACTAATATTATAAAGAGGAAATATTTGTATCTTTGTTACGAATAAACTCAAAAACTACTGGACGGATTTAAAAATTTTTCACCAATGGAAAGCTAGAATATCCCTGAGTAACAAAGGCTATATTTTATTCCCGTGTTCCCACGGGAACGGGAACTAAGCAGGTGAAACCGCGCAGTACCGATAGTATCAAATAACAATCCCACCAAAACATTTTCATGTTCACTTTATGACAAACAATTATAGGTAAACACCTGATGCTAAGCCAATATTAATAACATCAAAAGTAAAAAAAAAAAAAAAAAGGTTAAACAAAACAATATTAGGTTTACTTAGGTATTCCATATTTACTCACCGCACCATCTATTAGAGTATGTAGTATCCATATTCCATATCAAGGACTCTGCTTAGCCTTGACTTTCTGTCGCTTTGGAAAACAATGATAGGTTCTGTGGTGTGGTGGAAAACAATGAAACTGTGTTCAAAACTCATGTTAAACATGTACTTTGTAAAATGGCATATTACAATTACAAACTAGACGATTATTTAAATGACAATAATGCTTGGAACAGATTTCCTCCAGTCCAGCGCAATACGATAGCGAAAAACAAACGAAATTATGTAACCCAATTTAGTGATAAGTAACAATTAATTGATTAAAAGAATATTGTGTTGAGGAGTTTCTTGCCCCGCTTCTTCTCCTCAACCATACATGCTGAAGCGGTGGAGTTGAAATGACGTTTAATAAGTGGACTTGTAAGTTCCTATTTTGAATAGAAAATTTTGACTTTGACTTTGTTCATCAATGGAGGCGATACTGATGTGATGAATGATGATTATTGCTTAACATGCTGCACGTGTAACCTAAGTAAACAACCCGTAGGCATCGTAGCGAATTAATGTTAAACCTCACCGAAAATTTCCTACGAATACATAAAAATGCAAAACTCGTTTGATTTATTGGAAGCCGCGCAAACTATACAACTTTAAAAGTGGGTATTTAATCAGTTTTGGTAACTCAGCAAAAAAGTATTTCGTTTCTATTAAATATTGACACATCGAATGCCCGGCTACAATAACAACCTGCGCAATCCACTGGATTAGGAGTAAAATAAAAAAAATAAAAAAAAAAATCTCACGCCTTTCATCCCCGAGGGGGTAGGCAGAGGTATTCCATTACTGGATATAGGGTCAAGGCGGCAACAGTGGGTCACTTTTTTTTCAGTGACCTGCACTTGATTTGTAGTAGTGTTAGGAGGATGTAAAGGTTACTAGTATGTTATGTAACTAATGTATTTTCATTATTTTATTAGATTTAGTTCAACAAAGTGATATCTTAGGAGATAAAACGTATTTAACAAAAAAAGTCATTTGAGCCACTATGTACTGGTAGTCGGATACAGTGAATCGGAACTTAGTTTACAGTGAATCAGGTATGTTCGCAGTGAATCATCCATAATATTAACTAATTAAAATGCAGTTTCATGCTTTTTAAAAGTCTATTTACAAATTTAACTCCGTATCTTAAAATACCGTAGGCCTTTGACACTTTTTGGAATGCCACATTCGCAAAATGTCACACTAGCAAAAAGTCACACTAACCAAGTGCCATATTATCAAAATAACAAGATTGTTCAACTGCCTTCGTTGCCGTAGGCCAAAGATTTATGAATTAGAAAATAAAACAAATTTAGTTATGTTTGTATTCAATGAAATTATTTATTAATTTCCATTTATTTTATCATAAAATTAATTGAAAATGTAAACTAAAATTATGAATGCTGCTGTGAATGTTATAACTTTTTTCAAAAAAACATATTTTTTGTATTAAAAAAAATAATTCAGTAGGTAACGATTTAGTTGCACAGGGGTCAGCTGTTTGTTTGTAAATTTAATTGTATTATAATAGTATTTAATCACATTAACGTGAGAATATGGGAATAAAACATAGCCATATGGCCGGGGATTTTCTCAACAGATCAATAAAATTTACATCAAAATCTGTTTAGCCGTTTTTACGTGATGCGCAATCAAATAAACAAACTGACAAAAATTCTAAAAATTGTTGGAACATGTTGTATTACCGATTCTAAGTATCCTCAGCCAACATTTTTCGCTTCTTAGCGGCATTCAGAATTTCAGTTTAGATTTTAAATTTAATTTATGTTAAAAAATATGTCTAGGTACCCCTCGGGGATACAATACGTGTGCTTTTTTTATGTTAAAATAAATCTAAATTTATAAATAATGTGATTAAATACTAAAATAATTCAATTAGTTTTATTTTATAATTCATAAATCACTGATTGTGATCATCGGCTTACTGCAAGAAAGGGAGTTGGACAATATTCTTATTTTGATAATATGGCACATAGTTAGCGTGGCATTTTGCTAATGTGACGTTATGCGAATGTAACATTTTGCGATGTAGCGTTTTGAGAATGTGACAATTTGAGAATGTGACATTATGCGAAATTCCAAGTTTTCATTTTGCGAATGTCCAATGTGTCAAATTAATGCGTGGGAATCTTGTTGGTAATAATATAGTACAGTGGTTCATGATCCACTGTGTACTAAAGTGATTTGAGCCACTGTGTACTAAACCGCCATTTTGGATATACCTCATGCCACACTGTTGCGTAAACGGAAGTGCAGTAAACGCCAAAACAATCTCAAATAAACTTACTTTTCATCACAAATATCACTTTTAAAAAGTAACAAAAGGTTAGTGAAAAAATACAAAGTCTATCTTACCTTTAAACTCACTTTTTCGATAGTCAAAACAAAAAAATATTCGCAACACCCCTATATTCCGTCGCAGATGGAAGCCGATTGGTTGTGATATGTTCGTGTTTTGAAGCCTTCCGAAGAGAGAGAGAGAGAGCTAGCTATCTCTAATACTTTCTAACAAATGGCCACTGCACCACTGTTGTCGCTATAGCCACTGTTGCCGCCTTGACCCTACCCACATTTCACGAGATATATTGGACCCCTACACGTGATAGGTGGTGAGCCCATCGTCGGACCGGGTCTATTTACACATGTCTGAGAATTAATTCTGAGACCTGCGGGTTTCCTCACGATGTTTTCCTTCACCGTCGAGCTACTCGTAGTGATAAATATGTACGTAAGTTTTTGAAAAACTCATTGGTACATGCCAGGATTCGAACCCGAGCCTCTCTGATTTTCGGCCGGCTCTTTAACCGTAATGGCTATCACTGGAGTAAAATACTGGAAATCTAATACAATATGCAACAGAATAAGAGCAATTCCTGAAATTAATTTGTTCAGTATCGACAAAATAATCGATTTCAGCTATTTTTAATACTTATGTGTAATTTTTTTCCGAAATAGTAGATTGTTATACAAGGGTCGGAAGGAATCAATTCCCATACGAGGTATTTAGAGGCCCGAGCGTATCGAGGGCGGATTAGTCCGAGTAGGAATTGATAACTTCCACCCGCGTTATACACTCTACTTTTCATTTCGAATTCAAGGAAAGTAAACAAAAACAATTACAATTTTACAAAAATTCAAACATGCAAAAACGCAATAAGGGTCACAGCACACATATCAACTCGGAAAGGGATCGGCACCGTATCGCCTTTCGCCTCGCCGTCAACCAGGCGTCAACCTAACGTATGCATGTAACCAAAGCGTAGCAGTGGCTCCTGTACGTCAACTCGGCTACGGCTAGGCGTCACCGCGCTTACGCCTCGCCGACCGCTCTGGCTAACCGGGTTGGCACCAAATCGACGAAGAGCCGTGAGCTCGCGTACGGAGAGACGTAAGCGAGGGGACAGCGAGCCGTAAGCGCGGGAACTGCAAGTTGACCACTCACCGCATCGCGGTTCGGAGCCTGTTCCGAGGCGAGGCGATTACGTTACGTTTCCGATTAGTGTGCGTTGCAGTAGGGTGTTTCATACAAACAATACTGAACGGCTCGAGGCGATACGGTGACGATCCCTTTCCGAGTTGATAAGTGTGCTGTGACCTTTATACCTACGAAAAAAAACAAAATTGTCAACAATACAACCAAAGAAGTTGGAAGAAAGAGAAACTTTTTCTTATAAACGTCTTTGAATACTACATCATAGAGTACCTAACCTAAATAACATTACAAAAATAATATACAAATCCTTCCTCTTTATAATAATATGTAAAAAAGTACATATTCTTATAAAGCCTTCTGTGCTGATTAGTGCCTATGAAAAAACAAGATTTTGAATTTCGGAACAGCTTACCAAATTATTATCTACTCTTATTTTAATTTTCAAATATGGAACGCGTACCGCCCCGCGCGCGGACTATTTTCTGTTGTTTATACCTCATAGACCTATTAACGACGGGACACGAAACGATCCAACATTTGTATGAAATCTACTTCAACCACTTTTTTGACGGAATGGGGAAATTACATGTTATACTAGTGATGTTCCGTGAATAGAAATCGATACACATTTGAATGAATGAACGATCAATCTATCGAATAGAGATTTTATATTACAGAAAAAAGGCTTCTTGGGTATATAAATGTTGAAAACGATGCTAACGTTGGTGAAAAAAGGATAGCAAAAATATAATAGATATGATAACTAATATGATAAAATATGAACTATTTAATTTTACAAGCTACAGCTAAGTAAGCCACAGTAAAGTATTAGCTTTTTACACACTTTATATTAGCTTTACATATTAACTGTTGGGACTTGCGTGTTTCCTCAAGATGTTTTCATGAATTGTTGTTATGAATATGCACGTAAGATTTTAAAAAACTTAACGCTTTAAACGTTTTCTTAATAATAATAATACAAAATTATTTCAAGTAACAATGAGTGTGTTGCGTTTAAAGCCATTTTTAACTATAATGGCTTTTATTGTATTATATCGGTAGTCTTTATTATGAATCCATGTTTGCAGTTTTCGAACTGCTTCCACCCACTTTCTTTTTCTGGAAGGATCAGGGGGCCAATTCTACTAAATGACAACGGTTATAGTTGGATGACAATGACATGTCAATGGTCAGTCAATGGTGTTATTTTTATACGAAAAGTGCCAAATAACACCATTGATGGACCATTGACTTGTCATTGTCATCCAACTCTAGCCGTTGACATTTAGTGTAATTGGGGCCCTGTTGGGAGTCTAAAATTAATAAATAATTACTGAAGTGACGTACAATATCATTAAATTAATACAAATAAATAAACACATTAATAAAATAGATTACCTACATTACATTTTAAAAGTCGAATACATTTTATTACAGCATACATAATTTTGTGTAATAAGTCCATAATACTTCATTCGTTCACATCGATATCTTTTTATCGATAACGGCAATCACTAATTGATGTTAAATGTAATGAACGAATGAAACATTGACCGATATAATCCGACTAGTTACAAGAGAACAGATTTTTCATAACAGTGCATTATATAATGAGTGTATTTAAATTTAGCGTTTTATTTGGCAATTTTGTACCGAATTTAATTGATTTTGCCAAAAAAAACCACTAAAATAAAACAAAATTGTACTTATTGGTGAAAAGAAACATAAGGTGTTCAATTGCTGTAGATTTTGCAGAACAATACAGCGCATTTGGTCATTTTTACAAGTTGTTGTTATTACGGACGCTCAAACACAGAACACTATTACTCCTCGCTCAAATCACACTGACGTTACAATTTCATCATTTTCATCTGCTAAGCTAAAAAGTTCCTAGCACGTCAAAAAAGTACTGTAGGCGAGAACGACTACGTTTCGTGTCCCGTGTGTTAATATGTCTATGTTATACCTACCATAGATAAGAATATGTACTAACGTATAGATAACCAAGTCTGGGTTTCGTATTATGACGCCATCTAGTTACCACACCCAGAACTATTAAGTCCATGTAGGTGCCAGGTCGATATATATACCTAGCTAGCTATCTATATGTGCACTTTATTTTATTTATTTTTTGTAATATCGCTAAGTTGCAGATACGCATTTTAAAAAGTTAAGAACACATTTTTGTATTACACTATTCATAACAAATATTGAAATTACAAAATATTGGCAGTCATTTACTAATGCGTTTCTGATACTTAACGATTTATATAAACAGACTTAGCACTTAAATTTCGTTTTTTTATAAATAATGATGTATTAGTTTTGATTATGATTTTTTTAACATCTAAACTAAGCATTGAAAACATCAAAGCCAACGAATTTAAAGAGAAGATTGGATAATAATTTAGACAATCATGAGAAGAAAAAATAAACAATTTTATTCACTATATCTTTTTTAACGGTTTTATTTAGACAAGAGGAAGCACAACAGGTTTTTTGAGGCATGGTAAAGAGTCTATATCTCACGAAATTGCACTTAAACTAGAGAACATGGAGTCCTATCTCAACACTGTCTTCTTTTCGCAGTCAGGCAGTATTCCGTGAAGATTACGTCACTAAGACGGAGGAGTAGACACTCGATTCAACGTTTTTAGCGGAAAATCTCACGAAAAGAATGCACTGTTTAGTAAATAAAAAGCAAAATCCGTGTATGTGGAGCACAAAGTAGTATTTGAAGATTCGAATTTTGAAAAACAGTGGTATTGACAACCAGTTTTAATGTTGCCATATTGAAAATTTTAAATTTACCATTTCATTTAAAATGTATGATACTGAATTGAATGTATATCCGTCCTCCGCGCCGTCTCGATCTCGCTCGTCTCTCTCCGGGGCATCACGGTGTAAATAAATAGAACGATAAAAATCAAACAAAAAAGACTTTCTAATAAGTCCATAATATATTTATAATTTTACATCAGTTAAACTGCCTTTACTAGAATAAACAGGTAGATAAAGCATAGTGTAAAACATGTAAAGGCGTCAGAAATGTTTATTATAAGATGATTATTCCAATAAAAAGCGTTTGCACCGAATAAAATTTTACTCAATTATAGGTTTTGTGTAAAAATATTGCAACACTGAAAGACATTATTTTTTTAAAGGGTGCGTTCTCTTTTAATTAATTCAGTGGTAATAACTTTTATTAATTTGTGTAATGTTTTAAAACAAAAGGGTTGTTTTTTCATTAATAGTTTAATCAATGTTATTAATTACTTCATAAAATATATATTTTGCATTTTTTTATATTACCTGAACGCATTTTAATGCTAAATTAGTACTGGGTTTAGCGGAAAGATGGCGTTATTTATAAATATTGAATATTCTATTAATGACAACCTAGCATGATACCTACACCCTTGACCTACACTCACAAGGCCGCACCTTTTTTTCTTATTCTAATTGATGTAAAAAGTTTCGTATCCCTACTAAGCACCCAAAGAGGTTGGAAGAAACTCATTCTCTTTCCTAGAGAAACTTTTTTTTTAAACGTCTTTGCCAAAAGTAGTACTATTTTTTTTTAATTTATTCCCGCCCTAAGGCCGGAAGCAATTACTATGAGTCTTTCCCGACTGAGGGCGGGAATCACAGCCCTGCATCTCTCTGTGGTGGGAATCATCGCTTCCTACCCGGTACTCAGATCAAACACACACTACTTTCCGAGTATGAGATATGAAAAATGATTTATCGTACCTACCTGAATTTATTGCTATCTATGGAAATCGCACTATTATTGTTCTTTATTTGAAAGTTCTTTGAAAATTGGTTAGACGCAACTAAAATATGAAGCCATCATATTTTTTTAATAAATTAGTAAGTATATTAATATACTTACTAATTGGGTTGTTTGAGGAATTGCGCTTATTCTGTTACGCGTTTTATAAGTACATAATATATCATTGACGTTCGACGGGCCTATTGGCTCAGTTGGTAGTGACCCTGCCTTCTGAGTCGGAGTTCGCGAGTTCGATCACTTCGATCCCAGCTCGAGGACAATATTTGTGTCGAACATGTCTCTTGGCTTCGTGTCTGGTCATTCAATATTTATTTGAGTATGTTTACCAGTAGTTTACTATCTATAGTAAAGGCTATGCCTAGTTTGGGAATAAATAACCGTATGTGAACCGTGAACCACATTTTATTATTACCAACTGCGGAAACAGACCGGTCTATGGCAGTGGCGCAGCGTGGCGGGGGCAGGGGGGGCGGTCCGCCCCGGGCGGCAGTTTTTAGGGGGCAGCAAAATTTGACAATGGAGAATAAAAATATAAATATTTTTATAACTATAAATATATTTTTATAGATAAAAACTCGCTAGTTGTTAATAAACGTGCTGGTAAAACTTCTATAAACTTTTTTATTTAAAATCTAACCTGTATTATGAAGAATTATGACTGTTTATTACCGAAAATTCTCTAGAATTAGTGTATGTACCTACTCGTAATGTATATTATACATTTGAAACACATAAATAAGAGGGCGGCAAAATTTTCTTCGGCCCCGGGCGGCCGACAACCACGCTACGCCACTGGTCTATGGAGTAACTATCACATGTCTTTTAAACATATCATATCATCAATTAGACCATTTTAACATATCATCAATGTACTTACCAGAGATATCCTAATAATATTATAAACGCGAAAGTTTGTACGTATGGATGACTGGATGTTTGTTCCTCTTTCACGCAAAAACTACTCAACGGATTTTGATTAAACTTTACAGTTATATAGGTAATAGGTAGGTACATCAGAATAACACATAGGCTATATTTTATCCCCATATTCCCAAGTAGATACACGGGTAAAACCGCGGGGCTCTGCTAGTTATATATAAAATGACGTAGATATGTTACTAGAGCGCGGAAAATGAGGCCGACAAATTTAGGTAATTGACTTAATTTTATTTCGTTTCACCTAATCGTATTTCAAGCGCAACACTTTGCAGATAGCTGCCTCTTTCTTTATTATTCGTTCCATATCGTCTTTCGCCGTCATTGTTGTATCTTATGTATGAACATGTAGCCACTCGTAGCGGATCAATTCTCAAACGCGCGCAGTATGAATATAACTAATTTGTACTTTAATATCTTTTGTAGGTACTTACCATGTGAAGAGCAAATAAAGAATTGTATTGAATTAGCCCTAGCTACGTCGCTGAACGCAGCTACCTAGAATACCGACAGTATCAGTATTCTAGAATTTTCCATAAACAAATTACAAACTCTTACTCAATTTGTTTTTGCCGCTGTTGCAAGAGGCTATGAGGAAAATTTGTTGTTGATAGCTGGACTACTGCTTTTTGCACGTGGATAGGTATTGCTAAACTGCGAGGGTTCCGAAAGGTTGATAGTACAGAGGAAAGTTGAAAAAAACTGTATTAACTCGATTTGTAATCTTGTGTTACAATAAATACATTGCTAGGTATCCAATTAAATAAAGAAATAAGTAATTAATACTAACTGAAACAATACAATTAAATAAATTTAGGTACCTACTTAATTAATACAATATGTAACAGAATAAGCGCAATTCCTGAAATTAGTTTGTTCTTAATATAAATTACTTAATCGATTTCAGCTATTTTTAATATGTGTTAATTTTTTCCGTAAAATGAATTAGCGTAGCTGAATTTAGTGCTATCTATGGAAATCGTGCTGTTATTGATCGATATTTAAGAAAATTGGTTAGACACAACTAAAGTTCGATTGCATCATATTTTTTTTATATTAATATACTAATTGGGGTGTATGAGGAATTGCGCTTTATCTGTTACGCGTTGTATATAATATATAGGTATATAATAATATAATCTCACGCCTTTTTTATCCCCGAGGGGGTAGGCAGAGGTATTCCATTACTGGATATACCCACATTTCACGAGATACATTGGACCCCTAAACGTGATAGGTGGTGAGCCCATCGCCGGACCGGGTCTATTTACACATGTCTCAGAATTAATTCTGAGACCTGCGGGTTTCCTCACGATGTTTTCCTTCACCGTCGAGCAAGTGATAAAAATGTACGTAAGTTTTGAAAATCTCAATTGGTACATGCCAGGATTCGAACCCGAGCCTCAAGGATTTTCATCATAGGAAGCAGGCTCTTTAACCGTAAGGCTATCATCGCTCTATTACATGTTATTAGAGAAATAAATATTTTTTTGTTTATTTGATTGAACACTGTGACGTACAAGCTACATAACTACTTACGTTAGTAAGACATTCGTAGAACCTGCATCGTTCAAGTCTTTCTTGAAAGCGGACGTGTGTTATCAGCTTTATCTAACCAAAGACTACGAAATTCGTTTAACTATAAAATTCGTAGAATAACAATCGTGACCTTAACACTTAATTATAAAACTATTTCGCTGCTTACCTATAACTAAATGAATCATTGTTGGATCGAATATGTAACCCTAACCCCCTTTACGGGTCCCATTAGGGGAATAAGTACGGGACCGTGTCTGTAGGTACCTGCATTAAATATTTTTTGAAAATTGTAGTGGTAGGTATTGCAGATAGTTATCGATTTAAATATCAAAACACAATTTTTTGAAATCTTTGTCTATCTGTCTGTCTCAGCACGCATCAAGCAAAAACTATCTACTGGACGGATTTTGATGAAATTTGATATGAAGGTTTCTGTGTAGCTGAGTCAACATCTAGGGTACTTTTTAGTCCAGGAAAATAGGTCATTCTCCGGAGAAAATATAAAAACTGGTTAAAAAGACAAATGCTTTGTGTTCCGGAACGATTAGGTATACCTACCTAGAAACTTGAAAATATAAGTATATATATGTTTTTTTTTTAATAATAGGCAAACCATTTGTCTGCATCTCACCTGATGGAAAGTGATGATGCAGACGACGATGGAGCATGTTTGCCTAGATAATGCCTATTCACTCTTGCCTTGAAGATGCCCAGGTTATAGCGTTCCGAAAACAGATCCGCAGGCAGGGAGTTCCATTCCTTAGCCGTTCGCATTAAAAAATGTTGAAGCGAAGCGCTTTGTGCGAATATTAGGTAGGTATGTAATTAGGTGTCTTATGTGTCGCAAAAAACCGCTATGAAGGTATTTTTTAAATAACGGGGAACGGGAATAAACTGGACACGCTTGTAGATAATCACGCCTCTTTCCCGTAGGGGTAGGCAGAGACCACTTCTTTCCACTGCTATGATCCTTACATACTTGTTTCGCTTCGTCCAATTTCATTATTCCTTTTATACATGCTCTTCGGTTTAGGGTACTCTTGATCTGGCCTTTTTTCAAGACGTCCCAATCAATTTGGTCTCGAAACATCCGCCTAGGGCTATCCCTCCCAAAACTTTCATTCACACTCGCCTTATACACTTTTTTCGTCAATCGTTCTTCATTCATTCTCTCGACATGGCCAAACCATATCAGTATACCTTAAACGGAAAGGAGACGTTTCATGAATGTATGAATAGGAATACTGGGCCTGCACCCATGTACACAACTTTTTTAGATAAATATTAATAAAATATATATAGTTTTATTCATGACTAGCGACCCGCCCCGACTTCGCACGGGTACAATAGTTATACTAAAACCTTCCTCTTGAATCACTCTATCTATTAAAAAAAACCGCATCAAAATCCGTTGCGTAGTTTTAAAGATTTAAGCATACAAAGGGACATAGGGATATAAGGACAGAGAAAGCGACTTTGTTTTGTACTATGTAGTGATTTTGCTGATATTTGTCTAGTTTCGTTGTACAATGAACTTTAATTTTCATTAAACTAGCATCGCGGCGAGCGAAAAAAAAAATTTGGACCTGTCTGGTAAAATGACAATTAACATTATTTTGATGTTTGTCGGACTAATTCACAATAACATGGAAATTGGGCCTAAGAAGTTAGAAATAGTATTATTTCTTTAAGATTCCATTTCCACTTTTACTTGTGCAAGTTAAATAGATGGAAATGATTTTTTTTAATATTTTTCTGATAATCACTAGATTTTTCTCTATCTTTCACGCTGGTGTAGGACCAATATGGAACGTCTCCTTTACTATGAAAAATGTACAGACTGAGTAGTAAACAAGATTGACGTCATAATTTTTCATATTTCATTGCGTCACTATAATTAATTAATTTTAGAGGTGTTTGAGATTATTTTACATGATGATAATCGAGGCTCGGGTTCGAATCCTGGCATGTACCAATGAGTTTTTCAAAAACTTACGTAAGTACATATTTATCACTAGCTCGATGTTGTAAGGAAAACTTCGTGAGGAAACCCGCAGGTCTCAGAATTAATTCTGAAGCATGTGTAAAAGACCCGGTCTGGCGATGGGCTTACCGCCTATCACGTTTAGGGGTCGAATATTCTCATAAAAAGTGGGTTTTCCAGAAATGCAATACCTCTGCCTACCCCCTCGGGGATAAGAGGCGTGAGGTTTTTTTTGAGATTATCTTTTCAAATAATCTATTAATATTATAGACTAAGTACGTAATTGTTCCGCTAAATAAACGTGAAAAGGAAGCCAAGTTCGGTACATAGGTAAAATGGTGTGATCGATTGTTCCTGCTATTCATGGTTATTTTAATAAGAAAATAAACTTTGCAGACCGAAATAGCGAACGGTCCCTCCACAAAGATACTCACACGTTTCCTAAGTATTAGGGTTCCGTATCCAAATTACCCTATTATTAAACCTCCTCTATCTATAGCTAATAACATAGAAGTCTAAAACGAGTAAAAAACCACACGGGAAGCACCAGCTTTTAAATAAAAAAAAATATTATCAAAATCGGTTTAATCGAAAGTTCTGATATAACAAGCATACAATCGAATTGATAACCTTCTCATTTTTTGAAGTCGGTTGAAAAGTAATAGGTAGACACTACAAAATTTTTACAATGTCTTGCCGCTATAACAACAAATAATAAGTAGTATAAACAAATTATGCCTTTTATCCCCGAGGGCGTAGGCAGAGGTATTCCAATTCTGTAAATACCCTCTGTGAACAGAAGTATATTATATTATTATAGAAGTATGAAGGAGTATATTCGAAAAAATAAATATAGAGGTTAGTTCCAGTACAAAAAAGGTGTTTATGGCTTTTTTTTACTAGATTTTTCTCTAGCGTGGTATTACAGAACCTTTTCTGTTTAAATCAGACTCACACTTGGCCAGTTTTTCGTGCTACGAAGGGCAGTAGGCGTTCTGAGAATCCATGACTAAGCTCCTAAAGCTTGGTATTTTCCTGATAAGCCATTAAATTATATACCCCACGTAACTTGGCCTAAACTTTTCCGACCAGTCAGCCAAGAAAATTTTAAGTGTCACTGTGTCACGCCTCAAATTGTTAAACATCATGCCAAATAATTAGCGAGTGTTGTTGATACGAAGATTAGGAAAGATATTTATTTAAAGCCAACAATTATGTTTAAATTTATTTGTACATAAAAGTGGATATTTACAGGAATGGAATACCTCTACTGACTTCCTCGGGGATAAAGATGTGAACATATTGAATTAAAGGTTTAAGATATTTATTTCTCTTTAAGAATAGATACAATTCACTTAAGAAGAGAAATATCTAATCTCTATACTTTATGTTTAACTTAGCCCAGTAAGCGTCTTCGATAGAACTACTTCAGTCGTATTTTACAAAACATAAAGAATGCAAAAAATATGAAATTGGTTGAGACTGAAGTGACAAATGCAAAGTTGAAATAAAAACCTACAGGATGATGACAATTTCAAATGTAAGTAACTACCTAATCTAGATTTTAGAATTATTTTTGAAATTGAAAAAAGATACGAAACCCAGAACCAAAGAGGTTGGAAGAAAATCATTCTCTAGGAGAGATAAACTTCTGCCCACCGCTTTAATTCAAGAATAACGATTCCGTTTTCCAATATTTAGGTACAGTTTTATCCTGTTACTGAAGTATTTAACAAATATTATTACGCATTAACTAAGATGGTAAAATAGGTACTACGAAAGTTACACATTGTTACATAATATGTGCATACTTAGGAAACGACGACGATATCGACTAAATTATGCTTTATTCAGTTCAAAACACAACGTACTTACTGAAAAAAGTAATGTCAGACTTGTGTCAGACATTGACAATGTCGTAATGTAAACAAATCATAGACAATAGCCTAATTAGAAAGGAGGTCGTATCACACATTACATAATATCACGACTATTTTCTATTGGGGTAGACAGAAACCACAGACCGCCACTTGCAAGGAACCTGGCAGATTTCTCGTGAGTCTCTACTGATCGGGTGTTGAAGAAACTTTACAGTAATATAGCTTATTTAAAATCAGAATAACACGAAGTTTAAGTAATACCAAAAGTCAGATCACAGACAAAGTCGAGGGCAAAAGATGTAGGTATACTACCTACATACTTATTTACCTGAAGATTTGACATGCAACACCCGCTCTTACCCAATTTGAATGTAACTCGAGACGCATACAATCCAATTTTGCTCCGTGAGTGATTCGTATTGTTTTTCCAATAAATGGAATAGGAATCCGCCAGTAACAGCCAGTTTATTAGCAATTGAAAGTCTCGTACACCTTAACAATGCTTAACTATTTGTTTAAATGCTGTAGGTACCTATCATTAAATAAGTTTAACTGCTAGGGTCCGAATGTCGGATGAATAAAATTATAATTAGTAGGTAGGTAGGTCCGTTTTACTGGACGATCAGTTATTTTTTTTAAACGGTAATCAGACCACTACTTAATTTTATTCATCCGACATCAGGACAAGTAATTATATTTTCACTCAGCTTTAAAAGATTCTGTTTGTCATTCTTTGGAGTGCATAAGTGCATTTTGTCCCCTAGAGTAGAAAGAGTCATTTTTAAATTTCGAAACTTTCTGCCAGCCCACTGAAAATGAATTAAGTCTTAGTTCATGTCAGTGCCAACTTCATATATATGTATATAAAATGATAAACTGACTGACTGATTGGTGATGTAGGTATCAACGCACAGCCTAAACCGCAGAGACTTGAAATTTTGCACATAAATAGCTAATACAGTGTAGGCATCCACTAAGAAAGGATTTTGCAAAATTCAATTCCAAGGGGGGTGAAATAAACGTGAGCGAGCGGAGCCGCGGGTAAAAGCTAGTTTTTAGAATAATCGTACTGCAGGCGTATTCACGGAGGCTCGACACCGTTTCTGTTCGATCCAGATAGAGTGAAAAAATTTCGATAGATTCGACTTCGGAAACTGTATTCTAGGCGTTTCTGACAGCCACGGAAATTTTTCCGAATCCTTATATTTGACATAAGGATTCGGAAAATTTTTGATGACATTCGTTTTCGATACTGACATCTCTGAATAGCCCATCTTTACCAGATTTTCCGATTCCGAGTCGAATATCAAATATCGAAGCTCCATGAATAGGTACGCCTGCCGGTCAGCACGACGATCGAATGCGAAAAAAAAGACACTATTACATTATTTGTTTATTGTTACGTCAGATTTTGTTACTATAGTCTGTAACAGAAGTTTCAAAAGATATCGCTATTCGACTATAGCAAAATATCCCACCTCTAAAATCACTGTTTTGAGTAGGTAATATGTTGTGTGACTTTTTCTCATGGTATTCTGTAGGTATTCGCCCATAAAATAGATTTTACACATCCGCAACATTTTTGAAAGACCTATCCAACGCCGCCATGGAAAAGAAGAAAAAAACAATCCCGACTTAACGTCTATTAAAGGCGCCAATTTCAAGATTTTATAATACCTACCACTTGTCTGCTTGCTTGGTATGTATACCCAAATAACATCCTTTTACTAGTATAAGAGTCTCAGATAGAAGCCGAAGACCGACAGACGGACATGGCGAAACTATAGGTAGGGTTAAAAAAGTGTTTACGATTTTCGTAAGAGAAACAGAAGTAAGTATTTCTCAATGAAACCTCGCAAGTGACTTTATCGAAACATTTTTTCCGTTTAATGTTATTGAGTAGGTATTCTTAGGAGGCTCTCACACTACGTGGCGACTTGCCTTTCTACGATGGTCGTAGCAAAAATAGTATGATACTCACAGAAGTAGACAAGTGGACACAGAATCAGTCATAAAAAATTCAAGTGCTGAAAAATAAAAAGTAATGTTTCCAGCCTTTTTTTTCCAAGAGGGTAGGCAGAGGTAATCCATTTCAAGAAATAACCACCCTCCAAATGTGGTGGTCCCGTCGCCGGACCGGGTTGTTATATTTTATGTTACACTTTTTGCCTCAGAATTGTTTCTGGGACCAGCGGGTTTCCTCACAATGTTTTTCTTCACTGTCGAGCAAGTGATAAATATGTACGTAAGTTTTTGAAAAACTCATTGGTACATGCTGGGCTTCGAAGCCGAGCCTCACGAATGAAAATAATGTATTTAACCACTTAGGATCACTTCTAATTGTTTATCTTATCTGTGAGCAGTGATAGCCTCTTCTCATGACTATAGTCAGCGAGGCTCGGGTTCAAATCCTGGCATACGTACCACAGACATTCACTCTCTCAGGGCACCATTGATGTGTAAAATGTTTAATCTTTTATCTCCTGGCAACACAAATTACCTGACCCATAGGAAAATATAAACACTAAGTATTACCTACTTATTATTAATAATTATAATTTAAGAGCATTGGATAGCCTTACGTCCACATGGTGATAATCAGTGAGGCTCGGGTTCGAATCCTGGCATGTACCAATGAGTTTTTCGAAAACTTACGTACATATTTATCGCAGCTCGACGGTGAAGGAAAACATCGTGAGGAAACCCGCAGGTCCCAGAATTAGTTCTGAGACATGTGTAAAAGACCCGGTCCGGCGATGGGCTCACCACCTATCACGTTTAGGGGTCCAAAGAATATTTCGTGAAAAATATCCAGAAACCTCTGCCCCTCGGGGATAAAAGGCGTGAGATTTTTTATTATTATTAAACAGTATTTTAGAGTCGTATGGGGATTTTCACCCGACTATGACGAATCCAAAAGACTATGTAAGGTTTAATAAGTACCTAGTAATATTTTCATCATAAATCGAAAACAAAGTATACATAGAAATGCAAATCAAGCCCTTTCATAATACTCGTAATATGATTTCAAATGCCTTGGTAATCCTCCATATCCTTATCAAAGTCGAAATGATTCATATGTTACATATACAATATTACTTAATATATCTATGACTCATAAGATTTATGATCCTAGAAATAAGATAGTGTAACAACTCCCTTATTTACACGCGAAAGAAAACATAAAAAGAACTGCGTATTTTTACCCGACTGCGCCAGAAGGAGGGTTATGTTTTTCAAGAGTATACTGTATGTATAATTTTTTGGCACGCTCTACAGCCTCAACTTCTCGATGGATTTTAGCTTAAGAGGTGTCGTTAAATTCGTATTTACAGTAAAAGTGACATTCGGTAGGTATATGAAATCTAAAAAAAACAAAATGGCGGATTTTCGGCGCCAAATTGTGAAAAAGAAAACTAAGAAATACGACGAAATATAGTAGGGTAGGTATTTGAAAATCATTAGCTTTCTTTTACGGTTTTTCATTTTGAATGACCATTTAGGACTTTATAACGGTTTAAAGTTGGTCACTAACTAAAAAGTATGAAATAAAAAAAGGTAATTTAAATATGAAATCTAAATGCTGGCCGGTAACATAACAAATAAGATCAAAACAAAAAGTATACATGTCACGCCTGATTAAAATCATTTATCTTTATCATTCCATAAATTCATTAGAGAGGTTACAGGAATTCCACGGCAAACGATTAGAGAACCAATTTTCCATATATCGCGTAATATGTCACGTGCGTAAAAAATGTGCATTATTACTCATAAATAAAGGTCGACTCCTTTTTTTGTCGCTACTGTGGGCGCAATGTTAACACTAGCACGTAACTGTGCTACGCCCACGGGTTTTTTAATTAACGACAAGGTCACGGAAAAGTTGGTCGGAAAATTTTACAAAATTATATGTAAGTATGTACCTATTATATTGTATAAAAAATGTATAAAAGAACTAAACTGTCTTTCTGAATACACGACCAACTGCACTAAAAAATATTTAGTTAAAAAAAATATATTTAGCCTTATAAAAATAATTACAAAATAATTATTGATATCATACTTAGGGGAACCTGGGGAGGGTTGATCACCGACTTTGATTTTAGACTCTATTTTTTTAATTTTTTGAAGTATTGGAAAACTTTTCAAGTCAAACAGTTAAGAAATTGTCTATCCATTGATGGTTTGAATATGAAGTAGATTAAGTCACAATTTAACCCGTGAATTATTGAAACTCCTTATTGACAACTTTTACCATGTGTCCCCTGTGTTAGGGAGACTTGATTACCCATGATTGGGAGGTTTGATCCCAGGGGGATCAAGTCTCCTAGGTGCGTGGGAGACGTGGTAAACAGATTTTACTATACCTCCCCATACCTGATTCTCACTGATTAAGTAACTCGATTCGCACTCAAAAATTCATATAGAAATAGAAAAACACACAACGAACAGATATTTAAAATAACTTCAACTGCTACAAGTTTAATTCCCGCCGGTTAGATGACTTGATCTGCGGGCATCAAATCTCCCATGATTGGGGACACGTGGTAAACAGATTTTTAGCGCGAATGCCATATTCAGAGGGTCGATCCCCTCTTAAATCATTAACTAGATCCTTAGGAAATAATTTTAAGAGGAAATCAAATACATGGTGATCAGTATTTTCTAAATATTAAATAAGATACTGTAGTATTTTTCAAATAACAACACAATACTAATGATGTTTTTTGTAATATCCAAAGTTCGAACATTCTTTGGTATAAGGTCATACATAACACAACTTACTTCTAACTAAATTACATCTCAATATACTGATAACTCTTTGCCTAAATATTTGTGATCGCTGGTAGTTCGGTTCATATTTAATTTCTTCGTCTGATACTTTTTGTAATCTTGAGTACCTTTTTTAACATCATTAGAGAGACATCATATTTCTTTGAAGTACCTTTCATTGTATTTCCAGCTAATACTGCAGTTACAGCATTTTTAATTTTTTCCTTACCAGCTAATTTAGGTTTTCTTTTTTTTATCCTCCTTTGGTCTTATATTTTAGCGGCATAGTTTCTTAAAAAAACATATATACATAATTATGTCAGTTCTATGAATCCACTGGTTTTGTGACTCCAAGGTAGACTTGATCCCTGACGGGGACACATGATCCCGGGATCATGTCACCCCCAAAGACATGGACAAAGTCTCCCCATATATAATTAGGTTATAAAACATGCTGTACTCAAAACTAGTAAGCACGTATTTCAAGTTAATCAAAGCTAATGTACACTCAAATAAACCACTAACAAAATAAACATACTCACTAATGGCATTTACTTCACATTTTATTAAAAAAATCCAGCTAAAACTTACCGAAAATTAAATGTCACACCACGCAAATATTTCAACGTATGCCATTTGAAAACCACTGACATTTGTCAAAGTGTGCAATGATACAAAGTGAAGTAAGGAATGAAGGAATCAGTGTTGCCAAGGTGAAAAATGTATTACGTTAGTAAAACTTGAAATCAAAGATTACCAAGTGTCCCCTAGGGATCGACCATCCCCAGGTTCCCCTACCTAAGTACTAAAAATTTTTATAAATTAGTCTGTCATATTTATTTATTTATTTCAAAAACAGAATGATATGTGTGCGAAAATTGTTTGCTTAAAATTATTCCTCTACTACATTACAAAATTATTAGGTCAACACAAAAATAATCAATTAACAAAATAATAATCATAAAATCAATCAAATAATATCATAAATGTCGTATAGTAGGCGGTCTGGTAACGATTCTACGAGATAAATAGCTTATGTTGTTATAGTGCGCCTGTAGGAACCCGCTGCTTGACCTTTTTTAATCGGAAAAGGTTTTTTAACCGACATCAAAAAAGCATCTCAATTCGACCGTATTGAACTGGTATTATAGGGGAAAGGCGTAAGCTTGTAAATATTTATTATGTGTATGTATGTATGTAAGTAGCTCAAAATTTACTATGTACGAGTACGAGAGAGGCGCCTCCGTGTTTCGGAAGGCACGTCAAACCGTTGGTCGCCGGTCTTCGTTGTGTTTACGCACTGTGGAAGTGGTTATGTCACGTTAGACACCCTCGGGTGACTTGAAAAATTCTGAAAGTTAGGTGGCCACTAGCCTAACACCATCTTCCAATCCGGGGTGGGCCACGTTGGCAATTATAGCCCATACTTCCTCATGCTTGAGGAAAGACCCTTATCTCAGCTGTGGGCTGTTACTGGTTGATGATGATGATACCTTACACAGTGAAATTTTTTTTTAAGTAGGTATAATCTCCAACAGCAAATACTTATTATTCAATAGTTTCAAAAAATATCACTAAGTAGTAGCACTATTACTCACCAGGAAGCTCTAAGAACGCCTCGGATTTTTTTTTGCCGAAAGAGTAGCTACGCGCTAGGGCGGGCGGGATCGCTATAAGGCGGGCGGCGCGCCCATAGGCGGCATTCCGCACGCAGACATGTCTCCCGGCGCAGCCACTGCCGCGGCCCTCGCGCTTCTACTGGCCGGTTAGTTTAAAAAAGTTTTACGTTCCATTTTCAAAAAAATAAATCAAAGATATCATTTTAATTTTTTTTTTGTTTTCTGTGTTGAATTTTTCGGTTGCCAGTTTGATTTTAAATGTTTGTTTTTTATTTCGATCTCAGCTTTTCGGCTTTTTGATTTTATCGGTTTGTAAAAGTGCCAAGTTTATATATCTTCAGTAAGATTTAACTATGCTGATTCTCAGGTAAGTTGCGGGAATTTTTTTCGGGAGGGGGGAATAGGGTTGTGTCCTACCTAGTCAAATCAGTTACTTTTTACGATCTGTCAAAACGAAATTTTACTATGGAAAATGTACTGAAATAGCAAACCGTGACGTCATAGTTTGTAGTACTCAATTGCAGCACTTTTTTTGATTGTTTTATTATTTTTTATATTATTTGCGATAATTGTAAATTGAAAATCGAAATACATATTTTGAGGTGTTTTGGGATAATCTTTTTAATGTATGACTACTCGCAATTTAATTTCGATGCTGTCAACTACCCAATTTGTGCCTAGCGGTTATTGCTTGGATATGTATAAGAACTTTTAAATGGTGTAGACATTACGTCAAACTAAGAATGTCAAGTGTTTTAAGAAAAATCACAAATTTTCCATTTTGTACCTACCTACTTACTTTAAAATAATTATTTTTTTAAATAAAAAGCCGGATAATTGTTGAAAATATAAAATTACCGGCGAAAAACTTACGATATACCTAGGTAGCTCTACTCACGTTATCACAATTTAAATGCAAAATAGCTCTTTCTGTCTATCTGTTTGTTAATATTTTAGAAGACTTCAAGAAAATATAGCACAATCAAACAATTCTCAATTTTTTGTGAATATCTTAAAGTAGAGCAGTGATAGCCCGGACGGTTAAAGAGCCGGCCGAAAATCAGTGAGGCTTGAGTTCGAATCCTGGCATGTACCAATGAGTTTTTCAAAAACTTACGTACATATTTATCACTAGCTCGACGGTGAAGGAAAACATCGATCGTGAGGAAACCCGCGGGTCTCAGAATTAATTCTGAGACATATGTAAACAGACCCGGTCCGGCGATGGGCTCACCACCTATCACGTTTAGGGGTCCAATATATCTCGTGAAATGTGGGTATATCCAGTAATAGAATACCTCTGCCTACCCCCTCGGGGATAAAAAAGGCGTGAGATTATATTTATTTATTTATATTCTTATCTTAAAGTATGAGTCTAGTACTATTTGCATACTCAGCATCCGTTACAACTGTTACTAAACCTACTTACTCTGCTTCTCTGATAGCGAATGATTTGCTGATGTCCGTTGAGGAGTTCCGTTCCGCATCAGATATTTAAAAACTTATATGGAATCACCCCTGAGGTCATATCAGTTCAAATAAACAAAAATCGAAATCGGTTTAAATTTGACGGAAATATGGATCAACATACAAAAAAAACACACGTGATGAATTAAGAACTTCCTCTTTTTTTTAATTCGGTTAATAAGCCATAAATGAGTTTTTCAAGACTTAAGTACATATTCATCACTAGCTTGACGGTGGAGGAAAATATCGTGAGAAAACCCGCAGGTCCCAGAATTTATTCTGAGGAATGTGTAACAGACCCGGTCCGGCGATGGGCTCACCACCTATCACGTTTACGGGTCGAATATTCTCGTGAAAAGTGGGTATTTCTAGAGATGGAATACCTCTGCCTACCCCGTAGGGGATAAAAGGCGTGAGATTATATTATTATTATTATTTATAAGCCATAAATTTAATAGGTACCTAGTAGGTGCACTAAAGCAGAAGTGTTTGCCAAAAAAGTAATTATTTTTCTCCGACCTAATTTTTTAACTGCGTTAATATTTAGACAAGCAAAAGGCACAAGCCCAACACCCACTCAGACGAAAAGAGACAATCTTTTTTTGAGTCTCTAAAACGACATCTTGACGAGAGATGTTTGAACTTTTTAAATTATAATTAACAGTGCCGTGTTTAATAAGTTAATATTTTGTAAATAAAGCCCGTATTTTCGCGAACACTTTGTAGTTTCTGTCGTGCACATTTTGAAGGGAATTTGTGAATGAATTATTCTATTTTTTTATTTTGAAATTTGCCCGGAGAAGAAGTTGTGAAGGGATTTTGTGAATCAATTTTCCTCCATTTTTATTTTTAAAGGTCCTCGTAAAATCGTTGAATTCGGGGAATACCCGAAAGAGCTTTTCTATGGGATTAGAACAGACCAACGTATGTATAACCAGGTTAGTTAAATCAAACCAAATGAAATGAAATCAAAATTCGGTTATTTCTGTAGAAAATTATTACACAAACTTAACTGACTCAATAGTCTAACAAGGGACTCTAAAATCGTCCATAGAGGTCGTATAGTATTATATGATTAACTAACTGTTGGAGAACGTAACAGTCGGTGTACAATTCGCCTTCAAACAAGCGTCGAACCACCTGTTGAAATCTTGATAGTGTAGCGAAGCGACACTACATAGAACGCTCCAATTGACGGCCGAGTCCTAAGCCGCGCTATTGCAGTTTTCTAATAAGTTTGTAAATACCAACATGGAGGAGCGAAGGTGGAATGCTCCTACATCGTGAAAAAGGAAGATCTTCCGCTAGGCGAGGTGATCGAAAACTTCGATAGCGCGGCTTAGAAGTCGGCCGTCTATTGGCGCGTTCTATGTAGTGTCGCTACAATAGCTTGGTCGAAGCCACGCCAGCATATAGGACGGGCGGCTTTTAACCCCCTTTCCCCCGGTGGGAATACGGGGATAAAATATAGCCTATGTTACTCTCTGTTAATGTAGCTTTCCATTTGTGAAAGAATTTTTAAAATCAGTTCATGGTGTAGGCGTGAAAGTGTAACTAACAAACAAAGTAACTTTCTAATTTATAATATACTAGCTGACCCGACAGACGCTGTCCTGTAAAAATGTGATAATGAAGAACCATTCGACAGATTTTAAGACAACTTTACATAAACCATCTGCTAAATAGTCCGAATAAAGCCTAAAAATTTGGGTTGGATAGGTGAGCCCGTTCTTGAGTTAAAAAATAACAACGAAAAGTGGCATTGATTTTTATATATATATATATATATATATATAGATTATGATTTAATATTTATTTACCATCTTAATTTTGTTTCACTGCGGAGAAAAGGCATCTCCTGCCTGATGAAAGGAGAGGATGTAATTCATACATTTAATAAAATTGTCAATGATCGATGTCTGTACGTGATAGTATAGGCTCTACCTACTTTTTTTTGTTTGTTTGTTGATTATTGAGTGCTTTTTTTAACTTAGTCAGTACGGGAAAGTCGAGGGCAAAGCTAGTGACTATTCAAAGTCAAAGTCAAAGTCAAAATGTTTTATTCAAAATAGGAACTTACAAGTCCACTTATTGAACGTCATTTCAACTCCACCGCTTCAGCATGTATGGTTGAGGAGAAGAAGCGGGGCAAGAAACTCCTCAACACAATATTCTTTTAATCAATTGTTACTTAATACTAACTTGGGTTACATAGTTTATTTATTATTTAGTTTGTTTATTATATTTAAATTGTATTTGTTTCTGTAAATAAATTATTAAATACCTACAGTGGCTACGGTAGAGATATACACACAAATAGCTTATTAACTAAGTAACCTAGTTCGGCGTCAGTTTCTGCGAAATGTCGCTGAAGATACTGAAACTCGAGGGACCTTACCTGAATTCACGTTTCCATTCCAATCTTTTATGCGGTTCAATTACAAAATTTGTTGGGAGCACATAAAATACTTGAGGCTGATGTTACTCTCGAATGTCTTGGGATTCCCTTCGCATGCTCATTTATTTAAAGACAAAATAAAAAATAAAAGTCTTCAGCTTACACATAAGATCAAATAGATAGCAAATAGCAAAGAATAAATAGCAATCACACACATCCTAAGCAAAATGACTCAACTCATTTTGCATCGCTGTGTGCAATACACAATACCAACCAGTTGGTATCGTTGATCGAAGATCAAACAGGACTTTTCTATAAAACCGAATGCAGCAGAAACGAGACGACTGAAAAAAGGCTCCTTTAGTTTCAGATAAAAATGAAAATGTTTTTTTTTCTGTAGGTAATAAGAATTACACTTACAACAGTCAATAGTCTAATAACAAGGCACACTAAACTCGTCACTTTTACCATTAATGACCATACTTCTTTAAAGTAAAAGAATATTGTGTTAAGGAGTTTCTTGCCCCGCTTCTTCTCCTCAACCATACATGCTGAAGCGGTGGAGTTGAAATAACGTTCAATAAGTGGACTTGTAAGTCCCTACTTTAAATAAAACATTTTGACTTTGAGTGTTGCGGGACAATTCGAACGCTTATATGTCAATGCCATACTTACACATTAAAAAAAAAATCCTTTTACAAATAATATAATTAGTGTCTGACCGAAACTGGTTTTCCGGCCGAAACCGAAACCGAATATTCGGCCGTGGCTTCAGTTTCGGCCGAAACCGAAACCGAAACTCACGTAATCACTACATAGTATAAAAAAAAGTCGCTTTCTCTGTCCCTATATCCCTATGTCCCTATATCTCTATGTCCCTTTGTATGCTTAAATCTTTAAAACTACGCAACGGATTTTGATGCGGTTTTTATAATGGATAAAGTGATTGAAGAGGAAGGTTTTAGTGTTAGCATTGCACCCGTGCGAAGCCGGGGCGGGTCGCTAGTCAAGTAGTATAACATTCCTTAAAATACTGAAATTTGATGCATTTTACCCATTATTCTGCATAAATCAGGACATGAAATGGAAACACAGTACCTACCTATATTAATTTTTTTGTAATCATTTAAATTATAATAATAAATAATATTAAGGTATAGGTAATAAGCTATTTGAGTACCAAGTCAATATGAGTTACTTTTTATGATCTGTCTAACCGAAAATTTACTATGGAAACTGTACTGAGTAGTGACCTGTGACGTCACAACTCATACGTATAGTAGGTAGGTAGATACTCAATTGCATCACTTTTTTATTGTTTTATCCTTTTAAAATTTGAGAGCAGTGGACTCGATTCTGCAAACCACCTAAAATTCCTAATTTTAAGTTAGCTCTATTCTTTTCTACCGCTTTGGAAAGAAAAGAGACAGAAATAAGCGCCATATTTATTTACAACGTCACAAATGTCAAAATAACAAAATTGAACCTTATCGACGCATTCAAATACACGTTTTTAGCAATTTTAGCAACGATGTACGGAGGTCATGGATAAAAGTGACAGATAAGACATCAAATTAGTCGGTTTTCACATGTTTGACATTACTCTATAATCTATGGTTTGTTTCTGTCCTTTTTCTTCCGTATTCTATAAAGAAGGCAAGGAAGGAATTCCGTAATCTATATTTCTAGGAAGATAGGCTAACTTAAAATTAGGAACTTTAGGTGGTTTGCTGAATCGAGTCCAGTGATAGCCTTATACGGTTAAAGAGCCCGCTTCATCAGCGACGCTCGGGTTCAAATCCTGGCGTGTACCAATGAGTTTTTCCAAAAACTTACGTACATATTCATCACTAGCTCGACGGTGAAGGAACACATCGTGAGGCAACCCGCAAGTCTCAGAATTATTTCTGAGGCATGTGTAACCGACCCGGTCCGGCGATGGGCTCACCACTTATCACGTTTAGGGGTCGAATATTCTCGTTATTTGTGGGTATTTCAAGAAATGGAATACCTCTGCCTACCCTGTCGGGGATAAGATGGCGTTTGACCTATCAGTTGTACAGGACTACGTCCGTCGGGTCAACTAGTCCTAAGTAGAACTAACAGATAAAAATCTCACATACATACATATTTATTAAGGTTAGTTATACAACGCGTAACAGAATAAGCGCAATTCCTCATACACCCAATTAGTATATTAATATAAAAAAATATGATGCCTTTGTATTTTAGTTATGTCTAACCAATTTTCTTAAATTAAGAGCAATAATAGTGGGATTTCAATAGCATTAAATTCAGCTATGCTAATTCATTTTTCGGAAAAAATTAACACATTAAAAATAGCTGAAATCGATTAAGTACTTAGTCGATACTATGAACAAACTAATTTCTGTTTTCTGTTGCATATTATACAACATGTAACAGAATGAGCGCAATTAGTGAAATTAGTTTGTTCAGTATCGACTACTTATTCTATTTCAGCCATTTTTAATATGTGATAAATTTTTCAAAAATATGAATTATCCTAGCTGAATTCAGTGCTTTCTATGGAAATTGTGCTATTATTAATCGATATTTAAGAAAATTGGTCAGACACAACTAAAGTTCGACTGCATCATATTATTTTAATAATAATATATCTACTAATTGGGGTGTATGAGGAATTACGCTTTTTCTGTTACGCGTTGTATATGTAGGTACAACGCAATTAGGAAAACTAAACGAATATTCTATCCAAACGGCAGTACATTTTCTCTAAGAACAAATTCGATGTCACTTAGGTGCGTTCTATTACACCAAGAAAATTGCTTGTAAATGTTTAAAAGCCTATTATCCTTATTGGGATATCACTTATTTACTACGTAAGAGATAGAAATACATACTCTTACAGTCACTCGGCATACAAACACATACTATAAAATATATATTGATCAATCTACACTAGTATTATAAAGAAGAAATAAATATATATAAATATAATCTCACGCCTTTTCTTTTATCCCCGAGGGGGTAGGCAGAGGTATTCCATTACTGGATATACCCACATTTCACGAGATATATTGGACCCCTTAACGTGATATGTGGTGAGCCCATCGCCGGACCGGGTCTGTTTACACATGTCTCAGAATTAATTCTGAGACTTGCGGGTTTCCTCACGACGTTTTCCTTCACCGTCGAGCTAGTGATAAATATGTACGTAAGTTGTTGAAAAACTCATTGGTACATGCCAGGATTCGAACCAGAGCCTCGCTGATTTTCGGCCGGCCGGCTCTTTAACAGTCCGGAAAAAATTTACACATTAAAAATAACTGAAAATTATTAAGTACTCTATACTAAACAAACAAATTTCAGGATTTGCGCTTGTAATGTTACCTATTGTATACATAAACAAGAATATTGCTCGTTTACCCATAGCCTAAAGTGGGCTGTTACGGTTGAATAGTGATAATGATGATGAAACGTTAAAGGTTTATTTACCGTCTAGTTACGTTAATTCTCCTAAATCAAGGTATTATCTGGGCCGGGACTTAAATTCCACGTAATACCACCTTTTGCATCCCATCTCAGATCAGAATTGTACATTCATAGTTAACTTAAGACGGCTTAAGATGACAAAAGTAAGGTTATATATAACTTGAAAATTACAAACACATTTATTTACGAAAATATTACCTACCTAACACTTACTTACATCTCAGAAAGAATAAATACTACCTTGAAATTGACCAGGCTGCCTCAGAATCAATTCTGGGACCTGCTGGTTTCCTATTGTATTGCATTTCTAAATGGAAATTCTTGTTTTATACCAGAAAACGAAGGTATTTTATAGAAAATGAATTCTTGTAAACTGTTTTATGTTTATTACTAGGACTTTTCCGGGAGCCATTTTATAATGGAACAAGTTTGTAGAGAAAAAGTTGTGGGAACTTCAATCATTTCTAAAGTAAAATATACCATAAAAAGGCAGTCGACAGAACCAACTGCCTAGGAACAGAAAAGTTCTTTTCTTTGACGCAATTTTTGCCTCGACGCGCGGTTCACTGAATTTGAATGTGATTCTGCGTAAGTAGGATGACCAAACATTTCCTTAAAATTCTTATGGACATGAAATCTTGGATATTGGTAAATGTGATAATCCATCTTATAATGCTAGTTTTTGACGTTAGTCACTAGTTATTTATCACTAGCTCGACGGTGAAGGAAAACATCGTGATGAATCCCGCAGGTCCCAAAATTAATTCTGAGACATGTGTAAACAGACCCGGTCCGGCGATATGCTCACCACCTATCACGTTTATGGGTCCAATATATCTCGTGAAATGTGGGTATATCCAGTAACGGAATACCTCTGCCTACCCCTTCTCGGATAAAAGGCGTGAGATTATTTATTTTTATTTTGACGTTATATTAAAATATCATTAAATAAAAATAGACAATAATGAATGAATAATAATAATGGATGAAAGGCGTCTAACGAGACAAATATATAAGGGGATTGTGAGTGGCCGAGTTGGCAGAGGGCGTACTCACATCGATCAGATCGGCGATGTATTGAAAAAAAGCCAGATAAAGAGTACCCGAAACCGACGAGCTTGTATGAACCGATTGATGGATGTGGATGAGGCACGTGAGGTATTCCATGATCGTAGCAGGTGGCGGGCTGTTGTCTCTGCCTACCCCTTTGGGAAAAAGGCGTGAGCATATGTATGTATGTATGTAGATAATAATGATTTTAATATAACGATTTTATTAGGTACATTAAAATCATCATTTACTTGCCCTTTCTCCATTATTTAGTTCTTCTCATTCCATTTATATTTATCAACGGTCATGTATAAAAAGTATCAAAAAGTTTTTTTAAACGCACGTCAATAAGTACCTACATATTTATCACTAATAGTGCCTAGAATTGATTGAGTTATGTAATAACACCCCAGTCCTGGGCTCATCAGCTGTCAAGCATAGATCTGAAAAATACCCTAGTGGAAAGCGCCCCCGGGGATAAGGCGTAAGCTTATAATATTAAAATATGTATAATGTGTAGATACGAAAAAACAAGTCTATATACGTCGAGCGAACCGGGTATCTCCAGTAATATCTGGGATTCTAAAATGTCTGGGATTATCCAGAATGGAGTGTCCGCCAAAAACAAATCGTGGCTACCCTAGCCTGAGGTAATTGCCCTATGTTCTTTTATTTATAGTATAAAAGACTGCTCATTTTTAATTTACCTACTTGTATACATTTTTTTTCAAAGGAGCTGACTTTGTTTTCTTAGACTTTGTTCTTTGTTTGAATCCACTTGTGTTGTTTTATTTATTAACTAGGTCACTGAACTTCTGTACCTTTATATTTAGTAGTTTAGTTTGTAACTAATAGACCACTTCCAGTAACGGAATGCAGACACAATAGGATTATCATCTGTACTGGAACGCCCATGGGACAGTGATTCTTAATATTACAATCGGCCTTCCAGACCCACGGCTGGGCTTCATCCCTACTTGGTGGATATCCTATCTATAGGTACGAAGCGCTTTTCAAGATCTTTCATTATGCGCACCGCCAAGGAGTGGAACTACCCGCCGGCGTCTGTATTTCCGAGAATTCCGAGTTCATATAACCCACAAGCCTTTAAGGCTCGAGTGAACAGGCATCTTCTGGGCAAGCTCATCCCATCGTAGGCCCCGTCTTTGCTCTCGGGCTAGTCTGGAGTCAGCCCATCACTATCATTACATAGTATTAAAAAAAATCGCTTTTTCTGTTCCTATAATATCCCTATGTCCCTATGTATGCTTAAATCTTTAAAACTACGCAACGGATTTTGATGCGTTTTTTTTAATAGATAGAGTGATTCAAGAGGAAGGTTTTAGTGTTAGCATGGCACCCGTGCGAAGCCGCGGCGGGTCGCTAGTTAATAATAAAACAAAAGATAAAAATCAATAAATAATCTGATGCCTTTTATTATCGCCGAGGTGGTAGACAGTATTCCATAACTAGAAATACCCGCGTTTCACCAGTATATTCTTTGGACCCCTAAACGTGGTAGGTGTGAACCCATCGCCGGACCGCGTCTGTTACACATGCCTCAGAATTAGTTCTAGGACCTGCGGGTTTTCTCACGATGTTTTCCTTCAACGTCGAGCTAGTGATAAAGTACTTACGGAAGTTTTTTGAAAATAGTTTAAAGTGTTACGTATGTTTTTCTCTCTTCTTCGCCATTTTTTAAATAATGTTAGGTACCTTTGGGTGGCTTGGAAATATACCTACTTCTTCATAATATTATGTGACGAAAAACACATATCTCCGATCTCTACTGAAGAAAGAATGATTAAATATTAATTCGTCAAGCACCGCGCGCGGTTCCCATGCGCATTGTGTCTATGATTCTTGGTTTGAGGTGTAATTCCGAACTTTCAATTCGTCTAGTATGCCTTATTTTGCCTAAAACACGTATAATACCTGACTGAAGTATATTTTTTTATTGATGAGTATTTTTAACCTGGTTTTTACCAATATATTTTCATTGTAGATACATCGATCAAACAACTGTTTACTAGTCTATTTTCGTTTATATCTCATAATATCAGGGTTCATTAGACAGTACGTAAATCTTTCTTCCATTATTATAATACCAACCAGCAGGGTGTAGCTTTATTACCACCCTAAGAAGCTATTCACGGCATTTATTAAACACGTATCTTGTTAAGTTATTACGCAAAGGAAAATGCGGTTAGTTTAAAAAAAAACATAGTTCCCTCTAATGATTTTCGCAAATAATTATTTATATTTTTACTTCTTTTTTAGTATGGCGATGGGTCGTTTATGAACAATCGACCATTTCTGCCAGTGTCAAGATAGAAGACATACAAAACACACACACAACTCATTCAATTGACCAATTTAGGGTAAAATATAATAAGCATTGAGCAGTGATAGCCCGGACGGTTAAAGAGCCGGCCTAAAAATCAGTGAGGCTCGGGTTCGAATCCTGGCATGTACCAATGAGTTTTTCAAAAACTTACGTACATATTTATCACTAGCTTGACGGTGAAGGAAAACATCGTGAGGAAACCCGCAGGTCTCAGAATTAATTCTGAGACATGTGTAAACAGACCCGGTCCGGCGATATGCTCACCACCTATCACGTTTATGGGTCCAATATATCTCGTGAAATGTGGGTATATCCAGTAATGGAATACCTCTGCCTACCCCCTCGGGGATAAAAAAGGCGTGAGATTATATAATAACACATTTTTTTAAAGTTGTCAGTTGGCAAGCTGTCGTGAAAAGGGAAGAACTTCCTTTAGGACCGTGGCATCCGTTTATCAATGGGTTCAGGTGACCAGTGGTATGGCAGTTATACACAGTATCGCCGCAAAGGTACCCCAGTCTGTATTCCCGAGTTCATATACAACCCGTCAGCCTTTAAGGCTCTAGTGAACAGGCATCTCCTGGGCAAGCTCGTTCCATCGTAGGCGTCTTTGTCCTCGGGCCTTGTCTGGGGTCAAAAGTAAACCCATCAGTAATAAAAAACCGGCCAAGTGCGAGTCGGACTCGCGCACGAAGGGTTCCGTACCATTATCTATAAAAAAATCGCGTTTGTTGTATGGGAGGGCTCCCGTACAATTTTTTTTTATTTTATTTTGTTTTTTGTATTTGTTGTTATAGCGGCAACGGAAATACATATTTTGTGAAAATTTCAAGTGTTCTAAAGCTGTTCTCGAGAAACAGCCTGGTGACAGACGGATAGACAGACAGACAGACGGACAGCGGAGTCTTAGTAATACCGTTTTACCTTTTGGGTACGGAACCCTAAAAAAAACCACAACTGCAAGGATCTTCCAAACTTCCACTGGATATATATTTACTCTTACTGAAGCGTGAGTTGTAGATCAGATAGCTATGGGGTAGGTCTTTGTCCAGCTGTGGGCGTCCGGTGGCTGATATGCTGATGAGAGTCACCGTCAGATCTCCCACCACCTATCCTTGTAATACAGTTATAGGCCTAAGAATAGAGGCCCTGCGGATGATATGGTTTATTAATATTATAATGAGGATCCGTAACGTTTTTAGTTGAGAATGCAGATTTATAGAGCTAAGAAATCCTTAACCAGTACAAAAATTTTTGTTCTACGACAAAAATTGACAAAGTTATGACCGAATTCCTAGCGAAGTTCACCGAGTAGCCGCCGCGGTAGCGTCGCCCTCATTGTGACGTCATCACGCTCCCGCGATCATTGAGTGCCGGCCGGCCGGCCGTACTTGGTTCCCTCACAGTGACGTACACGCTCTCGCGATCATTGACTATGTTTATTATTTAATATCTTCGTAAGTAATGGTCCGATTTGGATAATTCAAAAAGAGATATCATTCTTATATCATAAAGAATAACGTGGATAATATTTCTAATGGATTTGCTATAACTGTACTGATCCTCATTGACTGTGGTAAAGATATTGTTGCTGATGTGCTGGCCGCTTGGTTTTTATAGGTAGGTATGAAATTTCTTTGGAACATTTTACCTTTTTTTATAATTTGACTTTTGTCTAATATTAATTGTTGGAAAAATATTGGTTTTCCTTCAGCAATAACAGATATACTTACAAAGCTCTTTTATAAGATGTGACTCTCACTTGACTACTTCTAAAAATTGGTTTCTGTATAGCTTTATCGCGTCATTCGATAAACTCATCCCATTTATTGAAATGGTTGTTTGATGGATCAATTTCTTTGCGATATCGTTTTAGAAACTTTTTTTTTGTTTTTTTGGAATATACCTTGTGCCATTGCGTGTGGATCTCTACATAGTATCTGTGATAGTATAAAACTAGCAGCGCCCGTAGAGAAAAAATAAAACGATTTCTTTATCTACCACACTTTTTTGGTTATGAACAAAAGTCTTTTACATACTTACCTAATATGCGGTCCCATAAAAATCATAGAAAATGTTCAAAAGCCTGAGTGTTCAAGTCTTGCACTTGACCATAGTTTGCCACATTTTTCAATAATTGCGTTTACTTGCATCGTATCCAATAAGTAGGTATATCACTGTATTGCGATTGGTTCACCTGTCCACGCGATTGCATTGTATGGCTTTGCCCTGAAATCATTTCTCTCTAAATACACAAAAAACACGTCCTTGAATAAATAAAGTGTTCCGAAAAGTTTTCTAAACTGAATCCGTACACCAACATCGCAGAGTAACAAAATGAGATTTATTAATTTGTCGTTAAGGAGTGATTATTGTTGCGTAATGGAGTTCATATACAAGTACTTAGTGAGTAAACTTATATGTACTTTATGTTTGTTATCTATAATAATAAAATAAATAAGTACTTGTGTCCTACACTAATATATACAGTGGTGGTCAGATAATTAGAAACACTGCCAACGGTCCTTGACATTATGTAAGATACTTCTCCGCAATCGTTTTTATTTTGAAAATAAACAATAAATAGGACAACAATATGTTCAACGATTTATCATTGATTAGAAAAACAATATAAATTCCATTACACAAGGGCAGTTTCAATATTACATTACGGACAAACATTTTAACCCATTTTAAGTTATAAACAATAATGGTCAACTAATTAGAAACAACAACAAAAAAGTATAAAAAACATTTTTTTAAAGTATTAGTAATTAGTATTGTTATTTATGAAATAGCTACTATCCCAAACCTATCAATAGTTATAATTAATATTAAGTGGCGTATCCCTTAATGCCAATAACAGCACTGCAACGACGTGGCATTTTGATTCAATCAATTTCGTAAAATTTTGTAGGGGGATTTAATTCCATGCTTCAAAAAATGCTTCATTTAGTTCGTTTTGACTGGTGTTACGTTTGTTTGAGACTTTCTTTTTAACAATAAACCAGAGATTTTCTATCGGGATTAAATCCGTACGATTTGCTGGCTAGTCTAAAATGGATATACGCTGTTTGCTAAGGAAACATTTGACGATATTGGCCGTGTGTTTAAGGTCATTGTCATGCTGAAAGATCCAGGTTACAGGCAAATGATCGTCCGAGTATGGAATCATTGTGTGCTCTAAGATATTTTAGTATTGCCATTGATCCATTGTACCTTCAATCTCCCGAACGGGTCCAACTCCATATCCGGAAAAACACCCCCAAACTTTAATGTTACTGCCACCGTCCTTGACTATACTCCTTGTGTATTTATAATTAAAAGCATTGTTTACAGGACGTCTAACATAGCACTTTGCGTCGGAATTTACCATATTTATTTTTGTTTCATCCGAAAATAACACTTTTTTCCATTCTTGTACCGTCCAATTAACATATTTTTTTAGCGATTAATAATCGCTTCTCTCGGTGCTGCTTGGTAAGAAGCGGTACCTTTCGAAAGATTCTTCCAAACAATTTAGCTACATACTACTACTAATCTTCGGCGTATCAATCTTGGCGAGATGTTTCTCGGGTCATCAGGCGAAAAAACTTCATTTATAATCTGGTTGGAGCCTTTAATTGGGTCTTTTTTAGAAACACGAACAACAACTTATCTTCTCTGGGAAAGGTTTTTCTTTGCCGAGCCTTTCTAAGAACATTTTTTCAACAGTTCCATGTGTTTTGTAATGATCAATTGCATTAAAAACTTTCTTTACAGAACAATTTAAGTGCTCAGCTATTCTTCTGTACGCCCACATATGATCTATACGTAAATTAACAATGATTTGCCTAGTTGACGCGTCACATCTTTTTTTTTGGCCCATTTTGAACAAAATAAAATTCAGATTAAATTTTGAATTGCCGCTAGAATAATAGAAAAAGCCACGAAAGAAATGTTATTCTCCAATTTCCAAAAAAAGAATGAGCTATGGATACTTTTTTAAAATGTTTCTAATTATGCGTCCAAGCGGCAAGTTACAGAAAATAAACTCCTACATGTGTAAGACTCATTTTGTAATTAAAAATAACATATGTTTTATATTTTATGCATTTAATGAGTTTTTTATTTGAGTGGCTATATTATTGCATAATTATTAATTATTGAATGTGTATATTTTTTACGAACATTTGTACGTTGAAGTTATACTTTCCTTATTCATAAGAAGTGTTTCTAATTATCTGACCACCACTGTATATCTGTAAACTCAAACTATAACGAGGAAAGTTCTCTGATATTATAAAGAGGGACAATTTGTATGTTTGTAACTAATAAACTCAACAACTACTGAATCGATTTTAATATTTTATTCACCAATGGAAACATAGGCTATATTTTAACCCCGTATTCCCACGAACGGTTACTACGCGGGTGAAACTGCGCAGCACAGCTAGTGATTAAAATACAACGAAAAAATCAAAACCCCCTTTTTCTCTACAAATCAGACGTATGATTATTTTATTATACAAGGGACAGTGTTTCGGATGTCTCTTCTTACCCGCATCAATTTTTCCTACTCAAATCGCTCCGCTCATTTTAACTTGTCAATTTTTCTGGGGCAAATGGAATCCAAGGAAACGAGCATGACTGAACATGATGAGGGTTCTATCTGTGTGTAATTTGATTATGAGACCCGACACGAGTATACCAAACTTTCGTTACAAAAGGGCACTTGGCGGACTCGGTTGTAGGGTTTAGCCCATAGATTTAGAACATCTTATATCTATGGTAGAGAACGACGTTAACCCGCCAGCTAACATGTACGCTCGCCGTGTCATTTTTTTTCATTTATCTCCTGCATTTGTCTCGCATTCTCACAAGATATAGCGACACAAAAATGTGGACAATATTTTGTTTTTATTGCATAGAAGTCGTCAATACCAGCATCAGCAAACATGCCGGATGCTAATAAATGCATCAAAATTCAAATAGTTGACGGCACTCTACTCTGCGTCGCAAAAAAAAATAACAATAATCATAAACACTATGTACTCGACGGTACGAGTATACTCGTACTCGTAGTTTGTCAGCGAACTTTTTCGGGCAGAGGGAAAATAGTTACCACCAAATATTGAGCTCTATGTAATTGAAATAAGATTCAAAACCAATGAAAAATTTAAACTACATGCCCGTTATAGGGTTAAAGAAAAAAAATACGACTGCATTTTTCTTCGCCCATTGTTGGTCTGCATTGCTGCAATGCAATGACACCGATAGATACAGTATGTTCATTTATCTTCCACCGACAGCATCACACGTGTGGAAAAAAACACTACCGTACTCTGTACATGCGAGATAAAAGAAATGTGTCAAGCGTCTCCTTCGATGGAAGGAACCCTAGTTTGAGGTCGAGTTGATTGAGTTGTTTTTGTTTACATCATATTCTTTCATATCACGCACTTCATGTTTGTTTTCATAAAACAATTCTGAAAAAGTAGGCCATGTTAATCCTAGAACACACTGCCGCGATTTTATATCGCGCCTTCTGTCATGCCAAATATCGCGACAGTGTGGAAAAATTTTCATTTTATAGGCCCGATTGTCAATTGTTTGCGGCAAAAGCGACCCGAATGAATTTGTATGAAATTACGTCAAAAACAACCGGTCGCGCGGAATCCGATTTTTTTTTCAACACTGCCGCGATATTTGACGCGCGATTTGGGCGATGACAAGGCGTTGACAGAAGGGCGCGATTGATATCGCGGCAGTGGAGTCGAGGCTTAACAGCACCATGGTGAAAAATATCCTGATACTCGATAAATGCATAATTAAGCAGTTTAAGATACCTTGTATGACCAGCGGGCGTATTCACGGAGATTCGATACTAGATATCGGAAAATCTGTCGATCCTTATGTCAAATATGACATCTGTGTTTGCCCATCTCGAAACCTTTCGACAGATTTTCCGATTCCGAGTCGAATATCGAGTATGGAATCTCCGTGAATACGCCCGCAGATATGTTTGGCGATGAGTTATGTTATACGTATGACTTACCATTAAATTTTAAAAACATTAGTTCTGTTTGGAGTTTTTAGTTATAGTTATAAACGAAAAATAACAAAGAACTCCAAACAGTAAAATACCGACTTCAACGACTAGCACTAATAAAAACATTACAGTTACTTAAAAATAATTATTATTATGACTACTTACTTAGGTACCTATTTGCATACTCTGCATCAATTACCCATTGTAAACGTACATATACTGATAGCGAGTGATTTACCTACTGATGTCCGTTGAGGAGTTCTATTCACCACCTAAAGTTCTTCATCAGATTCTCATAAAACTTATATTTGACTATACCCTTTAGCAATACCCGATCAATCAAAGGATAGATTTAATTAAATTAAAAATGGATTAACATACCTACCTACCATAAAAAATGGGGTAAAAAGCCTTTTTAAAATAACTTAAATATTTCGATATCTTAGGTACCTGGCTCAGAAATTATATTTTATTTTAATGTAAGGGTCACTAGTATTTTTAGTTAAAAAATAGATTTTTCTAGGAATTGATTGATTGCCCAGCCCCTCGGAGATTAACGGCGTGAGCAGTTATTTAATTTCTTAGTGTTTTCATTTATTAAAAAAAGTTGCTACAAAATGACACACATATGACATCCTGCTATCAATGGTAACTGTCGAAATGTTAATTATATTTTCAAATCAGGCTAAAAGCCCTAACTTACCTCCTGGGAGTCCCGTGTGCGATGTGATAGGTGTTGATAGCAATATAATGTAACGCTCTACATAGTCCCAGATGACATAAACATGTTTTATGTGAGTAATAAAACGTATTTTGTGGGCATTAAAATTTTAGTGACCAACCGTACAGAGAAAATATCTAGATGTCATAAATGTAACTGGCAACCAATTTTATTTGTTTTTTGCTGGTTATTCTCGGGGTAGGTAAGTACCTACTGCATTTTGAAACCATCAACTTGACGGTGAAGATAGGCTGTTATTAATAGGACTTCTTGCGAATGGGACCTTTTGAGAATGGGACATTCTGCAAACGGGATGTTTTGCGAATAAGACATTTTTTTTCGGTGAGAAGTTTTGTGAATTGGACGTTCTGCGCCTAAACCCTGTTCACATTCAGCCAACCTCCATGGAGTGCGCTCGTGTCAGCTTGTAGAAAAAGAACGATGGATCGAACGGTTTCAATCGATTGATTGGATGCTGGTGCCCGAGTACACGCGTATCACGTTTTGACATGATACGACTAGCACCTGAGTAGTCATCCGAGGTGACTCCGTCCAACTGTGGTAGTACCGAAAAAAAACGGCACAAATTAAATTCTTTTGTCAGGTTTCGTCAAATTGACGAAACCTGTGTGTGGATCATTCTTATGTAAACTATTAACGACGAAGCATGTTGCGGATAAAACAATGTTTTTAATGGCGATATATTGATATTTATCTTATAGAGTATCGAATTCATATCAATTTCAATATATTTTTAAATAAAAGTCTTTTAACTTTCTAACCTACAGGAGCTCTCGCCTTCGAGCCTCAAGGCCGAGAATTTCGACCTCAAAGCTTGGATCTGCTGCGTCTACTCGCCGAAAAGCCGTGGTTCGGCTTCGGGCCGCACAACCGCTGGGACCGCGCGCCGAAATTCGACACCGAGCTCGGTTTCGGCCTGGACCGAATCATCCCAAGAGATGTTGAGGAAGGGAAATATGGGGATGACGTTGTAAGGTACGAAGTTGTCGAAAGTTTAAAAATGTATTTAGTTTGTTAGCCATAAATTGGTAAAATTTTTGATTGTCTGGCGTCGATTTTTACAAAAAAAAAAAATGGGGGGGGGGAGGGGGGGCCCCCCCTTTAAAACAAGTATACTCCCATGAACCGGAAATAAAGGGTTCCGAAGTTATGACACTTTGAAGTTTGTATGAAAATCGCTTCCGCTTATTAAAAAAAAGTCACCGAATAAAATTACTGTGAAAATCGCTGTCGCCTCTGTCTGCCTATTACAAAAGCGACAAGTGACACGGAGCCATTTCGGTTCTGGCACTTCGCCGGCCGCTACCGCGGCACGCTTCGCTCGGCTCGTGCGTTGTGGTCGCAAGCCAACCTAACCTAACCCATCGGTGTTGCTGTCCATTAGCTAAGACTTCGTGTGCGAATCGTTTATTGGGCCATTTCGGTTCTGGCACTTCGCCGGCCGCTACCGCGGCACGCTTCGCTCGGCTCGTGCGTTGTGGTCGCAAGCCAACCTAACCTAACCCATCGGTGTTGCTGTCCATTAGCTAAGACTTCGTGTGCGAATCGTTTATTGGGCCATTTCGGTTCTGGCACTTCGCCGGCCGCTGCCGCGGCACGCTTCGCTCGGCTCGTGCGTTGTGGTCGCAAGCCAACCTAACCTAACCCATTCATGTCATTTCATGCAGATAGACTTGTGTAAGGTATGTATTTATTGTTGTAAGAGGTATTTTTTAACCACAAACAAGGCTGTACATCACAACCTTAGCCATTGAGACCAAAAAAAAAAAAAAAGGTACTGAAAGTTTCGATTTTTGAAAATTAATATCTCATAAACTACTTATTTCCTGAAGTTGAAACTTCGCAGATATGTTGACGAAATATAGGTCTATCTGTAAAAATACGCCTAACTCGACGACAGACAATCAAAAGTATAGCCCATAAATTAAAGATTAAGTGAACTTAGCCGTGCATAACGATCTTAAAAGACTTTTTTTCTACTTACCATCAGGGGACCCGTCTGTACGTTTGCCCCCTTTTTTCCTATTTAAAAACTTGGGTACCTACCATTAGTATTTTTTTAGAAGCTTTGTCCGGAGTGACAGTTTAATCTAGACAGAAGCACACTAAAAAAACATTAGGACTACCTATCTACTTACTTCAAATTTTTTTAAAAAAAGTTTAAAATTCAGAAAACCTTTGGTTCCGTACCCAATTCTTCCGAGTAATTTGTAAGTCAAGTCAAGAGCACGTGGAGCTTGACACTTCATGTGTCCTTGACTGTACAGTCAAGAGCACGCTAAGCTTGACACTTTGGACTTTGACCCGGCCCTGTGTTCTATGGCGCGCAGTACAAATCAGAGCTCAGCTTAAACTGGTAGTGTCAATGTACATTGTACCTACAATAGCACCAGCAGTGTACTGGACACTAGTTAAAAGTGTAACTCGATTAAAATGCGTTTTTGTATATTTTTACTAGCGACCCGCTCCGGATTCCTCTTGAATCACCAAATCTATTCAAAAAAACCGCATCAAAATCCGTTGCGTAGTTTTCAAGATCTTAGCATACTTAAAGAGAGATAGCGGAAAGCTACTTTGTTTTTTTTTTACTATTTATACTGATGATGATTGCCTTGTTATTATAAACTACTAGCAGCGCCCCGCGAGTTCACCCGTGTAGGTGTAGTTCCCGTTCCCGTGGGAATATGGGATAAAATATAGCCTATATGTTATTCTGATGTATAAGCTATATACTAACTGTAAAGTTTCATCAAAATCCGTTCAGTAGTTTTTGCGTGAAAGAGGAACAAACATCCATCCATACAAACTTTCGCGTTTATAACATTAGTAGGACTAGCAGCGCCCCGCGGTTTTACCCGCGTAGTCCCCGTTCCCGTGGGAATATGGGTATAAAAAGAGGAACCAACATCCATCCATACATCAATACATCCATCCATCCATACTTTCGCATTCGTAATATTGGTAGGATTGACGTTTGTCAGTGTATATTGGGTTCGATTCTGCATTACAGCTCCTAAACTTATTTTAGTTTAGTCCTGTCATTTTCTTTCTCATAGAGAAGAAAAGAGACGAGTGATATTTAGTCCTGTCAAATTAAAATTAGTCCTGTCAGCTAAGGCATTTCATAAAGTGTTTAGTGCATAAGTAAATAAGTCACGACTAAAATACAGCCTCTGACAGGACTAAATTCGGTTAGGTTATCTTCTATCCCTTTTCTTTTTTTGAGGTAAAATAAGGACAGGAATAAACTAAAATAAGTTTAGTCGCTGTAATGCAGAATCGAACCCATTGCATACCTACTGGATAAATGAGTTTGATTATTTTCCGCCAGGGCCGCCTCAGAGAAGCGTTCAGCGGTGGCGACGGCGCTAAACGGCCGGCGTCGCCGCCAGCCCTCTCCCGCGCTCGGTAAGGCTGTCACCTCCTATGTCGGCGTCGGTAAGCAGCACCAATCCCCGCTGTGTTTGACTCTGTGTGCTGTACAAACGGCTGTGGATAGCCATGATCTGAGGGATAGCCAAAACAAGGGACGCAAGCTGAAGCGACTTTTGACAACACTATTTATTTTTAACCAGTGCCGTAACTAGACGTTTGTGCGCCGGATGCTTCAACTGCGCCCTTGAAAAAATATCGTATCCTGTCTATAAAAACCAATCTATTATCCAAAGACAAGTTTTTTGTTTGTATAGGTAAGATCTGCGCCCTGTGCCTGGGCACAGAGGTGGCACTGCAACGCTCTAGTTACGGCATTGATTTTAACGCATGATTCTGCGAGCTTTGTACAATTTCGTGCTAATCTGAAATTGTTGAGACGGAAGTCGCTCTGTATTGCATCTAAGCGTGTATTGTCTTGTCTTTTTTACTGAGAGGCTTTGGATAAGTTTTTAGTAAACGGACTGAACTGAAGAAACACATTTTTCGTTTTTTTTTGGGCTTTGCATCTCATAATGCTACACGAAACCTTTGTTGTGTGTTGGGGTGTGTGTGTCTGTGTGTCAAAGCCCTCTTTGAATAATAAAAAATATAACTTTCAAAGCGTATTTATTAGCAACCACTCACTGATCGATCGTCAAAATTGATTGCTAGTCACATGAAATTTGGCATGAAAAGTGGTCAACATATACCCAAAAATAGTTTATTTCAAATTCTGAGTGGAATTATTACGACACACGAGTAAAACATTATGTAGTACGGAACCCTCTCGGACCCCGAATACTACTCACACTCGTCTTTCAGTTCAATGCCACCCTTTGATGCCAAACTTAACCTCGATGGCATACAGTTTCCCTTTATAGGACATATTTATTTATATACCTATCTGTAATCATTGTCCAAAATTGTAAAAAATAAAAATAATAATAATAATCTCACGCTTTATATCCCCGAGGAGGTAGACAGAGGTATTCCATTTCTGGATATACTTACCCACTTTTCAGGAGATATTTTTCCAAAATTGTACTTCTCTGTAAACCCTATTTAAGGCATCTCAGTAAAATAATAAAGACATTTACAAGTCCATAATAATATCTGGACATGAAAAGCATAGGGTCGGATGTCGAAAAAGTCAGGTTTTCAGGAGAGCAAAAACAAAATTGAGAAACAATTTTGTGAATATTTTTTATAATATAAGGAAATTGAACAGTTTTTTGATACGTATTTATTGTAAACATGTTCACCTTTAGTTTTATGATAACTGGACTTATCTAAAACTGCAATAAAGTGGTAAATTATTACTTTTTTTATATTTTCGCCGACACCCGACCTTATGCCTGAAATAATATAGTTCATCATAGACTCTACGTACAATATGTTAAAATACGACTTTATGCTGACAATTTGTGTGACAAACCCATTGGTCAAGTCAGTACTAAACTGTAATTTTATATTTAAATGCAGCATTATGGCTTAAAATTCTCAACCATTATAAACGTCTCATGTCAACATAATCTTGGTCACTACAAGCAATTATCTCAGGTATAAGGTTGGAAGTACTTGGAAGTGCTGATAAAAACCGTTAAAGCCTTTCCTAATTTGTTGGCACACTTACTCTTTTTAGTCTATTATCTTTAAAACAACTGAACTGATTGTTATGAAGCTTGCACTGTTCCCAGCTGGAGTCAGAATACGAATTTATGATTATGTATACATACATAAAATTACCTATATTTTGTAAAATTGTGTACATTTGCTTGGAAGTCCTAGACTAACATAATTAATAGAATCGTTAACCTCCCTTTTGGAAATTGCTTAAAAACATTTTTATTTAAAAGACTTGTATTTCTTAAAACTTAAAGTTCTTTCTTAATTTAAAATCACGAGAATCATCTAAAAATTTTATTTTTAAAAACACTTTTTACTTAACAGTTCCTACTGTCTATAAAACAAATTTTTTTTTCTTTACGAGGTGTCGTTAAACTTCAAAATAAATAGATAATATGATAATTTTAACAAATGAAATAATGCGTGCAATCAGCCTTTGTTCAGGTTGTGACAAATTTGCAATCATTTCTGTAATAGGGCCTGGATGTAGATTATTCCAATATGCTCCAATTATAATAATTCTTTATTCAGGCAATAGTCCCATTACATACATACAAAAATAAAAATATAAATTGCAGCATACATGACAAAACATTATGTACTTCTATTTACAATGTGCGATGCACAGCAAGCTGGTACTTATAATACGGACAGTTGTAGCTGTCAGCTATCATCCTCAGTATGCTGTTTTTCGATGACCGTAAGCGACACCGGAAGAAAGCTATGCGTGAATCGCGTAGAAGTCAGGAACCCTCATCCGCAGCAAACATGCTTTAGATGGTGGAATGTTTTACTTTGGACTTAAGTGACATTTACAATGTCTGCAAGTGATTAAACAATTTTTTTGCTTAAGTTCATTTGGAAAATAAGGGGCTGTGGTTGTGTTTATAGTCCAATTAGAAATCTGATGCAGATACCAACGCTTGGTGCAAATTTCACTTATTTTATCACAAACTGTGTTATCCCCTGTAAGAAACCTGTGAGACTTGCGTTATGTAATCGTCTAGATTCCCCATTATGCTGCCGCATTTGCTGTAAGCGAGCTACTCAATCTTATTCAGATTGTGAAGCTGGGTATTCGGCATTATGCTGACTCATTTGATGTAAGCAAGCTGCTCTGTCTTTTTCGGATTGCGAGGCCCGATATTCGGCTAAAGCTCGTGAGGTTTGCTATAAGCGGACGGCTCTTTCTTCTTCAGATTCTGAGAAGCTCGGTATTCGGCATTATGCTGACGCATTTGTTGTAAACGACCTTCTCTGTTTTTTTTTCCAATTGTGAAGCTCTATAATTTCTCATAATAGTCTCTCCTGTTCTTCTTTGGCTCTTCTAAATCTACGCTATATAATTTTATTTTTGGGTCTTTTAACTTCCGTCTTTTGTTATCCAATGTTTTTTTCTTTATCCTTTTGTTTCATTTACTATTTTTTATCCCACGAGAAATGGACAAATAAACCGTCAACCCTCCTAGAGCGAGAAATGGACAAATAAACCGTCAACCCTCCTAGAGGGCCGATAAAAGGGTAAGGTTCTTAAAAAACAGGGTGTGCCTGGTTTTTGAGGTTGACGCTAGCGACACGACATTTTTAACCAACATTTGCCATTCATCCATCGGCACGTTTCTTAACTATATATTTGGATTCGGATTGGGTGGAAGTTCAATTTTTTTAAATGAAACTCAAGTGATCCTCAAGATAAGAACTTACACCGTTCAGCATACATGAGAGTTACGACTCGTTAAGTTTGACGGGACGAAGCAATCTGAGATGGTGTATTGTAAGTCCAACTTCAATTCTATGCTATTTCCTAGCCTTGAAAGTTTACTATTCTATATACATAGGAGCAACGCAAGAACCTGTATGATTAGAGGTGATAATATACAATTCCCTAAGCGGGGGCGGATTCTTCGCTGCTGTCAAAAGCTCAAGTTGCATCTATTGACTTAGAATAGCTGCACGTTACTTCCCACATGTACACGAATATTTTGCGCAAGTATGTAAAGCTGCGCGAGCATGATTTTCCAAGCAAGGAACGGGTTTGACTGTTTAAAATATTGAATTGTCATCGATCCTTGATAATTATCCAAATTTTGAGTTAATCCAATGTTTGAAGGGGGTCAAAATAATTTTCAAAGTTTTCGTTACATACTAACATACATAATAAAAGTGTGTGAAGCAGTTTTTTTTATGATGAGTAGGTATTCAAAATCAAATTACCGGCCTGGCACGTGCCATCTACATTTACTATCTTACTTTAACACGCGTGACCTTTAATATGAATGCACAAGACAAGATAAACCATGAATTTGCCTCCCCACTTGCTCCCACTGGTGCTTACTAGCGACGAAAAAATCCGAAGATATCCGACCTATCTTTAGTACCGACCGAGACGCGCCTTGAAAAATTCAAAAAAGTTGGTAACATAATGGTTTAAAATGACATATGCCTAAGATTTTTTACATAATAATAGTATATTACAGCTAGATTGTCTCATGATTACATTCGTCTTTATGCTATAATAGTTAAAACAATATTTTACTGGCATAATGGCGTAAGTTATGTTTAATACATTAATTCCGTTGCAAGGTTTAGCGGCATAAGTGCGTATCTGTTGATATACCCAACGCGAAAGTTCATGAAGAAACAGAATACTTTAAATGCATAAGGGTGTATGTTTGTTTACGTCTCCAAAATAAATTAATAATTTATGGAATAAAGGTATCAATACAAATAAACCTCTATGCTTCCTAAATTTTTCGGAAAGTAGTCAGATCCGACTTTATGTATGTATTTATCTCTGTAATGAAGAAGGATAGAAATACAAGAGTGAGTTTGCCAGAAAGAGCACAAAAAGTTTAGTATGAATATGTTAAAAAGTGGTTTTGGTCGTATATGCAGATCCAGCCTAATGCTTTTCAGGTCCAGATATCCTGTTTGCTAATAATGAATGTGTTAAGCCAAAAAGTCTGCAAATAAAAGCCAACATGGGAAATTATACTTTTGTTGTTGTGGAATAACCATAATCTTCGAATTGGCAGGTCCTTCGAAATTTGAGGCAAGAAATGGACAACTATCATTTCAATCATTTGTTATTGTTCACATAATATATACTATCGAGAAAAAAGTCATAGCATGCTTAGCAAGCTTTTAAATGTTCGTTGCACGTTTGTACCTATAGTAAAAAATGCACTTACACTCGGTACGATAAAAAGTAGAATTAGCAGCGCCCCGCGGTATCCCTACGTCAACCCCGTTTCCCTGTGGAAAAATTATAGGCCATGTTACTCTCAGAAAAGTAAGCTTTCCATAGGTGAAAGAGTTTTTTATACCTGCATTTGATACTAATACTGGGTGGTCAGCGGAGTTGCTCGCGTTAATCCAGTTTATTCCCGTTCCTGCAGTGGAAACTTTCAAAAACCCCTTAGTTGCGTTTGCCTACGATTTATAAGACACGTATAAACCATACTTCAAATTTGTAGGTGTAATCGTTTCGGAATAGTACGTACTTATTTCTTTTTTCAACCAGTTTTTATATTTTCCCGTGGGAATGATATATTTTCCTTAAATACCTAGATGTTGACCTAGGTACCTACTCAGTTTTCTCCATATCAAATCAAAATCCGTCTATTAGATTTTGCGTGACGCGTGCACCGTTTTTTTTTTTGTTTTGGTATCCAAATCGATAACTATCTACACTGCCATCATACTACTACTAATATTTCCAAAAAATATTTTATGTACAGACACGGTCCCGTTAGAGATTTATTATATGTATAGATATAAGTAGTACTGTGATAGCCCGGACGGTTAAAGAGCCGGCCGAAAATCAGTGAGGCTCGGGTTCGAATCCTGGCATGTACCAATGAGTTTTTCAAAAACTTACGTACATATTGATCACTAGCTCGACGGTGAAGGAAAACATCGTGAGGAAACCCGCAGGTCTCAGAATTAATTCTGAGACATGTGTAAAAACCACCTATCACGTTTAGGGGTCCAATATATCTCGTGAAATGTGGGTATATCCAGTAATGGAATACCTCTGCCTACCCCCTCGGGGATAAAAAAGGCGTGAGATTATATTATTATACTGTATTTAGCGCCCGCAAGATAATTTGCGTCCCCAATTTCACTCACTTGTGACGGACCTATAACGGCAGTAGAAAACAAAGGTTTCTTTGTCATAAGACAATGCTCCGATATGTATGACACGTGAATAATCAATATCAGTTTATATGGTCAATAAAAAATCACACATTATAGGTATGTGAGTGTCATCTGTTCCATGAATTTGTTACCGATTTCTCGTTGCATTAATAAACTACGATTTTATTGACTGCCCGGTCTTAACGGGCCATTTACACGGGCCAAAAAAAGCTTGAGGTCAGTGGAATGGATTGTCCTCAAGTTTTTTTTGTATGCTTACTGGATTGTCTTACTGGTCTGCCCTCGTATAAATGGCCCGTAAGTGCTAGTAAGAGGTTAAGTAGGCATGTACAACAACAAAATATGAAATTATGTGACAGTTGTTAGATAGTTTCTGCGTACAAATTCGTAATAATTAGAACATATCGAAATGAGCAGGTAGGTACTTATTCTAGTCTGGGCAGTAGGTATAGGAATTGAAACCGAGTTTTAGAGATGGAATGTCAGTTATAAAAATAACGGTAAATCCACATACCTAAACGAATTATTTTTATGTCAAATATTCGACAATTTTATACTTACACTCTGGACGGTATTATTTATAATTTTTTTTTATATAATTAAAAATAAATTATTATTGAATTATTAAAAAAAAATATTTCAAATAAAATCCATAACAAAAATTAAAATTACAAATTGAAAATAATTTATGAATATTAAAATAAATGTAATCCAAACCTAATCTTTGGCTACCGTACCGATACATTTTATCCAACACTATTCGTTACTTCTATTCTTTATTTTTCTTGCTTGTTGTCATAATTCATAATGGAGCAGCAGAGCCATGAATTAAAAAAAACTTACTTGGGTATTTGCTTTCATTATTAGTGAGGCGCTTACTTAATACACCTTTACTTTGAAAATTCTCAGAATTTTACCAACAAAAAAGTTTCTTAATTACTTGGAAAGAAGAGACTCCGTTACATCATAACGTAACTTATGTAATATAAAAGAAAAAACCGTTACGCAACATGGCCAAAGTTTTTTTTAATTGCTTACTTAAACTTTTCGCGAGCATTTCGAAAAATCTTTTGTTCGCTGTTACTTACCTACATCCTAAAGAAATCTAAACACAGCTAATAGTCAAAGATCAAAACTCTAAGCCTCCTAGTTAGTCAGTCTTCAGATCTGAGCAATTGGGTGTTTCGACCTTTGACTTACGGAAGCATTGCTATCCCCTCATAAACTAATGGCGGGAGCGCCATCTAAAGTCCCAAAACACATTTAATCACAAAATAATGAAAAAAATATAAAATAAAAAAATAAATAAGCTCACGCCTTATATCCCCGAGGGAGTATAGGCAGAGGGGGTAGGTATTCCATTTCTGGATATAAGTACCCCAGATTAACTGACTTTTTTTGAACTCTTCAAAATATCTACTGGATTATCATCATTTCATCGACAAGACTTCAAATTCGTCTATCCTAGTGTCGTGGGAAGTATCTTTAAAATTCCGTCATTTTGCGAATCTGTCATTTTGAGAATTCGTCATTTTGCGAATCCGTCATTTTGCGAATCTGACATTTTGCGATGGTTCCCCCCTTTTCAACAGTTATTCTTTGGATCTCTAAACGTGATAGGCGGTGAGCCCATAAAAATATAATTATTATTTTATATTAATGTAATTTAATGAAAAGCTGAAATGTGATGCTAAATGCATCCAGTAATGGAATACCTCTGCCTACCCCCTCGGGAATGAAAGGCGTGAGATTACTATTATTATCATTTTTTAAATATATAAATGAGTAAATATGTTTACTCCGTATTATAGTGCACTTTCATACATTACGACCGTTTTAACTTGGCAGCTCTGAACATTCTTTATTTACAGTATAATTATGTTTTTTTTTTCTAATAATCAATGTTGCCTAGAGTACCTAAACTAGCGTATGAAACATAAAAATCAATGCTAAAATCATTTTATTGTAAGTTTTTTTTTACCCTTTTAATATTTGCACTTAATTTAAAATGTCCAAGTATTTTGTCTTTATCATATATTGTTCCTACTTACAAAATGAATCTACTTTTTTCTCATTTCCGCATGTAACCAAGTACGAAACATTGAATAAGAATCAGTTTCTGATAATGATCCTGTTTCCAACAGGAGTCCTAAACGATATGGGCACGTATTTCGACGATCTGCGCAACAACCTGGAGACTCTGGCCTCCCTGTCTCCAGACCAGCGTTCCTCACTCTTCCAGGACCCTCCGAACGTCGTCCACGCTCCTGCCTCCGGTGAGTGGTCCTGTTAATTATTCGTCCATGGCATTTTTCAGGATAAAAAAAGTTAAAAGTCATTTTTTTCTGTAAATACAAAAAGCACACTAAGGAAGGTTAATAGTCTAATAACAAGGCACTCAAACTCGTCCATGAAGATTGGCTAAATGTACCGAAGCGGTGGAGTCGTAATGACTTTCAATAATAAGCCCCTACATCAAATAAAAACTTTTGACTTTGTAAACAGCAGCCCATCTAGCTCCATCGACGAGTTGCTGGTTCCAAATGCAGTACCCCGAGAAGAACCAGCAAGAAACTCAAGGGCAGCTCTTTTTAATCTCATTCAGTCTCTCTCACTCAGTCTCAGATAAAAAGCAATGATGAGTGATGACTCTGTTGGAAATAGCCCGACTCTGTTGCATGCATAAAACCCGCAAACCCAAATTGAGGTTGTGACACTGCACCCTGGGGGCCAATTCCACTAAATCTCAACGGTTATTAGTTGGATGACAATACATGTCAATGGTCAGTCAATGGTGTTATTTTCTCTGAAAAGTGCCAAATAACACCATTGACTGACCATTGACATGTCATAGTCATCCAACTATAACCGTTGACATTTAGTGGAATTGGCCCCCTGGTGTGTAACTGTATATTTCCAACGGTTGTGACACTAAATTTACTTTTAAAGGAATTAAATAATATAATATAATAATATAATCTCACGCCTTTTATCCCCAAAGGGGGTAGGCAGAGGTATTCCATTACTGGATATACCCACATTTCACGAGATTTATTGGACCCCTAAACGTGATAGGTGGTGAGCCCATCGCCGGACCGGGTCTGTTTACACATGTCTCAGAATTAATTCTGAGACCTGCGGGTTTCCTCACGATGTTTTCCTTCACCGTCGAGCTAGTGATAAATATGTACGTAAGTTTTTGAAAAACTCATTGGTAGGTACATGCCAGGATTCGAACCCGAGCCTCACTGATTTTCGGCCGGCTCTTTAACCGTCCGGGCTATCACTGCTCGTTAGGAATTAAAGGAATTAAATAGCAAAATAAAATAATATTTTTAATGTTCAATGCATTTCATTATTTTCTTCAGAATGTTGAGTCAATCTTACGTAGATCCACTATTTAATGACATCCTGACGCATATACCATGAAAAATGTACTAATTAGGTATTACTAAACTGTGACGTCATAACTCATAGTACCTACCTACTCAATCGCATAAATTTTTTGATTGTTTTATTGTTCTAAAACTTTCTATAATTGTAAAATGCAAACCGAAATTGATTTTAGAGGGGTTTTCGGATAATATTTTAAATAAACTCTTCACAATTTAATTTCAATACGACGAATATATCCTCTCTATCATTTTAACATTCCGTTCTAATATCGGAACTTTTATAAAAAGCATCTATATTGGGAAGCAAATATTTTAGGTTTTAAAATACAGAAGCTAATACAAACCACAATGAAACGCATATTCGATCTACAACTTATGTAACGAATGGATCGAGGATATATACGTAAAAGGAAAGTTAGTTCCCCAGCGATGGATAGCAGAGGTGCAAACTAATTTAACTTTGCTATATCGATTGCAGTTCTGAACTTAATAAGAGTTGCACTTGATTCGTTTAATAATAACTAATAATACACTTCGCTGTGCATCTAATAATACTAGTAACAACAACACCTCAACAAATCGACAAAATATTACTTAAAAATAATCAATGAACGATTGACGAAAAAAGTGTATAAGGCGAGTGTGAATGAAAGTGTTGCAAGGGGTAGACCTAGGCGGACGTTTCGAGACCAAATTGGGGACGTCTTGAAAAAAGGCCAGGTCAAGAGTACCCTAAACCGAAGAGCATGTATGAAAGGAATAATGAAAGTGGACAAAGCGAAACAATGTATGTAAGGATCGTAGCAAGTGGAAAGAAGTGGTCTCTGCCTACCTCTACGGGAAAGAGGCGTGATTATATGTATGTATGTAAAAATAATCAAAACGATTTAATTCAATGTAGGGGCTTTTATAAGTTCAGTTATTGAAAGTCATTGCATGCAGCTTTGGTGTGCGTTGAGGAGAAGAATCGGTGGGAAGAACTTATAAACACATTATTCTTCAGTCAATAAAACCCAAACTACTTACAAGTTACAAGGTTTTACGTGCGGGGTAACCTTACACCTAACAAATTGTCATTCAAATACTGATTTAACTTTTCTAAATTCTACTCTTGTTTTGAAATCATGGACCGACACTTAGGTATATTTTATTATCACTATATAGTATAAAACAAAGTCACTTTCTCTGTCCCTATATCCCTATGTCCATATGTATGCTTAAATCTTGAAAACTACGCAACGGATTTTGATGCGGTTTTTTTAATAGATAGAGTGATTCAAGAGGAAGGTTTTAGTGTTAGCATTGCACCCGTGCGAAGCCGGGGCGGGTCGCTAGTTAGTAAATAATTCTACAATGATGTACCTAATTTTAAACAAAAAAAACCCGACATCAATCAAACAGGAATCTAAAAAAAGTAAAAAGCACTAGTCGCCACTTCGATTTTAGAAGGTTCCCCTCGATTTATCTGGGATGCCATCATCAGATCCTGGTTTCCTTATCATGGTGTCACCGCTGGGAATGCTGGGATATCACCTTTGCAGCAATAAAAGAATAATCAAAATCTGTTCATAAACGACGAAGTTATGGGCCATTTAAACGAGGCCATTCCACTGAGACAATCCAATAAGACAATCCACTAAGCCAATCCAAACTGCATACAAAAAAACACGGGTTGCACTTCGGGAGTGCCCGCAGAAGTGAAAACTTGAGTATCGATTTTGGTGTTACAACACTACTCTCCAACCGTCTTACGGTTTTTCGATCAGCACACGTGACCTGACGCGAGTTTCACAGTTTTTACCCATCCCACAAAAGTGCTCAACGCCGCTAAAGAAGTTTTCACTTCAAAAAACTTGAGGACAATCCATTGCAGTGGACTCCCCATTCACACGAAGCCATTAGTGGATTGGCTTAGTGGAATGGCTCAATGGAATGGCCCCTAAATCCGCGAACACACAGAAAAAATATATACCTACTTATTATACGGTCGAATTGAGAAACCTTCTCCTTATTTGAAGTTGGTTTAAAAAATACACAGCATGATGCAGCGCCGCACCGTATCCACCGTGTAATAATGTTAATAGGATGTTGCCGACACAAATACTTTCTCTGAGATAAATTCCCAATTGACCCAATTTAAAGCCAACCGGTTGGGGTCATGAAGTCAATCAACGAGACATCAACGATGATTGACGATATTAAAGACCGAAGTTAATTCACGTGTGTCTAAAATAGCTCATTCTGTAGGGAATAGGGATTACTCTCTTTTGCCGTTAAGCTACCGGATAGATTAATTCTCTAAATACTTGTGTCAAATGTTAATATGTTATTTGTTTGTCTTGATCATTTGTTAGTTATATTTTTGTCTTGCCCTGCGCGTACGCAACTCCGTGGCGGGAGTTGATGTGTTGTTTTTTGTTTTTTTTTATTATGAAAAATAAATTGACAGTTTAGTTGGGAAAAAAATCGATTTATTAGAACCCATCTCGAGAGACTGAAAATTATAAAATACTAGCGACCCGCCCCGGCTTCGTACGGGTGCAATGCTAACACTAAAACCTTCCTCTTGAATCACTGTATCTATTAAAAAAACCGCATCAAAATCCGTTGCGTTTAGTTTTAAAGATTTAAGCATACATAGGGACATAGGGATATAGGGACAGAGAAAGCGACTTTGTTTTATACTATGTAGTGATTAGCTTTTCCAGTCTAGTATCTACAATTTTTGACGACCGTCACAGGACAAGTTAATTCACGTTTGTCTAAAAATAGCTCATTCTGTGAGGATTACTCTCTTTTGCCTATGTCTAGCCGGCGTCCTAGAACACGAAAAATTTCTACTTGTGCTACTGAATTTTAAAAACTACGTAGGTACAGTCAAGAGCATATGAAGCTTGTAGACACTTGTAGTTCGAGTCTAACCTCTAAGGCGATTGTAATAAGAACGTAACAAACTCCAATGTGTCAAGCTCCACGTGCTCTTGACTGTACTATCAGCCTACACTCCGCCTTATACACCTAAGTGTTATTTTTGCTTGCATTGAAGCATCCCATGGCGACAAAGTCCTCACTGATAATGAAATGAAAATACATAAAAACCGTTCATGTTTAAGAGGCAGTTGGAGGCGGGGTAAATAATAATAATAAAAACGTTTATTTCTCACTATGAACCAAAGTAGGTATTAAGTAGAAAAAATTCATAATTTTAATAATAATATCACGCCTTTTATCCCCGAGCGACGGGGTAATTTTAATCTATTTATGTTGTGGCTCGCTGGTCCCTGTGCTAGGCAGTAAAACCTGTATTACAGGTCATCAGGCGTATTCACGGAGGCTCGACACCGTTTGCGATTGAGTGAAAAATTTTCAAACTGTATTCTAGGCGTTTCTGGCAGCCACGGAAAAATTTCCGAATCCTTATGTCAGGATATGACATTCGTTTTCGATACCGATATCTCTGAATAGCGTCTTCGACAGATTTTCCGATTCCGAGAAGAATATCGAAGCTCCCTGAATACGCCTGGTCTCCAACACTAAATAAGCTAATAGTGTTTTTTAGTTTCGATAATTTTAATGTGACCTCGTCGTGTCAGTTTTCCTCTTGCGAAACCTTCCTGCGAAAAGGAAGTAGGAAAAATATCACAACACTTTATTACTTATTGTTCGGAAGTTTAACGTTTGGTGAATTAATGATGGAGCGACGATCTGCGAAATGTAGCTAGCTGGTAAAGATTGGAGGCGAAGAGCCGATGATTGGGCTCAGTGAAGCGGTTAAGTCCAGTAGTGGACTGCGTTAGGTGTTTTTTTATTAGAGGAAAGGAGGCAAACGAGCAGACGGGTCACCTGATGGTAAGTGACTACCGTCGCCCATGGACACCTGCAACCCGAGAGTCACAACGGCGTTGCCGGCCTTTGAGGTGGGAGTAGGGGGAGTGCACTCAACGAAATGCAATGCAAGCATTGCTTTACGCTGGTTTTCTCTGAGGCCGTGGTATCACTTCGGTCGAGCCGGTCCAAGCGTATCTTGTAGGATCTTTTTTGGAACGTAGTTCTTTATCGCGCGTTGCTAAAGGGGAAAAAATTAAGGCCAAAAGTTGTAACATTTTTTGGTATAGTTGAAGCTCTATGATAAATCTAATAATGATGATGATGATAATGATGATGACGACGACGACGACGATGATGATGGAACTTCGTTCCATCCGGGTGTCCCTTGACACCTCTCAAGTTTTTTTTTAAATTGTGGTCTTAATTTTCCGCAGGTGGCGGCGGAGGTAGCGGCATGCGGAAACTGCACGCGCTGCGCCCACTCCGACCCACCGGCAACATCAGGTGTGCATACACCTCTCCTACCAAACTTACCTTGTGCGACGAAAAACACGCAGGTCTGTCTCGGTCCGGCGCTGACAAATTGGGCCTGATCGAAATAGCATGAGTAGTTGTGGATAATTCAAAACAGTAACTCTTTATTTTAAACCGAAAACAAAACAATATAGAATACAAACCTACTCGTACAATGAACATAGTCAATTTTGTACTTTTGAGGCTTCGGTATTTAAGGCTGTATATACTTATTCATTACAGATATACCTAAGTACTTACAGAAATACTGTACTTATTCCTGAAAACCGGGCCGGGACATGCTATTGAAATAATAAAATAATCAGCTACAATTCAGGCGCATGTAAAACATAATAGCAATATGTTGAACTTAATCGATTACCATTTAAATCAGCAGCCACTATATTATTCCACATCGTAGCAATTGTAAAATGTGGTGTTTCATTTTAAAGGTTTTTTTAATTGTAAATTTTCTGTTAAAACTCTGTTTTGTTGGTTGAATTCGTTTAATGAAGAGTAAGGTTTATTTGGCGATTAAATCGCTGATGGTCCCGAATCTGCTTCACAGCGACTAAACTTATTTTAGTTTACTCCTGTCATTTTCTTTCTCCTAGAAAAGAAAAGAGACGAGAGATATTTAGTCCTCTCAAATTAAAATTAGTCCTGTCAACGAAGGCATTTCATAACGTGTTTAGTGGATAAAGCCGTATACAGAAAGAAAGCCGAAAGATTGTCGGCGCCGATGGGCGCCGATCGGCGCCGGTCCATTCTACAGAAAGAAAGCAGATTGAAGCAGAGCGAGCAAAATGTCGTACGATGATTGGCGGGCGGCACCAGCGCCGACCGGCGCGGCGCCGGTCGGCGCCCATCAGCGCTTGTTCATATAAATGCCTCCGCCGGTTACCTGCGTAGACCGGCGCCTGTAGGCGCCGACAGGCGCCGGTCGGCGCCGATGGGTTTTCGGCTTTCTTTCTGTATACGGCTTGAGTAAAGAAGTCACGACTAAAATACAGCCTCTGACAGGACTAAATTTGGTAGGTTATCTTCTATCCCTTTCCTTTTTTTGAGGTGAGACAAAGCCAGGACTAAACTAAAATAAGTTTAGTCGGTGTAAAGCAGAATCGAACCCAATAGCTATTTATACATGTATGGGATAAGACTAGTAAGTCCACTTTGGCACAGTATAATAAATAGTACCTCGACTTTGGTCAAAACCTGCCTTACAAATAAGTCTAATTACGCCTTCTTTTTCTCACAATAAAAGTCTAAAATATCGTTGTACGTAGATCTTACAACCGCAGATCTTTTATGGAGGCGGACGGTGTCTACCCGGCAGCCAACCATCACGACCCGGGTCTGCTGTGGACTGGGCTGGGGCGGTAGGCCCACTGCCCACCCAGAGGACCTCTTCGCATTCTATCCACACAAGGAACCTTCGAGCTACAGTCGCGAAAACGAAGCAACAAAAACGAGGAGATACATAACAAGGCCACCGCGATTGACAGTTTTTTCGTCTCCGCAGCACATAAACAATTTATTCGATTTACATTAATTAAGTGATGTTACGCGGCTAGTGAACTTGGCTCGCGCACAGCCGTGCCGCTAGAGTATACCTACATGGTTTTATTGACCATTATTTAAAATAAAATTTTGTGCGTCTAACTCCTAATCTTGTCAAATTAGAAAGGATTACCAAAAGCTGTATGTGTAAGCCTACGTAATTAAATATTGTAAGTCCTGGATAAATTCGATCTATTTGTGTCAAGATATCTTAATTTGAAATATATCATATTTTACTACAAGTTTGTAATGTTTAAAAAGTTCAAGCATGGTCAATATTATAACTATAAATATACGGACCAATTGAGAAAATTGTATCCTCTTTGTCAAATAAATCATTTTCGACAGCAGCGAACCGTATCAATCATTTTTAAATTTCGAAAATTGGACAATCAACATATTTCTGTATTCTGTATTAAGCAAAGAGATTAAAATATAATAGGGCATAGAGGGGACAAAGCGAGGAAAATTTGAAGCCGAAAGTTATTCCAAGTGGAATAAGTCTAGTATCTACAATTTCGACGGAATGACAGCTCGCGTTCATACTAACTGACATGACGCTTGAGCTTCAAACATACTTCAAAGTTTTGTATGAAATTGGGTAGTCATAAATTAAAAAGATTATCCCAAAACACCTCAAAATATGTATTTCGATTTTCAATTTACAATTATAGCAAATTTAAAAATAATAAAACAATCAAAAAAAGTGCTGCAATTGAGTTCAACAAACTATGACGTCACGGTTTGGTATTTCAGTACATTTTCCATAGTAAAATTTCGTTTTGACAGATAGTAAAAAGTTTAACTGATTTGACTAGGTAGGATACAACCCTATTATTCCTAATGCCCCCTCTATGTCCTATTGTATTTTAATCTCTTTGGTATTAAAGTACCTATATAATGTTTGTTTTGCGAACACTTGGGTAAATTCGCAACTGTCATTTATATTACAGTCATAATGCAAACGATGATGTCAAAAATGACAGAATGTAAGAATTTCGATGATTATCTTTTATTTTAGAGCCATTACGCAAAGCATATAATAACTTAGAGATCGGCATTAGGTAGTGTGATTAGGTACCAAAAGTAGGTAGAGGATATAATATGGAGTTGTTAAAACCACCATGTTCCTACTTTTAAATCGAAGCACACATATGAAATGCCAAATTTCATATGTGTGCTTTGTGTCGGATGGGACCGAAACTCAATGTTTTACTAGCTAAGGAGCCGTACTATTACAAATATGCAGATTTTGTTGATTATTTCCATAACCGGCCACTGTAGAGAAAATCACCTAAGAACAAAAGAAGTTTATATTTAGTAAGTTAATGTGATACTGTAGAAAAATCTCGGAAATTATACGGGAAATTTTCAGAAGTCCCAAATAAAGTGGTGGTTTTAACAACTCCATATTACATCCTCGTAGCAACTTTACCTACTGTGGTACCTAATCACACTACCTAATTCCGATCTCTGAGTTATTACACTTCCGTTTCGTTCAACAATAATTAGGTAGATTACTATTACAATGTATCGTCATGTATACTTTATTACCTGTACATAGTTCATTTAATTCATATCATGATTTTTCCAAATAAATTCTTTACGTCTACAATCGTGAATTTTATTTAAATCTGTCATACATTAAATTATTTCTGCTTAATTGATGGTTGACTGGTAGATACTCGTAATGCCTTTAGGCATTATATTCGCCATGTGTCCATTATCCTGGTACATGAAGTTAAATAAATAATGGGCAGTACACTACCGTGCACCCAAATTATTTTTTCTTCAGCATCTAGGTAAAATAAAATTTAAAAAAACACTGTTTTGCATGTATGGCACTCGTCGAAAAAAATACTTGAACCCAAATTCGACAGGTTCACTATAGTAGCCATTGAAGAATTCCGCTATCCTCCTCCTGGCTACATTATCACGTCAGCTCGATGATACCAAATTATTGTATTGTTTTCCAAACCCATACGTTTGCAAAATTTTTTGCTTGCTATCGAAATGCTAGGGCCCTGAACCGGTCGGACCTTAATCAGCAAACATTGAAGGAACTGAACATGCTAAAATTTCGTGTCGTCTGTCTTTAATCAATTAATGCAATAATTACAAATGAAAAGTATCAGCAACATGCTTCGTCAAAATCAATACAGTTTCGAAGATCAGCAACAGGCTTCGTCAAAAATATACTTAAATAGAATAGAATTATTACCTACCAACCTAAATTACAGGCAAAAAACTTCTTCTAAACCCTGACCACGCGGCACGGTGCCTAGAATACTTGCTGCATTCCCCCTCTGTCGTCTGTCGTCTGTCTCAAATATTCTAGTTTCGACCAGCATTTAGGTACGAGTATGTGGACTGAAGAGTAATTAAGTCATGTCAGATACCCTTGGGCGGCTTGTAGAATACTGACAGTTAGGTCACAGTTTACTAAATTAAATAGTTATTGGTAAGGTGGCCCTAGCCTAAAATCTACCAATCCGGGTGGGCTCGGATTATAGCCCATAGGTACTTCCTCATGTGAGGAAAGAAAGACCTGTAGCTGTGGGCTGTTACGGGATGCTCATGCTAATTTGTGGGTCCATTGATGGATTTGGATGAAGTATTAGAGGTGTATCGTAGCAAGTGGCGATCTATTGAATCTTTTGGACTGAACTATGTTTGAAAAATATATTTTTTTATTGTCTGCTCTGTTGTCTCTGCCTACCCCAATGGGAAATAGGCGTGAGATTATGTATGTATGTATGTCTGTTCCTGCCCCGTCAGAAAATCGCGTGAGCACATGTTGATACAACCAAATTAACTTTGCACCAACCTTTTAGTCCGATGAATAATAAGATTATAAGTAAATAAAAATAAATAAATAAATTGTGGGACACAATTCACACACTGTAATTTTGTCCCAAACTAGACAGGACCTGTACTAAACAACTGATAAACATACTTAAATAAATATTAAACGACCAGACACGAAGCCAACAGACATTTTTATGCACACAAATGTTGGCTCCGAGCGGGGATCGAAGCGGCGACCTTCGACTCAGAAGGCAGGCTCACTACCAACTGAGCTAACAGGCCCGTCAAATACATTAAGAAACGGCAATGGAGGCTTAACCCCTTTTAAAGGACAACTATTTATATCATTTTCCTTTAGTTTTTCCCTGACTATTTCTTTTGTTTCCTTCTGGGGCCGAATGTTTCCTCAAACAAATAAACATCCTTTATAAAAACAACTTGACAATTCAATTTTATTGACTGCCTGTTGGCTACGTTAATAATAATAACCTATAATTATCTTCTCACATATACTTTATTTTAAAGGTACAGTACCTATTTGAGGGATCTATACTTGTTGCACATTTTTATTGGTGTACAATAAAGAGTTAAAAAATAAATAATCTCACGCCTTTCATTCCCGAGGGGTTAGGCAGAGATATTCCATTACTGGATATACCCACATTTCACGAGATACATTGGACCCCTAAACGTGATAGGTGGTGAGCCCATCGCCGGACCGGGTCTATTTACACATGTCTCAGAATTAATTCTGAGACCTGCGTGTTTCCTCACGATGTTTTTCTTCGCCGTCGAGCTAGTGATAAATATGTACGTAAATTTTTGAAAAACGTATTGGTATGCCAGGATTCGAACCCGAGCCTCACAGATTTTCGGCCAGCTCTCTATCACTGCTCTTAGTTAATAAAGAGTTGTCACTTACTTACTTACTACACAATGGTTCGTACACGTTTAGACTGGCACCTAAAATAGGCGTAGCCTGTGCTTAAAGATCATCAGAGTCCCAAGATGTTCGCACGTTGGTAGGAGTTCAAGTTGGTAAGTTCCCACTCTTCAAGCCGACGGTAGTGTCCCTTTGGGGCAGTTTCGCTAATCCCAGTGAGTGGACCCGTCATTACGCCGTGGACACACACATTTATATCCATAATAATTTACAGGTGTAAACAAAAGATGACTTCACTAGGTTGTCCATGATTGTGTCGAATTTGGGACAAGTCTTCTAACGCAAATGGTAAATACCATTTGGTTAAAGTTAGTTTCCGTATGTTGACGATACTGCTAAAGGTGGTGGTGACTTGTTGAACTAGCTTTCCTTGGCAATGTTGTTGTTGGTAGTTAACCTGCTTCCATTAAGTGATAGCGCCTGTCTAATAGCACTCTTTTACTCGGAGATCAATGGACGTTTTTTTATTTAGAAACAAACAATCACATGTGGTTGTAAATAGCATTGTAAAGAAGTTATATAAGATTTAGAGTTACGTTTCCTAACTATACTGGATGATTTTTTTGACCGTCTGGAAAAAAATATGACGTATAAGGTATCTAGAGCCGAAGTTATACACGAGATGTTAAATATAGTCATGTTTAGTGCAATTTACAAAATCTAGAAAACTACGCACAGTATACTACACGCAGCTGGCGGTTGTAGGTAGATTGCGCATAAATGGAAGCTACGAGCCTGTTTCTTTTTAAAATACTATTTTAAAGATCAAAATCGAAAAAAAAAAATTTTTAAGTAACATTGCCAAATGAATCTAGTTATTACACTTAACTATCACACCACATTTTTTTTCCAGTCACCCTGTACATATACCTGTACAGGTTTTCGTTACTTGTCGTGGCAAGGATGGGCAGTGCGTATTATGACAAGTAACAAAAACTGCTCAATTAAATGCGCTGAGATCACAACACTTTCCGCGTTTGTTCGCGGTCTGCACAGACCTTTTCATACATACAGGAAATGACACAAGAACAATGCAATGCTTGCGAGTATGCGCATCTCTTTTAGGCGCATGTACTTTCAGTAGTATTGGGTGGCGTCGCTTTTGGTAGACATTCGGCCTATGTCGCCTCTTATGACATCTACGAGAGTTTGTTTGGTAGTATCCACAACTGACGATTTATAATCATAACGAAATATCCCTTCTTCTCCAAAATCATGGTCACAACTAGCACCTAAAATTACTTTTATACCCACCTCTATAAAGTTTGTTTTCTTAGGACCTGTGAGTGCAAGGCTGTCGGGAGATTGTCTATGTATAAAGTACAGTCAAGAGCACATAGGGCTTGACACATTAGACTATGTCACGTTCTTATTATAATCACCTTAGAGGTCAAACTCGCACTACAAGTGTAAAGCTTCATGTGCTCTTGACTGTACCTAATTTGGGGATACAAAATATTACCAACCTTGTTAGTGCTCACGTAGGTAAGGTTTTACATTGGCCGTAACTTTTAGGTCTCTCTAAAATCTAAATTCTTACGTAATCTCAACCAGCATCATGGGCAAGTTATATATTAATATATAAAGTCATCTTTATCATTGCCACCTAAGTCAGTTTCATTACTGAATTTCGAATTGGATGCCGCTTCATTCAGCAACTAGCTCTTCCCTTTCCCGTGGGAAAATTATAGCCAATGTTACTCCCAGAAAAGCAAGCTTTTCATCGATGAAAGAATTTTTAAAATCGGTCCAATAATTTTGGAGCCTATTCAATACAAACACTTTGTAATATTAGTGTAGATGATAGACAATAATAAAATAAAAAATACTGTTGGTCTATAACTGTTGGTCTATATAGTAGATCTTTTTATTACCTACAACTTTGCCATTTGACTTTCTTCGATAGGACTTTTAGTTTTGCTGGAAACCGAGAAAAACCGTTTTTTACCCTAAAAAACTCACCCCCATCCCCTTCCCGACCTCAGATCGCCCGTAATTTATTTTTCCTTTCATTTTTATAATATTCCCCTCCTTTTCTAATGGGTTTCATCCTACTACTATTTTTTTTCACTTATCATTTTTTTTTAAGGCTTCTACCCTGGTCTATTTTCTTAACGCTGTATTGTTTTTATTCGTTTACCATAGCCGGAGTTTTATTTTATTTCCTCGCAAATGTGTTATAAAACGTCGTATGACATACGTGCGCTTTGATAATTACAGCCTACCGCACTAATATCATAATGTACTATTATTTCGTAGGTAATAAGAATTACACTTAAAAAGTCAATAGTCTAATAACAAGGCATACTAAACTCGTCCATGAAGATTGGCTAAATGTAAACAAATGACCAGACACGTAGCCAACAGACATGTTCACGCACACAAATTTTTACCCCGAGCGGAGATCGAGCCTGCAGAAGGCAGGGTCACTACCAACTGAGCCAACAGACCCGTCATAATAAAACAAATTGCAAACTTTCCTTCTCCTTGTCGATAGACCTAAGATGTCTGACGAGTGACATTAAAACATTAACACAACGCATAGTTTGCTCAAGGCATTCAATTGCCGCAACCGGATGACTCTAAACGATCTCTTCCTCTGGTCTGCTTGGTATAAGTTACAAACTTCTAGCTTTTCGACGTTTTTCCTAGTGACATCGGAATCATCGCGAAAGTAAGATAAGCAGTGTCGGAATTCTGATACGATTAGGTACCTACGTGACTATATGAGTAGAACATATGAGACACTTTATTATGACTACCTATCTGCGTCGTCTGATTTTACTTGTATACCTAGTAATGAAATGTAACCAATGTGACTCAGAAATAATGTTAGTAGCTTTTCTCAGTGTTATAAATCTACGAATATACACACACCGGCACAATTAGCGGAACAGAAAAAAAAAGGAGAAAAAAGAGGGAATTGAGAACAATGAATGTAATTTTTAAACAATATATTATTTAAAATGAAACAACAATTAAATTAACATGTTTTGACATTCATTTGTAACACCATACTTAAAATTTTATAAAAATTAAAATTAAATTAAACAAAATGCATTTTTCTTCGATTTTTAATTATAGAGAAACAGCAGAAAATTCAAGATTTTCCAAAGTTTAACAACAATTTCAATGACTGTTCAATACCGAGTGTTTCCTCCTCGTGCTCTGATGAGGGTTTCCATCCGTCTGGGCATGCTGCGGATGATGTTATCAATGGTTTCTTGGGGCAACCTCTGCCATTCTTCAAGTAATGCGTTTCGCAACTCGTTGAGATTATTGGGAGGGGGCATTCTTGACTTTACACTCCTCTTTAGCAAGTCCCAGACGTGTTCTATAGGGTTCATATCGGGGGACCGTGCTGGCCACTCCATCACCGTTATACCAACATGGTTTAGGTATGTCTGTACTGTGCGAGCACTGTGAGCCCGAGCATTATCCTGCATTAGAATGAAGTTGTTACCAATAAAGGGGGCAAATGGCACAACATGTTCTTCTAAAATCTCCCTGATATACCGATCAGCATTCAGATTCCCGCCATCGACCACTACTAACTCCGTACGAGCTCCTAAACATATTCCTCCCCAGACCATAATTGAACCGCCGCCATATGCAACTGTATTTTCAAAATTAGACTGGATATACCGTTCTCCTTTGCGTCTCCATACTCGCTGCCTTCCATCAATTTGATTTAACATAACTCTGCATTCATCAGTAAAAAGAACCTGTCCCCAGTCGTCGAAGTCCCAATCACGATGTTCACGACCAAAGTGTAGACGGTTTGTGCGATGATGTCTCTCAAGTTTTGGGGCTTTGGCGGGCACATACGAGCCTATACCCACTTCTTCGAATCTTCTACGAACTGTCCGCTCACTCATCCTTACTGCTCGTACCTCTTCCAGTAAATTTCGAGCCTGCACCGCCGTTAGTCTCGTGTTCCGTCGGACTTGAAGTTGGAGAAAACGGTCATCCCTCCTTGAAGTACACCTTTTCCGGCCTTGTCCTCTCCTTCTCACTAGAGCATTCGTCAATCTGTATCGTTGGATGCTACGATAAATCGTTGATAACGATCGACGAAGGCTTCTGGCATTCGATCTGTAGGTTTGACCATTACTCCTCATTTGATCTGCCCTAATGATTTCTGATGGCGTTAAATCAGGCATAATTAGATGCTCGTAAATTATCAATATGCGAAAAAACTCAAAAGCCTCAAAAACTGCAATTCAAAGCTTTTCAAATGGAATTCACGAACCTTCTAAAAACGGACAAGCGGTGGAAAAAATGAATCAATGAAAATTAAAACAAAAGAATGAAAAAAAGGGCAGTCGCTTAGTATTCCATTTTTAAATTAAAACCCAAATTTAAAAAAAGCTTGTTTAGCCGGCCAGTAACACGCAAAAATGCGTAAATACTCCCTTTTTTTTCTGTTCCGCTAATTGTGCCGGTGTGTGTAGAAGCGTTAGATGGTTATTCTTAGTGACCGTTCACAATCTATAGACATAATATAGTTTACAATTTCACTAGAATAATCATAAATTCCACCAAAAACATGGCTAGCACCGTCAAAAAGTTATCTGATCTCATGTAGAGCCAAGCTTCTAACTCTACACGCCCTACATCTTCACAAACTATACCTTAGTCAAAATATGTAGCTGAGCCGTTTCGTTGCTACAAGAACTACGGTGAGGTTTTTTTTTTGGATTTTTTTATGCAAGTATTATCTCATACTATACTACAATCCTGCAAAGTTTCATCGACTGAGGAATTAATGTTGGGGTCCACTACCTTTATTGCCTAGACTAAAGGGCATTTGGAACCAGCAACTCGTCGGAAGAGCAACTCTATATGGACGATAAGACTTTTTTTACACAATTCACACAGGGTTATTTAGTCCCAAACTAGGCAGGGCTACTATGGGTACTAAACAACTGATAAACATACTTAAAAATTAAATATATAACGACACACAAATGTTGGCCCCAAGCGGGGATCGAACCCGCGACTTCCGACTCAGAAGGTAGGGTCACTACCAACTGAGCCAACAGGTCCCTCACTATTAACGTTTGTGTGTATTTTTTACTAGCAGAAATAATTGAATTTTGTCTTCACTTAAACCAGCCCCGGCAATGGTCGCGTTTCTTCCCGCGTGGGTTTGATAATTGTGTTCACCGAATTTTAAAGATGTCATAGCTTAATGGCCCAGTGTGGACGCGAAGTTGTGGTCTGAGAGCAGATACAACTTCCTCAGTAGTATTGATCGACAGCAGAGGGTGTAGCCACAGTGAGGGCAGATGATGCTAATGGACTCGATTCTGGCTGACCAGCTAAAATTCCTAATTTTAAGTTAGCCTATCCTTCTCCATAGAAAGCGCAAGAACAAGGACAGCAACAAACCACAGATTGAAGTGCTTCAATGTTACTTTTATCCATGACCTTGTTACATCGTTCGCTAAAATTGCTCGCTGTAAAGCAGAATCGAACCCAATGGGTAACTAAACATTAAGGTCAACTCATACAGAAGCCATCCGGGGTGGGATTTTTTTACAGACTTAAAAAAAGAGGAGGATCTCGGTTCATCGCCTATGTTTTTTTTTTTATGTTAAATCATAACTCCATCAAATATACAGCGATTTCGATTTTTTTTTTCTCTAATCGGGTATACCTACCTCGAGGTTGGTCAAATATAAGTTTTGTGAAAATCTAATGAAGAACTTCAGGTGGAGAACGGAACTCCTCGACGGACATCAGCAAATCACTCGCAATCAGCGTAATAGGTTTAGTAACAGTAGGTAATTGATGTTGAATATGAAAATTATACTCTTTTTAGTGCTTTCGACGAAGTCGGTTTGTACTTTTGTTTCAAATTTTGATTATTATAATCCTCTGTGTGCGGTGACCCTACTTTCAAATATGGAGGAAGTCAGAATACTGGCACTATACCTAAACTTAAAAAGGGCCACAACGTGTCGACTACGCACTACGCATATGTAATCATTTTGAAAGGGAAACTGACTCAGACAGACAAACAAAGCCACGATGAGTCCTTTTTACCCGACTACAGCAAAGCTTGTGTTTATTTAAGCTGTCCATATACAACGCTTAACAGAATAAGCGCAATTCCTCATACACTCCAAGTATATGAATATAAAAAATTATGATGCATTCGTACTTTAGTTAAGTCTAACCACAGATCATTAATTTCTTAAATAAAGAACAATAATAGTACGATTTCCATAGGTAGCCCTAAATTCAGCTATTAATTAAAAATAGCTGAAATCGATTAAGTAGTCGATGCTATTGTTATATTGTATTAATTACTGTTACATATAGTATACTTATATATTTATTATGTATGTTTATTAAAATGTTGGAACTTTTTGTTGTTACCACTCTAATACGGAACCTCAAGATAGAGTAAAGGGTTATCAAATGAATCATCGATTCTTTGTTTACAATTAAATTAGCAAATGAGTTTGTATTCGCAACATGACCGTTCAAACATTTTCCTGAAAGCGATTGCGCCCGCTCTTCCGCTGTGAGGCAAAGAGTGCAATTATAATTACATAGACAGGTATCTTGATACATCATTGCCACAATGATATTTTTATTATCAACTGTAACACTATTAAAGTCAAAAAAACATTTATTTTCTGTAGGTCTAAAAGGTACTCTTAGAAATCTAAATAGTCTAATAACAAGGCACTCTAAACTCGTCCATGAAGATTGGCTAAATGTAAACAACAGCCCATCTCCACCGACGAGTTGCTGGTTCAAATGCTCTAACAATGTTGTTGGCAAATAAATGAATTATTATCTATCACTATCATCACTACATAGTATAAAATAAAGTCGCTTTCTCTGTCCCTATATGCCTATATCCCTATGTCCCTTTGTATACTTAAATCTTTAAAACTACGCAACGGATTTTGATGCGGTTTTTGTAATGGATAGAGTGATTCAAGAGGAAGGTTTTAGTGTTAGCATTGCACCCGTGCAAAGCCGGGGCGGGTCGCTAGTTATTATTATTGTATTAACATCTAACTACCTACATTTACTACTCGTCAGCCTGACGAGTAGTAAATGTAGGTAGTTAGATGTTGTGTAGAGGTAGTGAGACGACGTCAGGTTTTCCAAGTTCCAGTGTATTCCTGTCTGTCTCTTTTCAAAGGAAAATTCTACGATATTAACGTCTCTATTTCATATTTCAACTCATTCAACTATAAAAGCCACCAAACACATAAAAGTCTGTAAACAAATCCAACTAACCTCTAAAGAAAGAAGCTCCGCTATCAGTCAGTCACCGCAGTCTGAAACAAGCAATCTATCTTAATTTACTCTTTGACCTGCGCAGGCGCATATTACAAACAGTTATAAAGGTCACCACGCATCGGTAAGTCAGTGTCTACCATTATTCTCTTCAGTTTGCCGCCGCCGCGCGAGTCGATACAACGTTAGCGTGCGAATTCTGCAAATTAATATTCCAAAATGATGTTCTTCGTGACTATCGCAGTGCTACTAGCCAGTGCCCAAGCCAAGTTCTATACGGACTGCGGTATTTATGAATTTACTTATTTGTTTACTAATTTTTAACGTAAGTTAATTTAAGGTTAATTTGATACTTCGATCGGCGACGTATAAGTACTTACAAATACATATCTACTCATCAAAATGTCAACACAAGCTCACATTACTATAGACTGAGACCACAGAAATAAAAAATGTTATTTATAATAATATATAATCTCACGCCTTTTATCCCCGAGGGGTTAGGCAGAGGTATTCCATTACTGGATATACCAACATTTCACGAGATATATTGGACCCCTAAACGTGATAGGTGGTGAGCCCATCGCTGGACCGGGTCTGTTTACACATGTCTCAGAATTAATTCTGAGACCTGCGGGTTTCCTCAGGATGTTTTCCTTCACCGTCGAGCTTGTGATAAATATGTACGTAAGTTTTTGAAAAACTCATTGGTACAGTCAAGAGCAAGTCAAGCTTGACACTACCAGTTTAAGCTGAGCTCTGATTTTTTCTGCACGCCATAGAATACAGGGCCGGGTCAAAGTCCAAAGTGTCAAGCTTAGCGTGCTCTTGACTGTACATGCCAGGATTCGAACCCGAGCCTCACTGATTTTCGGCCGACTCTTTAACCGTTCGGGCTATCACTGCTCAATAAAAAATGTTGTGTTTAGTTTTTGTGTCACATTTTACACAGCTAAAGTTTAAATGCTCATGGCACAGAGTAATTTTGCTAACACAAACTACAGGCATTTTATGCCTAAAATAAGGTAAACGCAGCTATCAACAACCCATCGAAAATCTGCAGGTATTGGGTTCGATTCTGCATTACAGCGCCTAAACTTATTTTAGTTTAGTCCTGTCATTTTCTTTCTCATAGAGAAGAAAAGAGACAAGTGATATTTAGTCCTGTCAAATTAAAATTAGTCCTGTCAACTAAGGCATTTCATAACGTGTTTAGTGCTTAAGTAAATAAGTCACGACTAAAATACAGCCTCTGACAAGACTAAATTCGGTAGGTTATCTTCTATCCCTTTTCTTTTTTTGAGGTAAAATAAAGACATGAATAAACTAAAATAAGTTTAGTCGCTGTAATGCAGAATCGAACCCATTGCTTGCTTACTATGTAATTTGGTATTCAATTCAAATTCCCTCTATACAAGCAGTGTTCATCTACTGATCAACCTGAAAAGCACATCTCCCATATTTTGACAAATATTTTTTTTAATATCAATGTAATCTAAATGATTCCGTGATGTAAAAGGTACATCTACACTTGTAAGAGTCTAGCAAAGTTCAGTCGAATAGAATGACAAATTTGTAAAAGGAATAAAAACATACATACATATACTCACGCCTTTTTCCCGAAGGGGTAGGCAGAGACAACTGCCCGCCACCTGCTAAGATCCTGGCATACCTCACGTGCCTCATCCACATCCATCAATCGGTTCATACAAGCTCGTCGGTTTCGGGTACACTTTATCTGGCTTTTTTTCAATACATCGCCGATCTGATCGATGTAAGTACGCCTAGGTCGCCCTCTGCCGACTCGGCCACTCACAATCCCCTTATATATTTGTCTCTTTAGACGCCTTTCATCCATCCGCTCGACATGTCCAAACCACCTGAGCATTCCTTTCTCAATCTTAGTCACTACATCCTCTTTCAAGCCACAACGCTTTCGGATTACACTATTCCTCATTCTATCAATCAATCGTACTCCACTCATGCTTCTTAGCGAGCGCATTTCTACTGCATTTATTCGACTCTCGTGCTTCTTCTGCCATACCCAACTCTCGCTACCATACATTAAGGTAGGAACCAACACCCCATCATGAACAGACAGGCGTGCTTTTTTAGTCACTTTCTGGCTCCTCATGAAGGCGTGCAATGCACCGTTTACCATATTACCCCACCCTACTTTCAATATCACTATCACACTTACCGTCTCTACTAAACTTACTTCCTAAATACACAAATTCTGACACTTGTTCTACTTTCTCACCTTCAATCATAATATCGCACGCAGAAATGTCCATGTTCTTCTCCACAACCATAACCTTCGTCTTGCTTACATTTACTTTCATACCTTTCCTCTTAAATGCCTCATTCACGATAGTTACCGTGTCCTGCAACTCATGCGCTGATGGTTCAATTATAACTTGATCATCAGCGTACAGTAGGCATTTGGCCGGTACCTCTCCCATTCGTACTCCACAATCACGCTCTGTCAGACAACTATCCATGAAAAGGTTGAACAGCCATGGTGATGCTACACATCCCTGTCTAACACCCATGGAGATGTTAAACCAGTCTATGTGGGCTCCATTAAAAACTAACAAAAAAATATATAACAAAGGCTCGCATCCATCCCTCAAAAATGATTGTGGTCAGTCACCCGAAAATCGGCCAAGTGCGAATCGGAGTATGAACTCGCTCGTGATCGATTCCTACAAAGGAGATGTTTACAAAATATATGACGCCCTGACCAAGATTTTGTTGTGTACCTAAGTAAATAGTTCCACTTGGGCAAAGCCGTGGGACGAGCGCCAGTATATAATAAATCTGTAAAATGTGTGCGACCTCACAATTCTGAAACCTTAGTTCTGCACTACCGACAATACAATTTAAGTCGCCTAACCTTACTTATTTATTTTATTATTTTTATTATTACATTTTATGTAAGTATCCATACCATAGCAGATTTTTAAAATGAATTAGGTATGAGCAGTTGGTACATTTTCTCAATTTGTCAATTCTCAATTCGTTCATTCGCTGTTCGTACAATTTGTACAAATTGTCGTTTTGTTAAAATTAGCCATTCGTATGTACAAATTCGCAAAACGTAAAAAAATACGTGTTTACGCGACGAGTTTTTAATCCGAGCAGCACACAACCTGTTAGTCAATATAAAATGTCATCGCTATCAGAAATAACATATAGAGATATTTGCAGACGCTTGCGCATTCTGTAATTAACTGATTACTTACCAGTAGGTACATACCGCGTGTAAATAATTCGCACTAATCGCGGCGGTATTTATTTAAAAACTACCTAAAGGTCTGCGCTTACTGGGCACGTCCAGGATTTTGAATGCGACGAATAGGAATATAACTCAAGGTTTTCAAATTTCTATGTTAATAATACCGCAGCTTTATTTTTGTAGATCCTTACGACATATAATAGGGTATCTGACTGTATCTAAATCAAATTTTGATCATCCATTAAGAAGATAACTTACCTACTTATTCCCAAATCCCAACACAAGTCCAAAATAGTACATTATGATATAAGTGCGGTAGGTTGAAAATTACAGCCGAGGCGATATTGCTAGCCCGAGCCGTAGGCGAGGGCTACAAGTAAGCAGAGGCTGTAATTATCAAAGCGCACGTATGTCATACGACGTTTTATAACACATTTGCGAGGAAATAAAATAAAATTCCGACTATGGTCAACGAATAAAAACAATACAGCGTTAAGAAAAAGCGCGGCGCGCATCATCATTTTTTTTTTGGCAAAGGCACAAAAAACAGCCAGTATTACTAATAAAGTAAATTAATATTTTTGTGTTTTTGTTACAGATTAATTGGTTGTAATTTACTGTCAAAATTAATTAAATTAAATAATTATGTACATAAATATTTCTATATTATATTTTATCTCCCAAAGTTTTTTAATCATAAAATGTTGACAACTTTTTTGACATAAAAACTCTTTGCTGAGATTTTAAAAAGTACCGTTTTGTTTTAAGACGGAGCATTTTGATAAACCGTGCGTTTTACTTTACACTTACCGCACTTGGGCGTAATAAGATACAATACGATATTGAAATTGGTGAAATAAGACACCTTTTACGAGCAAATGTGTTATAAATGCATTTTACCTAGTTTTACAACTTCCATTTTTTCTTTTTTACAATATGGCGTCTAGTTGTAGCCATATTGAAATGTGCTTACTGTGATGTCTTTAGTGACATTATTTGTGACTTGCAAGATTAACACGAAACAATTGACGTAAGTATCATTAAAATCAGCTCACGTTTAGTCTCTACACGTCATCATTTTTGCAAGCTTTGATTTTACTTGCATGTGTTCGGTTGGAATATTGCAACTAAATTTTGAAACAGATATTATCTTCAACCGATTAAACTGAATCTTGTATACACGTTTAGTTTGGGTTTTACAACATGGGTATCAAATTAAAGGGTTATTTGATAATAGGTAATTTGAATAATAAAGTGACGTCCCTCTGGATCCGAAAGCTTGTTTAAAAAGTTTTTTCTTTTAAATTTATTAGTAGGATACCTACATACTTACTCAATTCTTTCACTTTTTTGATTGATTTTTTGTTTTACAATTTGCCATAGTAGATAATGGAATTGTAAAATGAAAATTTAAATATATTTTTGTGGATGTCAAAAATGCTTTCAACTCAGTGGACCGGGGCGCCCTGTTGTCACAAATAAAAGAAAAGACCCCACAAATTTACAAATATCTTTTGCAGTGCTATTCTAAGCCCACTAAATTAATACACAAAAACCATTTATTGAATTCGGCTGTAGGTTGCCAACAAGGCGACCCGCTTGGCCCAGCTATCTTTAGCCTCGCCATCCACCCTATAATTTCAGAACTAAATTCAAAATTTAATATTTGGTATCTTGACGACGGAACCCTAGGAGGCGAAGCATCCGCGGTCCTTAGTGACCTCCGTTCACTAATGGATAGTTTTCGTTTAATAGGTTTAGATTTTATGTCCGCTGCTCCCATTTTTGGAAGTTTGATAGTTTATTAAATAGTCTGGACCTTTCTTTACAAAAATATCTCTCCCAAATTCTAAATAGCCCTTTAGAGGGGCGAGCCTGGGACCAAGCCACCCTCCCAGTAAGATTTGGTGGACTGGGGGTTCGCAAAATTTCCAGTATTTCCCTACCGGCGTTTCTGTCCTCTGCTCATAGTGCGTACAACCTCCACGGAAGCATAATATGCCCCTCTCTGGGTATCGTGGAGTTGTCGTACTTGACAGAGGCTAGAGATGCATGGCTGGGAGCATGTCCGGGTGTTAGTCTGCCGTCCAGTCCGCTTTGTCAGAAGCACTGGGACGGGCCGCTCTGCGAGTTGGTGCTTAAGAATCTAACGGATTCATGCACCAGCACCTCGGAGCATGCTCGTCTCCTCGCAGTGTCTCAAAAAGAATCGGGACATTGGCTGCGGGCATTGCCTTCTGCTACCGTTGGTACTCTATTGGATAGACAGACACTTTCCCTCGCTGTCTGTCTTCGATTGGGCGTCAGGGCAAACCACCCCCATAGATGCCAGTGTGGGGAGCCTGTCGATCGACTCGGACACCACGGCCTCTCTTGCGCACGTAGCGCCGGCCGCCTGTCGCGCCATGCATGCCTCAACGACATCATCCGCAGGGCTCTCACCACTGCTGGTATCCCAGCTATTCTTGAGCCTAACGGCTACACACGAATAGGTGGCGGGAGGCCTGATGGTATGACTGTCGGGCCATGGAGACATGGCAGGTCGCTGGTGTGGGATGCCACATGTGCCGACACATTGACCCCATCCCACATCGATGCCACTTCTGTGGGCGCTGGCGCGGTGGCTGCGGCCGCTGAACGCCTGAAGCGGCGCAAATATGGCGACCTCAATGAGGGCTACATATTTGTGCCGTTTGGGGTGGAGACCATGGGACCGTAGGGTCCGGGGGCGCGGCAGCTCCCCAAAGAGCTGTCAGTGCGTTTGGTCGAGGCTTCAGGTGACCAGAGGGCTGGCAGCTATCTCTGTCAAAAGATCAGCCTAGCTATCCAGAGAGGGAATGCTGCCAGTCTTCTGGGCACTGTCCCACATGGTTCCTCTTTGTAGGACATTTTTTATCTGTAATTATTGTAAATCAATGTATATTTTCTTTATAAATAAATGTATATTTTCCTTTTTTAAGTTATTAGTTATTAAGTTATCTTGCAAGCACTGAGGTAAATTAATTTTCTGCTCTATTTATGTTATAATTATGCATTATTTATTATTATTATTCATTTATCATCCTCAAGTATGTGTGAATGTGTGTAAGTATTTTCTATTGTTGTTAATTTATTTAATTTATATTATGTATATATTTATACCAATATATTTATTTACGTTATAGTATGTAAGAGTATGTTCAATTATATATAGTGCACCGTCTACCCTAGTTCTCATCTCTCAGTTTCATCCATCCTAAGGTTGTCTGGAAGAGATCGCTAAAAGCGATAAAACCGCCCATTGTACTTTAGTTAATATTGGTATCCATATTGTGTTGTTTTTGGTGTACAATAAAGAGTTATTGTATTGTATTGTATTAATTTCAATACAGTTAATTAATGCCCTATTTCTTTCTTTGAAAAGCAGTGTAGTGTAATGTTGGCTTAGTCACATCCATATCACGTAAGCGCCTGATTCAAAAATGACACATTTGCTCTATTTGCTTCACAATAAAGTCGAGTGGTAACGATGATATCAACACAGACAGAATGTGTGACATTTGTACATTTACCTATTACCAATAAAGATTAGGTGTATGTACAAAGAAATTGCTCATCCATTATTCATATTTTTTTACAATAATGGAAGAATTAGTATGAGCCATAAATGTGTCATAAGTTTAGGCAGTTAATAGTCTGTGGTATATACCTACTTAACTACTGAAATGTGGGTATTTTTTCCATGCATGTAGGATGTCTCATTGTGTTTAGCTACCAATACAAAGAAACCGTTTTCTAAAGCAGAGCTTATTATCGTTCAGCCGGAATATCATTACAATAGGTTTTATAAAACAGCGGTCAAGTTTCAGGCAGATTCTTAGATAAAAATCTAGGGTGACTGAATTGGTAGCTTAGGACACAGTCGCTATCTGCGTCTGACCTTTTTTGCGCTTAGTTCTTATGAACCCACCGATTTTGATATAGTTTTCACTTATTACATTTTTTTCTGGAAGGTCTATAAAGTTAAGGTTCAAAGTTGCCTCAACGATCGAAGTTTTTATTTTACAGCTAAATGTGAATTGTACGCTTAATTATACAGCTTTGTTTTCTATTTCCGCTAGACATTATGTTATATTGTGTAATTTATGCATGGGTACTTAATTGTATTGAAATCTTAAATCTAGTCTGTACTTAGTACATATTTGTCACTCCTTTATTTTTTCCCATTATTTGGGGTAGACGCAGTAAGTAAATAATTATTTGTCAGATTTTGCATTTAAAATCAGTATCTGCAGAATATTATTTTATCATTTAAATATAATTATACTGACATCAAAAAATATTTTATGACATAACAATATTAACAATACTGTCATTATAACTATTCACAAAATACCCAAACTGCTAAATGCGAAAATAATAATGTTTTTTCTACTGAGATGATAAATAAGTAAGCATCATTATACTTAATAAATATTATACGAGGTCTTATTAAATAGTCATTATAACTTTTATAATAGTTAAAAATCATTCAAGACTGAATTTAACTAAACAACAAGAAGTCACACTTGTCTAGGAAACGAATACAACGTCTTACTAATACCACAGCTAATACTGTGTATGTGTGCGGTAGGTACAGTCAAGAGCAAGTCAAGCTTGACACTACCAGTTTAAGCTGAGCTCTGATTTGTACTGCGCGCCATAGAATACAGGGCCGGGTCAAAGTCCAAAGTGTCAAGCTTAGCGTGCTCTTGACCCTACCTAGGTTTCAAATGTAGTGACCTCAAGTGACATAGGTGTGCTCATTCTGCTTTACAGTGACTAAACTTATTTTAGTTTACTCCTGTCATTTTCTTTCTCCTAGAAAAGAAAAGAGACAATACATATTTAGTCCTGTCAAACTAAAATTAAATTTGTCCTGTCAATTATAGTGTTGTATAGTGGCTGTTTTATACTGCTTAAGTTCTAATCTATATTCTATGTACGATATTTGAACTACTACGTACTTTGTCACTTTAAACACGTTCGCTGCGAAGCCATTTTTCATGGACTCTCAGCCAGTGCGTATGAGGTCTTTTCGAGGCAAGGTTAAACTTCTTTGCAGTGCGTATGAGACCTTTTCAGCCTCACAAAATGTTGTTTTTAAAAAGCACCTTAAATATAGCTCAAAAGTGACAATATTTGCTTGAAACTTTAACATTATATACTGAGATAGTTGCTAAGGTTGAATCTAGCTTCGCCTACAGTTATGACATTTCAGTATTGAGTAAATGAAAAAAATATATATGACATCTTTTCTGCCTCACATCGCACTAAAATAAAGTTCAAGACTAGAGATGGGAATAAAAGAAAGTTGCAGTTACGATAATATTATAACATTTGTTTACGTTTAGGGGTCCTTATAATATCTAGAAATGAAATACCTTTGCATACCTGGAATAATGGAATACCTCGGGGATAGAAGGCATGAGTTTTTTTTATATAACATGTGTTTATAAAAGATCAACCAACAAGTTTTTCATTAAAACAGGGCAAGCAGATCTGTTACACTGGACACAAAATAAATGTTTTAAAGTTTTTTTTGGAGCCTGATTGCTATTTAAAGTTAGCGTTAATTTGTCGTTTTATTGATCCATAATACGACAACCAACTACTTAATGTACCTACAGTTATAAATGTAAAAATCGTAAAAAAGTCAGCAGAGAGTTTCGATACAGGAGCACTGTATCGAAACTTTTCACATCACTAAGCCAGGAAGCGCGGCGCGCGCGCCGCTAGCTCCTCACTCCGTGCGGCTATGAGGCCTACAATTTTTGAGGCAGCTTAGACCTCAGTCCGCACTGTACGAGATTAAATTGTATTCAGTGCGTTTGAGGCCTATTCAATCTCATATTTTATTAACTACGCCATTAAGATATACTTCGTAAGAGAAGCAATTTTATATATTTGTCTTTGTCATACGCATAGAAATATTAATATAGTGACCCCCCGCACAGAGTGAAAGAACGTGATTTTGACTGCCGCACCAGCGAGAAGTCTCGCATGTGGCTTTTTAGACCTCATAACGCAGTGAACGTGTTAAATAAAATTTTCACTCTATAAATAGCATATTTATTATTTTTACAACATTCGTTATCAGCACGAAAGGCTCTTGGATAAAGTTAATAGATTAATATGCCCGCTGATGGTGACACAGTAAATAAAGTACCCGAAAATAATCCTGGAATATCAGTACCAGTAAATATGTCTACGAGCGTCGGGCAGTATGTCGTGTCATCCAATTAAATCCTTATTTAATAGAGAGGGTTACTCAGAGTGGAAATTTAAGATGAAAATGTATCTTATGGGTGAAGACCTGTGGGAAACTATTGCAGGTTACCCTGACTCTAATACCACTTCTCCTGCGGTAAGACCTTACAATGATCAAAAGGCTTTGTCGAAGATTTGCCTAAGTTTAGAAGGTGCTGCTATTACTCATGCGAGGAGTGCACAAACTGCTAAGCAGGCTTGGGATGCTTTGACTGCTGCTTATGAGGATAGAGGTATGGGTCGTAGACTTGGTCTTGAACGCCGATTATACAGATATTCACTAAGTGATTTTAATAACAATATTGAACAGTATATAGACGCGGTTATGCGAACTTCTCAGGACTTAACCGACATTGGCGTAAAAATAGAAGATGCCACTTTAGCTGCCATTCTACTTGGAGGTTTAGGTTCTCATTATGAACCCTTAATAATGGCGTTGGAAAATTCAAATATTCTAATTACTACCGAATTAGTCAAAGGTAAATTGTTGAATGAATTCTCTCGAAATATTGACCAACCCTCCTCATCGGCACTACAGGCCGGAAAGTCAGATGTGTCGAATACTATTAGTACCGCAAATAAAAAGAAGAAGCTGAAAGGTAAAAAGCCTATTATTTGTTATGATTGCCATGTACCTGGACATAAGAGACCAGATTGCCCTCTTAGAAAAGAAAAGAAGGCTAATGTTACATGTCTGCGTTGAATGCCACTGACAATATTCCTTCAAAAGATAAATGGTTTGTGGATTCAGGCGCAACAAATCATATGACTTGCAGAGCTGACCTTGTGGAAAATATGAAACCATTAAATACTAATGAGTCGGTTACTGTTGCTGATGGCAAGAAGCTTCATTGTACTGGACAAGGTGATATAAAGTTTTCTTCTGAACTTTGTGACGGTAAAATATCAGACGTTGTTATTGTTCCTGATCTTAACTGTAACTTAATATCAGTGAAGAAAGCAGTTGATAAGGACTTAACTATTGTATTTGATAAAGTTGGTTGTACTTTTTATAGGAATTTTTCTTGTACTGGTGATGTTGTAATGCTTGGTACTGTCAATGGAGGACTGTACACTTTAGGCTGTACTATTAATAATCCTCGACCTATTGTTGCCTCTAATGTGCACCTTGACTCGTCAGATTTTCAGCTTTGGCATCGACGCCTTGGTCACCTTTGCCGCATTGGTATGGACCAACTGAGAAAGGGAAAGGCGCTGGGCATCGAATACAAGGAAGTAAATAAAGAGCCGTGCGTGCCCTGTGTGGAAGGTAAGCAATCTAGAACCTTTTAAAAGTATTACATACAAGAAAGCAAATTCTCCTTTAGAATTAATTCATGCAGACCTATGTGGTCCTATGTCAACCAATTCTTTTCATAATAAAAAATATTTTTTAATTTTTGTTGATGATTTTACAAGAATGATTTTTCTATATTTTATTTCATCAAAGGTTGATGTTAATAAAACATTTCGCGATTTCCAGTCACTAGTAGAAAGACAATTAGATGTAAAAATTAAGGTTTTGAGGACAGACAACGGTACCGAATTCGTTAATGATCACTTTACGGATTATTTGAATTCACAGGGAATCAAACACGAAACAACTGTCCCATACAGTCCGCAACAGAACGGTGTTGCCGAGCGAACGAACCGTTCTTTAGTCGAAAAGGCTCGTTGTATGTTGTCGGAAAGTAATCTTTCAAAAGCGTTTTGGGAAGATGCCGTTGAGACCGCTGTGTACTTAAAAAATAGAAGTCCACATCGTGCTCTTAATGCTCAAACCCCTTTCGAAATGTGGTATGGTAAGAAACCTGACTTGTCTCACCTTAAGGTATTCGGGTGTAGAGCATTGATCCATACTCCTTCTTGTCAGAGAACAAAGTTGGATATGAAAGCGTCAGAACATATCTTCGTAGGATACACAGATGATCCTCGAAGTTATTTATTTCGTAATGCTGAAAACCCGAGGAGATTAGTCAAGTCACGGGATATAACCTTTTTTGAAAATGTTTTTACAGGAATAAAAGAACCTCAAGCTACTGTTGGTGACAATTTAGATTTCGTATCTTTACCATCAACTTCCCGACCACTTCTAGAAGAATCTCCAGTTTTACCTACTTGCTCTGATGTAAGGGAGATGTCTTCTGAGGATACAAGTAAGAACGTCGTCACGGAACCTGTTATTGAGGAAAGAAACGATGTTATGGAATCTCTTATTGATAATGCTGACGCCGACGTGCCAGGTAATCAATTTGATTCCTCTATGACTCCAACTTATGTAAGTTCTGAAAGACGATATCCACAACGTGATCGTAAGCCTCCAAACTTCTTATCCTATAAAACTCTAATCAGCCCAGATATAGGAAAAGAACCAGAAAACAATTGTGACGCTGTTAAAAGTCACGATAAGGACAATTGGCTGTCCGCCATGCAGGAAGAGTATAATTCCTTACTTCAAAAGGGAACTTGGTTGTTGGTAGATAAACCTCAACATAAGTCTTGTATTCCCTGTAAGTGGATCTTTAAACTTAAACGTGATTCCGCTGGGAATATATGTAGATATAAGGCGCGGTTAGTTGCCAAAGGGTATACACAGGTTTATGGAGTAGACTACTTCGAAACCTTTTCCCCTGTGGTACGTAACTCTTCTCTACGTACACTCTTTGCCTTGGCCGTACAAGAAGACTACAAGATCCGGCATATGGACGTGGATACAGCCTTCTTGAACGGAGATTTAAATGAAGAAGTTTATATGTACCAACCAGAGGGTTTTGTAAAAGACAAAAATAAGGTATGTCTTTTAAAACGCTCTCTTTATGGGTTAAAACAAGCTCCTAGAGCTTGGAATATGAAATTAAAACAAACTTTGTGCGTGTTGGGATTCATACAGACTCCTTCTGAGCCATGTATTTTTACAAAGAAGTATCATGATAATGAATCCTTAATACTGGCAGCATATGTCGATGATCTGATTTGTCTTTACAAAAATGATTTGACGTTTGACAACTTCAAAAATGATATTTGTAAACATTTTTCTTGTAAAGACTTGGGAAATATCGAATATTGCTTGGGCTTAAATGTTTGCCAGAATAATAATGAAATTAAACTATGTCAACGTACATACATAGAGAAAATTCTTAAAAGATTTAATATGTCGGACTGCAAAGGGGCCGATGTTCCTTTGAACGGAAAATTACTACCGTCAAGTGGTTCACAATGTGAAAATTTACCCTTTCGAGAATTGGTCGGTTCCTTAATGTTTCTAGCCGTGAATACAAGGCCAGATATCGCCTTTACGGTAAGTTATTTGAGTCAATATAACACTAAATTTGACAACACTCATTGGAATAGTGCAAAACAATGCTTAAGATATTTAAGTGCGACTAAAGATGTGGGTGTTACTTACAGGAAGACTTCAGAATCTATCTTAAAAGGATATTCTGATGCTGACTGGGCGAATTGCACTGTAGACAGGCGCTCGTATACTGGATACTATTTCGAGCTAGCGGGAGGTCCCATAGCATGGGAGTCGCGTAAGCAACCCACTGTTGCTTTGTCGTCTGCAGAGGCCGAATATATGGCCTTGGCCAGCGCTACAAAAGAAGCTTGTTTTCTGAGTCGTATTATATCTTCGAATTATCAGGTAAAGTTCCCATAGTAGATATTTACACTGACAGTCAAAGTGCACAGAAACTGGCGTCGAACCCAGTCCACTATAACAGGACTAAACATGTAGACGTTAAGTTTAATTTTATTAGGGAAAAAGTTAATGATAATACTATTAATTTAAAGTATTTAGAGTCTGCAGAGCTCCCTGCTGACATTTTAACGAAGCCCTTAGGAAAAACAAAACATAAAGGTTGTCTACAATCTATGGGTTTACTAAACTAAGCCCTTTACTGAAATTGTTTTAGTTACTTGCTAGATTTATTAAGAATCTAGATTAAGGGGGAGTTATGTTGTATAGTGGCTGTTTTATACTGCTTAAGTTCTAATCTATATTCTATGTACGATATTTGAACTACTGTCTATATTGACTTTGTCACTTTAAATAAAATTTTCACTCTATAAATAGCATATTTATTATTTTTACAACATATAGCATTTCCGTGTTTAGTGCTGTAAAGAAATCACGACTAAAATACAGCCTCTGACAGGACTAAATTCGGTAGGTTATCTTCTATCCCTTTTCTTTTTTTTAGGTAAGACAAAGACAGGACTAAACCAAAATAAGTTTAGTCAGTGTAAAGGCCTTACTGACATGATTCTTTGAATTAGTGACAAAAAAAAATTGTTTTCAACTTTATTTTTAACGGTTTTTTATATGGCATTTGTAGCCTGTAAATGCAAATTACCAATTTTAAATTTTTCCGGAAAACTTTCCTAGTAACCTCCTTTTTGTACTATTGGTGATGGACAGTAAAGACGTGCACAACTTTTATTAAACCGGTCCGCGTACACACTTCCGCATAACACCTTTAATTTCTAACAGTAGGTACCTATACATAAATTAGAAATGTTACTAGACCGCGCCGGTATCTACAACTGAACGAAATTCTTGAGGCAAAACTAAAAATTCCAACCGAGGTATTTCTTTTATCACCATCCATGATAAGTCAAAACCTGAAATATAAACAAAACGAAATACAAATGAATTTTCCTAATTGGAAAAAATATGTAGTTAGGTAGTTGTTAGGTACTTCGCGTAGTAAAAAAGACTAAAACGAACATTTTACTAAAATCATGAAATACAGTAGGAAAGCAGCAGTAACAGCCTTACGTTTAAAGAAGCTGCTTCACATGACGACAATCAGTGAGGCTCGGGTTCAAATCCTGGCATGCAGATACCACTGAGTTTTTTAAAAACTTACGTGCATATTCATCTCTAGCTCGACGGTGAAGGAAAACATCGTAAGGAAACCGCAGGTCAAAGAATTATTCTGAGCCATGTGTACCTAAGACCTGGTCCGGTGATAAGTTCACCGCTTATCACGATTAGGAAATTATAAATATCTAACATGAAACACCTAGTTAGCGTCGCTAAAGTTAAATACGTTATTTCTAACCAAAATGTAGATTTAATACAGTACTTGTGGTAATAGTGGCACCAAATTCTCGCCAAAATGCAGCAAGCCGTAACAGTTTCAAGTTGAATGGAATTTTATTTCAGCTCCAACCACATTGCAATTTTGTAGCTGAGTACAAGACAAGCATTCTCAACAAAATATGCGTTTTTTTTTAATGTTATCCAAATTATTGGCAAACAATTCTCTTATTTTTTTATTTTACACGTCACTGCTCTCAGCAACCTCCACCTGCTTCATCTAGAAGTAAAATGATGACATCAATATTTAACAACATAACACACCAACCAAAGAATATCTCGTGAAAAGTGGGTATATCCAGAAATGGAATACCTCTACCTACCCCCTCGGGGATAAAAGGCGTGAGATTATTATTTATTACAGTAAGAAGGTATGTCATGATAGTATTCGATTCAGATCCCGCCAAAAAGCTGTCAATAACTTTTTCATATCTCCGGGCGGAGAGCGGCAAATTTCGGCCCGTTGTGCTAAGCGAGGCTCGGGTTCGAATCCTGGCATGTACCAATGAGTTTTTCAAAAACTTACGTACATATTTATCACTAGCTCGACGGTGAAGGAAAAGAGGAAACCCGCAGGTCTCAGAATTAATTCTGAGACATGTGTAAACAGACCCGGTCCGGCGATGGGCTCACCACCTATCACGTTTAGGGGTCCAATATATCTCGTGAAATGTGGATATATCAAGTAATGGAATACCTCTGCCTACCCTCTCGGGGATAAAAAAGGCTTGATCCTATTGTATTGAGAGTATTATTATATTGTGCTAAACGAAGTTTCCGCTGTCCGCCTCCGTCGATAAGAAAAAAAGTATACACACCTCAGGAAGTAAATAAATAAATGTCTCAGATCACATATTATCTGAGATATTTCTTATTTTACTTCCTATACTATTTTTTCTAGGGAAAGCAATTAAGGAAAGAAATATGAATATTAAAATATTCGATTAATGAAGAAATATTCCAACAACTCCACGAACGACTTCGATCAAACGTTTCGAAATAGCAATATCCAACTGAACTCGGAAAAACTGAATCCCTTTAACTTCCATTATATCGAAATAACTTTGCCGATTGCAAGATTGCTTACAAGTCGCTATTAAAGCAACTACAAAACAACTCAAGGCCAAAAAGCATTAAAGTATAAAAATGTAGTTAGTGTAACTACTTACTACAGTTGTGCACAACAACAAAAAAAAACTATGCTATTGTATAATAGAAAAGTTTTGTTGTTTTGTGCACATACTTGACAAAGGTTGAAAGGTTATTTGTGAATTTAAAACCATAGAAGTTTAGGGGTCCGTAAAATAGTGTAAAGTAGATATTTCTAGAAATAGAATACCTCTGCTAACCCCCGCAGGGAGGGCAGTTTCGACTGTTGTCGATATTGGATCGTCTCCTCCACTCCGACCAGCTGAACTGACAGACTAGTGCAAAATGAAACTCAAAAAAAGAGTAAGATTGCATAGAACTCTAAAGACTAAAAAATCTACTTCAACTTATATGGTTTTCTCATGGATGCCATTGTCAGAACTAGATCAAATTGGGTCTACACAGGAAGCACCAGCTTTCAAATAAAAAAAGAATCATCAAAATCGGTTCACCCAGTGGAAAATTCTGAGGTAACAAACATTAAAAAAAACCTACAGTCGATTTGAGGAACCGCCTCCTTTTTTGAAGTCGGTGGATTAGAGACTAAAAAAAGTAGGGATGGTTCGTTTACTGAGTAGCATCTGGTAGCATGTAGAAAATCATAGATTAAATGGATTTCTGTAGTTTTGAGTAGCATGTAGAAAATCGTATGAAAATTATTTTCTACACACACCTGTCGTCGCACCTGATAGTCTATTTTCATTTTCATTTCAGGTAGCAAGTGTGATTTTTTAACGTTATTTAAACAATGTTTAATAGTAGGCAAGTATAGGATTGTGTCGATAGAACGTCAATAGTAATAACAAGGGATTCTAATATTTCGAAAAGATTCGTCCATGGAGATTGGCTGAATGTAAACAGCAGCCTTTCTTCACCGATTGCTGGTTCCAAATTCAAACCTCCGAGAAGAACCAGCAACACACTCAAGGGCAGCTCTTTTTAACGTCACGTGAATGTATGTAACAATGACCTTAGCTAATGCCCGATGGATAATTTCGATAAATTGACCACGGCTACAGGATGAGATCGTCAGGGCTCGTTAAAAGACAATCATCTGGTCAATGGATAGGAAAGCAAGCGGACTGTTTGCTACGTTTTCGACAGGATGCTGCTACCATCATGATTAATATCATTTGTACCTGCAACAAACAAACGACGATCCGTAAATAGTTTTACAATTAACTGTACGTTTGCTATAAATATCTACAAGCATTATTACCTACTTCGTCGTAAGGATATCTATTTTGGTGGGGATCGCATTTATCTACTTGAGTAAGTGTAACTAGTTATGAAAGACTTTTGTGCAGATTTTTTAAACATCGGAGAAAGAGAGACATCGTTTTTACTAAGTAGGTATAATAAATTTTCGACACCTAATTTCGGTCCCTTTTGCGTGAAGATAAAAATATTTATAAAATTCTTTTATACCTAACTATGTACTTAATAATCTTGGGCAAGCATAATTTAAAATTATCCTAAATTTCAAGTCATAGAAATTTCTGTTTTACCGCTTTTCTTCGAAACCTTAAAAACATGACTTCTAGCCTCGGATATAGCCAAAAAGCCTCTCTAAGGGCTGGGCATGTAACATAAATAAGTTTTCACACCACATGCTCGACATTACCAAATTATATAACGCCACGCCTTGCTTTTTATTGTCTCGCAAAAGGTGAGAAAAGTAGGAGTATTCTCCTTTGGGATAAAGCTGTTTTCGACGAGCTTGAATCCCTCGCTGCACTCAGGACTCCGTTTGAACACCCTCGCTACTAGATTCGCACGATCTTCATTTGTTAAATCAAGTAGGTCACGCCGGCAGAAACAAGTTGCTGTATCCGTTCTATAGCTTTAACATTTCAAAAAGAACATCGAAAATGTCGAGTGATGAAAGTACTTTGACTCCAGAGTCTATTAAACTAGATGCCATAGGCATTGTCAATAATCATTCAATAATCTACTACCATGCAATTGCATTTTATTGTCTCGCATAAGGTGAGAAAAGTAGAGTATATAACTCGGGAATAAAACTGTTTTTGTCTCAGTCTTAATTCCCGAGCGAAGCGTTCAGGATTCAATGTCGCGCCCGTGACATAAAACAGTGCTTTATTCCCTTGTTGTATAATCTACTATTGTAACAGCGTAAAGCTCATTATGTGAAAAAATAGTCTCTCTAAAAAGATCGGTTTTCATAATCGTCGAGGATCAAGGATCGATGAAGCGGTGCCGTGGAGAAAGAAGACTTCGGTTAACGCGTTCTGGTTTCAAGTTTAGCACATTCAACGACAATTAAATTGAGTATAATTTCAATCAAGATCACTGAACATTCTCATAGGTAGGTAAAGTTTATGTAGGTAGATATACATTGAATGTTGAATGAAATGTGTTGTTATTATTGTTTTCGTAACTTGGTAAGTAGGTAGTATTGCCAGAGACGCTACGTTACCTAAACCTTCATGACTGGCCTTTGAAGGATGAACGATCGTGTGCTCGGATCCGAGTGGTCAGTAACCGCCGTATATGGCTCCGCCTACTCTTATCCGAGTGAGACGCATTTGATGTGTTATGGTTTTACATTGTGAGCGATACGCTGCCATATCATAAGTACCTGAAAGGTATTATTATCGATCCTCAATGTGGCCACATATCAAAGAGATTTAAATATAATATATTTAAATCTCTTTGCCACATATAAACCCAATCTAGTTTAAAAAATAAACATCCAGATGTTTGTTTTTAACTTTCTTATCGACTTTCATTATGAGTCATTTAAGGATAATAGGTACTCCAATAATTATAAATTGTTATTGTACCTACCTACTCATTAAAATCGTCACGTGACCTGAGCATGAGCTATTGTTGATCAGTTTTAAAATAATATGAGTTATCCTCAATTTACCTGATAACCTGTGTCAATCATAAAAACCTGACAAGTGCGAGTCGAACTCACCCACTGAGGTTTTCTATGAATAGGTATGTAATAAGTATCCATCATCGGGCCGAGGTCCCTGGATTCTTATCCCATGCTCCTAGGATACTGATCACACTTTAAGCGCCTGAGTTTTATTTAGAATTGCTCGATTAAAGTAATTTATTTATTTATTGGAGCTCAACAGCAACATACTAGGACCTTTAACTTATAAATAAAAAATAAATTAATTAAATAATCTCACGCCTTTTATCCCCGAGGGGGTAGGCAGAGGTATTCCAGTACTGGATATACTTACCCACTTTTCACAAGATATATAGGACACCTAAACGTGATAGTGGTGATCCGACCGGGTCTATTTACACATGTCTCAGAATTAATTCTGGGACCTGCGGGTTTCTTCACGATGTTTTCCCGCACCGTCGAAGTAACTTATAAATATGAACAAAAAATACAGCCATTGACAGAGCTTCACTCATTATATAAAACTAGTGATAGGTGTAGGGTATGCTAGAACTAAGTATTCCGTTAGATTGAAAAAACACAAACTTACGTGTAGGTATATTTATGACTAAAAATAATAAAAAAAGGTAAAGCTTTGTAGCAATAATGTGATTATGGAACTCATATGTGTTTGTGGGTATATATAGGTATGTGGGTGTTTTTTTATGAATATAGTGTACCTGCACTTAACCCTACGCCTATAAGTTTACTGTTAATAGCATATGAAGTTCGGATTACACTTGACTCACTTAGGATGAATGTTTGTTGCAGGGTCAAAACTAGCGGAAGTGCAGAACGTGGGGGTCAGCGGGTGCGCCGAGGACGCAGAGGAATGCGTCCTCAAGAGGAACACCAACGCTACCATCAGCATCGACTTCACACCCAGTAAGTTGTTAATGAAGAATCGAGTCTCGCAGTATGATTGCTTACGTACCTACTAGTAGACTATATTTAAATGTAGATAGGTATACCTACATAGTTAGTTATCAGATTATTCCCTGTAGGTAGGTAGGTATATCACTTGCCAAATTTCATAGTTATATCAGAGACCAGTTATTAGTCTCTGGTTATATATATATGTCAACGGAAAATACCTACCCTATAAAGTTTGATTCTCTTGAGTTTCGAAAATATGGTTTTTGCCGCATAAACGTCTAGATATCTTTTTTTATTTTAACTTACCTATAAGTTTTTCACAGCTTTAACCTCTCAGACCATGAATCACAGACACAATAGATTTTTAATTGTGCCTCGGTTCCAATTGGAACCGGCGATTCTTCTGATTAAGCCGGTTTCGATAGACCTGAGTAGGTACCTCTGTGGTTTTAATTTCAACTCGATACAACAACGCGTTCCCGAGTCAAAACTATTGATAGACACAAGGACAGATGAACAACAAAGTGATCCTATAGGGCTTGTACACAAAACTACGATGCGTCGTCGCATCGTAAAAATGGCAAGTTAGATGTGCTATTTTTGTATTGCAATTTTCTGTGCTGCGACAGTTTTGTGTACAAGTCCATAAGGATTCAGTTTTTTTTCCTTTTGAGGTAGGTAGGTACGGACTATACGGATCCTTAATAAACTGAAACTATTTTCCAGAAAATGACGTGCGCAATCTGGAGACGGTAGTCCACGGGGTGATAATGAATCTGCCCGTTCCGTTCCCGATGCCGCAGCCAGACGCCTGCAAAGATAGCGGCATCAGCTGCCCCCTTAAGGTACCCACTAAGTACAGTGACCCCTTACCAAAGAGATTAAAATATAATAGGACATAGAGGGGGCATTGGGAATATTATCATACACGCTTTGAAGCTTAAGCGTCATGTCAGTTAGTATGAAACTATGAGAGCTGTCATTCGGTCAAAATCGCACTAGACTTTTTCCCACTTGTAATAACTTTTGGCTTCAATATTTCCTCGTTTTGTCCCCTCTATGCCTTTTGATACTCGTATTTTCATCTCTTTGCCCCTTACGAATGGCTACGGTTGCTATTTTCCACCGACGCGACGATAAAGACGGAGGTTCTCAAGTTGACACGTATCTTTATTTTTATGTTTGATCACGCCTAATTTTTGCAGAGTAGGTACATAGGTATGTACCTACCTAGTCCGATTTAGTTTTTTTTTATAGAAATCATTTTAATTTGATAAAATTAATTATTTTTTCACATGATTTCTAGTTTGACTGTGTAAAATTTCACTAGCTACTGGAAATTAAATGAAGTAAATAAAAATAAATAATCTCACGCCTTTTATCTCTGAGGGGGCAGCCAGAGGTATTCCATTACTGGAAATACCCACGTTTCGCCATTATAATCTTTGGCCCAGTGGACCTGCAAACGTATTCACAGAGACTCGATACCGTTTCCGTTCGATTCGAGTCGAATCTATCGACATCGGAAACGAATCTATCGAGATGGGCTGATGTTGGTGTCGAAAACTAATGTCATATGTGACACCAACTGTCATACCAACATCAGCCCATCTCGATAGATTCGTTTCCGATGTCGATAGATTCGACTCGAATCGAACGGAAACGGTATCGAGTCTCTGTGAATACGTCTGCGGGTCTGTTACCTAGGTATCTCAGAATTAATTCAGGGATCTTGCGGGTTTCCTTGACCGTCGAGATAGTGGTAAAAATTGTACGTAAGTTTCTGAAAAACTCATTGGTAGGTACATGCCGGGATTCGAACCCGAGCCTAACGGATGCGAATTTAAGCGGTCTCTTTAACCGCTGGGCTATCACTGATCAAATGAAATGATAGTTACATTCGCGATTTCATAGTTTTCATAAGTTAACAGGCGAGGCATAATATAACAATTTACAAAGCATAGTTACAGACAGTGACAGCTCAGAAAACAACTGAACTAATTCAATTATCCTCGCAAACACCTTCCAACTCAATTCCCAAATCGGTAGACATCGTGGCTGCATTCCGACATTTAGTTGAGCGAGTTGTAGGTACCTTCCCTTGGAACTGATTCTTCGAGAGGTTCTAAGTTTGGTTATGTACCCTACCTAGTATGTATATTTTGTTATAATATATGTATATACCTATGTATTGTCATATAAGTATAAGTAGTTACCATTTTATTTATTTAACTTCATGTACTAAGGAAATGTACACACGGCGAAATTAATGCCTAAAGGCATTATCTACACAGAAAAAAAGGATTTCTTCATTTTAGTAAAACAAATATCTTGGAATATTTTTTTAGACTTAAAATATATCATCTAGATTCAAAAATATTGTGTCGAGTTAAAAATTCTGTTGATCTTACCTTGAAACATTTTTTTTCTCAAAATATGTTATTCAGTCAAGAATTGTAATCTTAGCTTAAAATATTTTTAAATTCTTCTAAGAGTATCAATGTGTCTTGCATCAATAATTTGTAATATTATTAAATAGAGTAATGTTTTCTTGTTTCAAGAAAAAATATTTCATTCCAAATAATGTACCTAGAAATATAATTCTTCGGTTAAGATATTTAGTACTTATTTCAAGAGCACACATTTGCCTTAAATTTAAGTTTCAATACTCTTAGCTTAAAATATTTTAAAATTCCTCTAAGAGGATCAATGCGTCTTGCATGAATAACTTGCAATATTATTAAATCAAGTAATGTTTTCTCAGTTCAAGAAAAAATATTTCATTCGAAATAATGTACCTAGAAATATAATTCTTCGGTAAAGATATTTACTACTTATTTCAAGAGAACACATTTGACTTAAATTTAAGTTTCAATACTCTCACCTTAAAATATTTAGGAATTTCTCTAAGAGGATCAATCCGTCTTGCATCAATAACTTACAATCTTATCAAATCAAGTAATGTTTTTTCAGTTCAAGAAAAAATATTTCGTTCGAAATAATGTACCTAGAAATATAATTCTTCGGTTAAGATATTTACTACTTATTTCAAGAGAACACATTTGACTTAAATTTAAGTTTCAATACTCTCAGCTTAAAATATTTAGGAATTCCTCTAAGAGGATCAATCCGTCTTGCATCAATAACTTGCCATATTATCAAATTAAGTAATTTCTTAATCATAGAAATCGGGTAGTTTGAATTAAAAAACATAATCTTGAATCAATAAACATGCTGCACATGGCTTAGTACAATATTTTCTTGAAATAAAATCAAACTCTATTAAATTAAGAAAAAAATACATAATTTGAAGTAAGTATTTATTGTACTGAAACGAAAAACATTATTACTTATGTAGCGTCACTACATAGAACGGGCCAATAGACGGCCGAGTTCTAAACCGCGCTATCGGAGTTTTCTAATGAGTTTGTATAAATACAACTGTCCAACATCAACCGTTGGACCGTGGTCCCCAGGCACGATCACCTCGCCTGGCGGAAGATCTTCACTTTTCACGATGAAGAAGCATTCCACCTCCGTTCCTCCATACTGGTGACCCTAGACACACCTGGACATCAGCGCAACCTTCTGCAACACCTGGACTTCAGAAGCAGCATCGCATCGCCATCACTCATTACTCATCACTCCCACAACAACCTTCACTCAATATCAGCAGCAGCAGTGGCACAGCAAGCCAGAATCCGCCCAATCAGGTCCATACGCAGCCGACGCACCGTGCTACCTGGTCCTGCAGGCTCACCACTCACAGCGACGGCATTCGGGCCCACGCACAGTTCACCGCAGCCCACGTCCGGATCTTCAGCGGCTGGTCACCCTCGCCGGCGTGGCAGTCTCTGCACACTGAACTACGGGCACTTCAATAGTCGCAGCAACCCGCTCAGTCTCGACTCACCGTAGACTTAGAGCAGCACTGGCACTTGCAAGCTACCTACGAAGCATCGACGCTGCACAAGAAATCGACCTCCGGTCTTGGAGGGGGAGTGATGTAGCGACACTACATAGAACGCGCCAATAGACGGCCGAGTTCTAAACCGCGCTATCGGAGTTTTCTAATGAGTTTGTATAAATACAACTGTCCGACATCAACCGTTGGACCGCGGTCCCCAGGCACGATCACCTCCCCTGGCGGAAGATCTTCTCTTTTCACGATGGAGGAGCATTTCACCTCCGTTCCTCTATACCAATTAGTAAAGTATTTCTTGATCAAAGAATCTGGTAATTTTAAACCAAAGAAACATTAATTTCATCGAATACATTGAATTTACTTGGTCCAATGCTATAGTAATGTTGACCTAAAAAAACACAATCTTTAGGTTATTATTAGAATATTTGAATAAAGAAACTGATATACTTCAGTTGACTACGCGTTTTTATTTTCAAGATTAAATATTTTTAAACAAAAAGTATTGCAATACTTGAATCAAGAAATACATTTCTTACACTAAGAGCTGACAATCATTTGTTAGAAAAAAATTTTTTTTTGATATCCAAGATTATGCCTTTCTTAGATCAAATATATTTTTTGTCCAGTTGTATGATTCTGTCTTGTTTTAAATAAATTTATTTAAGATAATGTTTAGCTGTTATCAAGAAAATATTTCTTTACGTCTATAGGGAGAGGACCATTTTCTTGAATGAAATAAATTTGCTTTGCGTGAAAAAGAACTAATTTATTCTAAGAAATCTGTTTTTTCCGTGTACCAGTCAACCATCAAGCTAAGCAGAAATAGTTTAATCATTATTATCCTAACTAATCGTTGGTACCCAACTTTAGCTTAGGAAGGCACCTACCTTTTATCTATCTGAGTTACATCCGTCAGGTTATCTGGAAGAAATCGCTCGCCAATTGTAATAGGTATATTTTTAAGTAGATTCCTATCATTTATCACATTTTTTTTATTATTGACTTATCTAAGTACTATTGTTGTACAATACCTAACACTTTTTATTTACTTTCTTTTGCAGGCGGGTGAAAAAGCAAGCTACAAAGCGACGCTGCCAATTCTCAAGTCCTACCCGAAGGTCAAGGTCGATGTCAAGTGGGAATTGAAGAGCGACGATGGCGACCTCGTATGCGTCCTGATTCCCGCCAAAATCCACTAAGACCTTTAAAAAATATCATCCCTGCCATTATAATTATTTATCCCACTAGGTGACCCGACAGACGTTAGATATCTTTTCAAAAAGAAAAATACGTTTTTCAACTAATTTTACAACTTTCCGGGACATTTTTCCAATTACTAAAACTGTAAAAATCTTATTTGAACAATTTTTTTCTTAATTGCGCCGTTTTCAAGTCATCAACAGCATTTTTTTTTTATTTGAGCCTGTCTGATCGGTCTGGTCGGTGCCGATTCTGCGACATAATAGCTTATGTACCTACTGCTATAGTGCGCCCGCGGGAACCCTTGACCGGAGATCCCTCGTGTTAATTTTTATTTGATCATGAACGATTAAATCGAATTGAAAGGGTGCCAACCATTCCACATGCCCGGGAGGACAGTCCCGCATTTATCTTCATTATTCTCCTTTATTGACGTGACCCACGTTGTCAAAAAACTTGAAATTTGTCCCGCATTTTATTGATGCACACAAACAATATGGATAAAAACAGAGGCTACAAGAAATAATGTTTCAGCAATGTTATAAAACATTTGTTCATGTTATGAATGTTATGATACAAAAAAGGTGTTTTGATGGGATTTTTTATGTTTAGAAGCTCCATGTCGAACTTACACCGGCTATGTATCATCCATCACACTATATAAAAACGGGACCATAAAAACACAAAATCTTTTTTGTGGTTTCCAAAGTAAACATCGCATTTACAAAGCTTAAAAATTAAAAACTGTGTTATTTAGCCAGTTCTGATGTTACTAGCTAACTTTAATAAAACTGATCGCTTGTTATGAAAGAAAAAAGCCTAATAAGTATTTAGTATTAATATGTAATGAAATAAAATGGCATTAAAGAATCAGGCAGTAGTTTACCAATTGAGTTTTTTCACTGTAGTGTGTGTGTAGCACAATCTTGAAAGTTTTATTTTTTTGCATATTGTACCTACAGTTTTATAGCGTTATAATACGTATCTATTAACTTTTTATTTTATTTATTGATCTTGTCCGAACTTCACCAATTAATGTATTTAAGTAATTCGTTCATTGTGTATGTCCGCCAAAGGTAGGTTAACATTTTAGTTTTTATTACATCATATGAGTGTAAGATAAAAATATGGAGTAAAGAGATATTATTACAAGGCCTTTTTGATTTTATTTATTTACCAATACATATCTATACTAATATTATATAGATGAAAGATTTGTATTTTTGTATCTTTGTTACGAATAAACTCAAAAATTACGGGACCGATTTTTAAAATTATTTTACCAATGGAAAGCTAGAACATGAGTAACATAGGCTGTATTTTATTCCCGTATACCGACCGAAACGAGAACTGCGGGTGAAACCGCGCAGAATCGCTGTTAAGTAAAAAATACTTATTTGACAAAAAACTACTATACTGGCCTATAGGTAGTCTGAAAGACGTTTAACCTCTCAGACCATGAATCACAGACACAATAGATTTTTAATTGTGTCTCGGTTCCAATTTTATTGGTTATTTGGTTTGGCGGTTATTAACTGATTAAAGAAAAAGTTTAGGAAAGAGAATGATTTTCTTCCAACCTCTGGATAGTCTATTAATTTACAACCTTAATCGCAATCATCTTCGTTTTGACGTACGTTGCTTCTTCCGCACATATGTCATTACCGTCAGCGTAACTAGAGCAAGCACTGACAGCGTAACAAATGTCAAATAAAGACGATTGCAATACAATTATTTCTATTTCAATAGACAATGAGCCTCACGTAAAAAAGCAAACACCAAACATTATTCAAATTTAGATCCAGTTTATTTCGTTTCGTAAATGTATTATTATGTATACTTACTACTTAGTTTAACAATTTATCATCATATAAAAATAGATTAAAAGTATATCAATAACATTATTGACCCTGAAAGCAACTGGTTATACTTTTACAAGCATTTGTGTAATATACCTACTCATAATTAATATCAAAGGAATTAATACAGTTTAAAATACTTTCTCAATAATATTGTATAGTATTAAATTTATGTTTCATTAAAACACTATTTTAATAAGATCTTTTTAATAATGTTTTATTTATAGTTTTTTGACTAGCGAGCACCACTATAAGACAACATATTTTGCAAAGTTGAGATTCAACTACATAAGCTGAATAATTATTGCAATGATAAAAAATATATTATTTTAATGATTTGTAGTCCTGTCTTAGAGTCCTATATTTATATTAGAAAGTCATTGTTTTTTACATCAACTGTTCATTCCTAAAAAGCTGTGTGTCAAATTGGAGCAATAAAAATAAAATTGTGGAAAACAATTTACATAATTAAAAACATTACTCTCTTTCTGAGGCAGTCGGATACTTAGTATAACACATGGCAGGGCCTGCTATGAGGGTACTAAGCAACCGATTAACATACACGTATACCACCACCTAGTGATAGCATAATTTTTTTGGAATTGTACCATTTCATTGAACTTATGGTATGATACGGTTTGAGAGTGTGCTCGGGAGTGTGAGTACAAAATTCAACATATCAGGAGAACCAAAACTGAAAAAATATAAATAAGTTCTGGGAGATTTTAAGAAACATTCCACTCAAGTCAAGTTAAAAAAAAAACTCACGCCTTTTATCGGTAGAGGTATTCCATTTCTGGATATACATACATACTTTTCACAAGATATTCTTTGGACCCCTAAGGTGAGCCCATCGCAAACCGAGTCTGTTACACACGCCTCAGAATTAATTCTGGGACACGTGGGTTTCCTCACGATGTTTTCCTTCACCTCCTAGTTACCTTCCTAGTTATGAATATGTACGTAAGTTTTTGAAAAACTCATTGGTACATGCCAGGATTCGAACCTGAGCCTCACTGATTTTCATCGCATGAAGCAGGCTCTTTAACCGTAAGGCTATCACTGCTCTTCAATTACAACTTTGTACCACTAAAATCATCCAGCAACATCATTTCTGCTTTATAGGTTCTTTACACTTGGCACACAACTGTTCTGCCTTCACTTTCCTGAAGTGCACATTGTATTCCTGCCCCAATATCTTCCTGTACATAGATTCCCTGACCGGCACAGCGTTTTCATTGCCACATTCATTTAAATACATATTGTACATCTGTTTGATGTTCAAACTCGGTTCTAAGTACTGTTTTTTTCTTGAAAACTGCTTTAATATTTTTGAATCGACCGTTTTGAAAGACTGAATGTGTAGTCTTACCCTCTCTTTTACTTCTGAGGGCACAGCGTGGATGCTGGCTGCCGAGAGACCTCTCCCGTCGGGTTTCGGTATATTCATTTCAGACTTACTTAAATGCACGTTGTAAACTGGCTTTTGGGATATCGCTAGAGTACCTAAGTAGAAGTTTTTACATACTGTGTATTTGACAGCGCGGACAAGGAAGAAGTACCGGAAAGTGTATTGTCTTTTCAGTGCGTTTTTACTCTGCTTCACGTTGTGTCTCTCAGTGGTATTTAGTAAGAAATGTCTTTTCTCATTGGCATTGAGGGAATAAAACGCTTTGAATATCAGTTCTCTATCAGCATCACCGATTCTCTCATTGCAGCGGTACTTGCAAGAGGTTAAGCAGTTTTTTGTGTTTTTTATGTGTCTCTCGGGCATGTACTTGCCTCGTCTGTTGATGTACGCTTCTCCTCGTTGGTGTTTTACCTTGCGAACGTTGCAGGCCCAACTGTTCGGGTTAGGTACTTGGCTCCGAGACCGCTTTTTCTCTGGAGAGTTTTGATTTACTGGTGGTGCGCTGTTTTCTGTTTTACACCTGGAATATGGAAAATTATCTTGTTACCATGTGTATGTAAAAATTTTTTAAAGGACCCTCTTTCTTTTTCGAACTTTATAAAAAAAAGCATTTATATTTAAAAATTAAAAAGAAAGTTCATGCATGACACTCGGATTCGAGTCCTGTACAAATGAGTTTAAAAAAAACTTACATAAATACTAATACAACTACAAACATTCTAGCTTGATGGTAAAAGAAGACATTGTGAAGAAAGTCACAGGAGTCGCATGTAGAAGAATGAATTCTGAGGCATGTGTAACAGCAACCCAAAACAAAACAAAAACAAAAAGTACACTTTGAAAGTTCAATTGTCTAATAACAAGACACTGACAATCAGGACATGTTTGCTCTAAACTCGTCCATGAAGATTGGCTAAATGTAAACAGCAGCCCAGCACATGTCACGTTTAGGGCTATGTACTTCTCCCAACTCTCTCAGGAAAAACTTTTTCATTTTAAATTACTATTACCCCAATGTTAATAATACCCAGAAAAAATCTGCTTAATAATACCCAGATAAAACCTGGTTATGGTCTCTAAAGACCGATTGCAACTATTGCAAGTGGCCAAAAATTACGAAAAAAAAAAAGTACTATTATGTATTACAAGAACTTACTCAACCTGCTTCTCCTGCACTGTCTGAATTTCTGCCTCAACTTTAGCAACAATGCAATGTTGTTCCTTCAGAAACATATCATACTGTCCATAGTATGGTTGTGACACATCCACCACCATATGCTGCTTGAACATCGGAACTTGGGGAAGTATAACATGCGATGTAAACTGGAGCGGCTGAGACATATCTGAACTCTGTAGGACCTGGGACTGCATGGAAACAGGCTGGATATTGTGTAAGTGCGTTTGCTGACATGACATAATGACATTCTGGCTGCCCGAAACGGGTATGTGCAATGATTCAGTCGATATAGTTTGCTGATACGTGATTTTTCCTTGGGAAGTCTGTAAATTTGGGTGCGAAATGTGGATTATTTGAGGATTCTGTATTTTAGTGTTGGAGCAGGCTGGAGGGTACACTTGAACTATGTGTGGCATGCTGGATGCTTGCATTTGATCCATTGTTGAATTCTGAAAAAAAGTTAGATTTTTTTATTAACATTAAGAATGGAACTTTGATAAGTACATACAGTAAGCATACAATAGTGAAGCCAATATTTATAAACCATGGAATAGCATAGCAATACAGATTCACCCAAAAACAGTGATAATTGTTTTAAAAATAGACCAGACACATTTTAAACAATAAACACAAGTGCAGTGATATAAACACATCAAATGAAGAGCTGCTAGTGTAATAAATAAATAAAAGTAATTGTATTGTTCACCCTGCCTGCACGAAACGGTCAAGTGCACGTCAGGGGTTCCAGATCCAGACCAACGTACAGTAAAAAAACACAACAGTAACATATATTATCATTGAAAAAAACACGTTTCTAATATGGGGACCACTTGTAATTTTTAGCTCATTTATTTTTGTTATAGCGAATATAGTCAATACACAATCTGTGATAATTTGAATCTGTCCACCTATGATGATCATGAGATACACACAACCTACTGCCAGACAGACAGACAAACGGACGGATGGACAGCGAAGACTTAGTAATAGGGTCCTGGTGGCACCCTTTGGGTACGGATCTTTGATTATTATTACTAAAAAATTTATGTACCTTTGGGTAATAATAAAACAGCAATGTATTTATGAAAACTTTCAAAAACTGCTTGTATGTTTACCGTACCTAACAAAATAAACATCGTTGAAGGAAGACAGAAGATAGATAGATTACAGACAGTTCGTTCTTTCTTATTCGTTCATGTGTCTATGGTTACTCATTCATCTTTATTCATGACCATGGATATAAGTTTTTCACCATGATTGTATTCATAAAAAAAGCTGTATTCATAAAAAAGCTGTAATGTTGCTATATGAAATTATATTTACTACGGTTTATAATGTATGGTTAATAAGTTTATCTAGTATTGTACATCAATGATGTTTTCAATAAATAATTTTATTTTGGACTAGCGGGTGCCCAGCGGCGTTGCCCGCGCGGATCCCGTATATTCATGTTACCGTGGAAATTTTCAAAAATCCCTTCACAGCGGTTTCCTGCTCCATATGAAACACCTACATACCATATTTCAAGTTTCTAGGTGTTATCGTTTATTGGTCGTTCGAGTAGTAGTTACGTATTTCTCTTTGTAACCAGTTTTTTTATTTTCTCGTGGGAATGATATATTTTCCTGAAATAAAAAGTACCTACCCTATATGTTGACCCAAGTATTCAGTTATACATACATACATACATACATACATAAGGCTCACGCCATATTGTCCCACAGGGGTAGGCAGAGACGACGGTTCGCCACTTTGCTCGATCTCTGCATACTTCTTTCGCTTCCTTCACATCCATTAGCCTTTTCATGCACGCTCTTTTATTCTTCGCACTCCGGACCCCAGCTTTCTGAAGGACGTCACTAATTTGATCCGTGAACGTCCTTCTGGGGCGTCCTCTTTCCTTGCATCCTTCAACATTCGCACCATAAATCTCTTTCGTTACTCTTCTTTCATCCATACGTTCTACATGACCAAACCAGCGTAACATACCCTTTTCTATCCTTGTCACTACATCTTCTTTCAAACCACACTTCTCTCGTATATCCGCATTCCTCACTCTATCACACAATTTCACTCCACACATTTTCCTCAACGATCTCATCTCCACGGCGTTCACTTTGCTTTCATGCTTCTTCTGCCACACCCAACATTCACTCGCATACATCAGCGTCGGGACCAGAACCGCGTTATGCATAGCCATCCTTGCCTTGTTCGACACGACCTGGCTACTCACAAGGCTATTCAGGGCCCCATTCACTGCATTTCCTTTCATTACTCTTCTTTCAATATCTTTCTCAAACTTTCCATCCCTTGTAAACACGCCACCCAAATACACGAACTCTTTCACTTGCTCAACTTTCTCACCATCGATCTTTATATCACACTCTGTCATACCGTCTTCTCTTTCAAAAATCATCACTTTCGTTTTTGCAACATTCACTTTCATGCCCTTCTTCTCAAATGCTGCATTCATTATATCCAACATCTTTTGCAGCTCAGACGCCGACGATGCAACGTACAAGAGGCATTTGATGGTGGTCTCACTCATTTTCAATCCACAATCACTCTCACGTAAATCATCCAAACAGCTGTCCATGAATAGGTTGAAGAGCCACGGCGATGCTACACAGCCCTATCTAACACCCCGTGAGATGTTAAACCAGTCTGTGTAGGCGCCATTAAGTCTGACACATGCACTGGAATCCTCGTAGAGTGATTTCAGTGCATTTATCAACCGGCTCCCTAACCCAAACTTGGACAGTACATCCCACATTTCATTCCTCCTCACTCTGTCATAAGCCTTCTCCAGATCTATAAAGGCGCAAAACACCTTCTGATGTTTGGCAAGATGTTTTTCTGTAAGGCACCTTAGGGAGAAGACTTGATTCATACACCCCATTCCCCTTCTGAATCCCGCTTGTACATCCCATATTTTCTCATCCGTCTCTCTCATCACTCTTTCGATCAATACCTTTGCATACAATTTGCCGACAATGCTGAGAAGGCTGATTCCGCGGTAATTTTTGGCATCCTGTTGCGACCCCTTTCCCTTGAAAAGAGGCACTATTACAGCTTTTCGCCAATCTTGCGGCACTTTACCGCTGGCCCAACATTTCTTGAAAATGGAGTACAGCCAAGAAGCTACCAGCCCTTTCCCAGCTCTCAGCATTTCGACACATATTCTGTCATACCCTGCAGCCTTACCTTTCTTCATACTTTTCATCGTTCTTTCAATATCATGCATATAAATCTCGCTTTCATCTCTTTCCTCCTCAAGCACATCTACAGTAGGAGCAAGATCTGCTTGAGGTAGGGAGTCATCACATTCAAATAATCCCTCGAAATATTGCTTCCATCGCCTCAGCACTCTGTCCTCTTCCGTTATCAGCTCCCCATTCTCATCTCTAATCACTTTCATCCTTGTATTCTGCGACACTCCTCGGGACACCCGAACTTGCTTAAAGAACAATTTCTGGTTTTCCCGGAAGTTGTCGGATATCTTTCTTTCATTCTTTTCATTCATGTTCTTCTTCATTTGCTCAATCTTGTCTTTCGCTTCACATTTTATCCTTCTGTATTCATTCTCTACCATTTTCACTTCATCTTCAGTCACTCTAGCATCTACTGGTTTTCTGGTCCTCATAGCCAATACATCCAACCATGCTTTCTTCTTTCGTTCAACAATCTCTCTAGCTTCTTTGTTCCACCAGTGGTTTGGGGAACCATTCTTCCTCTTACTTTCTCCGCACACTTCTGTCGATGTTTCTACCACAGCATTTTTAAATATTCCCCATACATTCTCTAATTCGCTTTTTTCCAGGCTATCACAATCGCCCAATCTTTCACTCAATCTCTTCAAATACTCTTTACCTGTTTCCTCGTCATCCAGTCTTTTCACTCTTATTCTTTTCAGTTCTGTTGTCTCCACTTTAGGTCGGTTACGCCAACCCTGGAACAGACCACTCACCCTTGAGATCACAAGAATGTGGTCCGTTCCGACATTCGTTCCCCGGTATACCCTTGTGTCGACAACCAACTTTCTCATTCTTTCATCCACAATCACAAAATCTATCACACTCCTATCCTTTTGTCTTTCCCATGTGTACATATGAATCTTCTTGTGATCAAACAGGGTATTGGTCACAACAAGATTCCTCTCCAAACATACTTCAATCAGACTATCACCATTCTCATTCACTCTTGCATCTCCAAAAGTCCCTAACACTTTCTCGCATTCGCTTCTTTGCACACCGACCCATGCGTTGAAATCTCCCAACAGCACAGGCCTCTCATTCTGATATACCCATATCAAATTTTATCAAAATTCATCCAGTAGTTTCTGCGTGATGCATGCACAACCAGACAGATAGATAGGCAAAAATTAAAAAAACTGGTGTTTTGATATCTACATCGATAACACTACCACTAAAATTTTCAAAAAATATTTTATGTACGGACACGGCCCCGTTAGAATTTTATTATATCTATGTATAGATAATGTTGTACCTACTAGTAAACTTTCAGTCATCCTCAATACCAAAATAATAGAAATTTGTAGCAGAACTAGCCTAGATAATAAACAAAATGAAATTCTGTTTTTAAGTAACAAAAATATATTTGGTATAAAATTACACAACATCAGTAGGTACATTACATAAGTCAGGTTTCTATTTAAATGCTGCGTACTTGTAAAGGATAACCGGCAGCATCACATATATAATCCGGTTCGAGCATTACCTACATTAATGATAACTCTGAGATAAGCATTACAGTGCGTACACTCGAGGTTGGCAGTGAGAAAGAAGGCAGGAAAAATTTCTTCCAAACGCTCGACTTGATGATCTGTTACAATAATGAAAATGAATGTACTATCACATTTATTTTAAAACTGTATGCTTTTGTTACACTTAAGTACCTACATAATAATAAAACACTATTTTTTCTTTGACATAAATATACTATAAGTTTTTATGATATTATACAATATAATTAAACGAGACTAATATAATTTTGTATATAATATGACTATAACTTATATGAAATTGCATTTCAAACTAAATGCTCTTTATTACCTCTTATTTTTACAGAAAACACTAACACAACAGCTTTATTGAGCTTGTTGATAATGTAACATAACTAAGCTAGAGTAAGTATAGCATTTTTTCTTATAGAAAATACATATAATTTGTTAATTCCCTACCTTCTTTTAAATCCAATCTTTTTGTTGAGTCAGTGTAGTAACTACCTACTTACATCTTAGTTTTGACTATGATTGTTTGTTTTTATCTGCGGCTGTTGTAACAGTTAATTACTTGTCCCTAAACTTATTATCTAAGAAGTGGTACACGTAATCGTAGACAACCAGCATGATGGCGCCGCCGGGGCCTAGCCTCAATACCTTCGGTAAGAGGCCCTTGTATAGCGCGCGGAATCTGAAAACAAGGAGAGAATATTATTAATATATTTTGGAAATTGTGTGTCCATAGTTAACTAATACAAAATAAAAATAAAACATAGTTACGTAACGAATTGAGAACCTCCTCCTTTTTTGAAGTCCGTTTCTGATAGAATTCAAAGTACGGGTACAAGGGCAAAAAATCGATCTTGCTAGGAAATTCATTTTCTGAGTAGAACTCATGAAAATGATCATCTTAATTGTCAACAAGTGACAATTTGTATTCATCTATCTCTATATATCTATACTTCTATACTGATATTATAAAGAGGAAATATTTGTATTTTTGTAAGTTTATTCTACTGGACCGATTAAAAAAATTCTTTCACCAATGGAAAGCTAGAATATCCCTTAGTAACATAGGCTGTATTTTATTCTCGTATTGACACCGGAACTGAAAACTATGCGGGTGAAACCGCGCAGAACCGCTAGTTTAAAATAAAACTAAAATACTATTTGTTAATAATATAAAAATAGTTTACCTACATTTTGCATGCACATCAATATTAAAAGTTTTTTTTAAATCATATGTTTATGTTTCTTTTATTATTTATGACTGTAATAAATAACTTAATATGCCAGAGAACTATGTTAATACTAAATTCAATTTATGAACTCATATAAGTGAACTGTATTATTTTAGTTCTTATGAGAAATAAACCTAGATTTAAAAAGCTGGTTAAGCTAATCGGGAGGCATTTGTTAAAGCATGATAATTGCAGGTTTAAACACCACGGTTTCTTTCACCGTTGAGCTAGTTGTAACATCTAGTAAACCTATAAAAAGACGTGACAAAAACTACTAAAGAGAAACTATACGACGCCTGCGTGTACTGAGTAAAGAGAGAGATTCGACCGTTTGGCACAGGTTCAAGACACGAATGACATGTTCACAAAATACGCGAAATTACAGTGAACTGCATTCCTTTTCCTTATGCATCTAATTTAAACCTATGCCTCTTATTTTAGCTCAGGCGAAGATGTATACAGTAATATTCACGATAGTTTGGGACTAAATAACCGTATGTGAATTGTGTCCGACAATTTATTATTTAGGTAGTATTTTATTACTTTGATACCAAGCTGACATTGATATTGTAGCAGGTGGCGGGCTGTTGTCTCTGCCTACCCCTTCAGGAAAAAGACGTGAACATATGTATGTACCAAGTTGAGAAAGATTTAAGGCGCGTTTTTGTTTGCGCGTGAAAAGGTAACGACAGAGTTACTTTCGCATTTGTAATATTAGTATTACAACCAAGACAAATGTAGGTAGGTTAATAGTGGTTAAAATCAAAAACGATATAATAAAGGCTAAAATAAATAAATATTAGTAGGATGTAGGATGTAGTAGTAGGAGGAATGAGTTGCCAGTAGAGGGTTGCAAACTCGGTTCATTTATTTTATTTGTTTATTTATTTAGAAGGTCATTAATAATTGCAATTCATGTCAATAAACAGATGTTGGCTCATTAGCTCTACACTTTCCATTGGCTGCAATCCAACTGTTCTTTCGAAAAAGAGCAATTTCACTCAAAGACGCGTCTAATTTTATCACGACAACGAATGTGGTAGTTATTATTTTTATTACTATACTAGCGGATGCCCAGCGGCGTTGCCCGCGCGGATTTCATTTATTCCCGTTCCCGTGGGAATTTCCGAAAATCCCTTCATAGTGGTTGCCTACGACATATTTAAGACAACTACATACCATATTTCAAATAGCGGGTGCCCAGCGGCGTTTTCCCGCTTGGATTTAGTTTATTCCCGTTCCCGTGGGAATTTCCAAAAATCCCTTCATACCAATTTCCTATGACATAACAGACACCTTCATACCATTTTTCAAGTTTCTAGGTGTTATCGTTTCGGAGTAGTACGTATTTCTCTTTTTAACCAGTTTTTATATTTTCCCGTGGGAATGAGATATTTTCCTGGAATAAAAAGTACCCTAGATGTTGACCCGGGTACTCAGTTATCTCCATACCAAATTTCATCAAAATCCGTCCAGTAGTTTTTGAGTGATGCGTGCACAACCAGACAGACAGACAGACAAAAATTCCAAAAATTGGTGTTTCGGTATCTATATCGATAACTATATACACTACCGTTAAAATTTAAAAAAAATATTTAATGTACAGACACGGCCCCGTTAGAGTTTTATTATATGTATAGACTAGCGGATGCCCAGCGGCGTTGCCCGCGCGGATTTCGTTTATCCCCGTTCACGTGGGAATTTCCGAAAATCCCTTCATAGTGGTTAAAAACGACATATTTAAGACACCTACATACCATATTTCAAATAGCGGGTGCCCAGCGGCGTTTTCCCGCTTGGATTTAGTTTATTCCCGTTCCCGTGGGAATTTCCAAAAATCCCTTCATACCAATTTCCTATGACATATCAGACACCTTCATACCATTTTTCAAGTTTCTAGGTGTTATCGTTTCGGAGTAGTACGTATTTCTCTTTTTAACCAGTTTTTTTATTTTCCCGTGGGAATGAGATATTTTCCTGGAATAAAAAGTACCCTAGATGTTGACCCGGGTACTCAGTTATCTCCATACCAAATTTCATCAAAATCCGTCCAGTAGTTTTTGAGTGATGCGTGCACAACCAGACAGACAGACAGACAGACAGACAAAAATTCCAAAAATTGGTGTTTCGGTATCTATATCGATAACTATATACACTACCGTTAAAATTTTCAAAAAATATTTAATGTACAGACACGGCCCCGTTAGAGTTTTATTATATGTATAGATATAGATTTACATTTCAACTTGTTAGAAGCCGGTTTGGATCGTAGTTGACGTTTGCGTACCTACAAGATTTGCGTGAATCCAAACCAATAGGTTTTATACCTATTTTACAAGCTAAGTATTATTCAATATCATAACCTGCTTCTACTGCTTCCAATAGGTAAGGCAGCCGAAACAACCACTATGCATGTATAACATCAACCTGTGAGCACCGTAATTGATTCATCATCATATCAGCCGGAAGAGGTCCACAACTGGAAATAGGCCTCCTCCAACCATTTCAGCTAATTGCTGTCCACTGCTGACAAAAGCCTCCCCCAAGGAGCGCCAACCATTCCTGTCTTGGGCAGCCCGCATCCATCCACTGCCAGCCACCTTTTTTAGGTCGTCGGTCCATCGTGCCGCAGGGCGCCCTATAATTCGTTTGCCTAAACGCGGTCTCCACTCCAACACGTGTCGGGTCCTCCAAACATCGCTACAATGACCGATGACTTGTGCTTTTTTTTTTATGATAAAAAAGGGGGCAAACGAGCAGACGGGTCACCTGATGGTAAGTGACGTCCGTCGCCCATGGACACCTGCAACTCGAGAGTCACAACTGCGTTTCCGACCTTTGAGGTGGGAGTAGGGGGAGGGGAGGGGGAGGGGGGGGGGGGGATTTGGGCCTCCGGTTACCTCACTCACTCAACGAAACGCAATGCATTGCTTTACGCTGGTTTTCTGTGAGGCCGTGGTATCACTCCGGTCGAGCCGGCCCAAGCGTAAAGAAGCATGGCTCTCCCACGATAAATGCTTCCCGCATCCCTAGTAAAACGGGACTTTTACGAGGTCATCGGCAGATATTGTGGGAGGCCTACACATACTGCACCTTCCGGTACGCGGTCGCCAATCCACAACAAATTGGCGATCCGTGATTGATTAGAGACGCATTATTGAAGTGGCGCGCATTAGTAAGGCATGACATTGAAAAGACCTTCCCTTGAGTTTCTTGCTGGTTCTTCTAGGGGTATTTGGAAATTGGAACCAGCATCTCATCGGTGGAGGGAGATAGGCTGCTGTTTACATTCAGCCAATCTCCATACGAGTTTCGAGTACCTTGTTATTAGACTATTGACCTTTCCAAGTGTCATTTTTTAACTACATAAATAAATTATTATACTTAAGGTCTCCACTTTCCGCACTTTTCTCTATCCCACTGACCTCCTGTATAAATCCTGCAATGTACTAACAGTAAGACAACTTTTCATAATGAGAACAGTACTAAAACAACACGCAGCACTTCCTTACACTACTGAAATTACTAACAAAAGACGGAAAGATATAGTTTGCCCCCAAGGACCTGGAATAAAACATGCTTTCTCATCTAGATTTTACGTTTTCCTAGGACCTCTTCTTTACAACAGACTGAATGCAATATTATGTATGCATCCCCTCAGTTATTATAATTGTAAGAAAATTATCCATGATGCCCTCCAAACTATGTCCTACGAAGATACAGAGAACTTACTAGTAGTGTTAAAGTAAATTTTTTGTTAGATGTAATTCTTTTAGATGCTAATATTGTATACACATTTTTAAAATTATTTTTGTTTCTTATATTATACTTTGTAAGTGATTATTTGTAATTGTTTAAGAAAATATTTAAGGCCTTTTTCGCCTGAAAAACAGGGTTCCCTAGTTCAGGCATATGTGATATTTTTGTACTGTAGTAAGTAAGTATTGGTGCAGGCTATTGTATTTTATATTGTAACAATGTTCCAAAATAAAGTTATTATTATTATTATTATTATTAGAACTTGGCACGTCCTTGGTAATGTCTAGGCCCGTTTGGGAAGGCACTTACCCTGAACCGAAGAAATAGTAATAGCAAAAAACTGGTAACTTTTCACTCACCCTTCCTCTTTGTAAACCATATGCACTGCGCCGAACGTCGACCGGTACTTGATGACTCCCGGCGTCGGCTGCGGTCCCTGTATCCGGCTTTTCGCGACGTCAAACGGTATGTTAACGCAGGATCCTAGGACTCCTGAGGTGAATCCAATGGCTACTTTTCTGAGAAATTCCGGTAGTGGTTCCTGGGGAAAAGATTGACAACATTAACTTAAGCCAGCAGCAGGGACATACATTATTGCTTGCCCGTATTATAATGTCCATTAAGCTTAATTGCTCTCAATACTTTCAGTTAGCTCTTGATCGGGAAGTCTGCTGGACCCAGAATTAGTTCTGAAGCATGTGTAAAAGAGTCTACTCTCTATACGACTTCCCCTAACCTGCAGCAATACATCAGATTGCATCGTGAGTAGGCGTGTTGTAGGCATTGTAGCCTGCTGTACATAGCCAGTATAGTATGATCAACCGCAGCTACAGCAGATTGTAACCTATTTAGGGTTTCGTGTTTTTAAAATAATCTTTGGTTATTTAAACGCTTGTGATTCTATGGTATATCTGTATGTAGAAGTAGACATGCAAGATGTTATCCTAGTCCTTATCAGACACATGTCAGAATAATCAGCAATAACACTCAGATTGTAGCTTATCTGTATCACAAAGATTCAACAAGTTCTATGAGCTTTATCAAATCTGATATCAAAGTTACATACTAGTACTAGTAGATATAAACACATCCTATCATTCAATAAAAACAAGATAATACGGATTGAGTGTGTTTATATTACTTAAAATTTTAACATTAAGTACCTAAATGAATAGGGTTTTCTTATTGCTTGAATTTATAGACAGCACATAACACAGTATTTGGTACGTAGTAATATAGGTATGATATTTTATTAAAACTGATAAGTACACAAGGACATTTTAAGTTAAACACAGTTGTGTGTGACAATAATACAGAACAAAAACAAATTCAAATAAATTTAAATTAGTCGAAACTTCTTTCTGCATTTATAATAATTGAGCAAAAACATACATAAAACAGATATTATTTTGCAATTTCATGTTGTATTATTTTTCTTGGCAAACTAAATCTGCTGCAAGTTATTAAGGTATATTTCCGTAGACATTAACTCACCTCATATTCTGGCATATACCCCTTCACACTGTGGTAGAATCCAAAGTATACCATATTAAAGATACCATTTCTCGCAATAGTCGCTGTCAACCCTTTATTGAGTCCTCTAAAACCAAGTCCGTTTTCTCTGACGATCTGTCTGGTCACTGACCATGTGCTGGGCACTTCGGCCGCTAAGGCCTTGTTTGACTGCAGGGTCACTTTGACCACTTCAAACGGGTTAACTAACACGGCCTCTGTTACTCCAGCGCCAAGACCCGCTAAGGAGTAAGTCTGTAAAACAAACAAATGTTGGTTAGTTTTTGTTAGTTGTAAGTGTTGTAACAAATAAATTCCTATAAAGGATTCTGAGCCATGAGTCACCACCTGGCACTATTATGTTAGGGATTCAAAATATATATTGATGAGAAGTGGGTATTTCAAGGAATGGAATACCTCTGCAACCTCCTCAGGGATAATGGCGTGAGCATATTTTTAATTTATTAAAGTAAAATAATGTATTTAAAAACTAATATAACAATCCATCGCGATTCAACGCGGTAATGCGGCGAGTGTGATGGGCACCTTTGCATTGGGGAGGGCAGGGGGGAGACTTCCGACTTAGGTTTAAGTTTAGTTTAGTTTTAAATTATTAGGTAATTGTTAGTGTATATTTAAATTTATGTTGATGTTTTATATTCAATATTTATTATGTAAGTAACTTTGGTAGCAACTATTTTAAGATAGATAGGAATTCAATTCACTTATTAAATGTCAATACTATTGGTTAAAATATAACAATGTCTATTCATCAATATTTTGCAGTATAGGTTCTGTATAAAAGTCTTATTTAATCCTACAAATGTTATAGACGCCAATGTGTCTTTCTTTGTTTGTGCTTTTGTGTCACGCTTTTTTGTCAAACAGAACAAAGGATCAGCGAGATTTAACAGAGATAGTTTGAGGAGGTGGAAAGTGAAGTGACACAGGCTACTTTCGGTGTTTTTTTTTTTTTTTGAGATTTCTTAAAGTATTGTAACTGTTATTTTATGAATCAGGTTTTTTAAAATATATAAATTTGTAGATATTAATAAAAAAAATAATGGGTATTTTAATGTATTGATTTAAAATGATTATGTAATAATTTTCATTTCACAAATTTCATTTTATATAGGTACCTGTGTTTGGTTGGACGGACACCCTATAGATAAACTGTAATATTTACATAACATTGGGAAAAGCAGTTTTAAGCTGCGAAAAGGTGATAATAAAATATAAATAAATAATATTGTCATAGATAAGAAATGTTGAGACTTCTTATCATATTTGTTATCAGCAAGACATTTTGATGTTGGACCATCTTAGTAGCTATACGAGATGGTAGTAGCGGTAAAGAAAATTATATGGTTTAACACCATATTTATACATACATATGCTCACGTCTTTTTCCCGCAGGGGTTGGCATATAGATGTATATAATATATACTTTTATATTTATTGTACCTGTATTTTTTTATATATTAACTTATTAAAATACATACATGTAACGTTCACTAAAGAGTGTAACGTAAACCGGTAGGGTTTTTCGTACACTCGGAATTCCATGCCAATTATTATTGCATGCCTGTATTTCTCAGTAGCCCTTGTAGGCTGTGGTTGAAGAAAAAAAACTGAATTCCCACAAGACAGTATCAGGGCAACCAGATATAAGTACCTATATCGAAATAACTTTTTTAAAGTAATTGATGTGATTAAAACAATGTCTCTTCGCTATGTTATTTAAATAATTTCAGCGATTTCGTGATGAGATGAGTGATCTTTTGTTTATACCTATGAGATAAGATAAATACATGACTGGTATCAATAAAAATATGAAATGGAAAACCGAATTAAACAATGATAAATAAAAACAAATCTCACTAATGGTGTAGGTGTACTGGAACCAAACATAAAAAACCTTTTGTACTGCTCGAATGTCAGGAATTTCACAGCTCTTTTTGGGGTTTCGGCGAGTATTGGAGGCAGAATACCCTTCCAAAATGATGTCAGTCCTTCGTAGGCGTACATCTTCTTCATACAGTCAATTATTCCTCGATAATAGTGGGGGTCCGAGCTCTTGGCCGATGTTTTCGTCGCCTGAAGCTGCATCCTTGTCTTCACCAGGTCGAGGGGGTGCATTATACACACTTCGATGAAGCCGGCACTGCCGCCCGCACCGACTTGCATTGCCGCCTGCTTCAAAAGTCTTTCAATGTCACTCATCTTGGTAATTTTTTACAAACTGACGCTCTAAATATTAGTGTTTAGATGAGACTGTTTTAGGAACTTCGGATGTATTTCAAATAAAATATTCGGTCCCGCATTTTCGTGCTACCTTCTCCGAAAAACGTATCACAATGTAATGTATGACATGACAAGTCAGAATTATTCAGAATTGACAATGACAAAACAAAATTGACAACAAACTAGTCGGACACTTTAGTCAGTAAAAAATTAAGATAACGGCCGTACATTATATGGTGCGACATTTTCAGAATACTGGCAATACTCACTATACAATACAAAATACCCAAAGGCCAATACACAATTTCAAAAAAAAAAATACAAAATACAGGCTTTTTGGCGGGAATCCGAAGAGGGACGTTATGTTTTTTATATAATTTTCATTTTGCTACGTATTTCGGGTTTTGACTAATAATAGTGATAGTTTATTATGTGACAAGTGTCCGTGAAGGTGTGCAGTGAATGGAAAATTCGATAAAATGCGAGTTATGGACATTTTTGGATTGCCTCAAGAAGTCACAATGAAGTCTTCAGTAAAAGTGCTATCATTTTACTGTTGAGTGAAGTTAGGGATTTAGAAAGTGTTAAAGACACTGTATTTTTGTGCATGGACTCTGAAGCAGGGCCATTTAACTAAGATTAGTGTAAAATAAAGACTTGGTTTAAAGGCCCAGTAGCCAAACCATAAACTCCTTAAAAAAAAAATATACATAGACTTTTTGGCGGGAATCCAAAGAAGGACGTCATCTTTTTTGTATAATTTTTAATCTGATGTATATATTTCGGGTTTTGACTCTTATTTTAGTGATAATATATTATGTGAAGTCTTCAGTACAAGTGCTATCATTTTACTGTTGATAAGGGAGGGATGTAAAAAATGTTGAACACAGAAAATTTTTATGCATGGACTCGGTAGCAGAGCCATTTAACTAAGATTAAACCATAAACTCCTTAAAATATATATATTTAAATATTGTTATGCGCATTTTGGACTCTTGACCGGGAAATGGAAATCCAGAGAGAGACATCATGTTTTATGTTTTAAATTTTCCTGTAAATTGTGGTTTTAGCCTTGTTTTAGCTCTTAATAGTAATAGTTTATTATTTTAAATTCGGATATGCTTTTACCATCAATGAACAAGAAAAAATCAAAATTTTTGAAAACATTCTATTTTTGTGCATGGACTCTAAAGCAGAATAATAAATACTTCGTAAAGGCCAAGTAGCCAAAACTTCAGCTTAAAAAAAAAACATTAATGTCATCCTCTGGTTATTAGTCTGTGGTCATCCCTCCATCTGTCAAAGATGTGTCAAAGATGAAATTCGAAAGTGTTGATTCGCGATTTATTCCATGTATTTTTTCATAAATTTAAAGTTCTAGCCACCATATTGCTAGGCGGTAGTCGTATTTAACTGTAAACACGTACAACACACTTAATTACTAATCAATCGATGTATTTAATGTTTGTTATTGTGCGTACATTGTCATTCAAAATGGCAGAAGAGGACATTCTGGATGGGGATAGTGAATCATGAAAAGATGCAATTGTACACGTGCCGTGTGGGTGTGCAGTGAAATGGACGCTGAAGTGTGGAGTTAGCGTAACAATGGGCTCTCAGACGTTAGAGATCCTGCGCCAAGGAGTCTGGGCATCTCTGACTGGCGGCTGGTTCTACGATCCCCATCAAAATCTGTTTTGCAACACAGTTCACCTGTATATTTGGCTATTTCTACTATGTCTGCCGTTTTCTGTGTACCTGGTAAGCGTATTGGATAATTAATATACATAGCAGCTGTTGCCGTTTATTTTATCCAATAAGATTTCGTGTAATTAGGTCATGGGTATTGTTTTTGTTTAGGGTTGTCAATATTGGATAAGACTAATGGTTGTGGGTCGACGTTACATATAAAGTCTGGCGACAAAGTGTTTCTGGACACCCATAAAGTTGTTTAGCATATTGTCTTATTTGGATTCTCTAGTTTTTGAGATTTCATGTGTACTGTAGTGCTAACAACTTACATAAAACAGTTTGGTACAACTAGATAATGTAAGTGATTGGTTTTTGAGGACATTTATTTATCTGTATTTATATATCAGGCAAGCTTGAGTATTTTTTTAGTTGCGGAAGTATTATGGACCTCCTCAAGCATTGAACTTCAATTGAGCACAGTTAGAATTGTTCATTCTGAGGGTTGTTCTGTTATCAAGCCAATGAGGCACATAAAGCTGTCACTTTTTGACTGTGTTCAATTGGAGCTGGATCTGTACTTAAGTTACACTGCAATACAACCCACATGGATACTGAGTTAAGAAACATTCAAAATTTCACTTCCTATAAGAACAATACTATTTTAGTCAAACTTGGATAAACATTTAATCTTTCAACAATTTATTTACATCATATTATCATCTTCAGCTAGATAGGTAAATACCTTTAGGTATGCAAATTTATATTTAAATGGAAAATTAATTATTTTGCTCTTATGGCAGTTTTGAATCATTACTGATATCAAAAGTATAAGATGGATAAGAATAAGACATCTTTATTTGCTTCAAACATTAGCTTCATTAAAAATGTTATAAAATATGAATGTGCATACATGTTCAGCTAAAAAAAATGTAGCATGAAAATATAAATGAAAGGACAAAAAAAACTTCTTAAAAATTACGCATATCTAACAGTTTGCGAATATTGTAAAACATTTTATAACACATTTGCTCGTAAAAGGTGTCTTATTTCACCAATTTCAATATCGTATTGTATCTCATTACGCCCAAGTTCGGTAAGTGTAAAGTAAAACGCACGGCAACGGTTTATCAAGATGCTCCGTCTTAAAACGAACTGTACTTTTTAAAATCTCAGCAAAGAGTTTTTATGTCAAAAAAGTTTTCAACATTTTATGATTAAAATTAACTTTGGGAGATTAAATACCTATAATAAAGAAATATTTATGTACATAATTATTTAATTTAATTAATTTTGACAGTAAATTACAACAAATTAATCTGTAACAAAAACCCAAAAATATTAATTTACTTTATTAGTAATACTGGCTGTTTTTTGTGCTTTTCCCTAAAAAAAAAATGATGATGCGCGCCGCGAGCTTTCTCTTAACGCTGTATTGTTTTTATTAGTTTACCATAGTCAGAGTTTTATTTTATTTCCTCGCAAATGTGTTATAAAACGTCATATGATATACATGCGCTTTGATAATTACAGCCTCTGCTTATTTGTAGCAATATTGCCTCGGCTGTAATTTTCAACCTACCGCACTTATATCATAATGTACTATTATGTAGAAGCCACTCTTGCAAACTTTTTTTAAACAATCTTAAATTCAATGTCTTAAATTCATCTGGTATTTTATGATATATTCTTACACATAATGTTAAACAGTTTTTGTCATATTTTGCGCTCTATATTCGGATCTAGTTGGTATTTCTTTCATACTGGTTAGGTAGGTAGTCTGTTGGTATCTTTTTAATTGTTATAGGTTTGCAATGTTATTCTGACTAATTTGGCTATCACTACGGGAAGTTAGCGAATCTCTCATACACAAGTTTAAAAATCCCCCACACTGTTTCTCTTGTTACCCTTAGTCCAAGCCACTGGAAACACTATCAATTATTATTATTTAATGAATACACTAGCAGCTCTTGAGCTGATGCGTGTATATTACTGCACTTGTGTTTATTGTTAAAAATGTTTATTGAGTCTATTTTTAAAACAGTTCACTGATGAGGCACTTATCACTGTTTCTGGGAGCACTCCATATGTTGGTGACACAATGTGGTAAAAAGTGTGTTCTGGGGTTGCTTGCACATAGAGGTTAGGTCAGCTTCAATGAGTGCCCTCTTAACCGTTTGTTTAGATTAATTGTATACTTGGCTACAATTACCCCCGTCAGGAGTGCTGGTGTGAGCAATCGTAATCACATAGCCTGTTTATTATTATTATTTATTTAATACACTAGCAGCTCTTGAGCTGATGCGTGTATATCTTGTGATTTATTAATTTTTACACTAGCTCAATGGTGAAGAAAAACATTTGGAGTAAACCCGCAGGTCCCAGAATTGATTCTAAGGTGCAACAGTACCGTGGTCTGTTGATTGGCTCACCACCAGTTGTGTTAGTTAGGGGTATAAATATACTGGTGAATAGTGGCTTTTCCCCCTCTTGGATACAGGCAAAGACATATTTAGTTACTTATTTTCTTTAGATGCAGTGATAGTCTTACAGTATAAGTAAAAGACCCAGTCCAGCGATGGGCTTACCACTTATCACATTTAGGGGTCCAAAGGATATCTCGTGAAAAGTGGGTATATTCAGAAGTAGAATACTTCTGCCTACCCCCTCGGGAATTAAAGGCGTGATATAATTTATTTTATTTTTTATTTATTTATTGTCTTTATTTCTCAATACCACTATATTTTTTTTTATATTTGTTTCTAAATACCCCTTTTTCCTATCAGTACTTCCCGCCCGCGAGCGTCGGCTGGCTGGTGTACTGCGGGCTCGTGGCGCTATTGTTCACCGTTTTGAAACTGCTGAACCACGGGCTGCACTACATGTACGATACGCGCGAGTGCATCGTCGTACAGCCTTCCAAGAGCGAGCCAGGCGCCACCAACGATAACAATGGGTGAGTGGTTAGAAATTACGATTACTTATAATAAAAAATCTATTTATTTATTCAAAATAACTTAAAACTAGCATTAGAGATAAATCTAAGGCGCTAGAAAAGGCAAGTAAAAATATAAAAAAGTACAAGTAAATTAAAAATAAAGTAAGAATAAAATAAACCGTTTATAGATCTCGCTCGCAAAACACCACACGCTCACGACACACACTCGTCCATGCATCCGCGAATATATCACACTCTGGGGCCACCGCCAGGAGCGCGTTGAGCAGCGCGAGCGCCCTTATCAGTGACGAGTTACGGTGTGTCCTTGTCCCCGTCGGCGGTATTGCCAGCAGACGGTGACTACGGCAACGCATATAGTTGTCTGGTACTAACAGGCGACATGTCTGTGCTACCAGCAATGGACAGTCGTTTTCTCCTCGTAACATACGACATACTGAGGTTATCACGGCGTAATTCATTCACGGCTAAATAACTCTTTTTGCAGAGTTATTTATTCCAAACTAGGCTGAATCTGTAATATTATTATTTTCTATTTATTTATACACTACCAGCTCTTGAGCTGATGTTTGAATATCACTGTATTTGTGTTTATTATTTAAAATGTTTGTTAAGTTTATTTTTAAAATAATTCACGGATGGGGCACTTAACACTGTTTGTGTATATATACATACATACTCAACAATTGATATACCTACTTTAATAAATATTAAACACCCAGACTCAAAGTCAATAGATATGTTAATGCACACAAATTGTAACTTCGGGCGGGTATCGAACCCGCGTCTTCCTACTCCGAGGAAGGAACTACCATCTGCTCAAAATAAACCTGCAATAATAATAATAAAAAATCTTTATTTCAGGCAATATTTACATTAATAGATCTTAAATAACGTAAACAGAGGCCCATATTATATATACCTTACAACTATCATACATATAAAATATCTAACTAAACTATTTTACACGTAATGTCGGCAACGTGCGAGCGCTGTCGGCAGGTAGTTGACCTCGGAATTTCCGAAATATAACTCCCTGCGGCCAGAAGTCCTCCTTCATGAAGGTTTCCAGGTGATGGGTTGGTACTCTAACCACAAAAGAATTCAAATTCGTTTTGCGCCGAGACTCCAACCGTTCAACCCTCAATGAGAAAGTGAACTTCTTCACTATGTAGTCTACGACGTCTTGGACCTTCTTAGACCAGTGCAAACGGGACACATACAGTTGCGTCGACGGTACAGCAGGACGCAGCAGATGGTTAGGTCCGGTCGGAGCAGTGCCATGGGTGTTGGCTTCTTCTTCTTCCTCTCTGCTCTTTGGAAGCCCTCCTCATCACAACTGGTTTTTTCTGCCGTAATGCCGGAGTAATTTTGACAATCTAGTCAAGCAATATTGGGCACAGTCAGCCAGGGAATGGGGGACCGTCTAGTGTTATCTATAAATGATAAACTGACTGATTGGTGATATATCAACGCACAGCCTAAACCACTGGGTCTAGAGACTTGAAATTTTGCACATAGATAGCTTATACAGTGTAGGCATCCAAGAAAGAATTTTGCAAAATTCAACCCCTAAGGCGGTGAAATAAACGAGCGAGAGCGAAGCCGCGGGTAAAAGCTAGTATAATGTATATGTAGTCACAGGTCTAAATACCATCTCCGAATTCTAGGAGAGCTTGGTGCTTGCTTGCTTCATATTTCCGCATAAGGTATTAGTTATACAACGCGTAACAGAATAAGCGCAATTAATCATACACCCAAATTTATTTATTTATTTATTTATTTCTTCAACTTACTATACTATCTTACAGGTTTGGCACCTAATGCGACAGTGTAGGTAATCTACCTATACTATAGCAACAATACTTAATGTAACTTTGGAAAATTCGCTCAAAGAACAAGAGAATAGATCGATTTTTTCGGCAACCGAATTTAGCGTGTGCATGGCACGAGTCAGGGGCGCTTTGCCGAGCATGTTGGTTCTCCCACGCGGGACTGCAAACAATCTCGGTCGGCGCCGACGCTGCACGTACCCGTCGGGCACGCACAAGCCTACCCACTGTAGAACGCCTGGGTTGCAGATTTTGCCTCGGATAACACCCAGCATGTAACACGCAAGAGACAAATCTCTCCGGGCTTGTAACCTGTTGTATCCCACCATGCCCAGAACGAACATCGTTGGATACATCAACGGGTAGAATGGATAGACACCGTACAGTCTCAAATATAAATATCTCAAATATTTATTCTGTATGCGCTCTAGCATGAGACTGTATTTAGCCTCATGTGGAGCCCATATGGCAGAATTACATTCTAACCGACTCCTTATCAGAGCATCATATAATACTTTTATGGCTTTAGTATTAGTAAAGCCCTGCGCTCGCCGAAGTAAGAAGCCTAGACTTTGATAAGCTTTTTTACAGATGCTGATGATGTGCTCACGAAATGTAAACTCTTTGTCGAGGCAGACTCCTAGGTCTCTCACCAACTCCGTCCGCTTCATCTGTGCACCGTCTACCATGTAATTGTACTTTCGAGGGGCCCTTGATCGACTAAAAGAGATTACTGAGCATTTCGCAAGATTGAACTGCAAGTTATTTTGTCGGCTCCACTCTACCACCCTATCTATATCCATTTAAAGACGGTCTCAGTCGTCCCCCTGCTTGACGGCCATAAGCAACTTGAGGTCATCAGCAAAAAGTAGGCATCGAGCATTCTGGACCACCTCTGGCAGGTCGTTAATCATGACGATAAACTCCAAGGGTCCCAAGTTACTTCCTTGACTTACGCCTGACCTAGTGAAATATGGGTCCGAAATGCATCCTGAAAACTCCACATATTGTTGCCTGTCCCGCATATAGCTTGCGAATAATTTAAGCACCTTCGGGGTACAACCTATCGCCGCTAACTTTGACAATAAGAATAATAATAATAATTTGAGAATAGTATATTAATATAAAAACATTATGACATCTTCGTACTTTAGTTGTGTCTAACCAATTTTCTTAAACAAAGAGCAATATTAGCACGATTGTCATAGGTAGCACTAAATTCAGCTATGCTAGTTAATTTTTCGGAAAAATTTAACACATTAAAAATAGCTGAAATCGATTAAGAGTCGATACTGAACCAATTAATTTCAGGAATTGCGCTTATTCTGCTACAGATTGTATATGTAGTTTATTTGAAATGTTTTTTTCAAATTTAATATTATCAGCCGAAAAGGCAAGTTGTGGCTCGAAACACTGTACTGTAAACAATATTATGTTTATAAAAGATCTAAATTGTAACCTACAACTAGCAATAAATGTTTATGATTGATTGATTGAGTTGATGATGATAACTACAGAGTGACAGAACAAGCTTAACTCGCCAATTAAAGCATTTGATGGTTGTGATCAATTAATCATGTATATTATTTGTTTACCACTATTTCTACTAGTAAAGAACAGGGTAAAATCGCATGTCTGGTGTAAAAAAAGTAATCAAAGAAAAAGATAGCGACATTGTTTCGTACTATTTAAAGAAATGAAATGAAAAGAAAATTAGAAATGATGATGAAGAACAATGCTAAAACAATTTATCAAAACTAGCTACCCGCCCTCGCTTCGCTTCGGTTTATATACTATATTGCCATTTAGTCCTCCTCTCAGAAGAACACTCCTAGGTTCTTGCTCTCCAGTTAGTAGGTTATGTAAAGCTGTCAATGCATGCAGCGATCGAATATATACATTAAGATTTTATTTTAGATTAAGATACTTTGAGTGTATCTGTGAGTTATTACAGAGATCGGCATTAGGTAGTGTGATTAGGTACCAAAGTAGGTAGAGGATATAATATGGAGTTGTTACTTTTAAATCGAAGCACACATATGAAATGCCAAATTTCATATGTGTGCTTTGTGTCGGATGGGACCGAAACTCAATTTTTTTTCTAGCTAATCCCTTGTCAGTGGGCCCACCGTTTCCGGGAGGGTCCATATACGCCAACACCGAAGAAGCAACAGGTCCTCCACTGACTAAGGGCTAATTAGCCGTACTACTATTACAAATTTTGTTTTTTAGATTTTGTTGATTATCTCCATAACCAGCCACTGCAGAGAAAATCACCTAAGAACAAAAGAAGTTTATATTTAGTAAGTAAATATGATACTGTAGAAAAATCTAGTCCCGAAAATTTCCCGGGAAATTTAGTCCCAAATAAAGTAGTGGTTTTAACAACTCCATATTACATCCTCGTAACAAGTTTACCTACTATGGTACCAAATCACACTACCTAATGCCGATCTCTGTATTAGTAATGTAACCAAATTATGTAGTTTATTCTGTTTTTAGTGTGTACATTTAGTGTCTGCCTGTAAGTGACCATTGCACTTACTTCAGAGTATGTGGCTGTATTAAGTATCGGTGTAATGGTTGTTAATGGACCTTTTTTAAATAAATAAATAAAAAAATATAAAAACGCCTCTTAAATCACTATATCTATTTAAAAAATCCGTTGCGTGGTTTTAAAGATCTAAGCATACATAGGGACAGACAGAGGAAGCGACTTTGTTTTATACAATGTAGTGACTTCGCAGTATTATGGGCCATTTATACGAGGCCAATCCACTAAGACAATCTACTAAGACTGCATACAAAAAAAACGTCAGGACAATGGAATGGATTGTCCTCACGTTTTTTTTGTATGCAGTCTTAGTGGATTGTCTTAGTGGATTGGCCTCGTATAAATAGCCCATTATGTTGGCGAACTTTGTACTATCTTGAGAATTGATATTACACTCCAATTTACAGCTATTTAAAGCCCACACTGCACATACTCATACAGATACTCTATAGACACTCAATGGATATTATCGTTGACTAGTTTTAACTAGTGGAGATAACAATACAGTGGAGGTGATTCTGCCTTACTCCGACTAAACTTATTTTAGTTTAATCCTGTGTTTCTCTTACCTAAAAAAGAAAAGGGATAGAAGATAACCAACCGAATTTAGTCCTGTCAGAGGCTGAATTTTAGTTGTGACTTCTTTATTTATTTTATTTTGTGGAAGACTTACAGACTAATACATTACAGTAAATATCAAATGTAATATAAAATGTAGGCTAATTACAAGTCCACAGAATACAACGCGTCACAGAATAAGCGCAAAAATATATGATGCCTTCGTACTTTAGTAGTGTCTAACCAATTTTCTTAAATAAAGAGCAACAATACTCGAGTTTCCATATGTATAGTTCCATTTTTCGAAAAATTTTACACATTAAAAATAGCTGAAATCGATTATGTAGTCGATACTGAACTAACTAATTTCAGGAATGGCGATTATTCTGTTACATATTGTATATATATTAGCTACATTATTCATCTAAAACAATAAACTATGGTTATGTTAAGTTATGCACTAAAAACGTTATGAAATGCCTTAGTTGACAGGACTAATTTTAATTTGACAGGACTAAATATCTCTCGTCTCTTTTCTTTTCTAGGAGAAAGAAAATGACAGTAGTAAACTAAAATAAGTTTAGTCGCTGTGAAGCTGAATCAGTACCGTGCAAATATTTTTTAGATTTAATATGTAATTAAATTGATTACTGTCTTCAGTGTCTTTATATTTAGTGTTAAGTACTTACGTAATCTCACGACTTTTACCCTTTGGGCTAGGCAGAGACAATAGACCGCCATTCGCTATGAACCTTGCAGATCTCTTGTGCACCCATCCATCAAATGACTTGTGCATGATCGTCGGTTTCGGATAATCTTAACTCCGGTTTTCTAAATGCAAATGAAACCAAAATTTGCCGACAGATTGTTAAATCTCTCCTTGGCTTTGAGTATTAAACCAACAGGAGACGTCACGCGCACTAGTTCCTTTGCAAAAAAGTCTGCCAATTTCTGCGAGGAAACAAACACAAATAATGATAAAACAAACGCATTTTTTGACAAAACAATTAAACGCTAGCTTGAACTAGATGCACACAAATACATTCACCAATCCAAGCACTCCGTGAACTCAAAAAAACTAGTTGTATTTAACAGTTGTGCGCGTTGACCGACACTTTTTTTTGGCAGAGGGGAACGCCTGTCAGTGGCGCCTCCGGTTGGTTTAATACTCAAAGCTTCTTGGCTGTTTTGATTGGTAGAATAAAATAAAGCTTTTCAGCAACCAATCAGAACAACAACATGACAACACTTTAAAATTGGAATTGTTTCACATTTTGTCAAGTAATTTACGTATTACGAGTATGTGCATGATATTGTATAACATTTTGTGAGAAGGACAAATGTAATGCCTTAAATATACTCTGTAAGTTACCTTTCAATTTTTGACGTGACAACGTCTTTTATTTCGATGGAGCCGGCTTCATGCACGAAAAAGTATGACGTATGCGGCGTTCCAGTGCAAGCGAGAGCGCGCAAGGAACGACAAAGAGGCACAATCCATTCCATCAGTATTTACGAAAAAGCATCGTCACGTTCAACTATCGTCAGTAAACCGACTTTACAGACAACCGATTTTTTGATAATTTTATATCTGCAATCAGTCCTTCAACTATAAGCACAATACATCCTATTGTATTGTTCGGTAGCGTTCAGATGCAGTTCCCCACTGGAAACCTCTCTTCATTTCTATATATTTTTTTTCTTTTCTTTCTATATTAGCTGACCTATAATTGTTTTAATTGTAAATTGCAGCGGCGAGGAGGGCATGGAGCTGCAGATGCTGCGGCTGGGCGGCGCCGCAGCCACCAGCGACAACGAGTCCATTACCTCCCTCGAGTACCACAAACCCACCAACAGCACCATAGGTATGAACCTTTGAGTATTAAACCAACCGGAGACGCCACTGACAGGCGTTCCCCTCTGCTAAAAAAAGTTTCGGTCAATGATCATACCTGTTATATACAACTAGTTTTTTTGAGTCCACGGAGTGCTCGGATTGGTGAATGTATTAGTTCAAGCTAGTGTTTAATTGTTTTGTCAAAAAATGCGTTTGTTTTAACATTATTTGTGTGCGTTTCCTTGTCCCCCCCGCAGAAATTGGCAGACTTTTTTTTTTATCACGTTAGGGTTTGCGTAGTCTCTACGTTGTTTTACATAACGACTAGATTCCATTGCGTCTAGCAAGAGCTAGACTAATTGATTTCAGCTAATGATTATATTTTTTCAATGTCTTTCAATAAAATTGAAGATGCTATACCACGGGAAACTACTCAATTTTTGGGACCTGGACTGTGGTTTCTTTTATCAAGTATAATATACATAACATTTTGAATAACAGAGTCCTCAATATCATCACTTACAAGATATTACTCACATTCCAGATTTAAAGGTGGACGTCCACCGGAAAAACAGCTCCGAATCGAGCATTGAGCACGAGGACAGCACCGTATCAGCAAAGCAAACTGAAGCCGCAGCGGTCACCAAATCGGACCTCTGCGTGGCCCCTTCAGACCAGCCCGGGCCTTCTCGCTCCCGACCAGCCCGGAGGTCCAAATCCGCCCCCCGAAGGACCAAACCGCGTCGCACCCAAGCCAGGATAGACGAACTAGCCGAAGAGGGAAGAAACCCCGTCCACGGGCACGACGAAGGCCCATTCGCCAAAGTCAGCAGGCGGTACCACGAGTGCCACCGAAGGGGATCCAGCAACAGAGACTTCTTCAAGGAGTGGCTGTACCTAGACGGGAGCGAGGCGGCCGGGGAGCCCTACCAGTCCAAGTTCGCTCGGCAGCTCAGCTCGGACTCGAGGGACAACTCGGAGCCCACCGCTGGGCCCCCTTTGCCGAAGAAGCGGACCCCCCACAGACGGAGATACAACTACCCCGATGAAAGCTGCACCAAGTCGGCCATGGCGCTAGCCACGCAGTCGTCTAACATGCGAAGGAATTCCAACTCTACGATGTCGACGATACAGTTGCCGTTGCTGAATTCGACGGCGCAGCTCGTGTCGCACATGAGGAGGCACTCCAACAACGCTGATACCGGTTTCTTCGCCAGCGTTGAGCTCGGGGAGTATATGATGGTGAAGGCGGAAGCGCCTAGTGGTGACGGTGACAAAGGCAAAGGGAAGAGCCCAGGTGTGAGAAGAATTAAAAGTGCGGCCTTAGAGATAGGGTGCCCTCCCCCCAGTGTGTCCAATTTATCCCCCCACCCGAACAGTGCGGAGACTATAGGCGGTCAAATGTTGAAGAACCCCAAAAGTGCAGTGATTCCGCCCCCCAGTAAAAGCTTAACTCGTGGACCTCATTTAAACCTGTATCCGCGGAACGAAGCCGGTGAAGGTTGCAGCTACCCGTACCTCACATACGGGTCAGAAATCGTGTACCCTATAGCTGAGATATCAGATGAAATGCAGACGTCACAAAAGGAGTCTGATTTGGATTCGAGCGGTGACAGCTATAGTGAATATGAAGATGATAAGCAGTTCAGGGGATTCGATTGGGACGCAGAGCAGTCGGCACATTCTAGCGATACGGACTACGAGAATAACGGCTCACGGTCTCCATTGCTCGAGCGCACCAACGAGGCAAGAGTAGTGCGGACTAAAACCGCGAGTGACACCAAAAAGCACTGCTGCGAACGACACTCGTCCAAACCTAATTTGGACGAGAAAGCCAAGATAAGACAGAAGAAGCAGTCGAAATCAGAAGCACAGATCGACAAACGAACCGACCGCCCCATTTGCGAGTGCAAATTCAACCCCTCCGGGGACTACTTCGACAAAGCTAGTGCCAGCTCCAAAGATTTGCTCATAGAGAAATCCAGTCTGGAGTCGAACGAAAACACTGAACCGAATAAGGTGACGGAGAAGGTAGTAGAGAAGAAACTGTGGGACCATGACATATCTAACTCTAGCAGTAGCAGCGATACGCTCTCAGACAGACCGGTGGATCATCCGAAGGAGGAGAAAATGGCACCGGAGACTGAAGACTCGCAGCTGACAGCAGATAGCAAAAGCGCTGATGAGAGGAGCGTTTACAGCCTGGACTGGCTTTTCGAGGAGGCTCCACCACCAAAGAGAATCAAAGAGGAGGAACCTGCCACTGCTCAAGAAGCAATGAGCCATAGACTAGCTACAGCACTTGGAGAGTCATCCTCAAACGTTCCAAAAAACTTAGGAGCTATACCAAAGCAGATAAAGAACTTAGCGCGATCCCGAACCTCCTCGCAGAAGGAGAACAAGAAGAGAGATTCTAGGAAAGAGAAAGATGAGAATCAGAATGAAGAGAGTATATCCATGGATGCTGTGGAGGCTCAGGCGGCGCTGGTACAAGGATTGGAGTGCTTGTTCGCAGCGACAAACGCTAACACGGTCGTTATGCCTCCTCCCAATCGGGAGGAGAGACCACGGAGCCATCGCCAGAGCCTCAGAGGAGAAAGAGAGAACTCCCACAAAACCAGGAAGAGATCCATAGAGGAAGTGGCTCAGACGTGCACGAACACCCTGCTTCCCACCTCGATGCCGTTGCTGGCTGCATTCCTCAACTCCAGAGTGGACTTCATACCTTCCTGTCCTGCAGAGACAGCTCCAGCTCCTCCAGAGCCCCCTCAACCACCTGAAGAAGGTCAGAGACTAAGACCTCTGATGGACAGGAACCACAGGAACCGCGTCAGGAAGATCAAAAGGTCGACACGGCAGCGGAATAACCCGTCGGCACAGAGCAACGCGGACAAAAGCAAACAAGTGAAAGTAGAGAGTGCTAATAACAATTCCAGTAGCGTCCACTTCGCGACTTCGTTCGACGATACCACCGATGGAGCTATCCACTGCTTCATGGATGAATACGGGAACTGGATGTCATATACTTTCGACAAGAATAGCTCAGGGATAGCGCTGACACAGCCAGTCCCGTTGACGGAAAAGGCTGAACAGCTCAGGGCTGGCGGCTACATACTCAGGTCACCAGACAACTCTCAAGAAACAGGCGAATGTAGCTCCATTTCCATAGAATCAGAGCCTTTGAACAGTGACAGCACCCCGAAAGCCAAAGACAACCCTGACGGAGCCGCGCACTCGAGCGTGTCGACCATCGTCCCCATAAACACCCAAAACAAATACACGAACACCGCTGTGACAGGGAACAAAAGGTTCTACGTCTTCGATGGGGGAACTGGGGCAGACCAGCCCAGGTCCCCAGTGGCGTACGTGACCGACAGCCTCCTAGAGCAGATCGAAGCGGAGAGACAGTCGCGAATGGGGCTTCCAAGCATGCACATAAACTTCCTCATGAGCCAGCAGCGGGCTCAGCAGCAAGCCCAGCAGGCGGAGAATACGTCCATAAACATCCCCAGTCTGATGCCCTCGATAGGCGAGGAGAGCGTAGAAATGAACATCAGAAGCAAGTTCTCGAAGCTTCTAGACGAAATCGAGAAGGCGAACCAACCGAAACCGAAGAGCTATTACAAGCTGAAGCTTAAATGGTTCGAGTTTAAGATATCGATGGACAGATTGAAGCTAATGGCGTTGTTTGACCGCAATCTGACGTTCAAAGAGACGTTTATTTCCATAGTGTTAGCTATATCAGTGGCTTTTTTAGGATCAATGGTGTTGAACTTGGGTTTCTACAGGGATATTTACGCGTTCTGGTTCTGCTTCATAATGGCGGGCAGCCAGTATTCGCTGCTGAAGAGCGTGCAGCCGGATTCGGCTTCTCCTGTCCACGGATTCAACAAAATGGTGGTTTTTTCCCGACCAGTCTACTTCTGCTTGTGCACTGCTATTTTGTGTGGAGTGCACAGCTACTTAGAACAGTCAACGCCAGTTGAAGAACCTCATAGGAGCAGAAGAAGCGTGGAGGAGACCAAGCCGCTAACGATATATGGAATCCAGATGAACGAGAAAGATTTCTTATACGCCATTCAAGAGATCTTGTCGAAATTCCTCCTGTTTTTTCCTCTGGCATTCAGCTTGGGGCTGTTCCCTCAAGTTAACACGTTCATGATGTACTTGTTGGAGCAAATTGACATGCATATCTTTGGGGGTAATGCAACAAGCAGCTTAAGCGCTGCAGTGTACTGCGTGGTGCGGTCGTTGGCTGCAGTCGGAGTGCTATATGGCTTTGCTTATAGCGGACTGGTGGAAGGCAAGAAAACCCAGCATCAGAACCACAATATACTCTTCTCAATATTCTGCGGTCTTCTTGTACCGATTGCGTATCATTTGAGCCGAAGCGCCAGCGACTACTCCCTCATATGGAACTTGATTAAAAAGCACTTGCTACCACCAGAACTGTACGTAGTGCACAACCCGGAATGCTCTGCCGAAACAGAGAAAGGGGAACCGAATTTGACTGAAGACAAAAAGAACAACTCGGAAAGTAATATATCCAAACAGAACTCGATGGGGAGTTCGGTGTCGAAAATCAATTTTAGTTCGGAAACGAATATTTCAAAGGCACAAAAACGGTCTCAGACCTCAAGCGTTAGCTCGTTGAAGATGGACCCTAGAGGGGATACGATGAACTCCAACACGTCTTTGAAAGACCCTCCGGAACCTGAGGATAAGAGGGAGTCAAGTTCGAAACAGGACCCTGAAAAGCCAGATGAAGATATGGAAGACCCGCTTCCGAAGAAGCTGCAGGAGACGGTGAACGGGAGGCTGAAGAATGACGTGATCGTGTGCACGTTTCTGGGTCTGCTGGTGTTCGGGCTACACTGCACCACGGTGTTCACGACTCTCAAGCCACAATTGAACACTGTAAGTACACGTAGTGCAAAAATGGCTTTAGTTCCTGACCTTGAGTCGAAAACATGATTTAATTTAATATAAGTAAACTTACTTTGTTTAATGATTTATATGTAAAAATATATATAATAATATAATCTCACGCCTTTTTATCCCCGAGGGGGTAGGCAGAGGTATTCCATTACTGGATATACCCACATTTCACGAGATATATTGGACCCCTAAACGTGATAGGTGGTGAGCCTATCGCCGGACCGGGTCTGTTTACACATGTCTCAGAATTAATTCTGAGACCTGCGGGTTTCCTCACGATGTTTTCCTTCACCGTCGAGCTAGTGATAAATATGTACGTAAGTTTTTGAAAAACTCATTGGTACATGCCAGGATTTGAACCCGAGCCTCACTGATTTTCGGCCGGCTCTTTAACCGTCCTTTAATGATTTATATGTGGAAGCTTGTAATTAGCATGTACTTAACAAGTACATGCTAATTACAAGTACTACTTGTCCACAAGGACTACTAATTTGTAAGCTCCCCAAATAATTATAAATAAACAAGTAAGTACTTATTGCATTAGTACTTTCAAATAGTTTATGATTGACGCGGTGCTAGGCGGAGGAGCGGAGAAACTAGGAAATATTTACCAATTGGCATACAAACTCCGATCATCTAATTAGTCCTATCGGTTAATTGTTTCTCGTTTCTTCGCTTCGCTGCCTAGCTCCGCGTTAAGGAACAGGCAGCCTTAATTTCGAAATAAAGTTTACGTATTGTTAGTCAAAGTCAACATTCATTTTATTATGTAGCTAAACATACAGTCGAATTGAAAACCTCCTTTTCAACTGACTTTAATAAAGGAAGAGGTTCTCAATTTGACTATTTTTTTAGTATTATCTCTGAAATCGGTTTTTTATTCTTTGAAATTTATTCTTTCTATTTGAAATTGACTGCCTCTATAAAAGGGTACCCGAAACCGACGATCATGTATGAACCGATTGATGGATGTGGATGAGGCGAGAGGTATGCCAGGATCGTAGCAGGTGGCGGGCTATTGTCTCTGCCTACCCCTTCGGGAAAAAGGCATATTATTATGTATGTATGCTTCTATAGAAGTGGTCCTTATAAAGTGGTCCGTGCTCTAGGCGCTGTGGATAACGGTGGGCTCGCTGGGCTGGGCCCTGCACTACGTGGTCCCGCAGCTGCGCAAGCAGCAGCCCTGGCTTTGCCTGGCTGGGCCCGTGCTGCGAGCGCACGAGCACAAGCAGTACGAGGTCACTGAACCCGCCAGGCTCACCACCGTAGAGAAGGTACAGTTTCCTTTATCTATGCTAATATTATAAAGAGGAAACATTTGTATTTTTGTAATAAATAAACTCAAAACTACTGGACCGATTTCAATTTCTTTTCATTAATGGAAAGTATCCTTTTTGGGAGTAATATGGGCTAAAATTTTCCCACGAAAACGGGACTTAGGGGAGAATGGTACGCTAGTTAAAAATAATATTGGGTCCTTTTACTTTATTTTTTAAACAAAAAGTTTTGAGAAAACTTATTTTATTTTTGTGCATGGTAAATCCTTAATTTCGTGTCGTGTTTAGTGCTGATGGCTAAAGTGCCAATGCCTTAAAATAATAATAAAAAAAAAGACGTGTGGCACTCGGGGACTGCCGCGATACTGCGCTTGTTGATACAAAATGCTATGCAATAGCTTTACCTATTGCATAGCATTTTGTATCAACAAGACTGCCGAAAACAAACGACGTTAGACAATGCACGGCCTTCAAGCCACACGGGTGTTATTTAAATGGTTAGCAGAGTATTCGTAGTGGTGGTAGTGGTAGTGGGAGTGGTGGTGGTTGTAGTGAGGGTGTGTGAGTGGGAGTGGGAGTCAGAGTGGGAGTGGGACTGAGACCGGGACCCGGACTCGGAGTCGGACTCGGACTCGGACTCGGACTGGGACTGGGACTCGGACTCGGACTCGGACTCGGACCTCCGTGCCCGTCGGAGTGGGGAGCGTGAGGTTTTTTTTGTTACGGAATTTCTGGACTCGGACTCTGACTCGGAGTCGGACTGGGACTCGGACTCGGACTCGTACTCGGACTCGGACTCGTACTCGTACACGGACTCGTACACGGACTCGGACTCGGAGTGGACTCGGACTCGGACTCGGACTCGGACTCCGACCTCCGTGCCCGTCGGAGTGGGGAGCGTGAGGTTTTTTTCGATACGGAATTTCTGGATTCGGTCCCCGCGCTCAAGACCCGCGATAGAAGCTGTGCAATAGCTTAAAAACACCCTGTAATGGTCGATTGGTCAGATGTTCGTGTACCTGTGCTTCGTGGAGCGCAACGTGGTGCTCCCCTTGCTGGTGGTGGCCTCGGTGAGCAGCGACGGGCCTCAGCTGGCAGACAAGTTCGGGGATCACGCCGCTGCTCTGCTGCTGGCCGTCTGCGCGCTCAAGTGTAAGTATGCACTCCACAGGCAAACCAGGATCATCAAAGAGAGCAGTGATAGCCTCACGGGTAAAGAGCCTGCTTCACATGATGATAATCAGGGAGACACGGGTTCGAATCTCTATTTATCACTTGCTCGACGGTGAAGAAAAACATTGTGAGGAAGCCCGCAGGTCTCAGAATTAATTCTGAGGCATGTGTTAAAGACCCGGTCCGGCGATGGGCCACCTATCACGTTTGGGGGTCCAAAGAATATCTGGTGGAAAGTGGGTTTATCCAGAAATGGAATTCCTCTGCCTACCCCTTCGGGGATAAAAGGAGCGAGTTTTTTTATGAATAAAGTGGTTTAGTTGTCAATTTTGAATAAGCGCAATTCCTGAAATTAATTTGTTCCGTATCGACTACTTAATCGATTTCAGCAATATTTAATATTAATTAATAGTTAGACAAAACTCAAGTACGAATGCATCACATTTTTTTTTATATTAGTATACTTATTGGGGTGTATGAGGAATTGCGCTTATTCTGTGACGCATTTTATATATTGCTTTCATTTTAATTTCCAGGTCTTCGCCACGCGTACTCTGAACCGGACAGCCAGTACTTGATAGTGGTGTTCGCTGTGCTCCTCTTCAAATTGGACTTCGGCAAGCAGAAAGTCTCGGAGACATTCCTAGTGGACTATTTCATCACGGCCATAATATTCAGCAAGGTCGACGAGTTTTTACTAAAGGTAACTGTGATATTCATAGTCAGTTTTCGTTTTGACAGATAACAAGATCAAGTAACTCATTTGAATAAGTGTCAAATACGGTATTGCTTTGAAACCCCTATTATTATTTTTTATTTAGATTCAGAGCAAATATGTTACCCATTGATTACATACCATATTAATATACTATATTAAATCACAATTATCAGTAATCTACTCTAATATTATAAAGAGAAAACGTATAAACAAGTAACGAATAAACTCAAAAACTGCTAGACCGATTTTAAAAATTCTTTCACCTTTAGAATGCTACACTATCCCTAAGTAACATAGGCTATATTGTATTCCCGTATTCCTGCGTGAACTACGCGGGTGAAATCGCGCCGAACAGTTAGTAAATAAATTAATGGATTTATACTTCAACTAGCAGTTCTGCGCGGTTTCACCCGCGTAGTTCCCGTTCCCGTGGGAATACGGGAATAAAATGTAGCCTATGTTACTCAGGGTTATTTTATTCGTAGCTATCCATTGGTGAAAGAATTTTTAAAATCGGCCCAGTAGCTCTGGATACAAATCTTTCTTCTTTATAATATTATTATAGACATAGATGAATTCATTAACGGAATAGTAATTTTTGGATGAAAGCCAATTTTTTTTGTTAATATGACTGTAAAATGAAGAATATGATTGTAAAATGACTATGTACCTTTATAATGTGGCATGCAATAAATTATTTGTATTTGTACTTTTTCTCAGTGACTTACGGTTAAAGATCCGGCCGAAAATCAGTGAGGCTCGGGTTCGAATCCTGGCATGTACCAATGAGTGCTTCAAAAACTTAAGTACATATTGATCACTAGCTCGACGGTGAAGGAAAACATCGTGAGGAAACCCGCAGGTCTCAGAATTAATCTGAGACATGTGTAAATAGACCCGGTCCGGCGATGGGCTCACCACCTATCACGTTTAGGGGTCCAATATATCGTGAAATGTGGGTATATCCAGTAATGGAATACTCTGCCTACCCCCTCGGGGATAAAAGGCGTGAGATTATTGCGTGTGTGTGTGTGTGTGTGGCAGGTGCAGTTCGTGGTGACGTACATCGCCCCGTGGCAGATAACGTGGGGCAGCGCGTTCCATGCGTTCGCGCAGCCCTTCTCGGTGCCGCACTCGGCTATGCTGTTCCTGCAGGCCGCGGCCTCGGCGCTCATTTCCTCGCCGCTCACGCCCGCGCTCGGTATGACTTTTTTTACGGCTCTGGGTTCAAGCTTTTTTCTTTTATTCCCCTTGTTTTATCTACACTACTGATATTATGATAAATGATCCTTGCTTTCATTTAAAATGCTATTTTATTTAAGAAAAAATAACCTGTATGATTAACCTTTCCGACGGTTATCATATATATTTTTTTTTTCACATGGCGGGTTCGATTCCCGGTTGAAGTTGAGGCAGGCGCTTTAAAAAAACTAAATGCCTTCTTATTGTTCTTGTGTTTCTTTAATGTTCTACTTACGTGCGTGTGGCATGGGCGTGGGAAGCCCTATTTAGATAGTAAATGTATTACAAATTACAAAATAAGAACTAAATTAACAATATCATGGATCAGTAGAATCATTTTAAATTAGTATACAAATAGTCTTATTTCAGAATAAACCTATTAAAATTTATATATATTACCTTTTCGGACCATCAAGTTGATTTTGCGAGTTGAAATCCCAAAATGTAGTATTTCCCAGAATGTTGATTTATTTTAATTTCGTCAAATGTTGAATTCTCATAAAGTTAAAATACCAAAATGTAGAATTCCTCATAAAGTTGAAATCCCAAAATGTTAAATTCCCCAGTGTTTAATGTGAAGTTTGCAGACATTGATGTGTATTTTATTTTATTTTTTAACGATATAAAAAATGACGACCACCCATAACTTTTTACAGAGTAGTCCGATTTCGATAATTGTTTTTTATTTGATAGGGTATGATTTTTTATACTTCGAATTTGGTCCCATTTAAATTTCAGAAAAAAAATACCTCTAACTGTAGAAAAATAGGAAATGAGTAATTGATTTCATTTATTGTGTGAAATTTAATCATAACATAGCTCGGGTTCGGTGACAGTTCACATAAAACAAAAAATTATCGCAATTGAGTACTAAAAATTGAGGAATAAGGACCGAGGCGAGAGACAACACACACGTAAATCTTTGCTCCGTGATTTTAAATAAAAAACCTTACTAAAATAGATTGCCGCAAATCGTACAATACATCTTTCGAAAGCTGCTGTACAGAGCTGTGAACTAGTGAAAATTGTTTTCCAAAATCTTTATCGGTTTGGAAATCACAAAGAAAACAAAATAATCAAATTTCGAATATTACCCTCAACGGTCGGAACGCCCTGACCTACGACAACTCGCGCGGCGCTCGATACTGGTGACTCATCGGACAGCGGCCGAACGCAGCTTAGCGCGCCTACTACGAGCGACAACTCGTCGGTGACGGTGAGTCACATAAAATCTCAACTTAATCACTATTCAAAATGAGAAACTGCGCTGCATGTGGTGAACATGTTAATATAGGAGAACTATTGGACTGCACGAAATGTAAAGGACACTTCAACTATACATGTCTCAATATGCAAAAAGAATATTTTACAACGAATAAACAAGAACTAAATCGATCATGGGTGTGTCCTGGATGCGTAAACCTAAATCGTAGACAACGTAAAGACGACACGCCAGTGCGCCCCGATAAAAATAGTACAGTTATAGAGCCCGAGGATCCAGAAGCGTCATTTTATGAGCAGAGCTTAAATGACACATCAATACTTGGTAATACCGGGCGAAATACACCTCTACTATTAGAAGCCTCCAAAACCTCTACCGAGGTAAACAAAGGAAACGATGTCAATTTAGATCAGATTAACGCACTACTTAAACAGCACTTTGAGAAAAACAATAAATATATTTTATCAGAACTGCGTACTACGATACAAGAACAAATTGAAATATCTTTACTTGAACTTCAGATAACAATAAAACAAACCACAGATAAAATGAAAAGAGAACTAGACGAGAAAATAGAGGAAATGGACTTGAAATTCCAAAGGCTGCAAAAAGACGTCTTAGCGCTACAAGCTGAAAACAAACAGTTAGAAAAGCAGATCAACAATACTATTATACCCCAACATTCAAATGACGACACAGAAAAAAATGAAAAGACATTTGTTCTTCATGGACTTATGTACAACTACTGGGAAACAGAGTACGATCTCACAGAAAGAATAACACACATTTTTCACGATATACTAAATGTAAATATCACAGGATATATAGAAGATATGTCTTTTATAGGAAAAGCTGGAAAAAAAAGACCCTTAAAAATTGAACTTATAAGCAAAAAAATGAAAAAAATCATACTAGAAAATTATGAATACTTCAGAAATACGGGTCTAAGTGTCACAGACTACCTTAACGCAAAGGCACTGAAGGAAAAAAGAGAACTACGGCAAGCCCTCCAGATAGCAAGAGAAAATGGCCAACATGCAATAATACGAAACAATAAACTTATTATAAATGGCAAAATATACTCAAATGAAAACGAAAATAAAGATGAATCAAGTAAGCAATCCATTTCAACTTCAAGGCTGCGAAATTCCTTTCGAAAATAACACCTGTATACTGTACCAAAATGCACGCAGTATTAACAATAAGACTCACATCCTAGAAGCCTTAATTGAAGATAAAGACATCCATGCAATATGCATCACGGAAACATGGTTAAATGCAGCGAAACTGGAACAGTTCAACATACCTAACTATCATATAGGATCATCGTTCTGTCGCAAATCGCAGGACGGGGGCGGAGTTTGTATACTACTGAAAAAATTTATTCAATACCACGAGCGTAAAGATATTGACATGCTGTCAATAGAATCGACATTTGAGATATGCGCCCTAGAAATACCAAAAACAAACCTACTACTGATTAATTTATATTGGCCGGATAGTAGCAAAAATATCGAATTATTTTACATAAATCTAGAAAAACTACTAAAGATTACATTAATGAAAGATAAGAATAAATATATAATTATAGGCGGTGATTTTAACGTAAACTTCCTTAAAAACAATAAATCAAAAAGAACCCTACTAAACTTAATGCTTTCCTATAACTTCCACCAACTAGTAAACGAAGCTACACGAGTTACCCCAAATAGCGCAACCTGTTTAGACCTAGTTTTTACAAATTTTAAGCAAGATGTCAAAGTAAATGTACAGGAATTTGGCTTCTCGGATCACAAAGGGGTAGAGTTATCTATCCCAATAACCACAAAAATTCCTAAACACTTCATTATCACAAAACGAATATATAGCGAAACAAATATTAACAAATTCAAAAAAGAAATACAAAAAATAAATTGGGACGACACACTCAAATTTAAAAATGACGTAAACAAAAACTACAACAACTTCAACAACACACTACAGAAAATTCTTAACATATGTATACCACTAAAAACTATGGTCATAAAAACAAACTCAAAAAAGACATATTTAACACTGGGACTAAAAACATCGTGCCACAATAAAAGACTTCTGAGACTGCTGTTATCACAAACAAATAACCAAATTTTAAAAGACCATTACAAAATGTATAATAAAACTTTAAAAAAAGCTATACAAAATTGTAAAAAAATAAATAACGCACACAAATTTAAAACTTCATACAATAGTACAAAAACAATGTGGCAAATCATACAGAACGAAACAAAAAGACCCGAAAAAAATATAAATAACATACAACTACAAATAAATAACTCTATCATAAGCGAACCAAAAGAAATAGTAAATACTTTTAACAACTTTTTTACGACAATATGCAATACTCAAACAAGCCTAGCAACTAGTTATTATAAAAAAATTCATGAATAAAACAAACAATTCCCTATTCTTAAGACCTCTTAGCCCTACAGACATAAAAACCATAATAAAAAACTTAAAAAACAAAAACAGCTGTGGAATAGACGAAATTCCACCAAAAGTAGTAAAAGAGTGTATAGATGATTTAACTATCCCATATACAACACTTGTAAACCAATCGTTCTCAGAGGGAATATTTCCGGATGCGCTTAAAATATCATTAATTAAACCGCTGCATAAAAAAGGCGAAAAATCTAATCCAAATAACTATCGTCCGATAGCACTACTTCCGACATCATCTAAAATATTTGAATCAGCAATGGCAAAACAAATCTACTCCTTTTTCGAAAAATATAAAATATTCAATAAAAATCAATATGGATTTCGTAAGAACCGTAATACAACATTAGCAGTGTATAAATACTCACAACAAATTCTGGAATACATAAATGATAAGAAGTATGGTGTCGGGATGTTGCTCGATATGAGCAAGGCTTATGATAGGGTCAGGTACGATATTCTTTTACATAAACTTTACGAATGTGGAATAAGAGGAATATCACAAAAATGGTTCAAATCGTATCTAGAAAGTCGCTCACAATACACAGAGATAGAATATACTGATTACACAACAAAAACAATTTATAAAGTTAGATCTGAACAAAACCAAGTAAAAGGATCAATCCCACAAGGCAGTGTATTGGGATGTATCTTGTTCCTAATTTATATCAATGATCTCCCGAATGATATAGATCATCAATGTATATTATTCGCTGACGATATATCAATAATAATACCCTGCTCCACCGCAAGTGAAATAGAAAATTGTCTCGGAAAAACACTACAAAAAATTGAAATATTTCTTACAAATCACAACCTAGAACTAAATTTAAGTAAGACGAAACTTCTACAGTTTAGACCGTACCAGAGAAACCCACTAAACATTAACTTTACCTATAAGAATGAACCATTACAATTTGTAAGGTCAACCACACTATTAGGAATCGAAATAGACTCAAATTTAAATTGGAAGCCCCATATAGAAAATCTATCAAAAAAGCTATCGTCTTTTACTTACGCATTATATAATTTAAAAAAAGTAACCAACTTCAAGACTGCCCTCTCAGCTTATTATGCATACGCACACTCACTGCTCTCCTATGGTATAATTCTTTGGGGAAATTGTACTGAAATCCAGGATATTTTTATTTTACAAAAAAAGTGTATAAGAATACTAACAAATATTGCTCAGACAGATTCCTGCAGACCCTACTTTATAAAGCATAGTATTCTTACACTCACATGTATCTATATATTTGAAACATGCAATTTTATAAAGAACCACATGGAAATATACTCCCCAGTCAAAAATGTCAAGCGAAATAATCGTGGTCTAAACACCCTCAAAAAACCGTTCTCTAAACTAAAACTAGTTACATCAGGCCCACACTCTATGGCTATCAAAATTTATAATCACATCCCAAACTATATTAAGAACACAGAATCAGCAACAGCTTCGTTTAGAAAATTATTAAAACAATTTCTTATATCAAAATGTTATTATAATATAAGTGAATTTCTCAATGATAAACCAGACATTATTATGAAAGATAAATGATATTTATAATTTGTTATACAATGAAACCACCTATGTACATGACTTATTATTATTATTAATGTTATTATTTTTATGGTAAACTAGACATCGTTATGGAAAGTTAATTGTAATATAATTCTATTTCATTATGTATGTAATGAAAACGCAATATTAATTCTTAGAAATAAATTGTTTGGGTCGTTGTTGGTAAAATATGTACAAACTATGAAAACTTAAGAATAAATTAGAATAAAATTGAATTTAATTAGATAGTAACTTGCATGGACATTAATTATATGTGTCTCTAATATTGCCACGCCCCACCGGGGCGCTACATTATATTTTTAACACCAATGTACCTACCTACCTGGAAAATATCTATGTACCTGTATAATGTGGCACGCAATAAATTATTTTGTATTTGTATTTGTAAAAAATGATGACGTCACAACTCAATTGTCAGTACATTTTGAAGTAAATTTTCGTTTTGACAGTTCATTGACTAGGCAGTAAAATACACTAGTTTCAACAGTGAACTGTCACCGAACCCATGCAATGGGAATTGGACTATAGTAAATAGATAGATAACGTGAGTCTTGAGGCTAACTGCCGCATTGTTCTTAGGCAGCGCCATCTTCATGACGTCGTACGTGCGGCCAGTAAAGTTCTGGGAGCGCGACTACAACACCAAGCGCGTGGACCAGAGCAACACGAGGCTCTCCTCGCAGCTCGAGAGGAACCTGGGCGCAGGTATGGTGCAGAAAGAAAAACGTGCTAGGATGGGAAACCTAAATATTTTTAGTGACAAATTCTACTGAAAGGAAATAATATTATGTTCAAAGATTATTGAAAATTCTCTTATGACTGAGATTGTTATTGCTTTGCTTATAACTAATATTATAAAAACTTACTTACTTACACACTACTATTTACTTTTACTTCTACACTAATGTTATAAAAAGGAAAGTATTGTATTTTTGTATGTTTGTAACAAATAAACTCAAAAACTACTAGACCGTATTTAAAAATTCGTTCACCAATTTAAAGCTAGAATATCTCTGAGTAACATAGGCTATATTTGATTCCCGTATTCCCACTGGAACGGGAACTACTGGTGGAACCGCGCAGAACCTAGTTGCAAATAAAGATTTAATTCCAGACGACAACAACCTGAACTCTATCTTCTACGAGCACCTGACTCGTTCGCTGCAGCATTTCCTCTGCGGGGACCTGTTGCTGGGCCGCTGGGGGCAGGTGCAGCAGGGGGACTGCTTCGGTGAGCCACTGGCCAGACCTTGGGATATTCACTCCCACTGTGTACTAATAAAATTGACTTTTCATCTCTCCGGGCGGAAAGCGGCAAATTTCGGCCTGAACGAAGTTGCCGCTTTTTTTTTAATTAATTTATTTATTGCATTCATGTTGTACAGAAGGTCTTAATATTGGGTACAGTTTCGACATGAACCCGGATTGGGCATAGCAATTTTTATCACATTGTAGATCTTAAAACTACTTAGGTCTAAAACTATAAGAATAATAAAAAAAAATAAAAAATTTAAGACAAAATAATTTTCGCCTCCGTCGAGAAGAAAAAACGTGTACACACCTCGGGAAGTAAATAAGAAAGCCTCAGATCACATGTTCGTAGACCTCGGCTTCGCCGTCTGAGACATTTCTTATTTTATTTCCCTAGGTGAGTATTATACTATTAAATTTCATCGATAAAAATAAGTAATCGAGTTTATGAAACATCAATATTCTTAAATTATTTGTAACGAGGTAGGGTAAAACCCAATTATTGACACCCTAGTTCACACTACCAAATAATTGACACCCAACAGATTTTTAAAAAACTAACGAAATAACGATACCCAATTATAATTAGAATAATTAGATAAAACCACCGTATCTATTTGATTATTCTAAATATGATTTAATTAATTTTGAATACTGTTGGGGTGTTTTACCGTATGGAGTCTGTTCCCAGTTCTGGCGTCTGACTACCTGAACTGCCTGGTGCACATCGTGGAGATGGGCAACGGGCTGGTCTCCTTCCAGCTGCGGGGGCTGGAGTTCAGGGGGACCTATTGCCAGCAGCGGGAGGTGGAGGCCATCTCGGAGGGGCCCGAGGAGAGCAGCGGTCGGTTGCTATACTTTTTTCACTTGTTTCTATCTACTATTTCTAGCTACCGATCTAAATCGTATTATGGCTCTTTAAGATAATTGGTTAACTAAAGTATAAACGCATCATATTTTAGGGTTCCGTACCCAAAGGGTAAAACCGCAACCCTTGTACTAAGACTTCGTTGTCTGTCCGTCCGTCTGTGTCATCAGGCTCAAGAACCGGTATCGCTAGACAGTTGAATTTTTCATAAATTGGTAGCCACCGTGCAGAGGAGCCAAGCTCAACCGGCCTCACCGTTGTTCTTCAGAGGGCGTCTGCTCAGGCGGCTACGTTAAAACGGCCTCACCGTTGGTCCTCAGAGGACGTCTGCTCGTGGTGGCCTACTTTAAATCGGCCGCACCGTACTTGGTTCTGCTTAGAAAGCAGCCCAGCTCAACCGGCCGTACTCTTGTTACTTAGAGGGCGTCTGCTCAGGCGGCTACGTGAAAACGGTCTTACTCTTGTTCCTCAGAGGGCGTCTGCTCAGGCGGCTACGTTAAACCGCCCTCACTCTTGTTCCTCCGAGGGCGTCTGCTCAGGCGGCTACGTTAAACCGCCCTTACTCTTGTTCCTCAGAGGGCGTCTGCTCAGGCGGCTAAGTTAAAACAGCCTCACTCTTGTTCCTCAGAGGGCGTCTGCTCAGGCGGTTACGTTAAACCGGCCTCTTTGTTGTTCCTCAGAGGGCGTCTGCTCAGGCGGTTACGTTAAACCGGCCTCACTGTTGTTCCTCAGAGGGCGTCTGCTCAGGCGGTTACGTTAAACCGGCCTCTTTGTTGTTCCTCAGAGGGCGTCTGCTCAGGCGGTTACGTTAAACCGGCCTCACTGTTGTTCCTCAGAGGGCGTCTGCTCAGGCGGTTACGTTAAACCGGCCTCTTTGTTGTTCCTCAGAGGGCGTCTGCTCAGGCGGTTACGTTAAACCGGCCTCTTTGTTGTTCCTCAGAGGGCGTCTGCTCAGGCGGTTACGTTAAACCGGCCTCACTGTTGTTCCTCAGAGGGCGTCTGCTCAGGCGGTTACGTTAAACCGGCCTCACTGTTGTTCCGCAGAGGGCGTCTGCTCAGGCGGTTACGTTAAACCGGCCTCACTGTTGTTCCTCAGAGGGCGTCTGCTCAGGCGGTTACGTTAAACCGGCCTCACTGTTGTTCCTCAGAGGGCGTCTGCTCAGGCGGTTACGTTAAACCGGCCTCACTGTTGTTCCTCAGAGGGCGTCTGCTCAGGCGGTTACGTTAAACCGGCCTCTTTGTTGTTCCTCAGAGGGCGTCTGCTCAGGCGGCTACGTTAAACCGCCCTCACTCTTGTTCCTCAGAGGGCGTCTGCTCAGGCGGCTACGTTAAACCGCCCTCACTCTTGTTCCTCAGAGGGCGTCTGCTCAGGCGGCTACGTTAAACCGCCCTCACTCTTGTTCCTCAGAGGGCGTCTGCTCAGGCGGCTGGTGGTGGTGCGGGGCGGGCTGCGGCGGCGGGCGGCTGCTGGCCCCCGGGGCGGCCTGGGCCCTGCGCTGGCTGGCCTGGCAGCTGGCCTCGGCCCGGTACGTGCTCGAGGGGTACTCCGTGTCCGACAACAGCGCCGTCTCCATGCTCCAGGTCTTCGACTTCCGGAAGGTGCTGCTCACGTACTACGTCAAGGTAACGTGACATTACATTAATCATCATTATAATTAATTCTGAGACCTGCGGGTTTCCTCACGATGTTTTCCTTCACCGTCGAGCTAGTGATAAATATGTACGTAAGTTTTTGAAAAACTCATTGGTGCCAGGATTCGAACCCAAACCTCACTGATTTTCGGCCGGCTCTTTAACCTTTAATATTTTTACATTGTTATTATAAATTGAGAAACACCTTCGTGTCCACAGAGCATAATCTACTACACGATCCAGTCGCCAAAGCTGGAGGAATGGCTCTCGTCGCCGCTGGTCGCGGAGGCCCTTAAGCCGATGGCCGAACGCGGGTTCGTCGACCTCGACCCCATCTTCAACGTGAACCTCGACGAAGACTACGATTTCAGAGCTTCAGGGATCACCAGGTTAGTTTCATTTATATACTCGCCGTTCCGCAGTTTCACCCGCGTAGCTCCCGTTCCTTCGGAATAGGGGAATACGATATAGCTTATGTTACTCAGGGATATTCTAGCTTTCCATTGGCAAAAGAATTTTTTAAATCGGTCCTATAGTTTTTGAGTTTATTCGTTACAAACATACAAAAATACATTCTTTTCCTCTTTAAAATATTAGTGGGGACTAGCGGGTGTCCAGGGGTGTAGCCCGCGCGGATAAAGTTTATTTCCGTTCCCAAGGGAATTTTCCAAAAAACCCTTCAACCAATAAAAATGAACCTTTCTAAACAGAAAGGTTCATTTTTATTGGTGTATAATAAAGAGTTGTTAACGTTAACGTGACACTTTTGCGTGCGTGTAGCCGGCGTCCATCGATTTATTAAAAAAATGGTCATCTCACGAAACTACTCCAGTGTCATGCATTTAATGTATGTGTCGTGCCCAGATTATAGAATTGAACATTTCATGAAATGGCCCACCATTTCATAAAATAGTCTAACATAACCTAACCAAATTATGAAGTGATCATTTCTAAGCCACGACCTAATTATGCATTGTGCAACTTAATGTCATGCCACTAGTTTCGTAACGTGCGTAGGAGCCGCTTCTGCGCGGTGTACGGCGAGTGGGTGTGCGCGTGCGCAGCCCGCCGCGGCGCGGGATGGCGGCGATTGGCCGCTGCCAGGGACTCGCCCACCGTCACGCTCTGCTTCGCGCTCAGCCTGCTCGGACGGAGGGCGCTCGCCGCAGCACAGCACCTATCCTCCTCCAGGTACTGTCTGGAAGAGATCCTGATACACCTTCAATTTCATATAAGCCTTAACGACCAGGAGTGCGATTTTTGAATCTCATTGGTGATATCAAAATCACCGGTGACTAAAATTATCACCGATGACTTTAATGTCACCATTTTCCAAAAGCCGTATTTTTGAAAGTCACACGATGTTTACCAACATGCAGAAATTTTACAATGTCAGTCAGAGACAATCTTCCCGTTACGTTCCTTTTTACGCAGATGTTATAGTGTTGCCCTTGATATCGGTTTTTATTTTCTCATACTATAACTTAAAAAAGATTCATCAAATTGGTCAATCGTAAAACGTAACGTATTTGTCAGTGTCATGTTAACGAAAATTAAAGTTTTGAATTGAAAAATTCACTAGAAAAGGACGAATAAAGAGAACATAACACAGATTTTACAATATATAAGAAAAGGTAAGTACATTTGTTAGTGGCATATGTTTTACAAGTATATTTAACTTAATAATTGTATTTACTAATAACTTGGATGGATATTGTTTTATTTAATTGAGAGGTTTTTTATATTTTCAATAAATCGTCGCAATCACGAAATATCACAATCGAGCCTCGCTGCTAATTCTTCCGAAAAAACATACTTTGGCACTTTTGGCAGATGTCACATACGTTAACTGTCAAAAACAATCACATGGTGATTTCAATTACGAGTGGGTAGGGGCACTCGTAAATCGATATCATAGGTATGACAAATGTAAGTCACCGATGAGTTTCAAAAATACGAACTTTCGGAAATCACTCACATCGGTGAGAATTAGTCACTTGGTGAGATTCAAAAATCGACCCCCTGGACATACGGTCCATAATTGCATGAAAATAATCAAAACGGAGCTTCCACAGCTGAGCGCGTTTTTATTCTTATCATGCAATAGGGATGTTAACACTAATCACAAATTAATGTTTAGTGTAAATTTTGTAATAGTTTGTATTATTAGAATATCAAAAATCCCATTTTTATAATATAATGTTACACAATAAATGTATTATAAATAATTTTAAATGCTATATTTATAATCTGTTGTCACCTGACTGCAAACACCAATAAGAGCTTATGACGTCACTAACCGCAAAACAAGCTGTCAAAGACTGTTTACTTCTCTGCATTTTCTTTCTTTCTGTCTGCAATCGCGACCAAAGTTTTGCGGTTAGTGACGTCATGTCAGTCACTTGACAGTTGTTAGAGTTTTAGCGGGAAAATTCAAAATTACTTTGTATATTTTCTCATCGAAAATACTAAAATTTTTTAGTATTTTCGACTAAATTTTAACATCCCTATTATTGACTATCTCTAAATGTGTCGAATGCGCTCCGCCGCGCTTCCAGCGGTGTCCTGGGCCTATGTGTCATTCACCTCATGGCCACAAAGCCCTCTCATAAAGTAACAATGACAATTACAAAAAAGGTTTCCTTCATGTTTATGACCATTTAGTGTTGATGAATAAATCGGAATAGAAACGGCGTGAGATTATTCATTTTATTTTTTAATTAACTGATGAACATCGAATTTAGGTTACATTACAGGCGAATCCTCGTCAGTCAGGGAGGCAATATTGTAACGTAATGCTCTAAATCGAATCTTAATGTGAGGGAGCTTTAAATAAATAAATGCACTGTAGTCCAATTGAGTTTGTATCGACTAGTGTTTTTTTAATTTTTTTTAGTTTCCTGTTAGAAGTCGTTTTTTTTTGTTAAAAATTTGTAATGATTTATGGTCCAGTAGTTTTTGAGTTGATTCTTTACAAACAAACAAGAATACAAATCCTTCCTCTTCATAATATTAGTTTAAATATATATATTATACTCATACTGGTCTCGTATCTAACTGCGGGTGTTGCGTGTGCGCAGCGTGGAGTTCTTCCTGTTCGGGCTGCACTCGCTGTTCAAGGGCGACTTCCGGATCACGTGCGCCCGCGACGAGTGGGTCTTCACGGACATGGCCTTGCTGCACGCCGTGCTGGCTCCGGCCATCCGGATGGCCCTCAAGCTGCACCAGGTAACCACTGCTAGGCACATCTGACGGGGCTCAGTTGGTGCTCCCGTGCCATCCTGCCTTCTGAACCGGAGGTCTTGGGTGGTGTGACCCACAATTTATTATTATTATTGCTAGCGGGTGCTCTTCGGCGTTGCCCGCGTGGATCCAGTTTTTTGCCGTTCCCGTGGAAATTACAAAAAAAACATTCAAGGTGTTATCGTTTTGGAGTAGTACGTTTTCTCTTTTTACCCAGTTTATTAATTTACCCGTGGGAATGAGACATTCTCCCGCTGTAAAAAATACTCTATTCGGTTATCTCTACTTCAAATTTCATCAAAATCCGTACAGTAGTTTTGCACAACCAGGAGTTCGATTTTTGAATCTCACTGGTGATGGTGATATCAAAATCACCGGTGACTAAAATTATCACGGATGACTTTTATGTCACCATTTTCCAAAAGCCGTATTTTTGAAAGTCACAAGCTGGTTTTCAATAAATCGTCGCAATCACAAAATATCACAATCGAGCCCCGCTGCTAATTCTTCCAAAAAACATACATTGGCACTTTTGGCACGATGGCACTACGTCAACTGTCAAAAACAATCGCATGGTGATTTCAATTACGAGTGGGTAGGGGCACTCATAAATCGATATCATAGGTATGACAAATGTAAGTCACCGATGAGTTTCAAAAATTCTAACTTTCGGAAATCACTCACATCGGTGAGAATTAGTCACTTGGTGAGATTCAAAAATCGACCCCCAGACATATTGGTGTTTTGAGATCTACATCGATAACTATAATATACACTACCCCAAATTTGTTTTTAAAATATTTCGTGTACAGACGCAGCCCCGTTAGAGTTTGATTATACGTATAGATATAAAAAATGTACAGTTGAGTCTGTTGTGTATCCCAGGACCACTTCATGTTCCCCGAGGAGTACTGCAGCAGCGCGGCCCTGTTCGCGGCCATCTCGTCGCACGCGCAGCGGCTCGTCATCTGCCACGAGGCCGCGCCCGCCTGGCGGCACAACGTGCTTCGCGGGGCGCCTCATCTGCTCGCGCTCAGGTCAGAAACTAGCACTCAAATTATATATTCAAATGAGGATTAGTACAGTTATAGCAAATCCATTAGAAATATTATCCACGTTATTCTTTATGATATAAGAATGATATCTCTTATTGAATTATCCAAATCGGACCATTACTTACGAAGATATTAAATAATAAACATACTCAATGATCGCGAGAGCGTGTACGTCACAATGAGGGAACCAAGTACGGCCGGCCGGCACTCAATGATCGCGGGAGCGTGATGACGTCACAATGAGGGAACCAAGTACGGCCGGCCGGCACTCAATGATCGCGGGAGCGTGATGACGTCACAATGAGGGAACCAAGTACGGCCGGCCGGCACTCAATGATCGCGGGAGCGTGATGACGTCACAATGAGGGAACCAAGTACGGCCGGCCGGCACTCAATGATCGCGGGAGCGTGATGACGTCACAATGAGGGAACCAAGTACGGCCGGCCGGCACTCAATGATCGCGGGAGCGTGATGACGTCACAATGAGGGAACCAAGTACGGCCGGCCGGCACTCAATGATCGCGGGAGCGTGATGACGTCACAATGAGGGAACCAAGTACGGCCGGCCGGCACTCAATGATCGCGGGAGCGTGATGACGTCACAATGAGGGAACCAAGTACGGCCGGCCGGCACTCAATGATCGCGGGAGCGTGATGACGTCACAATGAGGGAACCAAGTACGGCCGGCCGGCACTCAATGATCGCGGGAGCGTGATGACGTCACAATGAGGGAACCAAGTACGGCCGGCCGGCACTCAATGATCGCGGGAGCGTGATGACGTCACAATGAGGGAACCAAGTACGGCCGGCCGGCACTCAATGATCGCGGGAGCGTGATGACGTCACAATGAGGGAACCAAGTACGGCCGGCCGGCACTCAATGATCGCGGGAGCGTGATGACGTCACAATGAGGGAACCAAGTACGGCCGGCCGGCACTCAATGATCGCGGGAGCGTGATGACGTCACAATGAGGGAACCAAGTACGGCCGGCCGGCACTCAATGATCGCGGGAGCGTGATGACGTCACAATGAGGGAACCAAGTACGGCCGGCCGGCACTCAATGATCGCGGGAGCGTGATGACGTCACAATGAGGGAACCAAGTACGGCCGGCCGGCACTCAATGATCGCGGGAGCGTGATGACGTCACAATGAGGGAACCAAGTACGGCCGGCCGGCACTCAATGATCGCGGGAGCGTGATGACGTCACAATGAGGGAACCAAGTACGGCCGGCCGGCACTCAATGATCGCGGGAGCGTGATGACGTCACAATGAGGGAACCAAGTACGGCCGGCCGGCACTCAATGATCGCGGGAGCGTGATGACGTCACAATGAGGGAACCAAGTACGGCCGGCCGGCACTCAATGATCGCGGGAGCGTGATGACGTCACAATGAGGGAACCAAGTACGGCCGGCCGGCACTCAATGATCGCGGGAGCGTGATGACGTCACAATGAGGGAACCAAGTACGGCCGGCCGGCACTCAATGATCGCGGGAGCGTGATGACGTCACAATGAGGGAACCAAGTACGGCCGGCCGGCACTCAATGATCGCGGGAGCGTGATGACGTCACAATGAGGGCGACTACTCGGTGAACTTCGCTAGGAATTCGGTCATAACTTTGGCAATTTTTGTCGTAGAACAAACATTTTTGTACTGTATGTTAAGGATTTCTTAGCTCTATAAATCTGCATTCTCAACTAAAAACGTTACGGATCCTCATTCAAAACTTCTCATTTCAGACAACAGAGATCCATTAGGTTGTTAGTTAGGCCACAGAATAAGTAATAGTACTACGTACAGAAGGTTCTCTGTTAACAAATTCCCTGTTTAGGTATGTCAAACGTGCCTAAATGTGGCCTTCTCCTTCTATCGCATACAACGCGCTCTTTTGTAGGCGGAGCCTTAGATCTAGGGTTGCCGGCAGCTCGACCCATTTAATTATATGTTAGTAGTAGTAGTTAGTAGGTATAATAGTGTATTTTACCTACGATTATTCTTTATTTAGGTACTAAAGACCACCCAACTGAACAAAAGCTGTGTAATTTGCCTTTAGATTATGTTATGACTTCAAAACTGCCTGTTTCTGCAAAATGTAGGACGAAGACATACAACTGGGTTATCTACATACATACATTATATAATGTAAAGAAAAATAGTTTATTAAAATTCAATATCTATACAACCAATGCGCGGCAACCACTAATAGACCGCCGGGTGGCGGCCGGCCGCATGTACTTGTAGCAAAGCGATGACGTCACGCAGTGTGCCACCCTTGGTTATGCTTAAAACTATGTTAATACTTATATTCTACAAGTGATTTTGTAATTTGGGTTAAGTGCCTCATCACTGGACACTCAACCCGTTCCGCAATGGACTTCAGGAGGCTGTTGGGGATGACACGAATTCTGTTCAGTAGCGACGCCGACTTTTTTCGAAGCACAGCCATAAAGCTGTCGATATAATATGACATGAAATTAAAAATTAATAAAACCCCCAGAACAATAAATACATATAAACACAATATACACTTTAAACTTATAACACCCCTCTCTTTTTGGGTCGGGAGTTAAAAATGAAAATGTATTTGTTTCTGTAGGTAATTGAATTACACTTAAAAATGTCAATAGTATAATGACAAGGCACTCTTTCAATTTCAATTTATTTATTCATTATTCAATAGTAACATAACAGTTTTCTTAAAAAAAAACCAAGGCGTTACAATGATTAAATTTAAATACTTACAAATTGCAGTCCATGAAGATTGGCCAAATGTAAACAGCAGCCCATCTCCACCGACGAGTTGCTGGTTCGACCCCGAGAAGAACCAGCAACAAACTCAAGGGCAACTAGAATAAAATAGAAACACTTTATTGGCTTAAACAATACGCAATATAAACGAAATAACAGTTAACAAATCAGTAAAGAAACATGAAGAAGGTGTAAAGCGTATCATGCAAGAAAAGGGCCATGGCTTAGCACTATGTCACAGCAAAGAGCAGATAGCCTTATGGTTAAAGAGCCTGCTTCACATGATAAAAATCAGTAAAGCTCGGGTTCGAATCCTGGCACGTACCAATGAGTTTTTCAAAACTTACGTATATATTTATCACTAGCTCGACGGTGCAGGAAAACATCGTGAGAAAACCCGCAGGTCCCAGAATTAATTCTGAGGCATGTGTAACAGACCCGCAGGCGTAGTCACGGAGGCTCGATACCGTTTCCGTTCGATTCAGATCATGAGTGAAAATTTTTCCGAATCCTTATGTCACATATGACATCAGTTTTCGACACCAACATCAGCCCATCTCGAAAGTGTTCGACAGATTTTCCGATTCCGAGTCGAATATCGAAGCTCCGTGAATACGCCTGCTGGTCCGGCGATTGGCTCACCACCTATCACGTTTAGGGGTCCAAAAAATATCTAGTGAAAAGTGGGTATATCCAGAAATGGAATACCTCTGCCTACCCCCTTGGGGATAAAAAGGCGTGAGATTTTTTTATTTACTTAAATTTAACATAATTTTGTACTCATTCTAATAATCCTCGCCAAACTGAGTACAGTTTGTTGGCGAGATAGCTCTTCTTCATTGCATACATTTTAGTCAGAATATATCAACTAATTCTTTTTTTATTAAATCCTTAATATTTTTTTAGAATAAGTAAATAAGCGGGGATTTTTAGAATAAGTACAAAATTATGTTATGAATGATTAAAATAATAATAATAAAAAAATACTACCAATATGATATGAGTGTAGATAGAAGATCCATTATTACTCACTAGCGACCCGCCCCGGCTTCGCACGGGTGCAATGCTAAAACTAAAACCTTCCTCTTGAATCACTCTATCTATTAAAAAAAACCGCATTAAAATCCGTTGCGTAGTTTTAAAGATTTAAGCATACAAAGAGACATAGGGATATAGGGACAGAGAAAGCGACTTTGTTTTATACTATGTAGTGATGACTGTACACGGTTGCAGGCACGTGATGGACGAGGGCAACGTGGACGACTACAAGATAATAATGCTGAACAAGCGTCAGCTGGGCTTCCGCGTGATCAAGCTGAACCGCGAGTGCGTGCGCGGGCTGTGGGCTGGTCAGCAGCAGGAACTGGTCTATCTCAGGAACAGGAACCCCGAGCGGGGGTCCATACAGAACGCCAAGCAGGTCGGGGCACTTTGACATTCATTGCTTCTTCTGTACATCTGTCAATACAGCCAGTGGAAGAAGAGAGAAATCGCAAAACAAATGTCAAATAAAGACAATTACGATTACAATTATAAATACACAATAAGGCCTTAGTTCACATTCCAACTATTTATGTAAATATTACTACTACTAGCTGTTCCGCTCGGTTTCACCCGCGTTGTTCCCGTTCCCGTGGGAGTACGGCAATAAAATAAAGCCTATGTTACTCCCTGATAATGTAGCTTTCCATTCGCGTTTTTTTAAAATCCGTCCAGTAGTTTTTCAGTTTTTTCGTTACAAACATGCAGATCTTTCCTCTTATTGTAGATGTAGGTTATGGACGAAGAATAGTGGATTGTGTCATAAGGGAGCAAAACTATATTTTTACGGCGAGGGCGTTTTTTTAAATCACGAACATAGTGAATGAGTCTAGGATAGAATCCCGAACGTAGTGAGGGATTCTAATGTAGAATCATGAACGAAGTGAGGGGTTTAAAGTACGTAGCCCAAGGTAAAAATAATTTTGCGACCGAATGATACACTCTGCTTTTCATACCCTTGCTATGAGAAAAATTGTTGTAGACATTGTTTGCTTCTTTTTTAAATATTTTCCGGTATTTAACTATCACTGCAGTCACTGCTACTTGAATACTTTTTAAAATATAAAATACACAAACAATTCGATGTCAGAATTCGAAAATTTGGCGAAAAATAAAATGTAAATTGTGAAAAATAAGTATGAAAGCGCGCGCATTGCCACAGCAATTTTTCTGACAGTGTGGCACAACCATCGAACCCCATTCAGCCTTGTCAGCATATAAGTTACTCTATGCTCGTCAGCCTAATGCGGCGAAAAATGGAACTAATGTTTTGTTATAGTACTTATGCTACAGTGGCGCCAACATTAGATGCAAACTTATTTTGTTAATCTCTTTGGCTAAGAATGTTGCGGGATATTTTTAATTCCAAATTCAAAACACTTTTATTCGCACTTATTAAAATCCTATCGAAAAAGACTTACTTTGATCCCTGTTATTGAGGACCAAAACGTCACTTTTCGAATAGATGGTATGAAAACGTATTTTCCGTACGAAAAACTGAGAGGCACAATTACGAATAAAACACGAAGAGTTTGTAGTGCCTTGTTTTTAGACTATTGACGTGTAGCGACACTACATAGAACGCACCAATAGACGGCCGAGTTTGTTTGTATCGATGTTTAATAATGAGTTTGTATTAATACAATTATCCAACATCAACCGTTGGACCTTGGTCCCAAGCAACGATCACCTCGCCTGGCGGAAGATCTTCCCTTTTCACTATGGACGAGCATTCCACCTCCGCTCCTCCATAGACGTTTCTAAGTGTATTTTTGTCAAAGTCAAAATTCATTTGTTAGTGTAAAAAAATATTTTTTTTACACTAACAAATGAATTTTGACTTTGACTTCTCACCTGCTGTCCGAACATGATATTGACAGTAGTGAGGTGACATTGCATACTCTCGCAGGCCCTCCGCAACATAATAAACTCGTCGTGCGACCAGCCCATCGGGTACCCGATATACGTGTCCCCCCTGACGACTTCATACGCGGACACTTCGCCTCCGCTCAGGGAGCTCCTCGGGGGGCCGGTGACCGTCTCGCTGATCAGGGACAAGCTCGTCGGCGCATGGAGGCGGTGAGCAACACCTGCATACATTTGATAGATTTTAACAAAGAGATTTAAATATAATAGGGCATAGCGTAATTGCGTAATGTCCACTTCCCGAAATGAATGAATGAACGAATTTTATAAATCATTAATTAAAAATCAGTCGCGTGCGCGCATCCCTTACGATCTGACGTGCGATATTCGTGTGAAGGACAATGTCCTCAAATTTGGTTAAATGTACTAATTGCAACATAGTCATTAATGAAGTGCTTGCATTCGTAAACAATCGAATCGATGTCATGGACGAAGAAAGTATTAGTCGAATCTGTGTCAGTGCTTTCTCAGAAAAAGATATTGTGAATGCAAAGAATTTGCTTTTTGAATCTGTTCCGAAATCGAAGCGTAAAATAAAAAGAAAACGCGAAGGAAAGACCCTACGTGATATTGACGACATCATCGTCCTGCTCAAGGAATCGGATCCAGAAGAAATTCCAGTATTCGTCGCTCGTGATTTGCACAAACTACCCCCTGTTTTATTTGACCACGTCGATGTAACACGGCTTCTTAAAGACATATTACTGCTAAAACAGGAGATCGACCAGATTAAGCTTGAGTATGCACCAGTGAAACAGTTGAATTTATTAGCTACAGATTTGGATACGTTAAAAAAGGCCTCTATAGTCAACAACTATGAGGGTAATATCAACATCAACAAAAGGCGCGGCGCTTGCTTGCTAGAAAGCTTCTGTTATGAGAGCGGCCCTGTCGGTCTACAACATATCAGTCCCAAAAATTCGGCACCAAGGACGCCACAGACTTCTTCATCTCCTTCACCTGAGCCATTTTTACAAAATTTTCGAGATACGGGTATTCAACAGCCAACTATACCTACAGTATGTCACCCGACAAGTCAGATTGAACACCAATATAGTGACAGTCCTTCAAAATCAGTTACATTTTCATCCACGGAGGTAAACAAAAATCAGATGTATTCATTTTGCAATATGCCTAACGACCACAGTAATAACAACTGTTCGAGCAACCCGATGACTCATACGGCCAGCCAGCCAACGCTCACGTCGGGGCACACGGTCAAGCCGAACGGAATCAATACACAAAATGAGTGTCGCAAAACTTTCGCTGAGGTAGTTTCTCAAGAGGATGGCGAGTGGAAAATAGTGGATAGAAGTAGGAAATCAACAATGAGTAAAAACCGTTTTACGGGTAGCCAAGATAAAGCAGTGATGGGCCCAGAAGCTACTTTTAAAGCTGTTGAAACAAAAATTCCACTTTATGTTTATAATGTGGCGAAGGGAGTGTCCGTGTGTGATGTCTCTAGTTACATCGAGGCTAAGACTAACTTGAAAGTCACGATTGATAAAGTAAATATGAAGAATCAGAAACCGTATGATGCTTTTAAGATTTTTGTACCAAAGCATAAAATGGATACGTTCATGCAGGATGATTTTTGGCCCGAGGGGGTGGCCTACAGACGGTTTATTTATTTCCGACAACAGAAAGTATTACCAGAAAAGCCTCTGATTGTTAGTTTACAAAATAATTCTAACTCTTAATGGCTGTCAAACTAGTAACATTTAACTGTAAAAATATTCATGGGTCTGCTGACTGCGTAAGAAAATTGTGCAAGTCAGCTGATATTGTCGCGCTACAGGAAACTTGGCTCCTTCCACATGACGTGCCTTTCCTGGGGAGTATAGATGACAACTTCGCGTTCACCGGGAAATCTGCCGTGGACACATCAGCCGGCGTGCTCCGAGGGAGGCCTTATGGCGGGGTCGCGCTGTTGTGGAGAAAGTCTGCGTTCCCGACGGTGTCTATTATAACATGTAACAGCGATCGAGTGGCTGCAATTAAAGTGGAAGTGTGTGCTCGTTCCTTGTCTTTAGCGTGTACATGCCCACGGACTCTAAAGAAAATGTAGTGCATTTTACGGAGTGTCTTAGTGAAATTAACGCGGTAATTGAGAATCACAGTGTAGAAAGTGTATATGTTCTCGGCGACTTCAATGCGCATCCAGGCGAGTTGTTTTCAACTGAGCTTGTTGATTTCTGCACGGAGCAGGCGTGGTCATGCATAGACATGGAACTGTTGTCGGCGGGTACGTATACGTATATAAGTGAGGCGCACGGGTGCAGACGATGGCTTGACCACTGGGTGGTGACTGACGCAGCGAAGCACTCCATTACCAGTTGCTCGGTGCTATATGACACTTACTGGTCCGACCATTTTCCCTTATTAGTAGAGTGCAACATAAGTGTCGTGAAACCCAAAATGTTTGTACCTGATATTACTCATAATCGGGTCAAGTGGGGTGAGCGTGACTTAAACCAAATAGATAAATATCATAAATTGTGCCATGACAGACTAAGAGCAATTGATTACGATTCTAGTTTTGATTTTTGTTGTGATAAAATATGTACTAATAAAAACCATAGAATTTTATTAGATAATATGTATGACAATGTAATATGTATCCTTACCGAAGCTGCAGAATCATCCTTTGTTGACAAAAATTGTGACAAGCGTAAAATAATAGGTTGGAATAAACATGTTCGGGACGCTCACGGTAGGGCTCGGCTGTGTTTTCAGACCTGGGTACTTTATGGTAAGCCAAAGCATGGGTCAATTTATGATAGTATGTGTTCGTCTAGACGAACTTTCAAAGCTAAATTGAAATGGTGCCAAAATAATCAACAACAAATTAAAATGGATATACTGGCTGAACACCATAGAAATAAAAACTTCGGAAAGTTCTGGAAGAAAACCAATAAAATGAACCACAGTTCGGGCCTTCCTTTTAGCGTTGCGGGGGCCCATGACCCCAGAGATATTGTAAGACTGTTCCAACAACATTTCAAAGTTGAGTCACCGCTGGGGCCAGCTGCTCGGGGGCTTGATGATGTGACTGTCGTGCCCAATCGGAGTATTTCATTCACAGCGAAAGAAGTTGCAGCTGTTGTGACGGGTATGTCTAGAGGAAAAAGCCCGGGACACGACGGACTCAGCATCGAGCACCTTAAGTACGCGGGGGTCCATCTGCCGAGGGTGCTTGCCATGTTTTTCACACTTTGCTTGGGTCATTCTTACTTACCAAAGAACCTAATGAGTACTATAATAGTACCGATAGTGAAAAACAAAACAGGTGATCCCTCTGACATAACTAATTATAGACCTATTTCATTGGCTTCTGTGATTGCTAAGGTACTGGACAGTTTGCTTAATAAGCACCTGGAGAGGCACATAAGTCTAAATGACGCACAATTTGGCTTCCGGCCGGGTCTGTCCACTGAGAGTGCAATCTTCAGCCTCAAGCAGACTGTCCAGTATTATACATCTAGACGAACCTCTGTTTTTGCTTGTTTTCTGGACCTCTCCAAGGCATTTGACTTGGTTTCTTATGATGTTCTATGGGACAAATTACGGAAGGAAACCACAGTTCCTACCGAAATCACATACATACTAAAGTATTGGTACACATACCAAAGAAACCGGGTCAAATGGGGAGGAGTGGTCTCAGATGAGTACGGATTGGAGTGCGGGGTGAGACAGGGAGGATTGACATCGCCCCGACTTTTCAGTCTTTACATGAACGAGCTGATTGATGAGCTCAGCAGTACCGGCATCGGCTGTCATGTAGACGGAGTCTGTGTTAACAATATTAGTTACGCAGACGATATGGTTCTGCTGAGCCCATCAATTGGGGGGCTAAGAAAGTTGCTGTCCGTGTGCCAGAGGTATGCTGGGTTGCGTGGCCTGAAGTACAATGCCAAGAAGAGTGAGTTATTGGTATTTAAGGCGGGGACAAAAACATATGCTGACTTACCCGAAGTCTCACTTTGTGGCACAAAAATACAGAGGGTCACGCAATTCAGATACCTAGGGCACATGGTAACGGAGGACGAAAAGGATGGCAGCGATATAGAGAGGGAGCGTAGGTCGCTGGCTGTTCGCTGTAATATGATTGCCCGCAGATTTGCACGTTGTAATAAACAAGTGAAAGCCACGCTGTTTAAAGCATATTGCCAGTCCTTTTAAGGTCACAGCACACTTATCAACTCGGAAAGGGATCGTCACCGTATCGCCTCGAGCCGTTCAGTATTGTTTGTATGAAACTCCCTACTGCAACGCACACTAATCGGAAACGTAACGTATTCGCCTCGCCTCGGAACAGGCCCCGAACCGCGATGCGGTGAGTGGTCAACTTGCAGTTCCCCCGCTTACGTCTCTCCGTACGCGAGCTCACGGCTCTTCGTCCACCCTTGACCGTGTTCCCTCCCGCGACTTGCCTGCCGACCGTGCCGCCACCCGCCATTCGCAAGGCAACTTCCTTTCGTGTTGCGCGTAAGTTTTATTGAATTTTTTATTGAACACTCAACGTTTGGATTCAAATTGATTTGGTGCCAACCCGGTTAGCCAGAGCGGTCGGCGAGGCGTAAGCGCGGTGTCGCCTAGCCGTAGCCGAGTTGACGTACAGGAGCCGCTGCTACGCTTTGGTTACATGCATACGTTAGGTTGACGCCTGGTTGACGGCGAGGCGAAAGGCGATACGGTGCCGATCCCTTTCCGAGTTGATATGTGTGCTGTGACCCTTACACGTGCAGTCTGTGGGTCAACTTCACGCAGGGGGCATACAGCGACCTGCGTGTTCAATATAATAACGCCTTCAGGGTGTTGATAGGGCTGCCGCGACATTGCAGTGCGTCGGGGATGTTTGCTGAGGCACATATTGATGGTTTCTCAGCAATTATCAGAAATCGCTGTGCCTCCTTACTCACTCGCATTCGCGGCAGCCCTAACCGCATCCTGGGAGTACTAGGTAGCAGATGGGACTCTCCCCTGCTAACGAGATGGATGGACCTCCATAAAAGGTCCCCAGAATTAAATTAATATTGTCTACTAACATTAGCTCATAAGTTATATTTTTGTATTACTATGGATGTTCATCCGAAATAAATGATTATTATTATTATTATAAAGTCTCCCTTTTACAGATACCCTTTCCCAAATACATTTTTCAAAAAGGGACCGTAAGCGCATCAGTGCAATTCAATCGGCAATGTTTTTTTAAAACGTTCTTAATAACACGAATAAGTTTTCTAGAGAAAAAAAATCTAAATTTACCTGGTTCATTAGAAAATTTGAATTTTTTATTTAATTTTTTTAACATTCAAAATTTATGGCATATGCAGCAGAACTGAGCCTTTTCGCCATCGTATCAATGTGCGGTCCCCACTGTATCTTAGAGTCTAGAGTTATTCCTAAAAATACGGCAGTATTTACAAATAATTTAATAATATCTCTTTTTCTTTTTTTTAAATTGCCTTTCCGAAACCAGTGATAAGACGGGACGTCTATCTAACCCAAAGAGATTAAAATATAATAGGACATAGAGGGGGCATTGGGAATATTTTCATACAAAACTTTGAAGCTCAACCGGCATGTCAGTTATTATGAACGCGAGCTGTCATTCGGTCGAAATTGTACTAGACTTATTCCACTTTTGGCTTCAAATTTTCCTCGCTTTGTCTATGCCCTGTTATATTTAAATCTCTTTGATTTAACCTCACGTGTTTAGCATCCGTCGTCGCTGCGGCGAGGGCTGCTCGAGCGGCGGAGGGGCCGTGGGCGTGGAGGCGGGCGCCCTGGAGGCGGGCAGGCCCATGCCCACGCCCAGGCACAACCTGCATCTATCCAGGACGTCGCTGGGTGAGGGACACACTCCATACTTCACACGGTTTATCACTTTGACAGGCAGTAGGAAAATAGTTACCACTAAATATTGAACTCTATGTAATTGACATAAGATTCAAAACCAATTAAAAACTCACCTCGACCTCAAGAGAAAATAACGAAATCCCACGCCCAGGCACAACCTGCATCTCTCCAGGACGTCGCTGGGTGAGATACACACTCCATACTTCAGTTCATCTATTCATTTAAGATACACCAAAAACATATACACATTAATATATATAATACTAGCCCCTATATAATACTAGATACAGGCTTCGCATGGGTGCAATGCTAATACTAAAATCTTGCTCTTGAATCACTCTATCTATTTGAAAAAAAACGCATCAAAATCCGTTGTGTAGTTTTAAAGATTTAAGCACACACAGGGATATAGGGACAGAGAAAGCGACTTTGTTTCATACTATGTAGTGATAACCTAACCTCACCTCGACCTCAAGAGAAAATAACAAAATCCCACCCCGAGGCACAACAACCTGCACCTCTCCTGGACGTCGTCATACTTCATACTTCCCAGGGTTTATAGAACACTAGCGACCCGTACCGGCGTCTCTCGGGTGCAGGGCTGATACTAAATTGCTGATCTTGAATCATTATATCTATTAAAAAAAATCGCATCAAAATCAACACACAAAGAAACTTACTTTCTCATTTATAATATTAGTTAGGATTCTATATCAATTGGAAGTGACCATGCCTTCTAAGTCGGAGATCGCGATTTCGATTCTCTCTCGGGTACAACATGTTGGCTTCGTGTCTGGTCGTATAATATTCAGTTTTTAGTACCCATAGTACAGGCCCTGCCTAGTTTGTGAGGTTTGTCCCACAATTTATTATTATTATTTTAAACTATGTAATTGTATTTTATTAAGAATAATTAAGTAACTGATTAGACTAAATATTTTATCAAATGTAGTATACAAATATAATTTGATTGGTTCTCTCCTTTCGTAGCGGGCACCCGGGGCAGCCTGGCTTCGGCGGGAAAACCCACGTCATCGACTCTGGCGTCCCTCGCGGGGCTGCTGCGTGAGCATAGCCACGAGCGAACGCACGACGACAACGGTATGTATCCCATTCGAACATTTATTATATACCACTGTATCGATCTATTTTGCTGTCTATTACCTATTCTCTTTAATTGGAGCCCGGCGCCCGTGTACACCCGTGTTCGGTAACTATTATTTTGTATTTATTTAACTTCATGTACCAAGAAAATTTACACATGGCGAACTAAATGCCTAAAGGCATTATCTACCAGTCAACTATAAGGCTAAGCCGAAATAATTTGGCGGAATTGGCCGCAAATAATAAAAATAAACAATTACACATAACATTACGGTAGATCCTAATACTTATATATGTTAATAAAATAAACTAACACAGATTTTTGAAAAAGCTTATTGTATTTTCGTTCAGTTAGAAATCATTAATTTTGTTTAGTACTGATGGCTAAATTGCCAATGCCTTAAAAGAAACAAAAAAAATTGTTGACTGTAAAGTCGGTTTACGGACGATAATTTTACGTCATAGCGATCGTGCCTCTTTTTTGCCGGCTTTTATCGATTCATAAGACGTTATCAGGTATTTTTTACTTACTAGGTTGGTCCCAGCCACCACTTTTGAAATAACTTTTTAGGAATGAAGTAAATTTTTTTTTCATGTCAATAAACAACGTACTATTTTATGTTGTGTTCACTTGAATACAGCGTACGGCAGCACCCAGGAGGCGGAGCCCCGGCGCCGCAGCGAGGAGCGGGCTGCCGTGGGCGTGGGCTCCGTGGGCGTGGGCTCCGTGGGCGTGGGCTCCGTGGGCGTGGGCTCCGCTGGGGCGGGGGCGGGGGCCAGGCGCGAGCGCAACATGCGCGCCAGGACCGCTGGCAAGGAGCCCGCCAGACAGGTACATACATCTACACTAATCTATACTAATATTATAAAGAGGAAGCATTTGTATTTTTGTGTGTTTGTTACGAATAAACTCAAAAACTACTGGACCAATTTTTAAAATTCTTTTACCAATTGAAAGCTACATTGCCACGGGAACGGAAACTACGCGACTGAAACCGCGCGGAACTGCTAGTCTCGTATATTCTTTTAAACCGTCTTCAAAAAGGGAGGAGGTTCAAAATTCGACTGTTTTTTAGTAAGTATGTTACGTAGTTATTCCGCCGATTATGAACCGATTTTCATGATGCCTCTTCTGTTTGGTAAATCATACTTCAGAGGTGGTCCCATATAAATTTTACGAGCGAGTGGTTTTTTAAAAATGAACAAAAATAAAAATAACCACTATAAAGAGTAAAAAAACCGACTTCAATCTTCAACTTATATGGTTTTCTCATGGATGCCGTTGTCAGAACTGGAAAAAATGGGACCAATCCGGAAGCACCAGCTTTTAAATAAAAAAAGAATCATCTAAATCGGTTCACCCAGTCGAAAGTTCTGAGGTAACAAACATAAAAAAAACAGACGAATTGATAACATCCTCCTTTTTGAAGTCGTTTAAAACTGTTCTTCAAATATTAAAAATTAAATTGTTAACAAACAGTTTTCTTGTAAGGGACACATAACACAGGCGTCAAACTTGGTGTGTCAGATTGTCCAAACTCTAAAGTGAAAACATAATAACCAGACAAATGTGAGTTAGGCTCTAGGTTAAGTTAGTAATTAGGGTTAAGACGGCTCCACGTACCATTTCACAATATATTTTGGGTATAAAATATATTGTGAAGTGGTACGAGCCGCGCTGGTACGCGCGTACTTCGCGTTCTACAATCCTAGTCACTATCATCTTTCAGGCTTCAACGCTCTTTAATCACAATATTCCCCACGCTATCAAGAAACCATTATTAAATTTAGACTATAAAAAAAATATAAAAAAAGACGTGTGGCACTCGGGGACTGCCGCGGTAAAGCTATTGCATAGCATTTTTTATCAACAAGACTGCCGAAAACAAACGATGTTAGACAATGCACGGCCTTCAAGCCACACCTCCGTGCCCGTCGGAGTGGGGAGCGTGAGGTTTTTTTCGTTACGGAATTTCTGGATTCGGTCCCCGCGCTCAAGACCCGCGATAGAAGCTATGCAATAGCTTAATAAAAAAACCGGCCAAGTGCGAGTCGGACTCGCGCACCGAGGGTTCCGTACAACCTTGCAAATTTATGGTTTTCGTAATTTTTCCTTTATCTATGCTATAAGACGTTGCTTCGTACCAAATTTCAAGATTCTGAGTTCACGGGAAGCACCCTGTAGGTTTTGATTCCCTTGCAAGTGTCGAAAATTTGCGGCATAAACGGCTGTATCTTTTGATTGCGTTGGCTTAGAAGTTTGATTTTTTCACAGCTTCAAGGGACAGTAGACCTGAGTAATTGATATAAATTTCAGCTTCATACCTCCACGCGTTCCTGAGAAAAAGGGTCTTGACAGACGGACGGACGGACGGACAGACGGACAACAAAGTGATCCTATAAGGGTTCCGTTTTTTCCTTTTGAGGTACGGAACCCTAAAAATGGTTGATATGCCTCTATGGGTGTTATCTTTCAGGCGAGTACAAGAAGCCGCGTGCGACGCCTGCGAGCGTTGCCCGCGTCGTTCCAGCTGCTCGCTGCTTCGGAAGGTGCGCGTTTGGCTGCGGACAGCGAGCCGCACGGCTGCGACGACCCGCAGGTACACTTGCCATATACCCACGGCCATTGGCCTGGGAGCAGAAACGAAACGAAAGGCTACTAAATTAATTTGGGCTGTACAAAACCGGCCAAGTGCGAGTCGGACTCGCGCAAATCTATAAAAACAGCAAAAAATCATTGTATGGGAGCCCCTTAAATATTTATTTTTTTCTGTTTTTTAGTATTTCTTGTTACAGCAGCAAAGAAATACATCATCCGTGAAAATCTCAACTGTCTAACTATCACGGAACATGAGATACAGCCTGGTGACAGACGGACAGACGGACGAAAAGCGGAGTCTTAGTAATAGGGTCCCATTTTACCCTTTGGGTAAGGAACCCTAAAAACTAGCTGTACCAGAGGTGTGCACTTAAAAAATCTATTCAGATTAAGTTGAAGGAAATTCCGTAGCAGTAGATTGAATGTGTGTGAATTAGATCTTAAAAAAAAAATGGCACAAATTTTATAATGGCACTGCATTTTGCCAATGTCAAATAAATTAGATTTCAAGTATTTATTTTATACTAGTTAAATAGCTCTGCTTCAGAGACCATGCACAAAAATTAAGTGTCTTTAACACTTTCTGCATCCCTCCCTAGCTTATCAACAGTAAAATAGAACTTTTACTGAAGACTTCGTTCTGATTTCTTGAGGCAATGAAGCCTGAAATGACCATTCCTCGCATTTTATCGAATTCAGAACTCGAAATATACAGCAAAATGAAAATTATACAAAAAGCATGACTTCCCTCTTCGGATTCCCGCCAAAAAGCCATAATAAAAAACTTGTGAGTAAAAATATCATGAAATTGACGTTTGAATGTCATCTCTGGACGCAGACGGGCGATTGGGAGTGCCCCTGGCGAGCCCAGCCTCGCCGCTCGGCCAGCGCGAAGGTAACCCTATTTTAACCATAGATTTAGTATACTTAGATTGGCATTGCGACAGAGAAAGAACATAGGTACTCGTGTGTTAGAGCGAGATAGAGAGACGAGAGCCATTTTTGTAATGTAAAATGGATAGGTCATAACATTGCTTTTTATTATATAAATGTTCTGAATGTATAAGTATTGATTTAAGCGAAATATTAAATATGTGAATTTCTTGTATTTATAACCTAAATTTTATAGTGATTGTCGTAAATCGATTAACCACATTTCGATAACGTGACTGGCAAAGGTATTAACTAAACAATAAACCACACGCCCATTTTTATCGAGAGCTACAAGTTTAGGGAGAGCACTATTTGTCTTGCACACACAGAACACGCACAGAAGTGTCACTTTTTTTGGTCTTGCCGTACTGGCTCTATTGCCAATCTTTAACGTTAGTATACTAAATCTATGATTTTAACGGTATTCGTGCAATTTATAAAATGGGGTCCAGGATGTCTCTAAGGGAAAAGATTAAAAAAATATATATATACTGACACTGGCGTCACGAAAATATTTTTTTATAAAAAGAATATATCACTTTACAAAAAAAATTACAGACATTGTATAAACACAAGCAATAAGAATGAACTGGCTGCTTATGGTAGTCGATTATCTAAAGTCACCAAATCATATAAGGGACTGATTTTAAAAATTGTTTCACCAATTGAAAGCTGCAATATCCCTGAGTAACATAGGCTATATTTCATCCCCGTATTCCCACGGGAACGGGAACTACGCGGGTGAAACCGCGCAGAACCGCTAAAGAGGAAAGATTTATGTTTTTGTAAAGAATAAACTCAAAAAAACCGACCGATTTAAAAAATTCTTTCACCAATGGAAAGCTGCAATATCCCTGAGTAACATAGGGTATATTTCATCCCGGTATTCCACGTTCCCAGGTGGGAGCCCGTCCCCCCAGCGAGGAGTCGTCCCTGGAGGACGTGGCCGTGACCCCGCTGGGGCTGGACCTCTCCCTGCCCGACTGCAAGATCCTCGCCAACCGGACCGCCAGGCAAGACAGACACTTCCAAAGGTAGACAGCGAGCACGCCGCCATATTGCTTTATTTCACACTTTAACGGGCGGTTGGCAAATAGTTACCACCAAATATTGAACTCTATGTAATTGAATTAAGATTCAAAGCTAATGAAAAAATTAAACTGTCTATGCCCGTTAAAGGGTCAAAACGACTTCAAAAAAGGAGGAGTGAGAAAGCTCCAATTTCGAACGTTTTTTTATGTGTGTTCGCGGAGAACTTCGTCGTTTATGAATCGATTTTGATGATTCTTTTTTTGTTGAAAAGATGATATCCCAACGGTGGTACCGTGATAAGGAAACCAGGATCTGATGATGTCATCCCAAAGAAATCGAGGGAAACCTTCGAAAATCGTAGTGGCGACTAGTGTTTTTTACTTTTTTTTTGGTTTCCTGTTTGAAGTCGTTTTTTTTTTTGTTTAAAATTATGTGCTCCCAATTGGTTTTATTTTTATTTTATTATAAAGAGGAAAGAGATTTTTTGTTTGTTTGTATTCAACAGGCTCCTAAAATTCTTCTTTCTTTTCTAGAAGTAACATGGGCTAATTTTCCCACGGGAACGGGACTTTTGCGGGTTAAATCGCGCGGAACAGCTAATTTGTAATATTTTTTTAAGTTTGGTAATTGACTGAAATTTGTTATGCATAATGTCCGGAATGTTAAATATGACGTGATAATTTTGAGTATTTAAAATTTTGAAATGAACATTGATATTGTTTTATTTTTAACTTCTATACAGTCAAATACCCGATTCGTGTTAGATTGTTTTTATTTTTTTATAATTGGTATTTTCCCGCGGCTCAGCTCGCTAAGTCATCCCTTTCACAATATGGTAGTTGACTTAGTGTAGCATTATTCTGAACTAAAATATAAAATATTTATGACCTCGCGAAATGCTTATAAACCCCCTATATTAAATAAAAACATTTAAATTTTTACAGGTACTTCGTAAACGAAGGCACATCAAAGGACCTATCGAAGCCAAGCAAAGAGATCAGACATGAAAGGGAAAGCTACAGAGAACTAACTGGCCGGTACATAGAGAAACCAGAGTCGATACCCCTAAAAGAGACCCACTACTCTGACCTATCGAACAAGGAGTCGGTGCTCAAAAAAGACGCCAAAAAGGACGGTAAACCGAAGGAGATAAAGACTAAAATCAAACGCTCGGACTCCGGCCGGAGCGAGTTGAAGATGAACGTGAGTGTTGGGAGCAAAGTGCTGATTATAGAGCCTCTGGGAGTTTACGACTGCATCAACTTAGGGAGGAGGATAGACGTGCAGTGGCCCTCGGAGGCCCAGCGGGAGAGGGGGGGCAGGAACTATTGGGGGAGCTGGGTGCCGATGGCCGGGATGGACGGGTTGGTGAGTGGAATCCTGTTTAAATCATCATTAACCCGTAACAGCCCACATCTGAGCTAAGGGTCTTTCCTCACACATGAGGAAGTATGGGCTATAATCTCCCACGCGAGCCCACCGCGGATTGGGAGATGGTGTTTAGCTAGTGGCCACTTAACAGTCAGAATTTTTCATGCCACCCAAGGGTTAACGACTTCCATTGTTCGTAAACAACGAAAACCTGTTTAAATATAACTAAATTAAAAAAAAGACTCAAGCCTTTTATCCCCGATGGGGTAGACAGAGGTATTCCATTTCTGGAAATACCCACTTTTCACCAGCATATTATCGCCCGGAACGGGTCTGTTACACATGCCTCAGAATTAATTCTGGGACCTGCGGGTTTCCTCACGATGTTTTCCTTCACTGTCGAGCTAGTGATGAATATGTGTATGTATGTGTAACTTTGTCACTACTACCTAATTACTGACCTCTTTTAATTATGGTTAAAGTGGTTTTATTTCGAATTTAATTCTTTTTAAGCGATTGCATAGCTTCTATCGAGGGCCTTGAGCGCGGGGACCGAATCCAGAAATTCCTTAACGAAAAAAAACCTCACGCTCCCCACTCCGACGGGCACGGAGGTGTGGCTTGAAGGCCGTGCATTGTCTAACGTCGTTTCTTTTCGGCAGTCTTGTTGATACAAAATGCTATGCAATGCAATAGCTTTACCGCGGCAGTCCCCGAGTGCCACACGTCTTTATAAGCTATTGCATAGCTTCTATCGCGGGCCTTGAGCGCGGGGACCGAATCCAGAAATTCCGTAACGAAAAAACCTCACGCTCTCCCCACTCCGACGGGCACGGAGGTGTGGCTTAAAGGCCGTGCATTGTATAAAATAAAATAAAGTGAAGTAAAGTAAAGTAAAGTAAGTCGAAGTCGAAAGTCGAAAGTCGAAAGTCGAAAATCGAGTCGGAGTCGGAGTCGAGTCGAGTCGAATCGAATCGAATCGAATCGAATCGAATCGAATCGAATCGAATCGAATGAAATGAAATGAAATAGTCAGACCAACCAAGACAGTCAACTTTATGCTATGCAATAGCTTTACCGCGGCAGTCCCCGAGTGCCACACGTCTTTTTTGTTTTTCTATCTGTTGATACTTCAATATACTCGTACTTTAATAGAATGCGTCAATTCACTCTAAATCCGTTGCCAAGAGCCATACTTACCTAATTAATAAACTAAGTAATAAAATTTAAGTAATTTAAGATGAATTTAAGATATTGATGTACTCACGAACCTGAGAATCATTTTTGTATTTTTAAGTGTTTTTATGTATGTCTAGGAAATGTAAATTTTTGCTAACTTATTTTTGTTCTTATGTTCCTTTTTTTATTTTTATTTATTTTTCGACAAGGTAAGGCCCAGCGCAGACCGTATGTCCAAGTCATTGAGGCTTATATTAAATTATTGTCTTCAAAATGCACTCCGCCGCCCGCCCCGCTACCAGTGGTGAGCGTTAGCCCTTACATATTTAATAGTAATTTTATTAATCTGGTTATATTCTCGTTCTCTGCAGGTGGTCCACAAGTGGACCCCGAACCACAGGGACCCCAAGCTGAGGTCCCACGTCGACAAGAGCATCCTCCTCGTCCAGATTGACGACAAGTTTGTGCCGATCGCCGAAAACTGCGTCCAAGACCTCGGGGACGAAGTCTGAACTGTACTGTAAGTCAAGCCCACACCAGTCCACTGGTGGGCATAGATCTCCAAACGCGCACCATAGATGTCCAATTGTTTATAGATATAAAGATTATTGCCTTATATTGAGATTTGGGAGAGGTATTCCTTTTATGAGAGGAGGCATACAACAATGTTATACTCTATTTTATTACTCTCTCACTCTGTTTAAGTATTTCAACAAACGTCTACTAGCCTAAGATCCGGCTGCAAAAAAGTGTAGGGATCGAGTTTAAGCTACAAACCAAATTTTTAGGCATATTTTATGATTAGGAGAATATATATCTACCAGGGTGCCCTATCGAAATATGGCCGCTAGTATTTTTAATAAAAAAAAATATTGATTTTTGGGACGAAATTTCATTCACTTGTTTTTTTTTTCGTAAAATATAGTCCACTTCACGGCAATATACATAACGACTCCGAAAAATCAGCTGATTATATACATAGACTCTGAAAGTCAGAGGTTTGTAGCATATACTCGATCCCTCCACTAATTTGCAGCCGGATCTCGTACTATACGATGTTTGTCGGTTTTTGCATCGGTTGAATGAGGAAATTCGAAATATATAGAGAACTAAACGCACACAGATATCGAGGGCCTGCAACGATAGAGTAGCTATCATTTTGTTATAGTTAAGGACCGAGACCCATCACTACTAGCTTTGGCAGAATTTAACAATGAAATTAATGTACTATCAGTAAAAGTTCTGCCTGATACACCTAAGTGTCATTTTTGTGAGCATCTTTTGCCACCCCGTGACGACAAAGCCCTCTTATAGTAACAATGACAATTACAAAACAGGGTTTCTTTTATGTTTATGGCCATTTCATGGAATGGCGAAATTTTATGGAATGGAGAAAAATATGGTGTTACTGGATTCTGGTTGTTTAACTCTAATTAGGGTCGGGGTACTAAAAACTTGAGCTTTCTAACGTCAATTCTTCCAAATGTATTAGGCAGCGTTTGTCGATAAAACATAATCTAAAACCTTTATGTGTATTAACTACACTAGTTTTTTGAAATCGAAATTGATGCAATATTACCCTAGCTAGTTACGTTTCGTCACGGCTCGTCCTATAGCGAAATGACGTCACGTAATTTAGTAGTGCGTGAGTCGTGCATCGCCACGGTTTGCTGAAAAGGCGTCTCGAACGACAGTATGACAACTAGTTTGGGACTGTTTTCTACTACTCCAGTGGTACATACAAGTTTTTGAATGGATAGTTTAGTATATCCTACTAATATTATAAACGCGAAAGTTTGTATGTGGATCTTTGTTCCTCTTTCACGCAAAAACTTTTGAACGGATTTAGATGAAACTTTACAGTTATATAGCTAATATATCAGAATAACACATAGGCTATACTTTATCCCCGTATTCCCACGGGAACGGGAACTACGCGGGTGAAACCATTGCGCGCTGCTAGTTAGGACAAAATCTGGTTTGCAGCTTGCCTAAAAGTCGTGGTCATCGTAATTATCTGTACTGAATAAATGGTAAATTGTATGTTCAATGTGGAAGATTTACTCGTAAGGCAATTGACAGGTCACAAATAAGTCAGAATCACAAAGATACTGTGTTCGTGAAATTAAATAAGTATTGAATGTTTATAAGTTTAATTTAATAGTGGATGTTCAACTTAGACTTGTCTCCTGGTATCATTCGGCGGAAACTGGTAAACCTTGTATGTAAACTGAACTTAGTATAATTAAATGTACTATATACGCATATTACATTTATTTGCTAAAATGAAGAAGCGACAGAAAGTCCACTATACTGCGAAGATCCATAGTGTCAAATCATGTGCCCTAAAGGTATGTAAACAAGTGTCATTTTTACAAACCCCCTTTGGGCACAAGGTTAGTAGACAATACGGCCCTAGAATTCAGAAACTTGGGCATATATAGGCACATTCAGGACCCTGGATTTGACGTTATGCTGTTTGCTTGGCAAAGTGGGCCTGCTGGGTCGACGCACTTCAATAAGAAATGTAATAGTTAATCATATGTTGCGTCGACGTCCCGAGTTGTAAATAGATACATTGCTTCGTTGTGTGGTTAGGTGTAACTGTTTACTATGTAAATACGTCTTGTATATAGTGTATAAATGTAAACGATTTTGTATATTCACTCCATTAATATAATATATCAGAAACATTGTATTAATAGTAAGTAAAGTTTTTTATTTTGTTATTTCTTTTTCCAAAATATTTTAGGGAATTTTTGGTTTGTTTTTTAATTTAAGTGGAACACAGTGCAGGATGTTTCTTTGCTGTTTTAAGTTACCTAATGAAGACTTTTTAATTTCAATATTATGTGATGATTTCTTTCTAAATTTTCCTGTTTGTGGCCGGGTATGGTGAAGTGAAATTAGCGTTGTTATTGAAATGTTTACGAAGTAAATAAATTTTAAATTGATTCCTCATTTTACTTCGAAATTTTATTTCGAAAAATTGTTTGGTGATTCTCTAAACATTATTACGCAAAACTCTTAAGGCAGGCACACTTATACCAAGTGTGTATTTATTACAGCGGTGTAAATTTACATTAATGGACCTTCAGCGATGACCTCCCAAAAAATACTCTATTTTTAGGACAACCTGCTATTTTTACTTCACTGACCCGATTTGTACGTAAGTGTAAACATTGATAGCGTGATTTTTCTAAATCAATCTGTTAATCTGATGCATTCTAGACGTCTATAGATGTATTTGTTTAAAATTAAAAATTATTATGGCAAGTTGAGTTTTACGAATTTAAAGAGCAAATTTTATTGACGTTACAATGTGTTATGAACCAAAAGCATGCATTCAGAGACTTACGGCTTTACTACAAAGTGGTGTTTAAATATTATCGTATTAAATTCAATTCTTACCGAGATATAGCCGTGGCGCTGCTGTAAAGACGTTATTCTGGCAGCGCCACGATACCCCTCCTATATCTTTCCAACCTTGAGGGTACGAAATTCAAGACTATTTAATAACTCGGGTGCGAAATAGGTACTTCATGTATATCTGATCCTCATGCCAATCAGTAGCCGTGGCGCTGCTGGGATGATGCATGCCGACCAAAGATATCATCATATACAACCCCATAGGAGCACCGCAAAACAGAACTAGAGTGATATAAATAAATATATAAAAATTGATAAAAAAAAGTGACACCGTTTTGTGTTAAGGCCGTTAGAATCTAAATTTAAGATTAACGAATCTGGTACTTTCAGAATTAGTCCAGTCAGTTGGGAAATGGAAAAAGGTTTTGGACTTAACAAGGTGGGATACTAATGAGTTTTCAATATATTATTTAACTAGAAAGTAGCGAGCCCGTAAAAAATACGATTTTCGCATTAGGGCTGAGCGCAAGCCGCCATCTTGAATTAGAGGAGGAAACAAAACATTTTAAATGAACCTGAAATCTTTTTGGTTCATAGATTTTTTTTTTGTGTATCGTATGGTGGAATTTACATGGTATTTTGGCGTAATTTTTGTACTGCCTGGACTAAGTACAAGTGGGTGTTTAATTGAAGCATGCATATAAAACTCTTATAATTATTAACTAAATTTATTAAAAGTGGGCTCTTCGTTATGAACATTAAAATAAAAGTTTCACACATAAATAAGAGATATTCTCAAGTTGCCTTAATATATTTTAGACTGATTTTTTATATCTTACGCATAAGCGACGATATAATACATAGTATTGTTAAGCGATTAGTCCTGTACTTAAGCTCTATAAGGCGGTTTTCACTTAAAACAGTTTGGTATTATTTCCATAAACATTTTTTAATTAAACTTTCTTCGATTACTTTAAAAGATACTGCATTTTCTTGATATAGTCTGTCATCTTGATGACATGCCTGTTGGCTCAGTTGGTAGCGACCCTGCCTTCTGAGTCGGAGGTCGTGGGTTAGATCCCCGCTCGGGGCCAACATTTGTGTGCATGAACATGTGTGTTGACTTCGTGTCTGGTCGTTTAATATTTATTTTTAGTATGTTTATCAGTTATTTAGTGCCCATAGTACAGGCTCTGCCTAATTGTGTCCCACAATTTATTTATTATTTATCTTGATGGCTTTATTATGTAAACATACAACTCTTGCAGTGGTTTTGGTTTGGTTGGATTATACAAAAAACTTCGCTTCTTACTTTTTTGTTTCCATAAGACAATCAAGGTGATATAGAATTTAGAATAGCAATGTTATCAGAAGTCTCTAATGCATTTACGTATGTCAGTTATAAGCCTTATGAGAGTTCTTATAAAAGGCAAAATCTTGGGAAGTTGGAATTTAAATCGAATACATTTCGCGTAACGAAATCTGTGTGTTTGTATTTAGACTGAGGTCAGACAATTTTGCAAACCATCTTTCAGTCGAACCAGCTTTCATATATCATTTGAATATATAGTACAATTGAAGATAACAACCCAAGATGCAGTCCAGATACACTATTGCCACTTGATATAATTTTCTCACTAGTTCCACTTACACTTTTCTGGCTAGATACACTTCTTTCATCAGATGTTTTTTCCTTTGGGAGTTGGGACACTTTTCCCACCAGACTGTCTAGATTCGATTAAATTATATTTTGAAATTGAAAGTGTCATTGTTATTTCGCACAGCTTTTGTGGCGCGACTTGTATTAAAAAGATATATGTTATAGATAGTATGCGGTATGAGGGCACAATCCGTCCACAAAGAATCAATCAGAATCCTTATTTTGACTTCTAAATGTGCTTTTATTTCTCAAAGTAAATTGTAAAGGGTGCAGTTAGTGACAAAGATATATACTTTCATGTATGTTATTTATGATATAGATGTATTGATGTTATAATCGTAAAGAAACAATATCAAAACTCATCTAGCCACTACCCAAAGACGTTTAAAGAAAAAGTTTCTCTCTCAGAGAATGACTTTCTTCCAACCTCTTTGCCACTACCATTCTATGTATAATTGATATACATATCTCACATGTTTTCTCAACGAAAAACCTCTGGCGCCTGAGCGGAACTGTATGAGTAGTCCGAAATCATAGAAGATGGATGGAAACTGTCTTAGCTATTTGTTTGTAAAAATAATGTTGGCATTGTTTTATATTTTTCCGAAACTATGAAATGTCAAACCGATAAACAAAAAATCAATAACTTTAATAACAAGAGAGCTACAAAATAGTATCCATGACAGTTTCCCTGTATCTTCTATAAGTATATAATGTACCAGTTAGATAAAACGTGTGTATTTTTGCAGTCATTTATCGTTAATGTTTTAATTACTTTTAATATAGTGAAAACCGCCGTTAGTACTGTTGATTGTGTTACATTATGAATATCAGAATAACTATCCTGAATTAAAAATGGTACATGAACTTTGTGTGGTTTTATTTTTTTATCACATTCTATAGTAAAAATACATGATTGCAGTAAAATAAAAATCCATTATTCAAGAAAATATTTATTTCAAAATCAATCTTTGACACTGCAGTATTGTTACATTTATAAATAAATTCAATTCCATTTAGTTTCTTTCGAACATGGGATAAAACTTTGTCTCAAGGTAGACTTTCGTAGGTTGCGGCCGATCGCATATGAATGATCACGAATGATATTGATCGATCGCGTACGACTGACGCGCGCGGCTGATGCGACAATAGTCAACGTATGAAAATGTATGGCGCCATTTCCGAAGTCTGTGACAGACGCGTGCGGCCGATATCTGTCATTTTCATACATTGACTTGTCGCATCAACCGCGCGCGTCAGTCGCACGCGATCGATCGCGCGCAAGTCTACCTTAGCACATACTTAATATAAACGTATGTTTACAACTTATTTTCATACGCTTCTACTTACATACTTCGGACGTATGGGGTTCACAATACATAGTCTACTAAGAAAACATCTTATGCTACAATTGGTGATGTTGTATATATCATTTAGTAAAATGGACCCATTAAATGGTCAACATATTTATTCTACTCAAAGCTCATAACTACTTATTAATGGTTGGTAAGATCAACTTTCTGGAATTGTAAATGGTCTTCAGCACCGAACATTACAGAGCGGCCTTATTGTCTATGTATAATCGGAATCGTCTTTATTTGACATAAAATGAGTGAGAGGATCTAACCAAAACGTCAGAATGGAGGCTATCACAAAAATATTTCGGCTCAATTCACACCAAGATGGCAGCGGCCGGCAGCAGTTTCAGTGTCATATAATTTTAAACTTTATCTACATTACTATAATACACAGTATCGCTTGACAGTACCTAGTCGTCGTCGATGTTGTCCTTTTTAACTTTCTCAAGCGATACTGTGTATTAAAGTAATGAAGATAAAGTTTAAAATTATATGACACTGTAACTGTTCGCCGTCTCGGTATGAATTGAGCCTTAGCGTTCAGTAATTGTACCACCTAAGTTTCCGCACGGGATATCTAATTTGACGCCACTTGAGCAATCATAAAACAAAAATATGCGGTATTCTCTATGGACGGCGCCATTTTGGGTTCCAGTTCAAATCGCAAGCGTCAAATTGAACGATCAAAGCTAACCAAATGCCTATTGACGCTGTAGACTATTCAAATATCTTAGCTAGACCCGCAGATAGGGATATTTTATCGCTTTCACGCATCTCATACTACGGCTGCAGTGCATACTCTGCACTGACAGGACATATATCATCATCAGTATCAAAGTGGTACAGTTACGTCAAAACGAAACCGATTACGATTAAGGTTGTCGATTTATAATTGTAATGGCAATCGTCTTCACTTTGACATACGTTGCTTCTTCCGTAAATCTGTCAATACAGCCAGTGAAAGAAGAGCCAGCAATGACCGCGTAACAAATGTCAAATAAAGACGATTACAATTATAAATAAACAATAAGGCCCCAGGCTAGAATTTTCGCGAGCTACAGCTATAGACCTCTTTATGCGTAATTGGCACGGGTTCTTCTGAAATCTTCTACGTGAGTCAAAGAGATTAAAATATAATAGGACATAGAGGGGGCATTGGGAATATTTTCATATAAAACTTTGAAGCATGTTTGGAGCTCAAGCGTCATGTCAGTTAATATAAACGCGAGCTGTCATTCGGTCGAAATTGTACTAGACTTATTCCACTTGGAATAACTTTTGGCTTCAAATTTTCCTCGCTTTGTCACCTCTATGCCCTATTATATTTTAATCTCTTTGACATGAGTAAATCTTATTATTTATAATTTTCATATTGTTTCTATGATTATAACAAGCTGCATAATATTCTACGCAGGAATTAATATTAAGCACCATATACACATCCATTTATTACGACTATTATTTGGATAACTAGATACGCTGTACAGCAACGCGTGACACTAAAGCGCTAAAAGCGTGCGTTACAGTTAAAAGTTATAGCTCAAGCATTTTTTGCTCGAGCTTCGAGGCGATGCCTTTACGATGATAAGAGAAAACTTCATATCTACAAATAATACAAAACGATTCGAGTTGACGCAGTGCTCATACGTTCCCGATTTGAATGTGTCGACAACCTGTGTGTATTCACGATATAATTGAGGCGTGTATCCTGCTGTAACATAAAAAGTTTGTAGGTACCTAAAGCATGGGCAATGGCGTCTACAGCAGGTTAGATGAAATGGTATCGTGAGTAGGCTATTGCCTAGGTTTTTCAGATACGCGCCAGATAATTTTGCCCGTCTGAACATCGCGAAAGCAGCCGCATTGCCCATATAAACAGCCCCATAGACAAAATGCTCCCATATTCATTACGCTAGTAGAATACAATGATACATACATACATACATATGCTCACGCCTTTTTCCCGAAGGGGTAGGCAGAGACAACAGCTCGCCACCTGCTACGATCCTGGCATACCTCACGTGCCTCATCCACATCCATCAATCGGTTCATACAAGCTCGTCGGTTTCGGGTACTCTTTATCTGGCTTTTTTTAATACATCGCCGATCTGATCGATGTAAGTACGCCTAGGTCGCCCTCTGCCGACTCGGCCACTCAAATCCCCTTATATATTTGTCTCTTTAGACGCCTTTCATCCATCCGCTCGACATGTCCAAACCACCTGAGCATTCCTTTCTCAATCTTAGTCACTACATCCTCTTTCAAGCCACAACGCTTTCGGATTACACTATTCCTCATTCTATCAATCAATCGTACTCCACTCATGCTTCTTAGCGAGCGCATTTCTACTGCATTTATTCGACTCTCGTGCTTCTTCTGCCATACCCAACTCTCGCTACCATACATTAAGGTAGGAACCAACACCCCATCATGAACAGCCAGGCGTGCTTTTTTAGTCACTTTCTGGCTCCAATACAATATATATATATATATATATATACAATACAACAACAATACAATGATAAATGTATGATATTGACATAAGTAACGTCAACTGTCAAGCTGGAAATAAACTACCGTGGCGTGTCGTGACGCTATATGAAATGGTAAGGTTAGAAAGAGAAAGACACTGTCGTCAAGTCTCTCAACTAAGTGTTTCTAACCATAGTGAATATATGAAATCGATAGGCAATGGACTCGATTCTGGCTAACCAGCTAAAATTTCTTGTATTTAGTTAGTCAATCCTTCTCCATAGAATACGGAAGAAAAAGGACAGAAACAAACCATAGATTGAAGAGTTATGTCAAACATGTAATGACCAACTAATTTGAACCTTAAGAACGTGATTATCTGTCACTTTTATCCATGACCTTGTTGCATCGTCGCTAAAATTGCGATAGGTACACGTGTATTTGAATAAGATGTATTCACAAGGTTCGCGTTTATATGGTTCTATTTTGTTATTTTGACATTTGTGACAATAAATAAATATGGCGATTTTCTTCTGTCCCTTTCCTTTCCATAGCGGTGGAAAAGAATAGAGCTAACTTAGTCCAATATATTCCTAGTTTTGGGTATACCTCCTGCACTCGTGTGGAGACTCGTGGCGAGTAGTTTGTGCATGTGGAGATGTGCCATAGTGGAAGTTCCCAAAAAAATCTTATTAGTAATAACAATACTTTTACATTTATAACTTATCATAAATTTCTGCAAAATAACTTGAATCTGTAAATTTTTCGCTAGAATCTTGTCCAATGGAGCTTTAACTTTATTTCTTAAGAGAATATACATATTTGGTTAGAAATTCAATTTATTTAAATTTGTACAGTAGATAAAACGTTTGGTAACGTCGAAACCTAATTATGAATTATAGTTTCAATAAACTTTTAATTACAGGTATACATAGTTGTAAGCTATAGGACAGTGGGTATAAGGCAGGCTCGGAGCAAAAGCCAAGATATGTTCCGGTTAAATGGAAGCCTAGTTTGCCGTATTATGAACCCTTTATGAATTATTATTATTTATTTATTATATTATTTACTACTTATATAGGTATTTACATTCGATTAATGCTTTAAATTCAATAATATTAGTATAAAATGCGTAAGACTAGATGTTGAGCGAAAAGGGTAGTTAACAGAAGAAAAAAATCTAAAAGCTTTTTTAAAATATGCATAAAAATAATAAAAACAAAACTGCTACACAGTTTTAAAGATGAATAGGTTTAGCAAGTTATAGTTTTAAGAAATAACGACTAGATTCCATGGCGTCTGGCACGATACCTAAACAGTTTCTAACTTTTGTAACTTTTCTGTTTATATTTTAAATATTATTTTCACTTAATTCCATTTATGATATAAAATTTGTAGATTCTACCTCGGACAACTACTCTATTAGACAATGGTAAGTATAATATTTTCTCAACTATAAAAGGTATAAGAAGAGATTGAAAGAAACGCCTCTATGATCCAGTTCACCTCTGACTTTCCCATTCACTCATATCTTTGATCAACGCATTTACATACTAACAGCCAAATATGTAGCTGCCAGGGCAAATAACTACGAGCTGATTATAATACAAGAGTTTGTTATTCCGTTAATAGAATTGATCATAATTATAGTATCGAACTGGCCAGCCAGCAGTAAAACATAACATACAAATAAAATTAAAGGTTGTCCGTTAGTAAGCGGTTCACTTGAATTAAGAATATACTGGATGTTTTTTTTACCGTCTGGAAAAAATATGACATAATAATATAAGGTATCTAGAGCCGAAGTTATACACGAGATTAATTGTTAAATATAGTCATGTTTAATGCAATTTACAAAATCTAGAAAACTACGCACAGTAGTACGCGCAGCTGGCGGTTGTAGGTAGATTGCGCATAAATGGAAGCTACGAGCCTGTTTCTTTTTAAAATACTATTTCAAATATTTCAGTGTGTATTATTGACTACAATTGAGTAATGTATATTAGTTTAAGAAAGAATACATTTTTTTTAGAAAAAAAATTTTTTTTAAGTAACATTGCCAAATGAATCTATTACACTTACCTATCACACCACATTTTTTTCCAGACGGTAAAAAAAGTCACCCTGTATATGTAGTTACTTACCCTGCCCAGCTTATTTTGTGCACTGCAATTTATTAATATTTTGTGACCCGCCTATTAAAATACTTGAAACTGTCAAACAACACAGTGTTTCCAAAACAGTGCTATGTAAACGACTATCCAACGATATATGAAAGAAGAAAAGAGCAGCATTGAAAAGTTAAGTTACACTAATATTAAGCTTACTACAATTTAATTATTAAATTCGCATATAAAACAGTCATACAGTCATAGACAACTCAACTGTATGTAGACGCCGAATAGAAAGGCAGGCTTTTTGAGCTTAGGCTCTCCAGGTACATAAGGCCTTAATCAAGTTTCACTCCGATGACGTTTGTCTTTAAAATAGTAAATCACAAACTACTTACTTAGATACTCAGCAATCAATCGTAACGTCGTAACATAATACTTATTGGCGACTTTATTTTAATAACGAATTAGGAAGCAATTGTAAGTATAGTAAATTTTTAATCTCCATCAGTTAAAAATCCCCATAGTTTCGTGGATGACATCTCGCTAAGTTGTCTATGACCACAATGGAGTAACAATAAAAAAAATACGAAACAACTATTCTCAAAGTCACACGAATTAGACGATCTATTCAGAACCAAAATAAAATAGCTTTTATATATTTTTTATTATTTATAACAACGTTCTCATATTGCTTACACTTTACGTACGCTTATGTAAAAAACAATTATACAATATAAACCAAATAACTACTTATCTATTTGGAGAAAAGGACGTATATGTAATCCAGTTTAAAAACATAGGATGACCATTTTAAATTATTTCATTATATCACTTCACCTAGATATAATATTGTACCACATGTAGAATATATTCCATTCCACCTGGCAAGTAAGCTTTTGGGTTCATAAATTAACTAGCGACCCGCCCTTGCTTCGGTTTATATGATATACAAAAACCTTTATATATCGCTCTTTCTATTAGTGAAAACCGCATCAAAATCCGTTGCGTGGTTTAAAAGATCTATGCGTACATAGGGCGGGCAGTGACTGTTTTATACTATGTAGAGATTTGGATTTTTCACAACATAACATTATATTTATTCTATTAAACGTTTTTATAATTTTTGAACATAATTTTAAGATTTCTTGTATTGAACTAACTTTTTTAAACAAGTACAATACAGTGAGGTGTACACGTGTGTATTGTGATTTTTTTTTGCATTTCAATAAATTTTACGTAGTAACTTCTGACGCCATCTTGCAAAATACTTTTGGTCGTTTTTAATAACATCTACATTCATATTTATAATAAATGTTAAAAGGAAAATATAGGAGGAACGTCGGGGCGCATCTAAAAGATAGACGATAATCACAGCCCGAATACTGAAAATGTTTAAAGATGTCTATATTTTTATTCTATGTGCTTCACATCCGAATGACGTCACCATAATAATAATAAATTGTGGGACACAATTCACACACGGTTATTTAGTCCCAAACTAGGCAGGGCCTGTACTATGGGTCCTAAAAAACTGGTAAACAATGTTTACTAAACATATTTTGAAAAATATTAAACGACCAGACACGAAGCCAACAGACATGTTCATGCACACAAATGTTGGCCCCGAGCGGGGATTGAAGTGACAAATGTCATTCTAAAACATACAAACTACATCGGCGACGTCACGTCATTCGGAGGTCAATTGGTAACATAGAATTTCATGAATAACAATACAAATTATTGCTTAGAAAATTTACCTATTAAAATTAGTTGCGTCAAATTTCCTGATCTTTATAATAATAAAATTACAAACAATACCTATAAAACTGTACATATCGAATTAACCATGTTATGTATTAAGGTGAATGGAAATAATTCTGCACAGACTTTTTCAAATACATAACGTGCACATCTCACCTAGCTACCTAGTGCTGCGCCTACGCAGGTCCCTGCTTCTTCCCGGACATGCGGTCAATGAGGCTCGTGATCATGTCTGTGTCTACCAATCCGATGAACTTGTCCACGATCAGCCCATTTTTAATGGCTACCACTGCTGGGACTGCTTTCACCTGGAATGAAAGGGTGTTAAATCGGTTTAGGCTTGTGATGTTTTGATATTGATTGATAGATGTTCTGATTTTAGACTCGTCTATTTTCGAAGCATAAAGTCAGATTTTTTATTCTGTGGAATGCTGATGTATAAATTTCACAGTTCTAGGTCAACGGGAAGTACCCTTTGAATTTAGATCCCTTGAGAACATCAAAATGTACGTTTTTTCCTTAACTTAGAAGTCGTATCTTTTTTTTACGTTAGCTTGAAAGTTTGATTTTTTTACAGCTTCAAGGGACCATGGACTTGAGTATATGGTTTTAATTTCAACTGGATACCTCCACGGGTTCCCGAGATAAAGTGCCTTGACAGACAGACGGACAACAAAGTGATCTTATAAGGGTTCGTTCCGTTTTTTCCCTTTGAGGTAAGGAACCCTAAAAACAAATGATTAGACTATAGCTTGACTTCTTCTATTTCTTCCTCACCCGCCTGTCGCACCCACGGCGCGGCACAGCTCCAGCGGTCAAACTACATCAGTCAACTACTCTATTGTGTCCAAATTTTATATGTATACTAACGGTTCTGTTTACACCCGCGTAGTTTCCGTTCCCGTGGGAATACGTGAATAAAATATAGCCTACGTTACTCAGAGATATTCTAGCTTTCCATTGGTGAAAGAATTTTTAAAATCGGTCCAGTAGTTTTTGAGTTTGTTCGTAAAAAAACATACAAAAATACAAATCTTTCCTCTTTAAGGCCTGCGCAGACGAGGGACTTTTGTCCGTGGAAGACGAAAATCCCTGAATCGTGAAAATAATGTCCGCCGAGAACTTGCCACGGACTCAACGCACACGGTGTGCGACCCTTTCTTGCCCGGAAATTTAGAGAAGCGCACGCTATGGAAGACGGACAAAATAAATAATATTAGTATAGATTTGGTGATTTGCGTGAGAGTGATTATGGATTGAAAATGAGTGAGACCACCATCAAATGCCTCTTGTACGCCGACAACCAAGTCATCCTTGCATCGTCGGCGTCCGAGCTGCAAAAGATGGTGGATGTAATGAATGCAGCATTTGAGAAGAAGGGCATGAAAGTAAATATTGCAAAAACGAAAGTGATGATTTTTGAAAGAGAAGAGCGTATGACAGAGTGTGACATAAAGATCTATGGTGAGAAAGTTGAGCAAGTGAAAGAGTTCGTGTATTTGGGTAGCGTGTTTACAAGGGACGGCAAGTTTGAGAAAGATATTGAAAGAAGAGTACCTAATGAAAGGAAATGCAGTGAATGGGGCCCTGAATAGCCTTGTGAGTAGCCAGGTCGTGTCCAACGAGGCAAGGATGGCTACGCATAACGCGGTTCTGGTTCCAACGCTGATGTATGCGAGTGAATGTTGGGTGTGGCAGAAGAAGCATGAAAGCAAAGTGAACGCCGTGGAGATGAGATCGTTGAGGAAAATGTGTGGAGTGAAATTGTGTGAAAGAGTGAGGAATGCTGATATACGAGAAAGGTGTGGTTTGAAAGAAGATGTAGTGACAAGAATAGAAAAGGGCATGTTACGCTGGTTTGGTCATTTAGAACGTATGGATGAAATAACAGTAACGAAAGAAATATATGGTGCGAATGTTGAAGGATGCAAGGAAAGAGGACGCCCCAGAAGGACGTTCACGGATCAAATAAGTGACTTCCTTCAAAAAGCTGGGGTCCGGAGTGCGAAGAATAAAAGAGCATGCATGAAAAGACTTATGGATGTGAAGGAAGCGAAAGAAGTATGCAGAGATCGAGCAAAGTGGCGATCCATCGTCTCTGCCTACCCCTGTGGGACAATGGCGTGAGCATTATGTATGTATGTATGTAGTATAGATTATTGAACGCGTTGTACCTCGAAGGTGTGGACTAGTTCGGGGTTGTCTTCCACGTCCACGACGGCCAGGTCCAGGTTGTCCAGCGGCTGTATCAGCTCCTTCAGCTTGGGCGTGAGGATCTTGCAGGGCTCGCACCAATCCGCGTGGAAGTTCACTATCACTGCCTTATCATTGTTCATTACCTGATAGACAGAAACTGATAAACAACCCGACAGACAAAAATATATGTAGCCTGTCATCCGGACCATAGTAAGGAATCTATAGATTATAAATAATCTATAGACTTTTCTGATGTATTGTTATAATAACTCTCATATCATATTAAACACCATAAACCTCTATGATTATAGGTTGGTGGGTGAATGTTCGCACGAACTTTGCATTTCTATTTGTTCAAATTCTAACTGGATTATTTTAAGTTTTCCCTTGTTACATCTTAGCGAGAAATGTCCATGGGCATAGTGTTACTTGTAAGTTAATACATATACATATTCTTTAGGAATTGTTATACACACTGTACCGTTTTTTCTCCAAATAAATAAAATAAAATAAAAATATAGTCATCAAAATTGGTTAAGTACCTGTGGAATAAATAAATCTATAGAAATGAATCACTACATAGTATAAAACAAACTCGCTTCCCGCTGTCTGTATGTCCCTATGTATGCTTAGATCTTTAAAATTATGCAAAGGATTTTGATTAGTTTATTTTTAAATAGATAGAGTTGTTCCAGAGGAAGGTTTATACGTATATAATAGATCAGCATTGCACCCGTGCGAAGTCATAAATAAATATATGTATTTATGTATGTATTGCTGTGGGCACGCCAGAGAAGGGTTTGAAAAAGTGGTCTGAAAAAGAAACGAAATTCCCACGGGAACGGAAATATCTTATTCTTATTATTAGATTAGAAAGTAGTAGTATTAGTCAGCAAGTAAATAAATATGTAAATAACTTACCTTATTGATAAACTCCTCATTATTCTTTACTAGTATAGTCTCGTTGTGGACGAGCGACGTGGATATATCTCGTGCACGCCGCAAAGTGGCCAGCCGCCGGATGGGTGACCGCAGTCCCTGACTTATGGCACTACACATACTTACTGAAAAAAAAAAATTTTTGTTTTCATTTGTGCCCTGAAATTTTAGGATACAATAATAGGTATATTTCTTACTAGCAGCGCCCCGCGGTTTCACCCGCGTAGTTCCCGTTCCCGTGGGAATACGTTGATAAAATATAGCCTATGTGTTATTCTGATGTATCCTACTAATATTATAAATGCGAAAGTTTGTTTGGATGGATGTCTGGATGTATGGATGTATGTTTGTTCCTCTTTCACGCAAAAACTACAAAACGGATTTTGATGAAACTTTACAGTTATATAGCTTATACATCAGAATAACACCTAGGCTATATTTTATCCCAGTATTCTCACGGGAACGGGAACTACGCGGGTGAAACCGCGGGGCGCTGCTAGTTAGCTATATAACTGTAAAGTTTCATCAAAATCCATTTGGTAGTTTTTGCGTGAAAGAGGAACAAACATCCATCCAGACATCCATACATCCAGACATCCATCCAAACAAACTTTCGCATTTATAATATTAGTAGGATATGTGGGAGATGACTACTATAGTTACCACAATAGGCAAATGGATAGGTGATCAAAAGTGTAAGGAGACGTTTAGAAGTTTTTGGTGGTATATTATTGTAACTTTAACACAATTTAGTTCTTAATGTGCAACATAAGGGCAGCTAATGTATTCTTAATGGTTTTCAAACTAATAATAATACTGGAACAATATACTACAGCAAAAATTTTTGTTTGAATTACCTTGTAGCTGATATTCAATACTATGTTATACGAGTACATATGACTTAAAAGCCTATATCCTTCCTTAAGATGCAAGCTATAACCTTGACAAGTTGCATTAAAATCGGTTTAGTGTTAGAACACGCCGGGAAAACATCATACTCATACTATTAACTCATTAAATTATAATAAAATTATCTTATCTAATACCCAAGCTATAAGACAAAAAATCTTACAAAACTATTGTTTCTATAATAACTACTATCATTATATTACGCAGTCTACACTATCATAAACACAAACAATGAGTGATAGATATAACATTAATATAATGATCTTGCGCAATATAAAGCATGTTTAAAATAGCTTGAATGATAATATGTATGTATGTTCTTTACATATGCTTTAGATATTCTCTTTCATGCTCTATCAGCACAATGCGACGCCATCTGCAGTACATGTTAAATCCTACCTCCAATTGGCTTCTCAAAGTGTTGCCCGTCATGTTTTGTAACAGACTTATTCTAAAAATAAATAATCTCACGCCATTTATCCCCGAGCGGGTAGGCAGAGGTATTCCATTTCTGGATATACCCACTTTTCAAAAGATATTCTTTGGACCCCTTAACATGATAGGTGATCTTATCGTTGGACCGGGAGAATTAATTCTGGGACCTGCGGGTTTCCACTATGTTTTCCTTCACAGTCGAACTAGTGGTAAATAATTTTAATGCTCATTTCAATTAATAAAATCATTGGTCCTTATTCAGAAATCTCTTTACTATATTCGTGCTGACAAAAAGTTTTTTATGTTACAAAAAATTTGTTTCACTTAACTTATATCTATAATTTAACAGTATTAACAATTTTACTGTGACATATACATATCTTTTAGATTCAATTAAATGAGTTCTGAGGTTTTATTCCTGTACTTTGTGTTATTGAAACAATACTGAGCCAGCAATGTTGGCCACCAAGACAATCTGTAAGGATGTTGTTGTTAGTATGCATAAGTGTGAAATTTTATATTATCATATCATTATAATATAAGTGTGAAAATGAAAATGTTATGGAACAGAGAAAAATGTGTTATCTATTAATATTATGAAAATGTAAAACAAATAAAGCTGTGTACTATATGTCTAGCATGCAAGTTGTAATTTGAATTCAACTAGATGTAAGTTAGTAGTTAAGCAGCTTGTGGATCATGAACACTGCATACAAGTTGCAAGTTCTAACGTATCAATATGACATCACCTGCATGCAAGACCTTGTACAGTGAAAACCACATAGATTGATGTATGGTTAAAGATAAGAAAAGTTTGTATGTAATTTAGCTACTCTAAAAGAAGGTAGATAGTGTATATTTAATTAGATTTTTCGAGTAATAAAAGTTATTAAACATTACTAACTACATTACTATCAAGTAGTTGTGGCAATATCAAAACATATTTACATAGATTTAAACAAACATTGCAAAGGCAAATCAACGCCAACTTACCAAAGCAAACAGTCTAGTTATTAGTACCGAAACTCCTGACTTTACGCGTCTCAACGGGGGCAAGGCAGACGTAAACAAAACAGTACACACAGCCAACTACAGCGCTCACAAGCAACAGAGACAGTATCGCGTATCTCGGAACATACAGCCTGTCATAAAAATTGGCACCGTGCGTGTACTGCACGTCCCCTTTTGGCAAACACACCAAAATTACAGTCAGTACAAAAGATACTCCAATGGCTATCTTCCCCACGTAATGGCCCGTTCTAACAGACACCCAGCACAGCATGAGCGTTATGAACCACGTAACAGTCAAGAAATACACTCCTATACCGAAACTAGACATGATTAGAAGTCCAAACAAATGATAAGCATTATGCGAAAACTAAAGGAATGATAAAAAGTCAAGTTAGTTCAGCCATGCAGGATATGTTGGATATTTACTGGAGATCACAGAATACGGCACATGTATCAAAATAATGGCTTCTCACAAATTAGTTGTTTCTTGTAATGTAGAAATCCTCAAACAAATCCTTGAATGAATCAGAAATTCACGATGGTAATGACATTGACTTATTGACTGACATTTGGTTTGGTTGCATTTTTGACAGTTTGGAAAGTATAGTCAAGAGAACATGAACCTTTACACTTGTAGTGCGAGTCTGACCTCTAAAAGGATAAATATAAGAACGTTTCAAAGTTCAATGTGTCAAGCTCCACGTGCTCTTGACTGTACCTAGTTCGTTTATAATAACTATGAATGAACTAGTGACTAGGTTCTATGAGCTGAGATCCCATTGCCTTTCCTGCCACAAGAAAAATAATGGTCCAGTGAAGAGAGATATTTTTGGCGGTTATCCGAAAATACATACATACATACATACATACAGCTCACGCCTTCTTCCCACAGGGGTAGGCAGAGACGATGGATCGCCACTTTGCCCGATCTTCGCACACTTCCCTCGCTTCCTTCACATTCATAAGCCTTTTCATACACGCTCTTTTATTCTTCGCACTCTTGCTTGACCCCAGTTTTTTGAAGGACGTTACTAATTTGATCCGTGAACGTCCTTCTGGGGCGTCCTCTTGCCTTGTATCCTTCAACATTCGCACCATAAATCTCTTTCGTTACTCTTCTTTCATCCATTCGTTCTAAATGACCAAACCAGCTTAACATACCCTTTTCTATCCTTGTCACTACATCTTCTTTCAAACCACACTTCTCTCGTATATCCGCATTCCTCACTCTATCACACAATTTTACTCCACACATTTTCCTCAAAGACCTCATTTCCACTGCGTTCACCTTGCTTTCATGCTTCTTCTGCCACACCCAACACTCACTCGCATACATCAGCGTCGGGACTAGAACAGCGTCATGCACAGCCATCCTTGCCTTGTTGGACATGACCTGGCTACTCACAAGGCTATTCAGGGCCCCATTTACTGCATTTCCTTTCAATACTCTTCTTTCAATATCTTTCTCAAACTTGCCATCCCTTGTAAACACGCTACCCAAATACACGAACTCTTTCACTTGCTCAACTCTCTCACCATCAATCTTTATATCACACTCTGTCATACACTCTTCTCTTTCAAAAATCATCACTTTCGTTTTTGCAACATTCACTTTCATGCCCTTCTTTTCAAATGCTGCATTCATTATATCCACCATCTTTTGCAACTCGGACGCCGACGATGCAAGGATGACTTGGTCGTCGGCGTACAAGAGGCATTTGATGGTGGTCTCAATCATTTTCAATCCACAATCACTCTCACGTAAATCATCCAAACAGCTGTCCATGAATAGGTTGAAGAGCCACGGCGATGCTACACAGCCCTGTCTAACACCCCTTGAGATGTTAAACCAGTCTGTGTAGGCGCCATTTAGTCTGACACATGCACTGGAATCCTCATAGAGTGATTTCAGTGCATCTATCAACCGGCTCCCCAACCCAAACTTGGACAGTACATCCCACATTTCATTCCTCCTCACTTTGTCATAAGCCTTTTCCAGGTCTATAAAGGCGCAAAACACCTTCTGATGTTTGGCGAGGTGTTTTTCTGTTAGGCACCTTAGGGAGAAGACTTGATCCATACACCCCATTCCCTTTCTGAATCCCGCTTGTACATCCCATCCCATATTTTCTCATCCGTCTCTCTCATCACTCTTTCGATCAATACCTTTGCATACAATTTGCCGACAATGCTGAGAAGACTGATTCCGCGGTAATTTTTGGCATCCTGTTGTGACCCCTTTCCCTTGAAAAGAGGCACTATTACGGCTTTTCGCCAATCTTGCGGCACTTTACCGCTGACCCAACATTTCTTGAAAATGGAGTGCAACCAAGAAGCTACCAGCCCTTTCCCAGCTCTCAGCATTTCGACACATATTCTGTCAAACCCTGCAGCCTTACCTTTCTTCATATTTTTATCGCTCTTTCAATATCATGCATACTAATCTCGCTTTCATCTCTCTCCTCCTCAAGCACATCTACAGTAGGTGCAAGATCTGCTTGAGGTAGGGAGTCATCACATTCAAATAATCCCTCGAAATATTGCTTCCATCGCCTCAGCACTCTATCATCTTCCGTTATCAGCTCTCCATTCTCATCTCTAATCACTTTCGTCCTTGTATTCTGCGACACTCCCCGGGACACCCGAACATGCTTCCAGAACAATTTCTGGTTTTCCCGGAAGTTGTCGGATATCTTTCTTTCATTCTTTTCATCCATGTTCTTCTTCATTCGCTCAATCTTGTCTTTCACTTCACATTTTATCCTTCTGTATTCATTCTCTACCATTTTCACTTCATCTTCAGTCACTCTAGCATCTACTGGTTTTCTGGTCCTCATAGCCAATACATCCAACCATGCTTTCTTCTTTCGTTCAACAATCTCTCTAGCTTCTTTGTTCCACCAGTCAAAATTCAAAATCGTTTATTTTCTATTGGTATTAAAATATACACTTAGAAACGTCAATATTTTATAATAACAAGGCACTCTAAACTCGTCCATGAAGATTGGCCAAATGCAAACAGCAGCCCATCTCCACCGACGAGCTGCTGGTTCCGAATGCAGTACCCCGAGAAGAGCCAGCAAGAAACTCAAGGGCAGCTCTTTTTAATCTCATGTCTTACTAATAAATATCGTTTAGAATAATAATTATAATTAATAGCCTTACATAGCGTCGAGTCGGTTAATCCCATGCATGTTGGTCTACTAAGTAGTCTGTAATTTTATAGTAGCCTTTTTATGTAATTTTTGCTTAACTATTATTTTAAATTTGTCAAAAGGCAAATTTTGTAATTCAATGGGAATCTTATTGTAAAAACGTATACATTGACCCTTAAAGGATTTGGTAACTTTAGATAATCGACTAACACAAGCAGCCAGTTCATTCTTATTTCTAGTGTTTATACAATGTCTGTCACAATTTTTTTTGTAAAGTGATATATTCTTTTTAACATACAATACGTTTTCGTAAATATACTGTGACGCCAGTGTCAGTATATTAATTTCCTTGAATTTTTCCTTTAGAGACATCCTAGACCCCATTTTATAAATTGCACGAATGGCTCGTTTCTGCAAAATAAATATTCTCTGGACATCAGCAGCATTCCCCCACAGTAGAATGCCATATGACATCAAGCTGTGGAAGTAGCTGAAATAGACAAGTCTAGCTGTTTCTACGCTTGACATATTACGTATTTTTTTTTACGGCATATGCAGCAGAACTGAGCCTTTTCGCCAACGTATCAATGTGCGGTCCCCACTGTAACTTAGAGTCTAGAGTTATTCCTAGAAATACTGTAGTGTTTACACATTCTAATTTTTCGTTTTTAACTGTAACTGAGTTTAAAGTTCGTTTAATATTTGATAAAGAAAAATGTACACATTTAGTTTTTTTCTCATTGAGAAGTAAATTATTAACGTTAAACCAACTGACAACATCATCAATTGCACTGTTCACTTCGTCATAAGACTTAATAGGTCGTTTAATTTTAAAAAGTAGAGATGTATCATCTGCGAACAGTACAATATCATGTTGCACTCGGTTGGGTAGGTCATTTATATAGACCAGAAATAGAAAGGGGCCTAAAATGGAGCCCTGCGGTACACCAATACAAACCGCCGATCCAGACGATCTTGAACCGTTTACATCAACACATTGTATCCGGCTTCTCAAGTAGGACTTTATTAAATCAAGAGCGCGGTCTTGTACTCCGTAATGACGTAGTTTTCTGATGAGAATTTCATGATGGACACAATCGAATGCCTTAGATAAATCACAGAAAACCCCAACAGCATCCTGCGACTCCTCCCAGGCATCAAAAACATGATTTACTAGCTCAACACCGGCATCGGTTGTCGAGCGACCCCTAGTAAATCCAAATTGCTTTACAGACATTATACTGTTGATAGAAAAATGTGCACTCAACTGATATAGAATAATTTTCTCAAAAATTTTACTAAGAGTCGGTAGAATTGATATTGGTCTGAAGTTAGAAGGGTCTAATCTACTACCGGCTTTGAATAATGGAATAATTTTACTATGTTTCATCAGATCAGGAAACACGCCATCATCAACGCATTTATTAAATAAACAAGCTAGGGGTGTTTGGGGAACCATTCTTCCTTTTACTTTCTCCGCATACATCTATCGCTTTTATTTTTATTTATTAACTTTTAACATAAATACATGAAATTTTCACTAAAGAGTGTAACATAAATTTAATTTTCGCTTTGCTGTATATTTCAGGTTTTAGCTTATAATAGTATTTTTATTATATTCCAAGTGTCCGTAAAGGTGTGCAATGAATGTGAAGGACACTGTATTTTTGTGCATGATTGATCTTAAGCAGAGCTACAAGCAGAGCCATTTCAAGATAAACTTATCTAATGACGAGGCAGTATGGTTTTTGACTCTAGCCTGTCCACCACAAGTTGGGTGAAATAAAGAAAAAAAAATGTGAAAATACCCTCATACTACCCTCGATTGCACAGTCAAGCAAGACCCACGATAAGCTTGTCACTTTGCACTTTGACCCAGCCCTGTATTCTATGGCGCGTAATATAAATCAGAGGTTAGCTTAAATTGATAGTTTAAAGTTTGATTTGCTCTTTACTGTACATACATTCAGATTCAGCTTGTGATTGACAAGTACATTTTACAAGATTAACAAGAATCCTAAGCCGTACATTAGAAAAAAAAATTTTTTTGACTACGGATACTAGTACATTATGGAGTTCGCTTTACGGCCAAGTTTATTTTTTTTAGCCAGCTAGGCCAGTAAATAATTAAAACTAAACAAGTGAAGTGAATTGCTTGCTGTTTTTCTGTCAATTTATTAGAAAGGTAAGTGAATTTGATTATTTTTTTTAACATTAGAGACAATTATCAGGTCTAAATAGGAACTGCATTATTAGGGCTTCGATATTTATAAATTTTGTAGTAATTTTTTACCGTAATACTTTGCTATAACCATAAATTTGTAACGCCATTTTCCGCTCCGTAGTTCGGTCGAGATATTTTTTCTTTTTATCATTCGTCGCGACGACTGGGCTTGGGAATTTAAAATCTTATGCGTAATTAGTGCAATTGGACTTATATTTCGTGGTTTCGTGGAATATGCTACCCGTATTGATTATGTTTTTGTGCGGAACCGATGACTAATCTGCAAACTAACAAGGTCCTATAATCGTCAGAATGAAAGGCCAATCTAAGTAGTTATTGATGTTCCAGTGTCAATGACCCAGATGATTTTTCATCGTGATTATAATATGAAATACTTACATATTTTTTATCTGCAGTTTTAAAACTGCAGATATTTTCACTTCTTCTCAGTCTTCTTACTCAGTTGTTTTCAATTATGAATTATACTGTTTATTTAATGCTGACGGGTCTGAAATATTACTCAATAGTTGTTGGCAAATAAGAATATTATTCTGGTTTTGAAACTGTGAAATTGGTTGGCAAAGGAGACGTTTCATTTTGGGCCTGCACATTGTACACCAGCGTGAAATATAGATAAAAATCTAGTTAGAAGATTATCAGAAAAATATTTTAAAAAATCATTTCCATTTATTTAACTTTCACAAAAGTAATTAAACTTCTATGGATTCGCATTAAATCATATTGAAATAATACTATTTCTGACTTTTTAAGCCCAATTTTCGTGTTATTGTGAATTAGTCCGACAAACATCAAAATAATGTCAATTGTCATTTACGGGTCAGGTTAAAATTGTTTTTTTGGTCGCCGCCATGCTAGTTAAATGAAAATTAAAGTTTATTGTATAACTAAACTAGACAAATATGAGCAAAATCATGAATAAAACTATAGTTATTTTATTTATATTTATCTAAAAAACTGGTGTACATGGTGCAGGCCCAGTCTCCATACATTCATGAAACATCTCCTTTTAGACATGTTATCTATCAATAAATTATCATGCTTTCATCTAAACACAAACAAGTAGGAGGTCTACAGTAATTGATTGAAATGGTATTTAAAAAACCTTAACACCAAAATGACTATAAACTATAATGTCATATTGTACACCATTGTCATGGTTATTTACGTATTTATTTATTAATTTTATATATTCTGATTGATTGTTTTATTTATGTTCTTCAGTAAAAGATTGTGGAACAAATAACATTTATTTATTTATATTGTACAGAAGATAATTTGTGAACAAAATTACATTTCCAATGTTATGAACCAAGTAGAGAAAGACCAAAACCTGTTTGTGCTGTAAAAGTAAATAATGTTGTTAGGCTTCCACTGGCAGTTCATCAGCACAGAACCGCCGGATTCACTGGTGCTTTCCGCCACCAAGCAACTAAATGTTGGAATGATATTCCCCCGCCACTGAGACAGCTGACATCCATTAACTACTTTAAACAATGTTACAAAAAACTGCTTTTGGAAAACCAACATACATAGTTAGCTTGGTGGTGGTTCTAATTTTAGATAAGTATTGTATTACCTTGTTTCAAAATCCATTATTTTATTTTGTTCTTATTTTGAGTATGTTTGCACTCTTATACACTATCTTCACGCATTATATAACTATTTCATTGAATGAAACACTTACTACTAATACACTATTGCACATGTATCCACACATAAACACAATCACCAGTTTTTCACTTTGTCCTGATCGTGTACATTCGATGCTGCTCCTGTTACCTCTGGTCGCAGCTGAAAATCAGTGTTTTGCTGTTTGAGCAAAGCTACACACTGAGCTGTGTCCCTTTGCACCGCCACGCACACACATACATTCCATTATGTTTAGCTGGTAAGTAGGTAGTTTGTATTTATTTGTTGTTCTTTTGTTTATCTTTATTTTTTTTATTTTTTTTATTTCTTATTTTGATTGTATGTGTGTGTATTGTGTTGCAAATAAAATGATTATCTATCTATCTATCTATCTAACTATTTAATTCATTTTATTACACCATAATACACTCGGCGTCAAAAAAATCGCACCTTCGGAAAATAATACTTTAAACCACTTTTAATCACATTTAGAATCTACGGTGATGGGACTATTAAGTATCATTTTAAACATTAATTTAACGACATTAAAATTAAGAATCATTTATGCCATAAAAAAAACATTTCACCCAAATAATGACGTTATACAAAAATAATGCATAATTACTTTATAAAAGGGCCGCTAGTTGCGCTACCTTTTAGAGGTAAAAAGGGGGGGGGGGGTAAACTAGGTTTTAAGTAATTTTTAAGCATTTTTTTGTCTTACTTTAATTCTTTGTCAACAAACTTTTTCTTCTTCTTTTGCAATCACTTCTTTTCTTATGACCTAGCAAGACTAAAGTACGATTTGCTGAATGTTGATGATTAGACCTATAAAATGATACCTAGTAGTCCCAACATCATTGATTCTAAATGGGATTTAAAGTGGTTTTTCAAAGGTGCGACTTTTTTGACGCCGAGTGTATTTATATCTATGCAAAATCAATGGAATTTCGATTTCCAATGCTTTTAATCCAATGCTTAAAGCGCGTCACACACGGTGCAGATGCTATAATATTTTATCTTAAGATACGAAATATATATTTCCATATTTGCGTATAAACATACTGAAGATAAAATATAAATTAACTTCGTCGTGTGTGATGGTTCATAGGATTTCTATGGTGAGCGATATTCTAAAATATGCTCTAAGATAATATATATTTTATATTATCTTCACCGTGTGTGACGCGCTTTAATCATCCTTAAAAAAACAATTGAAATCTTTTGAGAAATCCGGCCTCAAGTAGATGCCGTTTATTTTATTAACTCTTTGACTGACAGTATTACAGTTTTTTATTGTTTTGTTTTGGCAATTGCAAGCGCAAAAGTAAAAAACATATACAAATAAAGTCCAACAATACAAATTGGCATTCTATGTAATACTAGCATTGGCATATTATGACCTTTGTAGTATGATGTCAGCCAAGGGAGTGCCTGCGGAGACAATATAGCGATCAAATGTTAAATGAAGACTGTTTACATTTTCCTAGATCATTATTATCACAACACACAATAGGATTAGATATTGTCCTTGTCTTCACATAGGCCTCTGATGGTTGCCAGGGGGCCAATTCTACTAAATGACAGCGGTGATAGTTGTATGACAATTACATGATTGTGGTCACTCAATGGTGATATTGTGTCAAAATTTGACATAATATCACCATTGAGTGTCAAAATTTGACATAATATCACCATTGAGTGACCACAATCATGTAATTGTCATACAACTATCACCGCTGTCATTTAGTAGAATTGGCCCCCTGGTCAAAGGACTTAAGTAGGACAATCTATGTTATTATCTTTTTCATTATATTATACTACTAGGGTGCCCAGCGGCGTTGCTGGCGTTTTCCCGTGGGAATGAGATATTTTTCTCTTAGTAAAAAGTACCCCCTGCCTACCCCCTTGGGGATATAAACCGTGAGTTTTTTTTTAAAAAAGTATCCTAAAAGTTGACCCAGTTACTCAGTGTCTCCACACTAAATTTCATCCAAATGCATCCAGTAGTTTTTGTGTGATGCGTGCACAACCAGAGAAATAAACAAAAATGACAAAAATTTGTATTTTGATATCTATCAATAACTATCTACTCTACCACTGCAAAAATTTACAAAAAATATTTCATGTACAGACATGGTACCATCACAGTTTTATACCGTGTATAAATGTCCACTATGAAACCATATTTGCTTACATACATACATATGCTCATGCTTTGCTTCCGTTGGGGGGCAGAGATAATAGACTATGACCAGCAAAAAACTGACAAATCTCTTGTAGTTCGATCAATCAACTTATATTATCTTTTCGACTTTATTTAGCTTCTTGGATGCGATGTAGTGGCTAGATTCCTTTATTATAATAATAATAAAATAATAATATAATATAATCTCACGCCTTTTTTATCCCCGAGGGGGTAGGCAGAGGCATTCCATTACTGGATATACCCACATTTCACGAGATATATTGGACCCCTAAACGTGATAGGTGGTGAGCCCATCGCCGGACCGGGTCTGTTTACACATGTCTCAGAATTAATTCTGAGACCTGCGGGTTTCCTCACGATGTTTTCCTTCACCGTCGAGCTAGTGATAAATATGTACGTAAGTTTTTGAAAAACTCATTGGTACATGCCAGGATTCGAACCCGAGCCTCACTGATTTTCGGCCGGCTCTTTAACCGTCCGGGCTATCACTGCTCTATTTATTCAATGTAGGGGCTTATAAGTCCTCTTAGAAAGTCATTGCGATTCCACCGCTTCGGTATGTATAGTTGAGGAGAAGAAGCGGGGCAAGAAACTCAACTCAGATTCCTTTCTACCAACCAATTAACACAAATACATGTTTATTATTAAGACTATATGCGTATTATATGCTTCATGCTTATGAATAAATGTATATTTTTCTGTTTTAACAACTGACACCCATTTTCATTGGTAGTGTATATTCGTCTTTATTTATGTTAATCAAAATAACAAGACCAAGTACTTTAGTATTAGAATTTTTACTTTTTATCTTGGGTAAAAGATGAACATCAAAGTGGATTAACAGATGCAACATTGAGCTTTGATCTTTTGATTACTGCAACACTCACTATTGACTATAATATAAATATTAATATAATCTCACGCCTTTTATCCCCGAGGGGGTAGGCAGAGGTATTCCATTACTGGATATACCCACATTTCACGAGACACATTGGACCCCTAAACGTGATAGGTGGTGAGCCCATCGCCGGACCGGGTCTATTGACTATTTGAATTACAATTATCTTATCTGCTCAGGCTTGAAGTATATTTCTTATCTTAACAGTATCTTGATATATAACTGTCAATAAATGAATATTTGTACAAGACTCAAGCTGCTGTTGAGATTATTATGTACAATGTTGTTCCCAAAACATGGATGATGGATATATCCAGAAATAGAATACCTGCCGACCTCACGGTGGTAAAAGTGTAAGCATTTTCATTTTATTGGTTTTCAAAAAGAATTATCTCCTAGCATAAGAAAGAACAAGACTCACTATCAATTTGTTTTAGATCGGAATCTTGGAAAGTTGGAAAGAAAAATAGTTTTTTTCCAACAACATTAGATTATGTACATTGAATTATAATGATTAGGTTGGTATGTAGAATTCATCATAATAATTTCCCTCTTAAATTTATCTAAATTCAACCATCATTAAAAACTCGTAACAGCCCACTGCTGAGCTTAGGATCTTTACTCACTCATGAGGAAGTAGGTATGGGCTATCATCTCCCAGGCAAGCCCACCGCGGATTGAGAGATGGTGTTAGTGACCACCTAACTATCAGTTTTTCTAGCCTCTCAAGGTAATATATAAATTGTATGACACAATTCACACACGGTTATTTAGTCGCAAACTGTACTATGAGTACTAAACAACTAATAAACATACTTAAATAAATATTAAATGACCAGACACGAAGCTAAAAGAAATGTTCATGCACACAAATGTTGGCCCCGAGCGGGGATCGGACCCGCGACCTCCGACTTACAACTGAGCCAACAAGCCCGTCGACCATGTCCGTGACAATAAGTAATTGAAGTGACAAATGTCATTCTAAAACGCGTTCTTACTTACATCGGAATCGTGACGTTCGTTAACTTAATTTTAAACTTTAGTTGCAGTAAAAATAGCTATTCAAGGAGCAGTGATACCCTTACGGTTAAAGAGCTTGCTTCACATGATGATAATCACTGAGACTAGGGTTCGAATCCTGGCATGTACCTACCAATGAGCTTTTCAAAACTTACGTACATATTCCCCACTAGCTCGATGGTGTAGGAAAACACCGTGAGGAATCCCGCAGGTCCCAGAATTAATTCTGAGGCGTTTGTAACAGACCCGGTCCGGCGATAGGCTCACCACCTATCACGTTTAGGGGTCAAGAGAATATCTCGTGAAAAGTGGGTATATCCAGAAATGGGATACCTCTGCCTACCCCCCTCGGGGATAAAAGGCGTGAGTTTTTTCTTATTATTATATAGCTATTCAGAGAGTGACATTTTATATCCACGAATACTAAAAGTACAAGTCAAGGTAGTCAGTACAAGTTTACGGAACAGTGCAGTTGCCGTCGCATGCGCAGGGTCACGGCCGATCGAACGGCCAATGTCAAACCAGTCCGCCGCGCCGGGTGACAAGGGACTAGTCCGGGATTCGATTTCGTGTGGGTCTTTTTAGAGGAGATAGGAGATAGATATGGTTAACTATTTAATCTATGTATATTGGCGCTGTCGTCACAGAATAAAGAATAGTACTAACTAAAGATGGGTCATTTCAAGAGTAGCGTGTGAAAAATAACGGAAGGCACGTTAAACTGTTGATCCTGGTTTTCGTTGTGTTTACGCACAATGGAAGTCGTTAAGCCATGTCAGATACCCTCGGGTGGGTTGAATTCTGTCAGTTAGGTAGCCACTAGCATAACACCATCTCCCAATCCGCGGTGGGCTCGCGTGGGAGATTATAGCCCATACTTCCTCATGTGTGAGGAAATACTGTTAGCTCAGCAGTGGGCTGTTACGGGTTGATGATGATGATTTCAAAAACCATATTAATAGAATTTTCATATTTCACACCTGCTACTCTCCTTTACCTAGCGTGCTATTTATGAAATCGCAAATCGAAATTATGTGCAAAAGACAAGTAATTTCTTCAGATGAAAATGATTTCAAAGTATTAATCAATAGTCAATACCCATCCTTAGTAATCTTAGTACTGATCCAGACCAGTCCAGTCGAGCTCAGCATTCTATGCTTCTACACCTGGCAAACTTACGAAACTAACTAAAATATTTTTCTGTAGATGATGATTTAAAAAAATATTAATTAAATGACATTGCAATTTTAAATAGATTTTTAGAAACTTTTTATAATTTTGTAAGTACGGAACTTTGTATATATTTGTATTGTTACATTGCAGCGCCCTACCAGGGTTCATGTGTGTACTGAATATTATTTTACCTACCTCAAACCTATGTAAAACCTCATGGAGCAATAAATTCGAAAAATGTATTTAAAGCAAAGTACTTAGAAGTTTCTTTTGTTTATACAACACAACTAATGCCCGGTTTGAACTGCTCGCCGCTGTTAGCAACGCCTGCTGTAACGAATTACAGTTAATCAATAATCTATAAAAAGTCACCAACAATTTTTAGCATAAATATATTACCAAAGTTCCAGCCATTCTATCAATGCTTTTTAGATTATTAATTTTCACAATGATTTTGTATTATGATAGATAGCAGTGTCATTTTTAGAAATAAATAAAATAAAGTACTTACCTATAAATTTTGGGGCACAATATACCTACTTAAATACTAAACTATACTAGTAGGACAAAAAATCAAAATCAAAAATCATTTATTTTCTGTGTGTACAAAAAGTACACTTAGAAATGTCAATAGTTTAATAACAAGGAACTTGAAGTTATTATGAGTCATTATGCGTATATTTCACGTATTGGTCATTACGCGTACTCATGTAGGTAGTCATTTTGCGTATGGGCATTCTGCGTATTCAAAGCTAGAAATGGAGTTGTCATTTTGCGTATTGGTCATTGTGCGTAGAGAGCCAGTACCCCGAGAAGAGCCAGCAAGAAACTCAAGGGCAGCTCTTTTTAATCTCATGTCTTACTAGTAATTATGGGCGCTAGTCAAAGACCATTAAGCTAGATTAATGATCTGTGGCGCTAGTCCTATTTATTAAACTGTGTTATGGGTTACGATAATTATTATGATTAAAAGCCTTACACAGCATCGATTCGGTTAATCCCATGCATGTCGGTCTACTAAGTAGTCTGTAATTTTATAGTACTTACCCTTTTTTATGTAATTTTTGCTTAACTATTATTTTAAAGGAGACGTTTCATTTTGGGCCTGCACATTGAACACCAGCGTGAATTACAGAAATAAATCTAGTAATTATAAAAAAAAAAAATTAAACTTCTAAGAATACGCATTAAATAATATTGAAATAATACTATTTCTAACTTTTTAAGACCAATTTCCATGTTGTTGTGAATTATTCCGACAAACATCAAAAAATATAATGTCAATTGTCATTTACCGGTCAGGTGGCAATTTTTTTTTTGTCGCCGCCATGCGCCATAGTTCAATGAAAATTAAAGTTTATTGTGCAACTGAACTAGACAAATATGAGCAAAATCATGAATAAAACTATAGTTATTTTATTTATATTTATCTAAAAAAGTGGTGTACATGGTGCAGGCCCAGTCTCCATACATTCATGAAACGTCTCCTTTGTCATGAATCAAAAATGAATGAAAAAGCCTGCAGCTGGTCCTAGCATTCCTAGAACCAGTTGGCGAGAGGCTAGTTGACCATGGCCCTGCGTAAAAGAGACAGGAGACGTATTGCCTATAGAAAGGACATTTGATACTGTTGGTGTGCCTTTTATTGAGGACTCCGTTTTGCCATTTCGCAACGGAATTCTAATAAAACAAAATACTAGTCGAAAATTACGAACTTCCATATAGTATATTAGTGAACCGCCCTGGCTTCGCACGGATCCATTCGTCTTCTTCGTTTATATCCATTGCGTGGTGTAGAAGAAGTAACCGCGGAAACAAACAGAATTTTCAATAATCATTTCTTGATGCTCTCCTACTTTATACAACGCGTAACAGAATAAGCGCAATAAATTATTCCTCATACACCCCAATTAGTATGTTAATATAAAAAAAATATGATGCCTTCGAACATTGGTTGTGTGTAGTGTCTAACCAATTTTCTGAAATTCCACAGGTAGCACTAAATTCAGCTATGCTATGTAATTCATTTTTCAGAAAAAAAATAACTCATATGTTTAAAATAGCTGAAATCGATACTGAACAAACTTATTTCAGGAATTGCGCTTATTCTGCTACATATTGTATTTATAAGATACTATGCAATTTTAGTTAAAAACATAAATATGTAACGAAATGCGGATGGAATACTTTTCTTTTCACGAAAGATTGGCTGTCTGGCGGCCTTGACCGTTTGCTTCATAATTCTATTTATGAAGAAATTTGCCACTTACCGTAATTCGGTCGGTAAAGCATACTTGCTTTCAACAGTTTTTATATGTTAATTACTTTATATTTTGGTGACCAAAAAGTAAAGTGTTAGTTATGCTCCAAGAGAGCATGAGGGGTGATTAAAGACATACATAATTTGAGATTTGATAAATATATGACGTATTTCTAACAGCATAAATTCCTTTAAAAACATTAGCAGAAAAAAATATTTTCTGTTTTACACTATTTTTAAGTTTTTCTCTGTAATACTAAAACATTATGGATTTTTAAAATAAGTTTATTAAATATAGATTATTACTTAAACCAATTAATAGTCAATAGACTGACTGCATGTTAGCTGACAAAATAATTATATTTAAAGATTATTACTAATGGTAAGATAAGAAAGTTTACTTATTTATTAAATGCCAAAATACTTTACCAAATAAGTTTCTATTCTTCTTAACTTTAAAAAATATTTATACATTGATAAAAAAACATATGTTATCTGTAGGTAATTACGAAAGTCATCAACCACCAACTCAAATACAAAAGTTCGAATTAGGAATTAGTGCTTTCTTTGTCTAGCTTCCACAATGTAAGCATTGTGAAAAAGGAAAGTGAACCAGACAGAATAGAAAGGCTAAGGCTTCAATTTCACTGAGTCAGCTTCTAATTCAATTATTTTAGTTATTGAGGTCGTGCAGTACCTACCTACTCCAAGTTATGATTTTTTCCGTCTAGATAAAGTCAAAGATATCTACTATATAAAAATAAGTCGGGTTTTCCTTCCTGACGCTATAACTTCAGAAAGCACGAACCGATTTCCACGGTTTTGCATTCGTTGGAAAGGTCTCGGGCTCCGTGAGGTTTATAGCAAAGAAAATTCTTATAAGCATTGCACCCGTGCGAAGCCGGGGCGGGTCGCTAGTTATATATAGAAAGACGTAGATATGTTACTAGAGCACGGAAAATGAGGCCGACAAATGTAGTTAATTAACCACATTTTATTTAGTCGCATTGTATTTCAAGTCGTATTTTCTCAACTCTTAACAGATAGCTCTCTTTTTCTTTATTATTCGTTCCGTATCAACTTTCCCCGTCATTTTTGTATCCTCTAAATACGCTAAGAAGTAAGTATGTACATGTTGTAGCACACTCGTAGGGGATCAATTTTCAAACGCAAGCAGTATGAATATAACTCATCCTTACTTTAATATCTTTGGATAAAGTGATATAAACTCATACATCTATATATATAAAGAGAGAAGTCCTGACTGACTGACTCATCAACGCCCAGCCTAAACCCTTAGACCTAGAATATATATATTTTTTAGAATATATATATTCTTTTTATATATATATTTTTTTTAGAATATATATAATATATTTTTTACAGCTATTGTTTTGAAGACGTAGGGTAGCACTAAGAAAGGATTTTTCGAAATTCATCCAAAAAAGGGGGTGAAAAGGGGGTCGAACGTTTGTATGGAAAACCTTCAGTTTTGGGTGTATCAATTCGAAACTTTGTAAAAATACTCTATAAAACAAACAACAAGAAATGTATTTTTTTATTTTTCAAAAAACACCCCATAAGGGGGTGAAAGAGGGGGATGTAGTTTGTATGGAGACGTGTTGTTTTTTACGTCTATCAACGTGAAACTTGGCACAAATACTCATAGAAACAAATTATGACACACGTGTTTTTGGATTTTTCGAAAATCGTCCCCTAAAATGGTGAAAGTAGGGGGTTGAGTTTGGTATGTATGGGAAACCTTCATTTTAGGATGTATCAATTCAAAACTTTGTAGAAATACTGCTCAAAACAAACAACAAGTCACGTATTTCCTTATAACCCAGTGAATAGAGAGCTTATACCTTACAAACGGTCCGGTAGTTCTAAATTTTTTACATGTTGTCTAGGATGGTTGTTAAGTGTTTAAAATGCAAAATGCACAATTCCCCCCCCTCCGCGCCCTCCGCCATCTTGAAAAAACCGAAAAAAAATCGGCACTTTTTATAGATTTTCACTTATATCTTTGTTTCGGTGCATTTTAGCTACAAAACAGTTCTATTCAATGTTGTAGAGAATGAAATTCCCTATAATATACGTGTTAAATTTTGTTTGTAGGGCAGATAGTTCACGAGATATGATATTTTAAAAAAGATAAAAAATTACGCATTTTTTCAAACTTTTTTTCAAATTTTTCAAACTTCTAACTTTAGAACGCTGTAATTTAATTTTGGCCTATTTGAGAAAAACAAGTATTAAGAATAAAAATTGTAGGGAATTTAATTACCTACAAAATGGATGTATACTTTTTTAACCAACCTTACGGAGGGGGCAGTAAGCATTAAAATGAAAACAACGGCATATTGATTATTTGAAAAGTTTGAAAAATTTCCGGAAAATGCGTATTTTTTTATATTTTTAAAAATATCATATCTCGTGAACTATCTGCCTTACAAACAAAATTTAACACGTATATTATAGGGAATTTTATTCTCTACAACATTGAATAGAACTGTTTTGTAGCTAAAATGCACCGAAACAAAGATATAAGTGAAAATCTAAAAAAAGTGCCGATTTTTTTCGGTTTTTTTCAAGATGGCGGAGGGCGCGGAGGGGTGGGAATTGTGCATTTTGCATTTTAAACACTTAACAACCATCCTAGACAAAATGTAAAAAATTTAGAACTACCGGACCGTTTGTAAGGTAACCCCCCTTATTTGGTCTCTATTCACTGTACTATTATTAAAATTTTCAACTTGAAACTTGGCACAAATATTCTCCAATAGTCTCCATACAAAGTCCACTTCTTTTTTTGAGAATTCACTATGGGTTCCTTGAGGAAATTTGTTTGTTATTATGAGCACATGCATAGCCATTGATATGAAGAACTAATTCAAAAATCATAATCCAGAGTGTCCTAGGCTTTACAACACGTCAGAGAATAAGCGCAATTCCTGAAATTAGTATTGATTTCAACTATTTTTAATATGTGTAATGTTTTTCCGAAAAATGAAATTGCATATCTAAATTTAGGACTACCTATGGAAACTGTACTGTTATCGCTCTTTAATTAAGCAATTTGGTAAGACAAAACTAAAGTACGAATGCATCACCATTTTTTATGTTAGTGTACTAATCGGGGTACGTATATGAGGAATTGCGCTTATTCTGTGACGCGTTGTATAAAAGGTGTTTTTAATAACAAAAATATAAATAGCAATGATAGCCCAGTGGCTAAAGAGCGAGCTTCTCATTCGTGAGGCTCGGGTTCCAATCCCGGCATGTACAGTCAAGTTGTAGTAAGGATCCCAATTCTTTTTCGTCATAAATATAGCCTATGTTACTCAGGGATAATTTATCATTTTAATAGTGAAAGAATTTTTGAAATCGGTCCAGTAGTTTTTTAAGTTTATTCGTTACTAGCGACCCGCCCCGACTTCGCACGGGTGCAATGCTTATACTAAAACCTTCCTCTTCAATCACTCTATCTATTAAAAAAAATCGCATCAAAATCCGTTGCGTAATTTAAAAAATTTAAGCATACATAGGGACATAGGGATATAGGGACAGAGAAAGCGACTTTGTTTTATACTATGTAGTGATAGTGATGATTAACATACAAAAATACAAATCTTTCCTCTGTATAATATTAGTGTAGACAGATAGATAGAGTAGATTATCCTTCTTGGTATATTTTCTAAACGCAAAGGAATAACAAATTCCACGCGGACGAAGTCGCGGGCATCAGCTAGTTATAATATATTCCCAACGTTGGAAACCGCTAAATGTTTGTTTACATAATTTATACCTTTTGGCGACGGAGACTGTAGGTATAGTATAAACAACTATCTGACGCCTTTTATCCCCAAGGGGGCAGGCAGAGGTATTCCCTTTCTGGAAATACCCACTTTTCACGAGTATATTCGACCCCTAAACGTGATAGGTATAAGCCTATCGCCGGACCGGGTCTGTTACACATGCCTCAGAATTAATTCTGGGACCTGCGGGTTTCCTCACGATGTTTTCCTCCACCGTCGAGCTAGTGATGAATATGTATGTACCTACGTAAGTTTTGAAAAACTCGTCAGTACATGACAGGATTGAACCCGAGCCTCGCTGATACTCATCATGAGAAGCTGGTTCTTTAACCGTAAGGCTATCACTGCTCTATACGATAACTCTGTTCAATCCACCTGATGGATAAGGCGACAATGATAGGACTACTTTTGCTATACGACTCCTCGGATCCGACTACATAGGTACATGAAATGATTCACGCAAATCACGCACCTGAAATGCATAACATGATTGACAGTTTGGCTGAATGATCGAAAGTTTTTGCCTTACGAAAATTATGAGAGAATCGGGGTCGAATCGTTTCGCGCCAAATTTTGACCGACATTACGAAAGATGACTCTTTTCTTCTGTACTTTTACTTAATTGCTTTTTTAGATGTGAAATGTTTAATGGTCTTCTTTAACGCATTTCACATAATAATAAGTAAGTATAATGATAATGCAGAAAGGTATTTTAAAATGAATGAAGGAATTATGGTTTTATAATGTGATATCCGTTGAATATAAAAATTTATGTTTCTTTGTTTTGTTTTTTGTCCAGAGACTCATACAATTTCTATACCCAAAGCGGTGGAAAGAAAAAAATCTATACTTTTTCTTCAAAAGTCTTTGGCTACACCACTCATTCATCCGATTTTGATGAACGTTAGGTAAGGAACACGCCCGCGGAGGTTTGTAAAGAAATATAAAAAAAAATTATAGTTACACTAAATAGTAATAATCGTAAAAAAGTGGCTATCTATTTAAAATGTAATGATGTGTACCAGGGCTTGAAAGCGGTTAAGGTTAAGGGTTAAGCTAGCGGTATAAAATTACGGTACCGTTTTGATTTAAAGGTAGAGCCAAAAAGGTAAGAATTGCGGTACAGGTACCGTTTTTTACTAGTACCTCATCGAAATCATTTTCGGTACCGAAAAAACGCGAACGAGTGAGACTTCAGCGCGACGTTGCCAAACCGCTCGGTCGAGGCACGGGCGCTTGCCGCATGAAATCTCATTTCTTGCATATTGCATTATTGTGTGCTGTGGTGACTGGTGACGTGACGCTTATATTATAACTCATCTATTCTAGGTACCTATATAAAAGTACGTTATTTTAGCAAAGTTTTATCGACTGTTAAATACATAGACATAGATTGCACTAATGGGGAAAAAACGTAAAAACGGCCAAGTGCGAGTCGAACTTATTCATTATCTATAAAAGCGGCAAAAAATCACGTTTGATGTATGGGAGTCCCCCTAAATATTCATTTTATTGTATTTTTAACAGATTTCAAAAGGTGGAGGTTTCTCAATTCGTCCGTATATATACCTACCTATATATTTTTATGTGTGTTCGCGAATAATCATGTAACTCAATTTTGAAGCAGATATCTTCAACCAATTGAGCTGAAATTTGGTATACTTATGTAATTTCGGTGACAATGCAATTTTTATGGTATCACCGAGCTGATCTGACGATGGAGCCAGGAGGTGGATATCGCAACTTCTCAATGACTCCTCTTAAAGTAATTAAACGACACAACCCCATCGAGTTTGGGCTCGTTTGATTTGTCTTGACGAGTACTTTGGTGTTAGATGGTAACCAGTAACCAGGGTCTGACGATGGAGCTGGGAGATGGCAATAGGAAATATTTTCCTTCACTGTCGAGATAGTGATGAAAATGTACGTAAGTTTTTGAAAAACTCGTTGATACATGTTAGGATTTGAACCCGAGCCTTACTGATTGTAATCATCTTCATCAGGCTATCACTACTCTTTTTAGTTTGTTTGTAGTTTGTAGGAGTTAAGTTAATAATCAAAAATAAAATCAAATAACTTTTATTTCAGGCCCAAGCTATATTATTGTATATTAATTATTGTTGTTGTTAGTTGTTGTTAGTTCTTGTTGTAGTAGTAGTATTAGTTGTAGTAGTTATAGTAGTAGTAGTTGTAGTAGTAGTAGTCGTAGTTGTAGTAGTTGTTAGTTGTAGTAGTTGTTAGTTGTAGTAGTTGTTAGTTGTAGTAGTTGCTAGTTGTAGTAGTTGTTAGTTGTAGTAGTTGTAAGTTGTAGTAGTTGTTGTAGTTGTAGTAGTTGTCGTTGTTGTGGTTGTAGTTGTTAGTCGTAGTTGTTATTCGTAGTTGTTAGTCGTAGTCGTTGGTCGTAGTCGTCGGTCGTAGTCGTTGGTCGTAGTTGTTAGTCGTGGTCGTATTTGTTGGTCGTAGTACTCGTAGTCGTTAGTCGTAGTCGTAGTCGTTGGTCGTAGTCGTAGTCGTTAGTCGTGGTCGTATTTGTTGGTCGTAGTTGTTGGTCGTAGTACTCGTAGTCGTTAGTCGTAGTCGTTGGTCGTAGTTGTTGGTCGTATTTGTTGGTCGTAGTTGTTGGTCGTAGTACTCGTAGTCGTTAGTCGTAGTCGTAGTCGTTGGTCGTAGTCGTAGTCGTTAGTCGTGGTCGTATTTGTTGGTCGTAGTTGTTGGTCGTAGTACTCGTAGTCGTTAGTCGTAGTCGTTGGTCGTAGTTGTTGGTCGTAGTTGTTGGTCGTAGTCGTTGGTCGTAGTCGTTGGTCGTATTCGTTGGTCGTAGTTGTTGGTAGTAGTCGTTTATCGTAGTCGTTGGTCGTAGTCGTTGGTCGTATTCGTTGGTCGTAGTCGTTGGTCGTAGTTGTTGGTCATAGTCGTTGGTCGTAGTCGTTGGTCGTAGTTGTTGGTCGTAGTACTCGTAGTCGTTGGTCGTAGTCGTAGTCGTTGGTCATAGTTGTTGGTCGTAGTCGTTAGTCGTAGTCGTCGGTCGTAGTCGTTGGTCGTAGTCGTTGGTCGTAGTTGTTGGTCGTAGTTGTTAGTCGTAGTCGTTGGTCGTAGTCGTCGGTCGTAGTCGTTGGTCGTAGTTGTTGGTCGTAGTTGTTGGTCGTAGTTGTTAGTCGTCGTTGTTAGTCGTCGTTGTTAGTCGTAGTCGTTAGTCGTAGTCGTTGGTCGTAGTTGTTAGTCGTCGTCGTTAGTTGTAGTTGATAGTTGTAGTTGTGAGTTGTAGTTGTTAGTGGTAGTTGTTGGTCGTAGTTGTTAGTCATAGTCGTTAGTCGTAGTCGTTAGTCGTCGTTGTTAGTCGTTAGTCGTCGTTGTTAGTCGTAGTTGTTAGTCGTGGTCGTTAGTCATTGGTCGTAGTCGTTGGTCGTAGTCGTTGGTCGTAGTCGTAAGTCGTGGTCGTAGTCGTTAGTCGTGGTCGTTAGTCGTGGTTGTTAGTCGTCGTCGTTAGTTGTAGTTGATAGTTGATAGTTGTAGGTTGTTAGTTGTAGTTGTGAGTTGTAGTTGTTAGTGGTAGTTGTTGGTCGTAGTTGTTAGTCATAGTCGTTAGTCGTAGTCGTTAGTCGTCGTTGTTAGTCGTTAGTCGTCGTTGTTAGTCGTAGTTGTTAGTCGTGGTCGTTAGTCATTGGTCGTAGTCGTTGGTCGTAGTCGTAAGTCGTGGTCGTAGTCGTTAGTCGTGGTCGTTAGTCGTGGTTGTTAGTCGTCGTCGTTAGTTGTAGTTGATAGTTGTTAGTTGTAGGTTGTTAGTTGTAGTTGTGAGTTGTAGTTGTTAGTGGTAGTTGTTGGTCGTAGTCGTTAGTCTTGGTCGTATTTGTTGGTCGTAGTTGTTGGTCGTAGTACTCGTAGTCGTTGGTCTAAGTCGTAGTCGTTGGTCGTAGTTGTTGGTCGTAGTTGTTGGTCGTAGTTGTTGGTCGTAGTGTCGTAGTTGTTAGTCGTCGTTGTTAGTCGTCGTTGTTAGTCGTAGTCGTTAGTCGTAGTGTCGTAGTTGTTAGTCGTCGTTGTTAGTCGTCGTTGTTAGTCGTAGTTGTGAGTTGTAGTTGTTAGTGGTAGTTGTTAGTGGTAGTTGTTGGTCGTATTTGTTAGTCGTAGTCGTTAGTCGTAGTTGTTAGTCGTCGTTGTTAGTCGTTAGTCGTTGTTGTTAGTCGTAGTTGTTAGTCGTGGTCGTTAGTCGTGGTCGTTAGTCGTAGTCGTTAGTCGTAGTCGTTAGTCGTAGTCGTTGGTTGTAGTTGTTGGTTGTAGTTGTTGGTCGTAGTTGTTAGTCGTAGTCGTTAGTCGTAGTCGTTGGTTGTAGTTGTTGGTTGTAGTTGTTGGTCGTAGTTGTTAGTCGTAGTCGTTAGTCGTAGTCGTTAGTCGTGGTCGTCGTTGTTAGTCGTAGTTGTTAGTTGTAGTTGTTGGTCGTAGTTGTTAGTCATAGTTGTTAGTCGTAGTTTATAGTCGTAGTTGTTAGTCGTAGTTGTTAGTTGTAGTTGTTAGTTGTAGTTGATAGTTGTTAGTTGTTAGTTGTAGGTTGTTAGTTGTGAGTTGTAGTTGTTAGTGGTAGTTGTTAGATGTAATTGTTAGTGGTAGTTGTTAGTTGTAGTTGTTGGTTGTAGTTGTTAGTTGTAGTTGTTAGTTGTAGTTGTTAGCCATTCTTATACTTATCCATCTAAAATCAAAATCAAGACGAATCATACGAGCCCAAATTTGATGGGATTCTGTCCTTTAGTTACTGAGTTCCTATGGCTATCTTCCAGCTTCATCATCAGACCCTGGTTACTATCTAGTACCAAATTACTCGTCAAGTCAACTCAAACGAGCCCAAACTCGATGGAAATATGTCGTTTAATTACTGAGTTCCTATTGCCATCTTCCATCTCCATCATCAGACCCTGGTTACCATCTAGTACCAAAGAACTCGTCAAGACGAATCATACGAGCCCAAATTCGATGGGATTCTGTCGTTTAGTTACCGAGTTCCTATGGCCATCTTCCAGCTTCATCATCAGACCCTGGTTACTATCTTAAACCAAATTAGTACTAAATTACTCGTCAAGACAACTCAAACGAGCCCAAACTCGATGGAAATATGACGTTTAATTACTGAGTTCCTCCTATAGCCATCTTCCAGCTCCATCATCAGACCCTGGTTACCATCAAGTACCAAAGTACTCGTCAAGATGAATCAAACGAGCCCAAACTCGATGGGGTTGTGTCGTTTAATTACCGAGTTCTTATGGCCATCTTCCAGCTCCATCATCAGATCAGCTCGGTGGTGCCACAATATTGCATTGTCACCGAACTAACATAAGTATACCAAATTTCAGCTCAATCGGTTGAAGATATTTGCTTCAAAATTGAGTTGCAAGATTCCAGCCGAACATACATAGTTACATACATACATACATTGCAAGTTAAATAAAAGCTTTTAATAACATGTCGCTCAACTCGAATTCTCGGTCAAGCCGGCGCGCGGTGCCCCGGCGTTCGGCGTGGTACCTATACCTAAAGAAAACCTTTATTTAAAAATTTAAGTATCGTAAAAAAATAATGGTATCGTTATTTTGCACTACCAGAAAATAGCAGTATCGTTATTTTGCACTACCAGAAAAAAGCGGTACCGTTATTTTAAGATATCGCAATATAAAGGTATGACGTCATACCCCTAACCGTTTTAACCTAAATTTTTTCGGTTATTCAAGCCCTGATGTGTACTAACCTATGTATTTATTTTATTTGTGTATTACTTACCATTTATATGAACTTTCTATGGTTCGAAATAAAAATTATTCTATTCTATAGTTAAAAGGACAGAGGGCTCGATTCTGCATTACAGCGACTAAATTTATTTTAGTTTATTCCTGTAATTTTCTTTCTCCTAGAAATGAAAAGAGACGAGAGATATTTAGTCCTGTCAAATTAAAATTTCTAAACACGCCTTAGTTGACAACTAAGGCGTGTTTAGAAATTTTAGCGACGATGTAAAAAGGTCATGGATAAAAGTGCCAGATAAGCACGTTTATAAAGTTCAAATTATTTGGTTTTTCCATGTTTGACATTATTCTTCGATCTATGGTTTGTTTCTGTCCTTTTTCTTCCGTATTCTACGGAGAAGGATAGGCTAACTTAAAATTAGTAATTTTAGCTGGTCTGCAGAATCGAGTCCAGTTACTCTATCATCTAAAATACACTACTATTCATTAAACTTGAAACCACCGTTATTTCCGAAGTGAATTGCAGTGCAGTCGTCTGCACTCTGAATTAATGATTAGCCGTCACTTTGTAGCCATAGGAACAGAGCAGCCATCTTCTTCATTCCCACGCAAAGTTCCAATATCTATAGATGTATTAGGGAAATGGCTGTCTAATAAATTAATTCAACTACTTGGGTTTATACTTTTCTTATGTAAATTTGCACATTGAGATATCAACGCCTGCTATACTATATGGTCGCGTACTTTCGTGTCGAACTGGGAAATTAGTTGACAACTTTAATAGATATGTAATTATTAATTTGACATGGAACTGTTGTTGTGACAAAATCGGCCATGTGCGGGGCGGACTCGCACACGAAGGGTTCCGTACAATAAAAAATACGTTTCTTGTATGGAAACCCATTTAATTTTTTTGATGCGGCGGAACATTCATTATCTGTAACTTTTGGGAGTCGGAAAAGTCTGTTGAAAATTGGTACTTTCAGGAATTATAGACTACCACTTGCACAATTCTCTTTATGACTACATGTGTGAACTGTGTACCACAATTCATATTACTAGATCAGTAATACGACCATTCTGAAAATATTGCCACTCAAACTAATTTGTCTCGTTTGCGCAAACTGAGTCATCAACCCCTGCATTCTCTTGTGGTACAAATGGTACAATCGAACCTGCAAGTTTTGCTTGCTTGCCGTAAAGCACAGTTGAACTTTAGAGGGGGGTTGTACTTGCACAACTGCGCATGTAGTATCTGTAGGAGGGGTGCACACCCCACAGCTAACTCGATTGGAAAACTAGGGAGGTACATTGGTTCGATAAATGAGTTTCCGCGTTGATCTTTCGTTGCATATTTTTCTGATAGGTTTTTATCGATGTAGCGGATATTGGCATCGGGTCAGGAAAATGTCGATTGAACATCAAGCGAGGTTCGATAATTATAAATAGTTAATTCAGATGTACTTTTTGCGTAATTTGTGTTGCAGTATGAAAACTTTGTCAGTATGTTTATATTATTTGTCAGTTTTTCTACCAGTCAAGCATCAGTCTGCCACGGCCGATCAAGAACAATAGTAATCTTATCGTATCTTTATTCCGGTACTTGAAGGGGATAGTAAACTATTGCTGCTTTCTTTTTAACATTTTGTTTGTTATTGTCTTGATGAGATGAGATTGAGGTGCTCCTAAAGTTCTTATAGTATTTGTTCATCTAAATTGGCGAGATTGAATCAGCGATAGCATCTTCCCAGTCTCTCGATTCTTGAATCCAAGCTTTCATTGCGGCAATATTATATATATATATATATATATATAAAGATATAATCTCACGCCTTTCATCCCCGAGGGGGTAGGCAGAGGTATTCCATTACTGGATATACCCACATTTCACGAGAAACATTGGACCCCTAAACGTGATAGGTTGTGAGCCCATTGTAATGGCCTGTATTACCTGTATTCACTACTCGAAAGTCAGTTTTACAGTCTACTTACTATTTACCTAGTCTATGAATTCTTAAAGCAGCTCCACGAGGAAGACTATAAAAATAGAATCTTGTCGTGTATCAGCATAATCACCTGTCGTATCACCTGTCTCGTCTATCGACTCGATATCATACGCTTGCGTGCCTCCCTACTTCCGGCGACCGTCGATTTCTTTCAGACTCAGTTCTGTATCGGCTGCCGTAGAGAGCGGACGTATTTCAGTTCGCAGCGCGCCGGCATAATCGTTTCCAAATAGTTTGCGTCCACTACCATCCATTTATTAAATAATACTGTGCAGTGCAGTGTTTTAGTAATCTAAGGTGACCTTGGAATATATGTAAATGAGTAACAGGATTTTTGTTTTTATATTTCTTTCTGCCGTTTAGAAATCGCGTGTTTGTATACGAGTAGTATTTATCGATTGGGAATGTTAGTCTGCTTTATTATGCTATTTGTGACGTGGAATGAGTTTATGTACTGATTATTGATTTGGTTGTAATGGTATTGTGTGATACTGATTGCAAACTCGGTAATTAAAATGATACTTTATCGATAGCATAACAAATATACACACTCGTCTTGTTCCCTAGGGAACCCCCTAAGGTATTGGATTTAGGAAAGTACCCAATGTTCACCAGTGTTTTTAAGGCCACACAAGAGAGGTTGTAATCCCACATTACATAAGCCCCAGTACTAATTCTGGGTCCTGCGGGTTTTCTCGCAATGTTTACCTGCACCGTCGAGCTATTTAAAAATGCGTAGGTGCCGTAAGTTTTAGAAAAACTCATTAGTAGTTTCTCTTGGGAAATTTATAGACCGCAAAGAGATTTAAATATAATAGGGCATAGAGGGGGCATTGGGAAGCCTAAGCGTCATGTCCTTGTCATGTCAGTTAGTATGAACGCGAGCTGTCATTCGGTCGAAGTTGTACTAGACTTATTCCACTTGGAATAACTTTTGACTTAAAATTTTCCTCGCTTTTTTAATCTCTTTGATAGACCGCGTCACTTCTAGAAAAGTAATCTTTCCATTTGTGAACGAATTTTATATAATAAAATCGGTCCAGTAGTTTCGCAGCCTGTTCATTAACAAGAAACATACTCGTAGAAACAAATCTTTCCTCTTTATTATATAAGTCAAAGTCAAAATGTTTTATTCAAAATAGGAACTTACAAGTCCACTTATTGAACGTCATTTCAACTCCAACTTATACCAGCAGCGCCCCGCGTTTTCACCCGCATAGTTCCCGATCCCGTTGAAATACGGGGATAAAATACATACTATGTGTTATTCTGATGTATAAGCTATTCAACTGTAAAGTTTCATCAAAATCCGTTCAGTATTTTTTACTTGAAAGAGCAACAAATGGATGTTTGTTGCTCTTTCACGCACAAATTTTCGTTTATAATATTAGTAGGCAGTGTAAAAGTGTAAATTATAATTATATATAGGTAGACATTCGTCTAACTTCTTAGTGCCTATATTACAGCACACTACGATCGATATGGAGTATTAACACTGGAACTATATTGACCTATTGCTCTAGTTAGGTCATTTGGTTGGTACCTACTAGCGCGTCGCGTCGCAATTTCGTTCCCCGCCCGGGGTACGAAATGTCCAAGATGTCCACTTTGATTATTTACTCAAATAATCAAAGGATGTCCAATGTCCAAAGCGAAAGTAGATAAAGGTAAAAGTAGACGAAGCGCTCCCCTAGGGCCGTGACGTCACGGATTTCTCTACCAATTACGAATCCAATCAAATGTGGATCAAGATCCAATCTCGATCGATACAACCTACCATTGTCAATTTACACTCTCTCTTTGGCCGTTTAATTGCCAATTTCTTTCGTAAGCTGTTTTTCTTGTGTTACACTTACAATGAATTGATATTATCAAATCAAAAATTTTCTTATGTTGTTATGTTCCGATTCATATCTCAATCTGCTTTTATTTTTTAATAAAAACTACTCTTGCTAGTACGCTTTCTATCTTGATCAAGCTTTTCCTCACGGTTTATTTCACTTATTAGTACCCTATACCTTATGTACACAGCCAATCTAAGATATCAACTATCTATACATGTATAAAATAAGAAACTGTCTGACTTTTCAACTGCCTATGCCCGTTAAAGGGTTAAATCACGTAAGTGAGCACTAACAAGGGATTTTTGGAAATTCCGAAACTACTAGACCGAATTAAAAAAAAAAAAATCCAATTTACAGCTTACTTTTCTGGGAGTAACACGGGATATAATTTTCCTACAGGAACCTAACTTACACTTACAAGTAAATTATGTAATTATAAATTGTAACTACTATACGCCTTGTATATTATATCTGACTTTTTATCACATTGGTATTATTATAAACTAGCGACCCGGCTTCGCACGGGTGCAATGCTAACACTAAAACCTTCCTCTTGAATCACTATCTATTAAAAAAACCGCATCAAAATCCGTTGCGTATAGTTTTCAAGATTTAAGCATACAAAGGGACATAGGGATATAGGGACCTAGGGATATAGGGACAGAGAAAGCGACTTTGTTTTATACTATGTAGTGATGAACGTTGTATTCCGATAATGCTGACGTGTAATTCGGTGGAAGTGATAAAACAATGGACGCATTCTTGATGATAAGCGGACATCGGAAGACTCGTTCATTTAGTAAGGTTTCAGCATCTCTTTATTTATTCTTTGTTTGCGTCCTGTTGACCGCGTAGATCCTGTTTTTTGCCGTTCCCGTGGGAATTTCGCAACATCCTTTCTTAGTAGATGTCTACATTGTTAAGGAACCTATATACGCTACGTGCTGAATTACAAGTTTGTAGAATTTATACTTTTTGACATTTTGTGAATAATCTGTGAGTGGTATGACATATTTCGTTTTATAATTACACTCACTCATTACAAACTGGCTGATCAAACGTACAACCTTAATTTCTGGACATTGTCAGAGGAAATTCGGAATTAAGACAGTTAAAAATATCCGCTGCATAAATGATTAAGGACTCAGGCACATACTAAAGATCGTATTGCTGAATGCAACTCCAATGCAGTACAGTTTGAAAAGGAGGTATTTATGCTACTCATACGTCTCTTTCTGTTTTTAAAATTACCTGTAATAAATATCCTCTCAAATGGTAACGAGTATCATACATAAATACATATGCTCACGCCTTTTTCCCAAAGGGGTAGGCAGAGACAACAGCCCGCCACCTGCTACGATCCTGGCATACCTCACGCGCCTCATCCACCCACATCCATCAATCGGATAACGAGTATCACTACTGTAATTAAGTACTTTAATATATTTTTGTACTTTATGCTATAGGAACTTTTATCTTTGTTATAGTAGAGAAACCGTTAAGATACTATTTTACGAAATTCCTGCGGGAACGGTAAAGCAGGCTAGTGATCCACATAGTGTTACGTAATACTTTTAATCGTGTAGCACTCGTAAAATAAGTCGGCTCCTCCGCCTAAGCGTTCTGTTTGCCATTTGCACCATCTGACCTATTTCCGGACTGTTCTGTATTCAACACCGGTGCTGCCACTGACACATTTAATCAAAATTAGATTGAATGCGTCTTCGTAAGATGCGAATAGTTGTCGTGTGGTAAAAAGAGGTGTAACTGGTCCCAAATATTATTTTAAATTAAAGTCTATTTATTTCGGATACCTATCAGGTTTAGGGGTCCAAAGCATATCTCGTGAAAAGTTGGTATATCAAGAAATTGAATAATTCTTTCTACCCCCTCGGCTATGTTGGCTCGTCACTTGAAAACTGCTGGACCGATTTGGCTAGTTCTTTAGTATTCGCTGTAGGAAGATCTGCAAGCTCTATTAAAATGAAAGGAAAGTCAGACAAATCCTATTAATTTACTGATAATAAAATAATCCAATAAAATTAATTGGTAGATAATCATAGACATAAATCAAAAGTACTTTCTAACTGTTTCCTGATGAAGATGTAATCTTTTTTAATTACACCGAGTTGAAAATGAGGATGATAAAATGACCAGTCCTATAGAAGAGTAGTATGAAAACGATAATTACTATGGATGAAATTATTTATTATCGAAGCCATAAATGACAGATTTACTTTCTACTTACGATTTGAGCTGTAATCGGTTTCATCAACACGTGATGATGAAAGTACGTTATTTGTCCGTAGAACTATGAATTCGTGATAAACGAAACATATAAAAATGAAATAAATAATCTCACTCCTTTTATCCCCGAGGGGGTGGGCAGGGGTATTCCATTACTGGATATACCCACATTTCACGAGATACATTAGAACCCTAAACGTGCGTTTAGTCGAGGAATGACTGATTCGCGAAATGACTACTTAGTCTATAAATGACCAATTCTTGAAATGTACAATTCTATAAATGACTTATTCTACAAATGACTAATTCTACAGATGACCGATTCTACAAATGACTGATTTTTTTATTCACTCCATTTAGATCAGGAATGCCCTCTTCAAGGTTCAACGAAATAGTCGCCGAAATCGTGATATTTTGTTGGACAAAAAATATACGAAAGTTTTAAACAAATTACAAAAAGGAGAAAATATATCAGAAAAAACTTTTTTTAAGAAAATGATTTATGTTATTCAAAGTGAAATTGTTAATTTTTATTTGTTGATTTTTTTTTTACAGGAAACTGATGAATAATGTTCCTTTAGTCTATTTATTGATTTTTGACGAACAACTAATTATAAATGTTTATTTTTATGTTGATTTTTTTTACAAGAAACTGATTAATAATGTTCATTTACCTAGTTAGTCTATTTGTTGATTTTTTGATAAACCACTAATTAAAAATCTTTATTATTGCGATACGAAATGTAGTAGCAGTATCTATGTATTTATAACTGTAAATTTTTATTTCTTCCACTTTCATTTCATTATGTGACACACCTTTTGCATGCGGTGTTCACCTGTAATAAACTGTGCACTTAGCTATAATGTTCATTATTGTTAGATACTGAACATGATCTGTTGTAACAGTTGGTGAACCAAATAAATAAATAAAAATAGTACAAGACATTGTAAGAGTATAATAAATTTCATACCAAATTTCATCCAAATCCGTTCAGCCGTTAAGGCGTGAATGCAGAACAAACTGACATACTTTTACATTTATAATATTAGTTTTATTTTATCTTATCTAATATTATAAATGTGAAAATAACTTAACGGCTAAACTGATTTAGATGAAATTTGGTATGTATATGTATGTGTATGTGTTGTGTTCTTACTCAAGCAACTAAGTTTTTAGTAAAGTCTAGTTATAGCTTTGTGTGAATGAATAAACGTCTTATTTATTTAATAAGAGCTTAAAATTGGAAATTGCCACTGGAACGGGAATAACCAGGAATGGCTCATGCAACGCTTCTTGCGGTCTCTTCTCTACGCAGTATAAATGAAAGTCGTTTTCCGCGTCGTGTCTGTATATCCGCTAACTCCACGCAACGGATTTTGATGCGGTTTTCACTAATAGAAATAGCGCTAAACGAGGAAGATTTTTATATAAACCGAAGCGAGGCGACAACGGGTCGCTAGTGACTAATAAAAATAAGTGGCTTCTACTATCGTGAAAACATAGACATTAATGTAATTTGACGGGCCTGGTGGCTCAGTTGATAGTGCCCTGCCTTCTGAGCCGGAGGTCGCGGGTTCCATCCTCTGTCGGGGCCAACATTTGTGTATACAAATCTGTTTGATTCGTGTCTGGGTGTTTAATATTTATTAATTCCTACCGGAACGGGATAACATGGGATCCACTACAAACAAAAAAGGAACAATACAGTTAGGAATTGGGGCAGAATGCACTGCGTTGCGCGTGCGCACCTTGTTAGGCGCAATTATCGCGTGATTTCGCGGTAGTCATGCGTTTGCTTGTTAACTGCTGAATTATTGAGCTAAGAATTAAGAGTTAATTGACAAAGAAAAAAATGATTATTTTTGCCACAGATACACACACACATCAATAACAATGTAACATAATATACAAGGTATATAAAATAATACCAACAAAAAAATAAGACAAATTATATTTGTTTGGCAATTAAAAAAATACATAAAAAACTGCTGAACCTAGAAGTTATAATAATATGCGTGTGTGCAACAATAATATTTATAATATTAGATCCTAGAAAAAAGTAATTGGTAGGGGTAATGTTCTGCATTGATAAATTTGAACTTAAATTAACTGTTAAAAAGGTACTTTAGCGTAACATGTTTAAGAACAGTGGGTAATTGACGTAAAAATAAATAAATAAATAAAATTCAAATATGTATTAGTCTTTTTAGTGCTATTCGTTGGAGTAGGTTTTTAGTTTTGTTTAAATTTTGATTATAACGAATAAACATTGTTACAATACAAATCAGTTATACAGGCCTTTCGGAATACTTCGCCTCGTAATCTCATTTAAATTGTAAAATCTATTCCGCGCAATGCGACTGGCTGAAACTATTTTGCTGATAATTTTATTTTTTCCACGACCGTGATTTACTTTCCCGCCAATCTGAATTACGAGCTATATATTCGGTCTTAAGGTCTTGTTTCTTGTATTTTTACCTGCCTGCATCAGAAGAAGGGGTATGTTTATTGGGTGTATAACTATTTAGAGGCCTTTTTGGCGGGAATCCGAAGAGGGACATCATCCTTTTTTGTATAATTATCATTTTGCTGTATATTTTGGGTATTGTCTCATATTAGTGATAGTATATTATCTGCAAGTGTCCGTGAAAGTGTGCAGTGAATGGGAAATGCGATAAAATGCGAGGGATGGACATTTTTGGATTGCCTTAAGAAGTCACAATGAAGTCTTAAGTAAAAGTGCTGTCATTTTACTGTTGATAACCAAGGGAGGGATGTAGAAAGTGTTGAAGACACAGAATTTTTATGCATGGTATCTGAAGTAGATCCATATAACTGACTGTATAAAATAAAGACTTGACAACTAAATTACTTTACATTGACAATATTTTTAATAATTTATTATTACACTTGTTCGGGTTTTTTGGTTTTCTAAAACTGGTTGTATGTGTGATGTTGGTAGCATCAGATGTCGCGGATTTAATTCCCGCCCGGGACCAACATTTGTTTGCAATGTGCATGAAAATGATGGTTGATATTATCGTCTCTGGGTGTTGTCCCATATTCTACTCACTGACCTATATTTATTTTAATATAATATGATGTAAAATAAAAACAAACAATACTTAACACAACAGATGATCAAACTGAAGGGATCAACGACACGGCGCATGCGTGGGAGTGATCTATTTTCACTCTGCGGTTTATCCACCTCTCTTTCTACCTAACGTTTAGTTTATAGCTCTGTCCCTCTCTGGCCATTGTGAAATAATTGGCAACATATTTATTTTGCTTCTCGCTCGTGCCAAAAAGCACACGTGGATGACCTGTGGTCTAATACTCTAGAATCTCGCGATTATGTTGTCTCGGTGTTATGCTTCCGAGACAAGTCTGCCCTTTCTACACTAATCTATATCTACTTATACTAATATTATAAAGAGGAAAGATTTGTATGTTTGTGTGTTTGTTACGAATAAACCCAAAAAGTACTTTACCGATTTGAAACATTCTTTCACCAATGGAAAACTAGATCTCTGACTAACATAATATATATTTTATTCCCGTTTTCCCACGGGAACTGGAAAGCCGCGTGTAAAACCGCGCAGAATCGCTAGTCATATATAAATGATTAGCTGTTCCCTGTGATTTTACAGTAAGTCCCGTTCCCGTGTAAAAATTATAGCCCATGGAGTAACATGGGCAGAAAAGTAAGCTTTCCAATGGTGAAAGAATTTTTTAAATTATTCGTTACAAACATACTTATCTTTTCTGTTTTTATTTAATATTAGATAAGATTACATTTATCGTGCCCAGTGGTTGATGACATCTTTCCTCCAACATCCCAGAAAAAACAGTTCCTAGTGGTTTAGGCGGACGGAGTTGCAGGCATTAGTTAGTATTTACAATTTAACAGTGCTCATCATTTAGTGAAAAAAAACATAATCTCATTGAACCATGTATGATCACTTTCTTCCAAGGTCACCAAGAATATAAGCAAACTATTTTATTTCAGTTACAAAGATACTTATTTTCGGACATTATTTAAAGTGCTGTGTGAATTAAGTTATGGCATATGTGTATATTGAGTGACAGTGAGGTGGAGGCAGCAGCGGTATAATGTCGAAGACTCTTAACGCGTACAGAATGTGAGTATCAGACTATATAGACGATAATTCTATTATAATAAGAAACTAGTTGTTTTTGTATATGAGGTCTCGCTCGTGATCAATAGCGAGAAACTAAATGCGTGAAATATCACTTCAGATATCTTAATATCACTTTCTAAGTATGGTCTATTTCACATAGAAAGAGTTCGGTGATAGTTCACATATTTCCGTTTTACACATACTACTTTCGACTAAAAAATCATTAAATTTTTGCAAAGATAATATTATAAAATATTAATTATTTTTAATCAAATATTTATATTAGTAGAAAGTAGTATGCGTAAAACGGAAAAATGCGAACTCTCACCGAACTCTACGTGACAAAGTGATGTCAAGATGTCTGAAGTTATATCTCACACATTTAGGTTCTCGCTATTGATCACGAGCGAGACTTCATATACAAAAACAACTAGTTTCTTATCGCTACGAACTGCCTGAGTTCTTGACTGATTACTTGCACTGGACTTGTTCGCTTGCCGGACAGTTTGAAGATATATAGATAATCTTGTAACGTCGGTTTTGTTTGCAATTTATTGTTTTTCCTTGATTAGATAGTAAATGATTAGAAATAGACATAAAACACAATTTTATTCATGTGAATCGTTTGAAAACTTGCCATTTTTGGTCACAGATTGGTGGGACTAAGCGCAAAATGTGTCTGTTGTTTTTCGATAAATGTTACTCTCGCCAAAAGTCACAGTTGTGGTCACACCAGAAATCATCAAATATCAATTATTGTTACTGGTCATTTTATACTGAGCAGTATAACTATCTGGATTATTTGTGTCCATCTTGTTATATCGTATAACTAATAGTATAACTAGGTGGATAAACCCTTATGATATGATATTTTGCGAATGTGTTAACAACCAATAACGTACAATTGAGTCTAAGCCAATATACAAAAACGGGCCTTACATGTACAGCTTAACTTAAACTCAATGTACGAAGATCGAACTAAAACGTATTCGAATTAGATTTTCAGCCTCTCCTGCCATCGATTCATCAAGAATCAAATGAACACAGTCCTTGAGCAAAGGTTTTGTCCTTGACCTTTGACGCATGCGGCCTAGGGACTATCTGTAGCTACCTTTATATCGAATCTGTATTGCGAGCCTTATTTAGGATCAAACGCACAATTTCGAGACAAGGGGCTTTGAAATTTGAGAGTGTTTTAGATAGAAATTCATAGTGATTTATCGCAGGCCTCATTCTAGCACTATCGTTAGATTGTCCAAAACAGATTACACAATGTGTGCTTGTAGTAAATTGAAAAAATGCAAAGATATCACTAACTAAACACACAACTAACGCAACAAATACTTCCATTTGACTATTTTTATAGCTCCTGACTTTTGTACGTTAGGATCACCTTACGTGTACGTTTTATAACCCCGGTGACCTTGACCTTTAAGACGTCTGAAGCTGCCTCAAATCTGCGTCGGTTGGGCGAGCGTTGGCGTGTGAATTCAATGGCACAGTACCCCCCAGTCTGGACCTCTTCAGTGTGGCCGCAGTCATAGAATTACTTCGATGCCGTCCTGCCCGCTGTGTAGCCGAGGATTAAAATAAGACCGCATATTCTCTATCAACATCAACCCGTAACAGCCCACTGCTGAGCTAAGGGTCTTCCCTCACACATGAGGAATTATGCACCCTAATCTCTCACGCGAGCAGATCAAGAGATGGTGATAGGCTAACTGGCTGTCAGAATTTTTCAAGCCGCCTGATATGTAACATGGCTAAACGACGGTTTTTTTTTTATTAGATGGGCTTACTCTTGACCCCAGACTAGCCCGAGAGCAAAGACGGGCCTACGATGAGACGAGCTTGCACAGAAGATAAACAGGCATCAGACTCTATCCTTAAAGGCTTGTGGGTTATATGAACTCGGAAATGTTCTTTATTGATACGATAAATTCCTATGTTGCCTGCTTGTAAGTTTTATCGATTTATTCCATTCAAGGATTCCGACAGGAACATTTTGCCATATAACCGCTACGTTGGCGGAAGGACAATTAAAAAGTATTTTTTATTACCGCAGTCTACTCCGGCGGCACTTGTCTAGCCATATCGATTTCCCGGCGCGGTGCCACGTTTGTGCCACCCCTGTTATTGCATTAGCTCCTTTGTTCTTTCTTTGTGTGCTTTTATAATCATTTTCTTTTGCTTAAACGGAAAAGGTCGAATGCAATGTATAATTTCAGTTTCGTAGACACATCTTCAAATATTGTTGACGTTGTGTATTGAAAAGTATAGAGTCTCAATGTTTTGCTGGTGGACGAAACCAACTAGGCGAAAAAGTAGTTATAGCCGAAATACTTGCAACTACCACTAAAGGCAGGTGTTATTATGTAGCAACTAGCGGGTTTGCGTTAAGTCGAATTCTTTCCCGTTCCCAATGGAATTTCCAAAAATCCCTTCTTAATGCTCACTTACGTAGTTTAAGGAATCTTTGTGCGAAATTTCATGATTTTACAGCCAGTAGTTTCGACTGTGCGTTGTATATAATTTCTTTGTAAAAATTGTTATTAGATACTGGTAGTTTAAACTACCTACAACTTGATTTTGTGCTGCAGAATTATTTCCAAATATGTCGACTATATTTGAACGATAGAGCAGTGATAGCCCTTACGGTTAAAGAGCCAACCGAAAATCAGTGAGGCTCGCGGTCGAATCCTGGCATGTACCAATGAGTTTTTCAAAAACTTACGTACATATTTATCACTAGCTCGACGGTGAAGGAAAACATCGTGAGGAAACCCGCAGGTCTCAATTAATTCTGAGACATGTGTAAATAGACCCGGTCCGGCGATGGGCTCATCACCTATCACGTTTAGGGGTCCAATGTACTTACCTATCTCGTGAAATGTGGGTATATCCAGTAATGTAATACCTCTTCCTACCCCCTCGGGGATGAAAGGCGTGAGATTATTTATTTTTATTATTTTATTTGACCGATTTTGAATTAATTGTGTTTCTGAAACTTATTAATACTGGTTGTCCTTAATTATTGTAACTTTTAAAATTCGTTTATTTTCCTAAAATTTTAGCAGTACCGTGTGTCTGGCGTTTGTCCAAACACCCACCCTTTAGCTTATTGCTGTGCTATGATAGGGGGGACTTTCCCCTTTCCTATCTATACCTACCAAGTCTACCAACCATACTGCTTTGATTTTTTTTAGAAGTAGAAATATAAACTTTTCCACCAATATGTCAGCGCGATGGTAGCATAGAAAGCTGATAAGAAAAGTATATTTATTTGTTTACATTTTTACTAAGGAAATAAAATTGGCAGGGCAACATATAAATTTAAAATTAGGTGTCTACGAATCTGACGATTTGCGATTCTGACATTTTTCGTAACTATCGCTTCTCAAATTCTGTAATTTTGAGAATTTAATCCTTTTTGCTTGTCTGACATATTTAAAGTACTTATAACTTTGAGCTTTAACAAATTTATCTCAACGTTTTAGCAATAACTAGCCCCCTATTTATGTAAAAATTTATTTGTGAGGTGGAATCTTGACTTCATCCGCACTCTAATCAAAAGTTCTCGTCTTTTTTTTTAAAGTCTATTAAGGGTTTATTACTTGCTTTTAAACGAAGTTCTGTTACAGAAATATTTATTTAAAAACCTGCACACCTAGATCCTGAAGAAAAATATCTGATTACCCATCGCGAGGGTACCGACCGAGTCCCCTTCGTTGCCGTGGCAACGGGTATTTTATGCGTCTCATGTCGGTTGTCTCCCCCCCCTTTCCCTCCACTTCTTCGTCCCCTCCGGGGTGGAATTTGGCAAGGTTGCACACCCCGCCTCCTTGATCTAGATGAAAAGGGATGCTTGAAGGAGCTAATTTGGTTCACTCGGTTGCGCGGTTCATTACAGGGTTGCGGAGTGGAAATTAAGGACGCCAATGAATTTATTAACCTATTTCTTCGGAATAGGGTTGCCTGCGGTAATTTTAAATCAAGTGCACATATTTTAAGGGTAGGCACAGTCAAGAGCAAGTCAAGCTTGACACTACCAGTTTAAGCTGAGCTCTGATTTGTACTGCGCGCCATAGAATACAGGGCCGGGTCAAAGTCCAAAGTGTCAAGCTTAGCGTGCTCTTGACTGTACAAATACTTATGTAAGATAAATAGAATTAACAAAGAGAGAGGAAAAAAAAACTGTTACTTTTTTTGGCTCTTTTCTAACAAAAAAAAATTTTTTTTGTAGGCTTTGCAGAAACATTCACTAGCACACTAAAACGACACTTTTGCCGTTTTTTTAAATTTATTTTGTTATTTTTGCGCAATTTTTGATTAGGTAGTGTGCGTGTATTATTTATATGTTGTGTTAATGTACGGAATGTAACGTACACACGTAATGTTAATTAGTTTTTTTTTATTTTTGGAATAATCGATGTTATCTAGTAAAGTAGCGTATGAAAAATAAAAATTACTGTAGAAAATTGTTAATTGTAAATTTTTTGATTTACCCTTTAAATATTTGCACTTAATTTAAAATGACCATGAATATGTAAAACCGAAATACCACAAGAAATCTGAGAAACTATTAACGCTACTTGAAATTTGGGATGTAGTTGATTAATTCGGAGTTTATTTTTCTCACTTTCACATACAATAATGTAGTACTCGTACGTTAGTAGTATTATTTATTCTGTCTGTAGTGAAAAATAAGAATTCCTACTGATATCGTGACGACAACTTAGGGGACTGGCGATAAGTGGCTGTTTCCGCTTGGTCACTCAATGACGGCAGGTGGTGATCACACGGCCGCGATATATTCAGTCTTGACTCTTGATGTAATTAGAAATAGATATAAAATTGTATAAGAATATCTATTTATTGACTGTTACTTATCAAAATACTGTAAGGCTAAGCAAATATCCTACTAATATTATAAATGCGAAAGTTTGTATGGATCGATGTATGGATGGATGTTTGTACCTCTTTCACGCAAAAACTACTGAACTGATTATAATGAAACTTTACAGTTATATAGCTAATACATCAGAATAACACATAGGCTATATTTTATTGCCGTATTCCCACGGGAACGGGAACTACGCGGGTGAAACCGCGGGGCGCTGCTAGTAGTACATATATGTCCTAATATAATAAAGAGGTAAAGTTGGTAAAGTGATAGCCTTACGGTTGTAAGAGCCCGCTTCTTGTGATGATAATCAGTGAGGCTCGGGTTCAAATCCTGGAATGTACCAATGAGTTTTTAAAAAACTTACGTACATATTCATCACTAGCTCGACGGTAAAGAAAAGCATCGTGAGGAAACCCGCAGGTCTCAGAATTTCTGAGACAAGTGTAACTGACCCGGTCCGGCGATGGGCTCACCACCACGTTTAGGTGTCGCATATTCTCGTAAAATGTGGGTGTTTAAAGAAATGGAATAACTCTGCCTACCCCGATGCCTAGGGATTAAATGCGTGAGTTTTTTTTATTTATTAATTGGTAAAACTCGATAAAATTCGCACAAAACGCTTTGAGACATTTTTTATAATGTGCACAGCTCAGAAGTGGAATTCTCTTACTGCGTCTGCGTACCCCGACCCATACAACCCGAATCAATTCAATAGGGTTGTGTCCTACCTAGTCAAATCAGTTACTTTTTACTTTACGATCTGTCAAAACGAAATTTTACTATGGAAAATGTACTGAAATAGCAAACCGTGACGTCATAGTTTGTAGTACTCAATTGCAGCACTTCTTTTGATTGTTTATTATTTTTAAATTTGCTATAATTGTAAATTGAAAATCGAAATACATATTTTGAGGTGTTTTGGGATAATCTTTTTAATGTATGACTACTCGCAATTTAATTTCGATGCTGTCAACTACCCAATTCAAGAGTGCATAGGCTTCTGGGTAAGCTCGTTCAATCGTTTACCTCATCTGTGTCCTCTAGGCTAGATTGAGGTCAAGAGCAAGCCCACTAAAACATTCTTATTACATCGAAGTCATTGTGAGTGGTTAACATAAATGGACATTTCCTTATGGCTATCCCAACGGCAAATCGGCTGGCAACATTTAAGTTGCAAAGAGAAATATTTGCACCTGCGATAATGACATCATTAAAAACTAGCTCTTCTTCAGGTTCTTAGCAAGTGCATTATAGCAGGTGCAACTCCGTCGCCCATAATGAAAATTCATTCGACTTTTTGCTCAACAATGAATAATGGTCCTTGACGATGATTTCATACAATTTCTTTTGACTTACAATCAATTGTTTATGCGAGAGTATTCGATGAAATTTCGAACATGCGGTTTTGCGGGGGTTAAAGTCGATTTAGTCTCAGGAGGAATGCTCCTCCATCGTGAAAAGGGAAGATCTTCCTTTAAGCGAGGTGATCGTTCCTAGGGACCGCGGTCGAACGGTTGATGTTGGACAGTTGTATAAATATAAAAACTTCGATAGCGCGGTTTAGAACTCGGCCGTCTAATGTCACCCGCGTCACAGATATTACAATACTAGCGCGTTAGTCTAGTTCCCGTGGGCAAATTATAGTCCACCAGCAGCTCCCCGCGTACATACATACATACATAATCTCACGCCTATTTCCCATTGGGGTAGGCAGAGACAACAGACCGCCACTTGCTACGAACCTGGCAGATCTTTCGCGCTTCCTCCACATCCATCAAACGACTCATGCATGGTACCTAGCTTTTGAAGATAGCTTTTGCAGGTTCCGGGTACTCTTTATCTGGCTTTTCTTCAACACATCGCCGATCTGGTCGATGTAGGTACGCCTAGGTCGTCCTCTACCGACTCGCCCATTCACAACACCCTTGTATATTTGTTTCGTTAGACGACTTTCATTCATCCTCTCAATGTGACCAAACCACCTGAGCATTCCTCTTTCAATCCTAGTCACTATATCATCTTTCAAGCCGCAACGCTCTCCGATCACACTATTTTTCACTCTAGGTATCTATCAATCTTACTCCCCGCGGTTCCCACTGGAATACGGGGATAAAATATAGCCTATGTGTTATTCTGATGTAAAAGCTATATAACTGTAAAGTTTTATCAAAATCAGTTCTGTAGTTTTGCGTGAAAGAGGAACAAACATCCATACATACAAACTTTCGCGTTTATAATATTAATAATAGGATAGGCTTCGATAGTATCAGCGGATTTTTCATATAGTTAGGTGTGTTGAATATTAACGATAGTTTGTGTCGTGGGTATGCTTACTATGTTGCCTAACGTTTACGTAACACATTACCGTGTCACAAGGCCCGTTTAGAAACGGTCAGATAATTTTATCTACACGTTATCTTAATCTATGTGTACTATATTCATAGAATCTCAAACGCCTGAGCATACGTTTAGATTGAGTTTGAAGGGTACCTCGTGAGGGACAAGTACTTGCTTGTTACTTTGTCTACGTTCCTATGGATAGTTGATAATGAATATGGTAGGTTAGGTAATACCTAACCTACCATATTCATTATATAGATAGATAGATAAAAGATTTATTTACTTTTACAGCACATATAAACAGGTTCATAATACAATACCTACTAGGTATTTCGTTATGGTGCAATAAAAATATTGAGTATAATAAACAACATTTAATTCCTGATTATTTTAGCCGTGACTAGCGGTTCTGCGCGGTTTTACCCGTTCCCGTTAGGTTAGTCCCCGTTCCCATGGAAATACGGGAATAAAATGTAGCCTATGACAAAAAACATTGTGAGGAAATCAGCGAGCCCAAAAATTGGTTATGAGGTTTTTAATATAATCCCGGCGATGAGCCAATAAAGCTTGAACTTTTTATAATATATTTTGATGTAGTATAATATGATGGAAACGCTGGCGACTCTTGACTACGGTTATAGTTGGATGACAATGACATGTCAATGGTCAGTCAATGGTGTTATTTGGCACTTTTCAGCGCAATTAACACCGTAGACATTTAGTGGAATTGGCCCCCAGATCCTTTTACCTCCCACTCATGATCCTAACATCTGTTTCTTAAAGTAAAACAATTGATCTCGTCGCGGGGTTGAGCGAAGTGGCCCGTTTTATTTATATGTCAGGGCTACACTAACGGTTTCCTCGTTCTCTTGCTGACTCACTGTATACCATAGAGCAAACTGCTCGTGTATTATGGGAACGCATTTTACATTCACGCAAAAACTATGTAACAGATTTTGATTTAACATTACAGTAATACATACATAATCTCACGCCTATTTCCCAATTCCAATTTCCAGTCCGGCGATGAGCTCACCCCCTATCACGTTTAGGGGTCCAATGTATCTCTGAAATGTGGGTATATCCAGTAATGTAATACCTCTGCCTACCCCCTCGGGGATGAAAGGCGTGAGATTATTATTATTTCCCAATGGAGTAGGCAGGACAATAATCTTCCACTTGCTACGAACCTGGCAGATCTCTCGTGTTTCATCCACATCCATCAAACTCATGCATGCTGTCGGTTTCGGGTACTCTTTATCTGGCTTTGCCTTGCTGAAATATACCTTACTAGCAGCGCCCCACGGTTTCACCCGCGTAGCTCCCGATCCCGTGGGAACACTGGGTATAATATATAGCCTGTGTTATTTTGTATAAGCTTATCAAAATCCGTTCAGTAGTTTTTGCGTGAAAGGGCAACAAACTTCCATACTCACAAACTTTCGCGTTTATAATATTAGAAGGATAAATCTGGCTACAGCTTATAAAGATACTAGCAGCGCCCCGCGGTTTCACCCGCGTAGTTCCCGTTCCCGTGGGAATATGGGAATAAAATATAGCCTATGTGTTATTCTGATGTATAAGCTATAAAACTGTAAAGTTTCATCAAAATCCGTTCGGTAGTTTTTGCGTGAAAGAGGAACAAACATCCAGACATCCAGACATCCATACAAACTTTCGCGTTTATAATATTAGTAGGATTTGTTAATATACGGGTCCACAGTAAATGAAGTACCGGGCGCCAGCTAGTATTATTATAAAATTTAAAGTTATGATTATAAATTAAGTATTTAAAAACACATAAAATGTTGAGTAGTATTACATAATGTGCCTCGAAGCTTCGACATTGCCCAAAAGAAATACTTTTGAAAGTGTTACGACATTTCTTTAAACCATTTGAACAATGGAATTCCACGCGCCGCATTCATTTGAAAGAATTCCTGACCACACATATATTTACGTTATACAAACAATATTTGATGGAGGTTAAAAATGTAAAATTCAAATAATACAATTGAAAATGGTGACAAATGAACTATCTTTACAGAGTGCTGATTTAACAAATGAATAAAAATATCTTATTACCTGAAAAGGAAATAAAAAATTAGATTGAAATAACACATAAATGCTTAATTTATACTATCGACAAAAAATTAAGACGAATACGATACTTGGCAATTACAAAAACGCCAAGATTGAACCCAAATCCTTATGAATGCGAGGCGGACAAAACATCAGGCAACCATAGCACTAGGAATAATCAAATCAAAACAAAATTCATTTATTTCTGTAGATACAATAAAAAAAACGACTTCAATCTTCAACTTATATGGTTTTCTCATGAATGCCGTTGTCAGAACTGGACGAAATTAAAATGGGACCAATCTGGAAGCACCAGCTTTCAAATAAATAAAGAATCATCCAAATCGGTCCACCCAGTCAAAAGTTCTGAGGTAATAAACATAAACAAAAATACAGACGAATTGATAACGTCCTCCGTTTTGAAGTCGGTTAAAAATACGATTAGAAACGTCAATAGTCTAATAACAAGGGCCTCTAAACTTGTCCATGGAAGTTAGCTGAGAACCACAGTTATTATTTATTCAAAGGAAGTCCCACCTAGCTTTTTGGATAATCATTTCCATACCCAAATAACATACCATCACGTACGAGTCGTTTTGTCTCTTGTCATAGCGAAGTGTGTCAAATCTTTATGAATATTCAAGAAGTAGACCTCTGGCGCCTGAGCGATTTTGAAGGCACCGACTGTTGTATGTGGATTAGGTTACCTTATCAGGGTTGAACTTATCAGATCCCGACCTTATATTAACCCGTTAACCCTGTGACCACAGCCTAAATAAGTATTTCGTGGTATTTCACACCTTATTGATTTTTATTCTACTATACACCCTTTCATTTTGACCGTTTTCGTCTAGGTACTAAATAGTGTCGATCGGTATATTGTGTGGCACATTATGACTACTTCTCTATTAATATTATAAACTAGCTATTTCCACCGATTTCACCTGTTCTCGAAGAGTAAGCTTTGGTTAAATAATAATAATTAATAAATATATAATAAATAATTTTTAAAATCGATCCAGTGGTTTCGGAGCCTATTCATTACAACAAACCTCCACATATATCTTTTCTCTTTTGAATATTGACTAGCAGCTCCCCGCGGTTTCACCCGCGTAGTTCCCGTTCCCGTGGGAATACGGGGATAAAATATAGCCTATGTGTTATGCTGATGTATAATCTATATAACTGTAAAGTTTCATCAAAATCCGTTCAGTAGTTTTTGCGTGAAAGAGGAACAAACATCCATCCATACAAGCTTTCGCATTTATAATATTAGTAATTTAGTAGGATAATTATAATAAATAAATAATAAATTGTCTGACACAATTCACATAGGTAATTTTGTCCCAAACTAGGCAGGGTACTGTGGGTACTAAACAACTGATAAACTTACTTAAATAAAAATTAAACGACCAAACACGAAGCCAGCAGACATGTTCATGCACACAAATGTTGGCATGAGCGGGGATCAAACCCGCGACCTCCGACTCAGAAGGCAGGGTCACTACCAACTGATCCAACAGGCCCGTCAAATATAGATGTAAATATAAAACTGACACATTTTCCGCTGAATCGATCTTGATGAACTTAGGCAAGGAAATAGCTTGCATCTTTAGAAAGGACATTGCGAACAAAGTCGCGGACACAAGCTAGTCGTACAATATCGGTGCTTGCAAGTCATGCAATCCTGTCAAGTGTTAATTACCGTGGTAATCGGATTAACGGTGTAGTAGTAATTCTCGTTAGGAACTTATTAGTGCGTTATGCAAGCCCCTCTATCAGTGCAGTGTCGGGTTACTAAGAACAACCCAGATTCAGATCATGTTTACGTATTTCAAGTATTAGAAGTGCCTGCCAACTAACCACTACAACTAATGTTGTAATGTTTTCCAAAAGTTCGCCTTTACCCTGGGGGGGGGGGGGCGGAGATATTTCATTTCTAAACCCACGTTTCACCAAGTATATTCTTTGGAACCCTAAACGTGATAGGTGGTGAGCCCATCGCCGGACCGGGTCTGTTACACATGCCTCAGAATTAATTCTGGGACCTGCGGGTTTCCTCACGATGTTTTCCTTCAGCTAGTGACAAATATGTACGAGATATTTCATTTCTGGAAGTACCCACGTTTCACCAAGTATATTCTTTGGACCCCTAAACGTGATAGACGGTGAGCCCATCGCCGGACCAGGGTGCTGTTACACATGCAACAGAATTCTTTTTTTGAAGTTTTTCTTCACCGTCGAAGCGAAATAGTGATAAATATGGATATACTTATTAAGGTACAAAAACAATGTAATTTCATAAAGTAGCAAATAAAAAAATCTAAAAGATTTGTCCAGATTACAGTCCAAAATCTTGTGTACACATAATCAATACGCTGACGCCTTATCCCCGGGAGGGTCGACAGAAATATTCCAATTATTTAAATAATTAGACGCCGCTACGAGACAGGTGGTGAACACACGCGTCAGTGGCCATTATGAGTCCTGCGGGCTTATTATGTTTTCCAAAATTGTGTGGCTAGTGATAAATAGGTATTTTATAAGTTTTGGTTCTACAAAAATATATTCAAAGGACGAATATCATGACGAATATCAATGTAGACAGAAAAATCATTACAGAGTGGTAATTGCGAAGAATATTTTCATACAGAACTTCGGTTTCGAACGTCAAAAAGTCAATGTCATTTTTGGTTTGAAATCAGAAATTCTTCATTGCGTACTGTTCATAACAATTTTTTGCAGAGGGAATTGCTTAATAATAAAGCCCTTGGAACAGAGTACTTACCTAATTCAGGCATGCAATACGCCCTTAAGTCATGCATGAATACCAAAAAATACATATTAAGAATTATCTCCTTTTGTAAGCAAATATCGATGCAAACGCTCCAGTTACACGAAATGGCGACCACCGGTGTCGAACCCGGAACCACTCTTCCACTTCCCACGGCGCACACTTGCTCGTGCGCACCCTTTTACCTTTCGCAACTTCCTTTGCCGCTAGAATATTGGTTCGCGCATCATTGAATATCCATTGTATTGACAGATTGTACTAAAATCTCATAGCGAGCTCGTAAAGGTCACTAGTTATGAATAGTATAGTGATTTGGATTTTCAGAGGTCAATTTAAATACTTATTTAAAATATAACTAATAGAGACAAAGTTTTATTGTTTTATTGTTTGTAGTTTTATTTGCATAAACTTTTGTTCGTATTATCCCAGATGTTTTCTTTTGCAAACTTCCGAGATAGTTATTTCCATACCTTATATTATATTTAATTTTAGATTAGCATAGAATGTGTTTATTTTTCACCATTAGTCGAAAACTCTGCGACACCGACTAAAATAGATTAAGCCTAGAAAGCGGCGCCATACATTCTTATGTGTGGTTAGTATTAAAATAATTAATTTCATTTTAATGTACTAACGCTACTACCACAGCGAACATTGTAACCCAAATAACCAAAGTCATTCCTCCTTCCACAGAAAGAAGATCGAATCGCTAGGCAGAATGACGGCGATGTCGCAGGAGGAGATGGTAGCCGGCGCGCGCACCGTCGCCGCCGGTCTTGAAGCTCTGCGCACGGAGCACGCTCAGCTGCTGGCCGGGCTGGCCGCCAACACCGACCACGAGCACGAGAAGGCGGCTCTCGTCCGCAAGAGCATCGACGCCATCGAGCTGGGGCTCGGGGAGGCGCAGGTCGGTTTACATTCATTTAGAAGGGAATTGTGGGATTGTGGGACACAATTCACACAAGTCTGTTTAGTCCCAAACTAGGGAGGGCCTCTACTATGGGTACTAAACAACTAATAGACACACTTAAATAAACATTAAACACCCAGACACGAAGCCAACAGACATGTTCATGCACACAAATGTTGGCCCCGAGGGGATCGAACCCGCGACCTCTGACTCAAAAATCAGTGTCACTACCCACTGAGCTAACAGGCCCGTCAAGAAGATTCAGATGGTCAGGAAAGGGGTAAAATGGAGGCGCTTGGAAAGCGAGATGCACTTTGTCATTTGTTGTAAACATGTTTCAAATTATAGGGTGACCTAACATAACATAAAAAAGTTTTGTTTCGAGTTATTCTCAGCAAGGCATTTCATTTGATACCCATATTGTAAGAGAGAGCATTTAAAATAACTAGTCCGCCATGTTGGATTTAGAATCACGTCACGCAGCTTATCATGCATTGTCATCCAAACTAAATGTGTATACACAATTTCAACTCAATCAGTTAAAGATATCTGCTTTAAAATTGAGTTGCAAGATTTCACCCGAACAAACGTACTCGTACATTGGTGGCTAAATAAAAACCTGTAATAACGTTATATTTGGAAAACTACTAGTAAAAATAAAGAAGCTGTGATACCATCTCAATTCTCGATTATCCTGATATAGGTACCAATGCATTGCGCATGCGACGATCAAAACAAAGCAACGTGAGCTGCGGTAAGGCGTCACATTCCATCCGCCCGTGCCGTGTCTGCGCATGTTTTTTGATCTGGTTATATTAGATTGTGGTCAAGTTGTACTTTATAATCTATCTTTGGTATTTGCAGAATGTACTCTTCGCCGATGAATGGTCTGCCCAAAAACAGCTCTTTTTAGATTTCGTACTGTTTATTGGTTTTATTTGGTCCGACGATAGGCTCGTCACGTTCAGGGATCCAAAAATTTTCACCACCCACTTTTCGGCAGTAAATTTTTGTGGGTATGTCTAGGATCGAATACGAACCTATCACCACAGCCTACCCCCTCGAGGATAAACTCCCTGAACTTATGATTTTGTCAAATCAATGAGAGTTCGCATTGGAAAGTGCTTTAGCTGCAGAAAAAGCGGTGCCAAAAAACCAAGAAACTCCACAACAATATTTTTATTGCTGTCTGGACCTTCGTATTCTATTTGGCAACTCCTGCAAGATCCTGTTCTTTTTGGTTCTTGCTGGTTCTTCTCGGGGTACTTGCATTTGGAACCAGCAACTCGTCGGTGGAGACGGGCTGCTGTTTACTTTTAGCCAATCTTCATGGACAAGTTCAAAGTGCCTTATTATTAGACTATTGACTTTTCTAAGTGTAATTATCAATTACCGACGGAAATAAAATACATTTTCATGCTTCCTGAATGTAGGCTTCCCTCATTGTCTTCCAGAGCAAAATAACCAAAGCGGTCTTCATAGTCCTCTGTCCACCTTCTACATGCGAGTGTGTGGTTTTCTCTTGAGAAATTTTCTGCTTCCTCGGGTATATGCCTTCGTTTCTTTAGTATCAGGCCCCCTTTATGTAGATCCCCCTAAGGCGACAGTGCGGCCTACATCCAATGAAAAGTCTTTAAGGACATATGTGGGACGCTATTTGGGTCAGCTACGTGTGTGTTTAGTCTAGTTTCTAGATTGAAAGGCTGTAGTGCACGTATTCCAACAAATAGGATTCTACGATAACTAAAAAAGTGAAAGCCATTGACTGGCCTGCTATTTACGAGGTCTGAGAAACTTGAAATTTGGGATGTAGTTTGTCAAAGGATGTGGGTGGGTATCCGCTAAGAGTGGATTTTTAGATATTTTCACTGTAGACAGGTGGCTATAATGGTGATTCTTGACACAATTCCATAAAAAAAAACCATTGATTTTTCATTTATTATCGTTTTTCTAGGTGTTGTAGGTGTAGGTGTTGCAGGCGTCAAGTATATGCGTTTCCTGTATATACAGTCGGTATAACATAGTGACAAATAGAGGTTTTGAGAAAAAAATTTGATTCCTGAATTAAGATACCTATAGCTACCTACGTAGATTCTGTGACTTAGGAGGCAGCGTTCAACAATGTACACAAACAAACGGGTAACCGGGTTTTCTTATTGCAATTGAAATACGAAAATAATATTTAAAAAACTAACATACGAATACCGTCTAAAACATGCAAAACTCGAAATAAATCATTATTACCCTAGACCCAAAAATAATTAGAACAAAACCAATGTGATTAAAAATGTCACCGACAGCCGGCCCGCCTGTAATCTCATTATTCGACGCTGCTTAGTCGGGGAGAGCGTGTGGTTGTGGCATGGCGAGGCTTCTACTATAATCTCCGATCGCAAGGTATGGTCTTACGTACAGTACGGCCGTTTTAACTTGGCTGCTCTGAACATAGGCTTCGGCTGCGCAAACCCCCTCATACCGCTAAATGGTCGCTAAAAATTATTGCTCAGCTATTTGCGCAACTTCAGAGCTGCCAAGTTAAAACGGACGTACGGTATGCTAGTCCCGTGTGCCAGAATGCCTCTAGGTGGACTGATGAAAGTCTCGAGTACAGTCAAGAGCACGTGGAGCTTGACAGTGACACATTGGACTTTGTAACGTTCTTATTATAATCGCCTTAGAGGTCAGACTCGCACTACGAACGTACAGCTTCATGTGCTCTTGACTTTACTGCCTACTGACTGGACTGCAGTATTCGGGAAGCATTTGACCGGTCATTGTAGCGATGCTTGGGGGTGGTCTATGTCCAGCAGTGGACGACTTTCTTTCGGCTGATAATGTTCGAAATGAGTTTTGGGTCTTCAATTCACAGTACTACGTTTCCACTTCTCAAAACAGGTGGCGCTGGTGGAGGTGTTACCGAATGGTAATGGAAAACGATAGGCGCGTCAATCAATTGTCATGCTTTAATTATAAATAAAATAAAAATAAAATAAATAATCTCACGCCTTTTATCCCCGAGGGGGTAGGCAGAGGTATTCTATTACTGGATATACCCACATTTCACGAGATATATTGGACCCCTAAACGTGATAGGTGGTGAGCCCATCGCCGGACCGGGTCTATTTACACATGTCTCAGAATTAATTCTGAGACCTGCGGGTTTCCTCACGATGTTTTTCTTCGCCGTCGAACTAGTGATAAATATTGTACGTAAGTTTTTGAAAAACTCATTGGTACATGCCAGGATTCGAACCCGAGCCTCACTGATTTTCCTATCACTGCTCTTTAATTAGTAATGGTCAATAAATGAATCTATTATATATTTTGCAGTGACATTCTGGGTTAGTAACAGTTTAAAAAAATGGTCGTGTGTCAATTGTCCAACCAGAAATGAGGCTTACTCCAGAGTTTTTTTGTAGGACGTTATTTTTCCGCAAGCATGCAACCACAACTTGTATTCTCTCGCGAGCTTCGCACCCTAGTTCTCATGTGGCGAGTAAACATGTTCACTCGCTAAGCGAGCGCTCTTCACCAAAGTATACAAAGGAAGACAAGACAGATAGTGCCTCATACGAGAGCGTTGACTTGGGGTTTGGCATAAGACAGAAGTTTTCGTCAATCTTGTAATCTTTTTTTTAATGGCACCGGATTTTGCATTTTGCCAATATCAAATAATATCGTTTTCAAGTCTTTATTTTAACTTTAATCTTACTTAAATCGCTGCTTCAGAGACCATGCACAAAAATTCAGTGTCTTCAACACTTTCTACATCACACTTTCACGGTCACTTGCCACAAAATGTAGTATCACTAATATGAGTCAAAACTTGAAGTATATAGCAAAATGAAAATTATACAAAAAGCATGACATCCCTCTTCGGATTCCCGCCAAAAAGCCCTTTTAATCTTCTAACACCAATTGTTAAGTGCGTGACCTGCACTTAAAAGAAAGTGCTTCAAAACTTTAGAAATACACTCATAATATACTTACTCATCATTATTTGCCTACAGCGCCGCACGCCTACTCGACAGGCGAGTCGCAAGTCATTTAACTTAATGTTATTGCACCTGATATTCTGCGTATTACACTTCATGGTCTCCCCTTTTAAAATTTCAGCCATTTCGAAAAACTATCCCTATAAAACTACTTTGCGACTACTTTCTAAAACGTCCACCGTTATGTCCAGGTGATGATGGCGCTGGCCTCGCACCTGCAGTCGGTGGAGGCTGAGAAGCAGAAGCTGCGGACCCAGGTCAGGCGACTGTGCCAGGAGAACGCCTGGCTGCGTGACGAACTAGCTGCCGCCCAGCAGCGGCTGCAGGCTTCAGAGCAGCGCGTCGCACAGCTGGAGGAGGAGAACAAACACCTGGATTTTATGTCCTCTATTCGGTAAGGAGCTGGACCTGTTTTATTCATAACTAGCTGGCATTTGTGGAATTTGGACTCAAATCTGTTTTTGTATTTTCCCGTGGGAATGACACATTTTCCGGCAGTAAAAAATCGACTAGCACGACGGTGAAGGAAAAGATCGTAAGAAAATCCGTAGGTCTCAGAATTAATTCTGAGGCGTGTGTAACAGACCAGCAGGCGTATTCACGGAGGCTCGATACCGTTTCCGTTCGATTCAGAACGAAAGAAAAATTTTCCGAAGTCGAATCTATCGACTTCGGAAACTGTATTCTAGGCGTTTCTGACATCCACGGAAAATTTTCCGAATCCTTATGTCAAATATGACATTCGTTTTCGATACCGACATCTCTGAATAGCCCATCTTCGACAAATTTTCCGATTCCGAGTCGAATATCGAAGCTCCGTAAATATGTCTGCTGGTCCGGCTATGGGCCCTACTACGTTTAGGGATCCAAGAAAATCTCGTGAAAAGTGGGTATATCCAAAATGGAATATTATACCTCTGCCTACCCCCTCGGGGATAAACGGCGTGAGATTTTTTGTTTTATAAGTTTTTTCTATCCATATTTCCAGTAAATACGACAGTGACGTGACAGAGGAGTCGGAGACGGCGCGTGCGCCGGCGGACAACAAACGCGACGACCCCATGGTGGACCTCTTCCCCGACGACGAGCACGAGGACAACAGGAACAACAAGTGTGAGTGCAACAGCTAATTCTTTGTTAGAGTATTATTAGAGCTCTTTTACATTAGTTTGCAAGCAACGCGGCAGTAGCAGCGCGACTGCCGCGAACTGCTGAGAACCATCAGGATTAGGCGCAAAATGACACATTCGATTTTCGCAAAATGTCACATTCTCAAAACGCCACATTCTCAAAATGCCATTTTCGCATAATGCCACACTCTCTAACATATTTATTTATTTAATTATTTATTAGGGTAATCTACAAGACATACACTGATACATTTCTAATAACTTATTCTACAATATAATAAATGTTAAATGCTGTCCTACTTACAGACTACCATACTGGAAGAAAGGGAGTTGAACAAGTATGGCACTTTGTTAGTGTGGCATTTTGCTAATGTGACATTTTGCGAATGTGGCATTTTGCGTCAATGTGGCATTTTGCGCCTTATCCAACCATCAAAATCAGGAACAACAACAAGACGAAAAACTCACGCCTTTTATCCCCGGAACAACAATATTTCATATATAATTGAAATCCATTAATAGAATGAAGTGCGCCACCCTAATCTAAAGAAGTCGCTCGGCTGTAGTTGTAATAAGAAGGCATCTCTGCTGCTGTCGTGCTGCTGCCGCACTGCTTGGGACCTAATGTGAAGGAGCTCTTAGAAAGACATGAGATGGTTAAAAAGAGCTGCCCTTGAGTTTGTTGCTGGTTCTTCTCGGGGTACTGCATTTGGAACCAGCGCGACGACTTCATGGAAGAGTTTAGAGTGCCTTGTTATTAGACTATTGACCTTTCTAAGTGTACTTTTTGTATGTAAAGAAAATAAATGATTTTTTATTTTGAGTACTTTCTTGGTACTGTTAGAGTTTGTATATACAGGGTTATTTTAATAGCAATGATATGTTAACTTCACTAGTGGTATAAAATTTTGTTATGAAAAAAACTGGTAAATTATATTGTAGCAAAAGAAACGTTACGATGATAGTGATAAAGGTTGTTGTTCGATGTGCAGTGGCAGTCGAGAATGCGCACGAGTGCCCACACAGCCCTGCAGGTACTTGCGTATGTTGCGATCACCACACGCGCTCGAAACCACGTGTTCATATCGTATTTTTGACTCCTTCAAATTGGGCGATATATATCTTGCCTATACAATTTTTTTTATCTCTTGTTAAAATAGTATAAGACAATGTCGCTATCTACCTTATCTGGTTTTGCGCCTACTGCCACTCAACGGCACGGCATCTTTTGATACGGTTTTTACTAATAGAAAGAGCGATGAGTGACAAAGGTTTATACAACACATCACAGAATAAGCGCAATTCCTTATACACCCCAATTAGTATAAAAAATATATGATGCAATTATACTTTAGCTTTATCTAACCAAATCTCTTAAATAAAGAGAAATAATAGTACGGTTTCCATAGGTAGCCCTAAATTCAGTTATGCAAATTTATTTATCGGAAAAAACTAACACATATTAAAAATAGCTGAAATCGATTAAGTAGTCGATACTGAACAAACTAATTTTAGGAATTGCGCTTATTCTGTTGCATATTGTATAAGCACATTGCACTGTGCGAAACCGGGGTCGGTCGCAAATTAATTTATAATCAGACAACATCATCTATGTCAGATTTAGCCGACCAACGAATAGAGAAAATGTAGTTAGGTTTCTGGTCACTTTTAAGAATGCTTATTTTTTAGACCACCGCGAGTCTTCAAAACTTATAAATACTTTGCCAACTTAACTTCAATCGTTAATTTGAAGGAGTCTTTTAGTTCTTCATAGCCATTAAGATGCAAACTGTGATGTCGTATACTTACGCAATAATTTGCTACTTATCGGATTAAATGAATACGAACTCAATCCAACGACTATAAATATGGCGATATTTACTGCGACATGCCAAGTTTGCACAGACTCTCATTCACATACACCTCACACACACAAACAGATTCACAGCTCTGACCCAGTTAGTACTAAAACTCAGAACACAGTAACTAGAATAGCAAAAATGTAGAGCTCATATTCATTCATAATACGGCTTTATTCCAGGCAACAAACACAAGGTTGCTAGAAGATATTTACCATAAACAATGAACATACTTGGTTAGTGACTCGAGTACCATTGCCCAATCATTTTTTAAGTGTTTAACAGCCGAATACTCAAACGTTTGTTAGGCATTTAAGTAAGACTCAAATGTTAAGTATCGTTCACAATTCAAGAGTTTCAGACGAGAAGTTATCTGTCACTTTTCGTCTGAAACTCTTGAATGGTGAACGATTTGTCAAAAGAAAAAAGAAAACAATGTGGCGTCATCATTTTTAGTAGGCAATTGCTACACTTAAAATCTGCTATAATAATTTTATTGTAAATAATATTCGAATAATCTTTTAACCAATAAAATTAAGGTGCATCACGGTAAGTTCGGAACAGGGAAAGGTCGGATAATTCGAATTACTTCTAAACCTGTGCGTATTTATTACGCGCGGGTGCCATATTGTTACTTGCCCTGATGCACCTTACACTCTTGATACACTCCATATTCTCTATTCTCCCACAGCGATGTCGCCGACGCCGCCGTCGCAGTTCGCTCAGCAAGTGAACGCCGGGTACGAGATCCCAGCCCGTCTCCGGACCCTGCACAACCTGGTGATCCAGTACGCCTCCCAGGGCCGCTACGAGGTGGCCGTGCCGCTGTGCAAGCAGGCCCTCGAGGACCTGGAGAAGACCTCCGGCCACGACCACCCGGATGTCGCCACCATGCTCAACATTCTCGCGCTCGTATACAGGTGGGTTTAAGTACGAATAGCACTAAAACATATTGGGTTCGATTCTGCTTTTCAGCGACTAAACTAATTTTGTTATATTTTAGTTGACTCCTGTCATTTTCTTTCTCCTAGAAAAGAAAAGAGGCGAATGATATTAAGTCTTGTCAAATTAAAATTAGTCCTGTCAACTAAGGCATTTCATAACGTGTTTAGTGCATATCATATGTCACGAATAAAATACGGATTAAATTCGGTAGGTTATCTTCTATCTATTAGATGTAGTGACAAGGATAGAGAAGGGTATGTTAAGCTGGTTTGGTCATTCAGAACGTATGGATGAAAGAAAAGTAACGAAAGAGATTTATGGGGCGAATGTTGAAGGATGCAAAGCAAGAGTGCGCCCCAGAAGGACGTTCACGGATCAAATTAGTGACGTCCTTCAAAAAGCTGGGGTCCAGAGTACGAAGAATAACAAAGCGTGCATGAAAAGGTTTATGGATGTGAAGGAAGCGAGGGAAGTGTGCGAAGATCGGGCAAAGTGGCGATCCATCGTCTCTGCCTACCCCTGTGGGAAGAAGGCTTGAGCTGTATGTATGTATCTTCTATCCCCTTTCTTTTTTTGAGGTATGACAAAGATAGGACTATACTAAAATAAGTTTAGTCGCTGTAAAGCAGAATCGAACCCCCTTTTGTGAATCGGACGTCTGAAGTCTGATCCATCAAACAAAAAAAGAATAATCAAAATCGGCTCATAATTGGTGAAATAATCGCGTATTATACATAAAAATAAAAATAAAAATACAGTCGAATTGAGAACCTCCTTAAGTCGGTTGAAAAGAGAAAGCAATGTTAATACGGCTGTTAAAATATAATAATAAAATAATAATAATTTATGAATGACCCAACTAGGTTAGTAATACTTTTTGTTTTAAGTAGTAGGTATTTCGGAAGGCACGTTAAACCGTAGGAACGCATAATAGCATAAATCTTTGTAAAAAATTAAAATGTATTTTATATCTGTAGGTAATTGAAAATGACACTTTGAAAAGTCAATAGTCTAATAACAAGGCACTCTAAACTCGCCCATGAAGATTGGCTAAATGTAAACAGCAGCCCATCTCCACCGACGAGTTGCTGGTACCAAATGCAGTGCTAGTCAGATTCAGATACCCTTGGATGGTTTGAAAAGCGACAAGAGCTACTGATGCAATACCACTCGGTCACCCATTCAATGACCAACCTGTTGTTGTACATTGCACAATAATACAAGCGCTCATTAACTTTAATGTCCTAGATGAAACAATAGACTGCAAGTTAGTTGGAGACATTACGAGAAACAACGTTATGGTAAAATTAGTGTGAAGAGTCAGGCTATACAAAAACAATGTGTACATTTTCTTGGTATATAGAGTTAAATAAATAAATACAACATGTAACATAATTAACGGGAATCATGACACACAAAAAATGCTCACGCCTTATCTACGCGGGGGTTGGCAGACTTATTCCGTTAGCAAATCGTAGCGACACCTAGCGGTTTTACATAGAACTAACTAAAGCGCCATAGACGGAATTTTGAATACCCATATGTATGATTAGGTCTTAACTACGCAACGGATTTTGAAGTGTTTTTTTATAGAGTGATTCAAGAGGAAGGTTTTTATATGTATACTAATATTATAAAGAGGAAAGATTTGTATTTTTGTATGTTTGTATCTTTATTACGAATAAACTCAAGAACTACTTAGACCTATTTTAAAATTGTTTCACCATTGGAAAGCTAGAATATCCCCGTGTAACATAGGCTATATTTTATTGCCGTATTCCTACGGGAACGGGAAAACGTGAAACCGCGCAGAACCGCTAGTGTACTATAATTGAATGATTTCCGCAGGGACCAGAACAAGTACAAGGAGGCGGCTAATCTGCTGAACGATGCGCTCTCCATCCGCGAGAAGACCCTCGGCGAGAATCACCCCGCTGTCGCCGCGACCCTCAACAACCTGGCCGTTCTATACGGGAAGAGAGGTAACATTCGGCTCACGTACAGTCAAGAGCAAGTCAAGGTTTACACCACCAGTTTAAGCTGAGCTCTGATTTATACTGCGCGCCATAGAATACAGGGCCGGGTCAAAGTCCAATGTGTCAAGCTTAGCGTCCAATTTAAGGAGACAATTTTACGAGATAATCTAAAGCTTGAGAAAGGACATAGGCTGCTTTTAAAGGGGTTGAAAAGGGGGATGAAAGTTTGTATGGAAATTACGTCATTTTTAAAGCTGGAAGCTTGAATCTTATTTTTTTAGGCTTTTGATTAGATTTAAATGAATATGATATATTTTATCCCAGTATTTCCACGGGAACGGGAACCAAGCGGATGAAACCGCGGGGAGCTGCTAGTAAGGTATATTTTAACGTGTGATATAACAGAGCAGTGATAGCCTTACTGTTAAAGAGCCTGCTTCACATGATGAAAATTAGTGAGGCTCGGGTTCGATTCTTGGCATGTATCAATGAGTTTTTCAAAACTTACGTACATATTCATCACTTGCCCGACAGTGAAGGAAAACATCGTGAGGAAACCCACAGGTCCCAGAATTAATTCTGAGATATGTGTAAAAGACCCGGTCCGGCGAGGGGCTCACCACCTATCACGTTTGGTGGTCGAATTTACTCGTGAAAAAGTGAGTATATCCAGACTGCCCCCCGGGGGTAAAAGGCGTGTGTTTTTGTTTGAACCTTTTTAATCCGCCGTCGAAGTCTAATCTATCTCCATATTCGCGAACGACGTTATTATAAGAACGGCGCATTCTGAGCATGGGGTTATAAAATGAAGTTAATATAAGAATATTAAGTTGTCCGTGTGCGTGTCCTCAGGCAAGTACCGCGAGGCGGAGCCTCTGTGCAAGCGCGCGCTGTGCATCCGCGAGGCGGTGCTGGGCCGCGACCACCCCGACGTGGCCAAGCAGCTCAACAACCTGGCGCTGCTCTGCCAGAACCAGGCTAGTCATACACACACTCATACACACACTTCATGCCCCCTCTACTTACAGTGCGGCCGTTTTAACTTGCCTTCTCTGAATAGGCTTCGCATGCGCAAGCCCCTCGTACCGCCAAGTCGCTAAAAATTTATTGTACGCAACTTCAGAGCTGCTAAGTTAAAACGGCCGGACGGTAACTGAATACAAGTTAGAAGCCGCATCACACATGAGAAAAAAATAAATAAAAAAGTTTATTTAAAAAATTAAAAACGATGGGCTCACCTATCACGTTTAGGGGGCGTGTGGGTACACTTAAATAAATTAAATTAAAAAAAACTCTGGCCTTTCATCCCCGAGGAGGTCCTCGGGGATGAAAGGCCAGAGTTTTTTTAAATTTAATTTAAAAAACCAAAAACCCGACTGCTCGAAACAAGACATATTAGTGAAGTAGGAAGTAAATACCATGTGCTGCACAATCTTACGACAATCTCATGCAGTCGGCGGCTGAATATGTATTTATTGTTGAATTGAGAAGATACGCCGACTCCATGAGATTGTTGTAAGTTTGTGCAGCACATGGTCCTTAGACCCGGTCCGGCGATGGGCTCACCACCTATCACGTTTAGGGGTCCAATATATCTCGTGAAATGTGGGTATATCCAGTAATGGAATACCTCTGCCTACCCCCTCGGGGATAAAAGAGAGCGTGAGATTATATTTATATTTATTTATGGTCTTTAGTTAGTTTCTTTTAGTTAGTAACCAACTTAAAACCGATATAAGTCCTAAATGGTAAAAAAACCTAAACATGATTTTCAAATACCTATTCAACGATACCCCACTTAACATATTTCTCGATTTTCTTATTTTTCTTTTTCACAATTTTGCGCCAAAAAGTCGCCATTTTGTTTTTTTTTCTAAATTTCATATACTCTCACTGTAAATACGGATCTAACGACACCTCTCAAGCTAAAATCCATCGAGCCGTTCAGGCTGCATAGCTTGCCAAACAATTATACATACATACATACATACTCTCGAAAAACATAACCCTCCTTCTGTCGCAGTCGGGTAATAAGTACATCATCTGTGAATATTTTAACTAGCCAACTATCACGGTTCATGAGATACAACCTGCTGACAGAGGTACGGACAGTAGAGTCTTAGTAATAAGGCCCCTTTTTACCCTTTGGGTACGTGTTCACTCAAGAATGAGGTTCGTTTTCTTCCTCTATAGTCATTGTCAGACGTGCATGTGATAATTGTATAAAAATTAATAAAAATAATAAACGCTACTGGTTTAGTTTAAAAACTTCTGTTTATATATGAACAAACAATACGGAACCGTAGGTATGTATAAAAAATACACTTAGAAATGTCAATAGCAAAGAGGTTGGAAGAAAAACATTTTTTCCTAGTAGAGAGAAACTTTTTCTTTAAACGTCTTTGGTCAATAGTCTAATAACAAGGCACTCTAAACTCGTTAATGAAGATGGGCTAAATGTAAACAGCAGCCCATCTCCACCACCCAATTGCTTTTTCTAATGTTTTATTATTTTAAAACCAGCTATATATGTAAAATGAAAATCGAAATTTGAGATATATTTTGGAATAATCTTTCAAATGAACGATCGTTAGTACTAGGCTACTGAGTAATTAATTACGTTTCGGTGTTCAGAACAAATACGAGGAAGTGGAGCAGTACTACCAGCGGGCTCTGGAGATCTACGAGACCAAGCTTGGCCCCGACGACCCCAACGTGGCCAAGACCAAGAACAACCTCGCCTCCTGCTACCTCAAGCAGGTTTGTGTTAACTAGCAGCGCCCCGTGGTTTCACCCGCGTAGTTCCAGATCCCGTGGGAATACGGGGATAAAATATAGTTTGTGTTATTCTGATGTATAAGCTATATAACTGTAAAGTTTCATCAAAATCCGTTCAGTAGTTTTTGCGTGAAAGAGGAACAAACAGTGGGCTCAGCAGTGGGCTGTTACGGGTTGATGATGATGATTAATATTATTAAGAGGAAAGATTTTTGTACGTAATCAACTCAAATGGACCGATTTTAAAAATTATTTCCTCAACGGAAAGCTGCAATATCCCTGAGTACTATAGGCTATATTTTATCTACGTATTCCCACGGGAACGGGAACTACGAGGGTGAAACCGCGCAGAACCTATTATGAAATATTTTTTTAAATCTGGCCACTTGTTCGTAATAAAATACAAATATTTCCTGTTCATAATATGAGTGTAGATGTAGACTAGAGACTATAATCATGAAAGAAATACGTGATAATAATTTGTTTATTTCCAGGGAAAGTACAAAGAAGCAGAGACACTATACAAGCAAGTGCTAACGCGTGCGCACGAAAGGGAATTCGGGACTATTGACGGTGAGTCGCGATAGATCACTATACTGTCTATTTATCTATCAATAGAAAGTTTATTCAGCATTCAAAGGCGCACCTTATATAAGGTTATTTCAAATCAAGTGCCAATATTTTAAGGGTAGGTACAGTCAAGAGCACGTGGAACTGGACACATTGGACTTTGTAACGTTCTCTTTATAATCGCCTTAGAGGTCAGACTCGCACGACAAGTGTAAAGCTTCATGTGCTCTTGACTGTGCAAATATGTAAGAGAAAAAGAATTAATATTTAAATAGAAAAAATACTGCTTTTTTATATATTTATATATTTTGTTATTTTCTCGCAATTTTTGAGTAGTTTTTGGGCAGTGTGCGTGTATTGTTTATGAACTGCGTGTTAGTTTGCTTTTTAATTTTTGATATGATCGATGTTATCTAGTAAAGTAGCGTATGAAAACTAAAAAGAACTCTATAGAGTAAAAAAAACGACTTCAATCTTCAACTTATATGGTTTTCTCATAGATGCCATTGTAAAAAATAAACGAAATTAAAATGGGACCAATCTGAAAGCACCATCTCAAATAAAAAAATAATCTTTCAAATCGGTTCACCCAGTCAAAAGTTCTGAGGTAACAAACATAAAAAAAAAAATACAGACGAATTGATAACCTCCTCTTTTTGAAGTCGGTTAAAAAGCAATGCCCAAAACAGACTATTGTAAGTTTTTTTAACTACCCTTTCAATATTTGCACTTAATTTAAAATGCCCATGTATGTGCTGATACAGTCCGGTTAACCAAAGCTGGCACCTTCACAGTGCACCAATGTTTTATATACCGATTGTTTTTAAACTGTGAAGCTGTGAGTTGATTTTGGTGTATAAAATTTAAAAAAAAAGCGCTATATTACATAATAGTAGAAACATAACAATCACTGTAACTATAGATAGACTTTATAATGCTTATGTAATGCGACGTGATTCTGTTATAAGACCCTATTATGTATACATGCATGTACCAGCTCTCGTTAAGCGTTCTGTAGTAGAGCAATGACATTTACGTATAAACTTACAGAAATTAGATACGAAATTACGCGTCCAATTTGAAGAATCATCGACAATTGGGGTGTTTCCTTAGAGTAAAACGGTATATTTTCTACCTTTTAACACCATTCTGTGGTACGGCCGTGTCTATACCATTGATGCTGTGTAAATATTGTTTTATTACTTTTTCAACACGTTTGCCCAAAAAATGTATTCACGAAGCCTGTATACATCATTCGAAAGTAAAAAATTGCGTAATTTTTATTTTAACATACATCGGAATGTGCAGTAAAATAGGTACTCTCACCAATGTAACTAAAATGTATGCAAGATTTCCACCAAGGAGTTTCACATTACCAGAATAAATAAACTGAATTATCGCTAAGCGCTTTTTGAGTTGCAAGATGTCATTCTAATTTTCACCACGCGCATATGGCGCCATTTGCTGAATCGCCACATTTTGATATTAGTAACGTTAAAGAACAATTTGTTTCATTACATACTTACTTATTACTACATTCTCGCAAATGTGTTGAAAACCATGCGAAAATTGGTATTTACAAACTCATGACTATGGTAAGCCTAAGCTTACATCCGTCTACTCGTTTGTAAAAACCAAATTACCGCACTAGTATCGTAAATAACTATAATTTGCCAATGTCACGTTGTGTTTTCTTTACCGTTTCAGAGTATATAACGTCACTAAAAAAGCCAAAAAAATAACAAAGAGAGCACCCCTTGTGTAGATATCTCCAGACTAACATACTGTCCAGAAGAGAACCTGTATTTGTATGATGAAATGTTATTTAAGCGTCCAATATGTATAGACGACCAAGAAATTTGCTTAGCTTGTTGAATGTCACATTCGCCAATGACATTTCTCTAGATGTCATTTTCGCAAAATATCGCTAAATTTTGTATCATGAAAGTCTTATCCCATAAGACGTTTGTAATAAGTTGTTAATTTTCATTAATTATATTTTGCGATGTAATCTATTAGGAATATGACCTTTGAATGTCATTTGCACACAATACAAAAGACCGTTTGAGCGTGAGCGTTTTATATTTTTTTCTTAATATAGTATCGTTGTCATGACTGATGAAACAATTTCTTGGATGACTGTACCTTCACAATAATTTAAAAAAGTTTTACGGCTGAAAATTTTATTTTCTCGCCTCTTAATAATGATTTACATTCCTATAGCATAAATATGACAATACTAATGTTGATATTTATACAAAGAGGCGAATGACAAATAAACAGACCCACGCTACCAATAACGTAATGTAATAAATTATTGGTAACATTTACTGATAAAAAACGGATTGATAGGACCAGTAAAGGTGTTAAAAAAAATTATCTAAAACATCAGAAAGGAAATCTACTATATAAAAATAAGTCGGGTTTTCCTTCCTGACGATTTAACTCCAGAACTGACGAACCGATTTCCATGGTTTTGCATTCATTGGAAAGGTCTCGGGCTCCGCAAGGTTTATAGCAAAGAAAATTCAGCATTGCACCCGTGCGAAGCCGGGGCGGGTCGCTAGTACGTAATAAAAATTATTTTACATTAATATTACGTTTCTTGTTATTGTATACTCAGAGCATTCTGTTCGTTTATATATTGAATTATTGAGTTTTCAAATTAATATTGTTTATTTTTCATTCGCCTCTGTAATGTTGGTGGAGGAATAAATAATTAATTAATTATAATTGGATAGTAAATGAATGAATTTGCCAAAGCACAAAATCCCACTAGCATTTGAAATACAATACCTATAAAAAAATTAGGAAAACTATGATTTATGTATGTATCAAAAAAAATCCTTTGTATTAAGTAAACTGGCTACTAGGATTTTGGTCAAAAGACTAAATTATTATTTATATTTTATTTCTTTCGTTTGTGTAAATAGTAGATAGAAGCAAAAAAGTTTAAAATACAAAAAATATGGATTGCATGTTTTTGTGTAAAAACTTAATAATAAATGACTATCATATATTTTTGTAGATCTCCTTCGCATTTGAGTTTGCACTCGAATTTTTTTGTGTAGAATAGATTGTTATTTTTGATAGTACATGTTTATCATTTTTTGTCTGGCCTTTTGCGGTAGTATTATACGAGTAGTATTTATGTATATATATTGTTGAAATAAAGTATTGAATATCAAACGTTAGGTAGCTAGTAACATGTAAGAAAGGATAGATTAAAAACCGATATTCTTTTATCCGATTGCGACCAAACAAGAACCTCCAATATTGTCCAAAAATTTTGGAATGAATATGAATTAATAATATTAATTCTATGTGCATTTGAGTTTTAATGAAATATATTTATATTAGCTATACTTTTTGATAATGCCGGTCGAAAATTGTATTGTCTTTGAACGTGAGTTCATAGCATCAATGTACAGTGCAATACATAACTAGTTTTATCACCTCTGTCACCTTTTGATAAGAAAGGTGATAAGAATGGTTCGAAATAGGAAAATATATAAATTGTGCCTTGATAAGTCTTATTGGATTATAATTTAAATATAAACGGTAGAATATTATCCTATAACAAAGTGAGAATAGAGGCTACCCTGTAAAATTTTCTTCCATTTTCTACTCTATAGTTATAAATATAAAGATAAAAATAGATATATAATTAATAATGATAGGCTATAGATAATTATTGATTATATTTATCTATATTTGCTTTTGCAGCGTACCTGTCTATTAGTATTAAAATGTACAGAAAATTGTTGAATTATTGAGAATACATTGAAAATAATAATGATTTTTAATAGAAAATAAATAAAACCGAAAGTACATATTTATTACTAGCTCAGCGGTGAAGGAAAACATCGTATTCAGTTCCCAGAATTTATTAATTCCCTTGACCGTTATTCGAAGCTTATATAATTGAGATAGGCACTACGTTTCCCGCCATATACTCTATCCTTTTCTATTTCTATCACTCTCTCTTTCGTTTCTCCTACCACTGCAGAGTGGGGGCATTCGCTGAATAGCTAGTCCGCCATTTTGGATCGTCATTGGCGTCTTGTTTCCCGCCGCGAAAGGATCTCTAGTTTACATACGCACTCACGCCTATCTCCCATTGGGGTAGGCAGATCTAGTTTAAAGTGGATAAAAAAATTAAATTTTTACAAAGTGTTACTGGAGTTCTCAAATTCTGATTTTGCGTTCAGAATCGTATATAAGAATAAATAGTGATCTAATCACGTAAGTACTTGCATAAAAGTAATGGTTTTTTGAATTCTAATAATTTGAGTTTAAAGTATTTCTAAAACTACAACGAACTGATTTGAGTTTTTCGAACAGTCTGTAAGTATTTTGAATTTATAACGGTTTTTCCGTTCGAATTTTAATTTGTTTTTCAAACAGTCTGTACTTTGAATGTATAATGGTTTTACGTTCGAAATTTGATTTGTTTTTTAAACAGTCTGTACTTTGAATTTATTTAACGGTTTTTTCGTTTGAATTTTGATTGGCTTTTCAAACAGTCTGTAATTTGAATTTATAACGGTTTTTCTGTTCGAATTTTGATTTGTTTTTCGAACAGTTATACTTACTTTGAATTTATAACGGTTTTTCCTTTCCAATTTTAACCGTACTTTGAATTAATCTTTGACTTATTTTAGCATGGATGATGATTCAAACTTGTGTGATAAAACGAACGGGCGAGTAAACACTGCGGGCACATCAAAAGAAAATGCGCAGCCGCCTCAACTGCCGCCACGTCGTCCTCGCTCTAGCTCAAGCAGTAGCATCTCTACTGATAACAGCAGTTCTTCATCTTCCTCTTCTTCGGATGACAGACGCAAGCGTAAACGTCGTTCAAAAAAGAAGGGGGGGCGAAAAGACCGTCATTCGAGCCGCAAAGTGAAAAGACTGACAAAAGAATTACGTGAAATTCGTCAACACCTGGATGTGAGTAATAACTTACCCAACGTAAGTAACCCTCAGTTTGATAATACATCTTCCATTTCTCTGGATGTGAATAGAGAGCTATATAACGAGTTTTCCGATAGTGACTCAACATGCAACCAGTTGTTTAATTTTGATATTGAAACAAAATTAAAAGAACCAACTATCCCACGTTCGTCAGAAGCAGACCTAAAACTGTTGCATGAAATTCAACGTCTGAAAGATAATCAGTGGTGCGAAATACGTTACGCTGACACTCAAAAACTATATAACCATACCCCAGGGTATACCGATTTGGAAGTTAATGAAGAAGTGAAATCGTACGATTCTCTTCGCCACTTAGCATACGCGGATAAGGCATACGCTGCCCTCACCATGTGTATCATTAAACAAAGGGAGTCATTGCAAGGAACTTTTCGTGAGCTTTTACAGTGGGCTCGCGGTACCCCTACATTAAATTTCAGCGATTTGAATGACAAAATAAATGACTTATTTAATAAAGGGGATCTTCACAAGACCTCTTCAGATTTATTACAGCTAGTTTGCGGCCATAGAGCTGAAACAATTCAAACGAGAAGAGACGAAGTACTTAAACATGTCAAGGATCCGCTATTGAAGGTTATGCTGCGAAGGATTCCACCCTCTGCTACAAATCTTTTTGATGCAGAACCATTCACTGCGGCCATTGAAAAAGCTGGCGGCATACGAAAATGTTTTTGGCCTTCGAGGAAAAACAAATCCGCCTCGCAGGCAGGAAATAGTAAGACTAGTCACGTCCCTCCGCAAGGGACTGCCACACGCAGATTGCCTTCGCAAGGCACACGATGTGATTGTCATCACAGCATGACCAATGCACATTCGCATTACAATGCTCCACCCCCGCAGGGTGGTTGCCACCAGTGCCCCTCGCAGGGGCACCACAATGTTTTTCAGCCTGGACCAAGTAATTCCGGGACATTTCGAGGCCGCTCAAGACGACCAAACTCAAGAGGCCGAGATGGTCATCGTGGAGGACGAAAGCGACCTTTCTCACCTCCCAAGTCCAACAAAGATAGTAAAAAACGTAATTTCTGACTCAGTACTCTTCAGAGCTGGCCGTCTTGCTCTATTTCTAGCCAAATGGAAGGAGATGGGAGCTCCAAACTACCTTCTAAGTATCATACAGGGGTATCGCATACCTTTCGCAATAAAACCACCTTTGGTTTACCCACACGGGAAAACAACTGGATTCAAAATTCCAAAAACAAAAGAAATGTCAGCTGCCATAAAAAGAATGAAAATCGAAGGTGTTCTGGAACTAGCTCAGGTATCCCCAAGTTTCCTGTCTACAATGTTTCTTGTTCCCAAGGGCGACGGCACAGCACGGCCTATTTTCAACTTGAAGGCCTTAAACAAATATATACTAACCGAGAAGTTCAGTCTGTTGAACGTTCATCGTGTTCCCGATGTAATTCAGCCAAGGGACTGGCTCTCCAAAATAGACATGTCTCAGGCATATTTTCACCTACCGGTGGCTCCAAGTCACAGGAGATTTTTACGTCTGATCTACGACCAAGAATTGCTAGAAATGACGTGTCTTCCGTTTGGTCTGAGCACAGCACCCAAAACATTTGCCGCTCTCACCAACTGGGTGGCACAAACCCTAAGGAGAAAGGGCGTAAGAATCATCGTCTATCTCGACGACTACTTAGTGGCTCATCAAAATCCGAAGACCCTTCGACAGCACGTCGATCTGGTGGTCAAGACCTTAGAGCACTTAGGCTGGATAGTCAATTACGACAAATCTCTGCTAACCCCACAGCGCAGGCTAGTGTATTTGGGTATTCTCTGGGACCCCTGGGCCAACCGGAAGAGCCTTCCAGAAGACAAAATACCAGCACTACATGCGAAAATAGAAATGATGCTCCGGACCAAAGCATCCACGCGCAAGGAGTTAGAGAGCCTCGTCGGTTGTCTAAATTTTGTCAGTTTCACGGTGCCGAAGGGCAGACTGAACTACCGCGCCCTTCAATCATTTCTCAATATCATTCCAGAGGGTTCGAAACAACGGCGTATCCTACCCAGAGATGCAGTGACCAACCTGGAGTGGTGGTTGGCGAATTACCGAAATCCATCCCCAATTCATTTCGCTCCACCGACACATTTCCTTACCACCGATGCCTCGGATCAAGCTTGGGGGGCGCAATTAGACAATATGTCCCTCGCAGGTCTGTGGACCAATTCAGAGCAGAATTTACATTGCAATCAAAAGGAAATGCTGGCTGTTTTAAAAGTTTTAAGAGATCATTGTCTGCACCTGAGTGGGTCCACAGTTCTAACCCAGTGCGACAACAGAACTGTGATCGCTTATCTCCGAAACGAGGGAGGTACCAAATCGACTCAAATGTTGGAGCTGACGTATAAAATTTTTCATATTTTAGAAATTTATCAAATCCATCTGAATGTGTTTTCATATACCAGGCCGGTACAACTCCCATGCCGACCATCTGTCACGATTGCGCAAAACCCCGGAATGGCACTTACTTCCAGCTTGCACAGAGAAAATATTTACCAAGTGGGGCATCCCGTATATCGACCTCTTCGCATCGGAGAGAGCACACGTTGTACACAATTATGTCTCCCTAGATTTATCCGACCGTCAAGCCCTGTACCACGACGCGTTCTCCCAGATTTGGAACTACCAGACGGCCTGGGTATTTCCACCACCATTTTTAGTACCGCGAGTGTTGATGCACCTCAACCAGGCGACGGGGACCTTCCTACTAGTAGTCCCACGTTGGGAACGAGTTTTTTGGAGAGCCGACCTGAGGTCACGAGCATTGGCACCCCCATTCACTCTTCACAATCTAGACAAAGTCTTGATAGATGTGTCGACGGGCCAAGCACCTCCAAGGGTCAACGACATGATATTGGAAGTATGGAAGTGTGGGGGTGGTCCACAAGTTTAGCTGGATGGACAAATGACCAAATTCAACTTCTTAAGAACTCATGGCGACCATCTACTCGAAAAACTTATGACGTAGCTTGGAAGAGATGGCTGAACTGGGCCAACTCTCACAATGTATATCCTCTAAAGCCATCAGGATCTGAGGTGGCTCGGTTTTTATCAGATTTATATTTGATTGAAAAATTATCCCACAGCACTATCCTTTTACACAAATCTGTTATCTCGACACTGTGTGATACTGAGACTGCCGGAAAATTGAGTTCTCATGTTTTAGTTCAACAAGTCCTAAAATCAATATCTCTGAAGAAACCTATAGCACGTAAACCTCCCGTGTGGAATATAGACTCGCTAGCTGCTTATTTAAAGTCATATAAGGTAGATAACAAAAATTTTTTCCGAACTTCAAGGCATACTGCAACATTATTACTTCTCTGCTCTGGCAGGAGAATACACGATCTGACATTATTGAAAATTGATGAAAATCATTGTGAACAATCTGATGAGTCAGTCGTGTTATGGCCAAGTTTCGGGTCTAAAACAGACTCGTCGAAATTTAGACAATCTGGTTTTAAGTTTATTACTAATAAAGAGAACAGAAATTTGGATCCAGTGTACTGGATTAAACAAACAATTATTTTGTTTAGTTCCAGAAGAAAATTAATTGATTGCAATAGTTTATTCGTATCCCTAAGAGGCGAAGTAAAACCAGCATCTCGCACAATTATAGCGAGATGGATTAAAACTGTTATGACGGAAGCCGGCATAACAGCTCCTCCGGGCAGCTTTCGCTCGGCTGTGGCTTCTAGCAACTGGTTAAACAATTTCCCGATAGAAGATATTCTGTCCAGAGGAAACTGGCGTTCTGAGAATACATTTTGTAAATTCTACAGGCGTGAAGTAATGTCTTCGAAGGGTAGTAGTATTACCAACTTGTTTAGTCCGATTTCTTAAAATATTTTTTGTTGATCTGATCACTAACATTTTAAGAAATTTTTATTTTTTATTTTATAGTAAATAATAAATCATTTACTTCTGTACAATGTTATTTATTTTTATTTTTCACATTGGCGTCCTCTTTCTTCCTACCACCAGGCGATAACAAACATGTCTCAATTATATAAGCTTCGAATAACGGTCAAGGGAATTAATAAAAGCGTTTTACCTACCAATAAAACGCTTATTAATTTACTTACCTTATTCGAAGCTTATAAGTAATCTCTGCCTGGTTGAAAATTGAGACCCAATGACGATCCAAAATGGCGGACTAGCTATTCAGCGAATGCCCCCACTCTGCAGTGGTAGGAGAAACGAAAGAGAGAGTGATAGAAATAGAAAAGGATAGAGTATATGGCGGGAAACGTAGTGCCTATCTCAATTATATAAGCTTCGAATAAGGTAAGTAAATTAATAAGCGTTTTATTGGTAGGTAAAACGCTTTTATTATGAAGCTTGTGTATCAGGCGCCGTGATCCTTGGAATGAATTCACCAATCACCACCTGTCCACATTCAATCAACGGGAAGGAAAATCAAAGGGATGATATAATTATTTACTTTTAAAGACACTAAATAAGTGTAAGTGTTTATTTTTATGAAAACTTAAAAAGAATAGAATGTCATAATAGGGGAATTCTTTTTGTGATTGTAATCATAATAAACTGTATTTAGCGTCAATAAAGTTGGTTTCACCTTTTTTGTAATAATATATTATAGTAGTGATTTTATTGCTTCAACAAAATAATTTGCAGGAGAGACATTTAATGTTTTTTATGCAAAAAAAAGTTTAAAAATATTTCAAGTTTATAAAAGTGTTGTTTATGTATTAGATGATTTTATCAGTTGATTTTGAAGATTCTATTGTTGTGATCCATTAAACTAGCTTTACATGAACATATTTTTTTGTTATTTTTTTACAATTACTCCTTATTCTGACGGTGCCTTGGGATTATTAAAATGTCAGGTGAGTGACACAAGTTTGGATTTTGTGTGGCACAGGTAGGAAAGGAAATGAGAAAAAGTTTTTATTTTGTTTTTTTATTTTAAAATTTTACTTTTTATTCTCATCACATCGATGTCAGCTGTGTCACACCTTCCCGACTTGTGTCACATTGCTTGGTTTCGTGTTTCAATTGCTTAGATTTGTGCCACTTCCAAAAGGAATTGGGTTGTACAATTATCTTCTTTTGTAATTAAATGACAGAGAAATTAACTTCTTGTGCTATATGGTCGGAGATGGAATGGAAAATTGCCATAAACTGTTTGCATTTTAACACCACGTGGACGGAATAAGTTATTTTTATATACCTAGTAATATTGAAAATCGCGCGTACTAACATGCAAATAATTACATTTCAATAACAGTTTCAACACAAAATGTTTCTTTGTTAGAGAAAATTACATCGCATTTTCACAATTACTTTTGGAAGCGGCCAGCTCAACCAATCTTAAATGTGCTGAGCCATAACTGATGGTGTTTCGCTTTCAGGAGACAACAAGCCGATCTGGCAGGTGGCCGAGGAGAGGGAGGAGAACAAACATCTGCAGAAGGAGAACGCCCCGTACGGCGAGTATGGCGGCTGGCACAAGGCGGCGAAGGTATGCCATCGATCACCTATCTACACTAATATGTAGGAATGGTACAGTACGGCAGTTTTGACTTGGCTAAACCCCCTCAAACCTGCAAATAAAAATAAAGAAAATAAAAATAAAAAATCATAAATAAATAGTCTCTAAAAATGCCATTTTGCGCAGCTTCAGAGCTGCACAGTTAAAACGGCCGTACTGTACGTAATTCTTGGTATAGGAGATTAACTCGTATTTGTCCTGTCAAGCAGCAATAACAATACATAAGCCATTATGTCGCGGAATTGTTACTAAACCGGCTAAATATTATAGAAGCTTTATGATATCAAAGAGCATTTCGAAAAACACCTATCGAGTCAGCCACTGTTTCTCATAAATACTGAAATCACGAAGATAATTTTCTTAAAGCGTATCAAAGAAAAATCACGGGTCCATATAGGGCTGGCAGAATCAGCCTAGGGAGCCCAAGGAGCATAAAGCTGGTCTTTTCGTACTTTAACAAGTGCGCCAATACCAAATTTTGTTATTTTTTTTTCCCGTGAGAAAATGAGACAAATGCACGAGATGAGACTCGACAAAATTTTGTCACGGCGCTCACGTTAGCAACTGGGCGCTGTGTCATATGGTTTCTCTTAGGGTGCATTTTTTTTATCGAAAGTACAGTCCGAGGGGGTAGTCACGCCTGTAGCCTCACGATGTTTGCCTTAACCGTCAAGCTAGTGATAAATATGGACGTAAAACCTCATTGTACATGCCGTGATTCGAACCCAAGAGGCGGGCTTTTCTACCCACTCCTAGTACATTTTATGTATATTTTATAAAAATAGTATATTACACACCTAGGGAAGTAAAATAAGAAATGTCTCATATCACATGTAATTGTCGACCGAGGCGAAGCTCTGAGGCTTTGTTATTTACTTCCCGAGGTGTATATACTTTTTTATTTTCGACGGAAGCGGATAGCGGCAACTTCGTTTAGTGCAGTGGGCCGAAATTTGCCGCTTTCCGTCTGGAGAGATCAAAATATGTTTTTTCTTTCTAACTAAGAATGCAATAACCACTATGATGTATTAACGTATAACAGTATATCCCGTCCCAGGTGGACAGCCCCACTGTGACCACCACGCTAAAGAACTTAGGCGCCCTCTACCGGCGCCAGGGCAAGTACGAAGCCGCTGAGACACTGGAGGACTGCGCTTTACGCAGCCGGAAGGAGGTACAGAAATAGATTCTTAGTCTTTTGTATACTAAAACACATATACAGGGTGTAAGGCTCAAATTACACCGACATGACAGCGGCCGGCAGCGAAGCGGAGAACAATATCATATTATTTTAAACTTTATCTTCATTACTATGATGGTTCAAATAGCCTGAAATAAATGTTATTTTATTTATTTATTTTTTGATAATACACAGTGTAGCTTGAGAAACTTGAAAAGGTTGCGCGGCCGCCAGACTCCGACTCCAAGACGGCGACTACTGTCAAGCGATACTGTGTATTATAGTAATAGAGATAAAGTTTAAAATTATATGACAGTGAAAGTGCTTGCCGCTTCGCTGCCGGCCGCTGTCACCTCGGTCTGATTTGAGCCTGGGGAACGCCTCCGAATCTACTGAGCAAGTTGAAAACGTTTGGTCAACTTTGGACCTAAATAATTGTAAATTGTGTCCCACAATTTTATTATATTTTTATTTGGATTTTAATTTAGAAATATTTAATTATCGTTTCCTTTCACGATATTTTTTGACAAATAAAAAAATATATTAATGGAATTGTTTTAAGAAACACCAGCATAACCACTTGTTTTTTTTCGGAAGCGTTTCCCTAACACCTTGTATAAGACCCTATGAAGATTGAAGACATTTAAAATATATTTATGTATATGCTCACGCCTTATTCGCTAGGGTATTGGGAGAGGTATTCCTTTTATATATTTTATGTAAGCAGAAGTATTATTCGATTTCTAGGCATACCCACGTTTTACCAGTATATTGTTTGGACTTAGTTGACGAGCCCATCGCCGGACCGAGGAGTCTCAGAATCAATTCTTTGGCTTTCGAAAGGCGTATTCACGGAGGCTCGACACCGGTTCCGTTCGATTCAGATCGAGTGAAAAATTTTTCGAAGTCGAATCTAGGCGTTTCCGACAGCCACGGAAAATTTTCCGAATCCTTATGTCAAATATGACATTCGTTTTCGATACCGACATCTGTGAATAGCCCAACTTCGACAGATTTTCCGATTACGAGTCGAATATCGAAGCTCCGTGAATACGCCTGCGGGTTTCCTTTAAATAATATAGTTAATCACCATATTATACAATACTACATCAGTTTAGGCGATCTGTACTAAACCAAGTTCTGTGTCACAGACCACCCTTTTCTTTCATCAACATAGAGGTGATGCCTCGCACGGCTTTTAGGTTTGTAACATTTGACAATAGTAAAGACAAATTAAAGTAACAGAAAAAAAAACTAAAACTAAAGAAGAGTGTAGGTAGTTTAAGTCGGTGTAGGGGGTGTGTAGGTGTTTGTCGGTGGAGGTGTGAGTTGGTAGGGGGGTGGGGGTTGTATGTCGTCGTGTTTGTTATATTCATGCAGTATATATTTTACTGTATTTCTTTCAGAAGTGCTTCAGTTTCAATATAGTTTAATTGTTTAAGGTATTTAGGTAATATAATTTCACCTCACAAGCTCGGAAAGATCCTGTTTGTCATTCTGATTGCAAAAGCGCATTTTGTCGCCCAGCGTGGAAAGAATTTTTAAAATTGCAACCTTTCTGCCAGCCCATTCAAAATAACTTAAAATACTTATTTCATATCAGTGCGCCAATTTCATTTTTAGAATAATCGTACTGGCCAGCATGACGATCGAATGAAAAAAAAAACACTAATTTAATATGTTATTTAAGCAAAGAGATTTAAATAGGGCAAAAGTCTAGTATTTAAGCTGTTTTTCTTGCACCTAATATTTTCCTCGCTGTAGTGAGGTGAAAAATTGTGTTTCGCTTGGCAACCAAGTTATTCTGCTTCTCGTACGCGCTACTACGCTACGCTCAGGATTCTATATTTGAACTACTAATCTGTGAAAATGAATTAATTTAAGTAATTTGTTTGTTCGAAAACCAAACTATAGTTAAAAGTAAAAAAAATATAGTGACCCAATCGACTTTTTAAATTTTTTTCTAGTATCTTCGATATTACTGGCATTAATTTGATTAGCCTGTAATTTTTAATAGAATACAATTTATTTGTACAACAGACACACTCATCACATTAAAACAACATCATCATAACGTTAATCTCATTTTATTTCTACTTTTGTGTATGGGTACAATGATACCTTTTTTCAGCGTTTCCGGAAATATCACTGTTTCTAGACTGAGATTTATAATGTAGGTGATTGGATGAACTATATACTTAATCGTCTTTTTATAAATTGTATTTTCCGTGACTATGTCGTCCCACCTAGGAGCACTATATTTTTTATTAGATTATATATCCCTTCTTACTTCATTACGATGTTTTCCTTCACCGTAGAAAAGAAATAGGATGTAAACTCTGCAGGTGTGCTGTTACACAAGTTACCTCATGATTTTCCCTTTCCCATCAGTTGTATACACATCGGTTTTCTATACTTGGAATACCTCTGCTTACCAATCGAGGAGAAAGCGTGAACGTATTTTCTTATTCAATGTAGAAACGTTTAGAACATTTTCACTCTTCGTAGGGTCTTGTAAGGTAGATTTTATACTGTGCAAACTATAAACATGCTAATAAATATAGTTCATATTGAAGTGTTTCTAGTTTAGTGTGTATTTCGCCTCAATAGTAGACATTAGAAATTTTTGAACTTGATTGATAATACATCATTATTTGTTTCACTTCACAATATAACATTTTCTATGCTTTTTTCTTTTAACAACACAGATCTATTATATTTTTTTGATATATTAATTATCTATATACAATGTTAGTATGTCACTATAAACGTATATTATTAGTAATCGCTATAAAAAGACACAATAACAATAATTACTGTTATTCGCACGCCGCCTAGCACGTCCAGCAAGTAAGTTGAATACAGGCATACACACAGAAACGATAGCTTAATATGTTACACTATGTTATTTTCAGATGGCTGACCAATTGGCATTGACAAAAAAATAATATATAAAAACGATTTCACACGCACTTTCATAGCCGTTAGCATACCTGTGCGCACTACCCCTAAATGTTATATTACTTACAAGTATCTCAACTGAAAAGTCAATCTCTTACTTTCAATCAACAAAAATATGAACGAACATCAACATTGTCACTTTTGACATTGACAGCTGTCAAAAAGTATTGTATTTTTTTTTGTTCTAGAAAGAAAGAGATTGACATTTATTTTTATTTACTTAGATAATGTTCTCTGTCCTTTCCCCCATAGAATCCGTATGACTTATACTTACTTTTATATAACCCTATAAGTGTATTAAATAGATAAACCTCTTTCTAAAACTGCACATTCGTACCTTTACTTACGCACAACCCTATCTGACGTATCTCCTATATTATGTATCTGTAGTAAAAGTACAGTCACTAACAATGGGCACCTAATAGGCGTTGGACATCGTGAAACAGTCGAGGGCGCGCGGCAGGCACGGCAGCCGCGAGACCATCGAGCCGCCGCCGGACAACGACGAGGTTAGGGCCTGAGGCAGTGGTTGGGTGGGATCTTGTCGTGACACTTGGACGCCAATCTGAGACATGCAAAAAAATATTTAAAAAAACTTATGTAAACTGTACATAATATTGCTATTGGACTCGATTCTGCAGACCAGCTAAAATTCCTAATTTTAAGTTAGCTCTATTCTTTTCCACCGCTTTGGAAACGAAAGGGACAGAAATAAGCGCGATATTTATTTACAATGTCACAAATGTCAAAATATCGAAATTGGACCTTATGAACGCATCATATTCTTACATATTATTCAAATACATGTGTTTAGAAATTTTAGCGACGATTTAACAATGTCATGGATAAAAGTGACAGATAAGCACGTTCATAAGGTTCAAATTAGTTGGTTTACATGTTTGACATTACTCTATAATCTATGGTTTGTTTCTGTCCTTTTTCTTCCGTATTTAATGGAGTAGGAAAGGCTAACTTAAAATTAGAAATTTTAGCTGGTCTGCAGAATCGAATCCACTGCCCCCCTAGACAAGATGCAAGCGCTAACGAAAGCGAATGATGCTATAGATTGATATGTATGGGAATGCTAAAAAATGACAAGCTGGCAAGAAAATGGAATTCAGAAAAAAGTTTAAATTTTGAAGAAAATACAATCATAAGTTTATGAGTTTACTGAAATGTTAACAAATTTTGTTACTACTTGTTTACATACTTTTTGTTACATCCTTTAGACAATTTCTTTACTCAAACCATTCTAGGAATTAATTTATTAAAGTTATGTCTTACATTTGATTGGCGTTCAAGTATCTGAAGGTAAATGTGTTACTGGAAAATTCAACACAACGAAATGTTACTTTTATTTTCTTTCAAACTTTTTAAGGTGAAAGTGGGTGTCGTTTAAAAGTGAGCATTCTTAGTTTCCTTTTAAAATACATAATCCGTTTCCAGTTACACAATACCATTGGTAGTTTGTCTGGTGGTCACTGTGTTGCACTCAATGTCTCGTCGTCTCATTGTTCACTGCGGGTTGTCACTCTTCTGTGATGTATATTAATGAGTGTATCTAAATCTTTAAATTAAATAGGAACCTATGGGCATTAACAGATAAACATAATATGAATACCAAGATTCATCTGCCTGAATAACAAGCTAGACAGAATATGGTAGAATAATACCCCGAAGTAATTTCGCAAACACTATACCTAGTGTCTTGCGATATAATCATAAGCCTTATAATATTTTTAATCAGGTTAGAAACCTCGCATTTTCTCGTGGCTATCAAATGGCGTTTTGACGGCCGAATTTTCATGGAATCAATAACTGTCACAATTTTTCTTAGGATTAAATGCGGTACCTTATGGTTGGGAGCTGTGTCATCTAAATGATGTAAAGCAGAATCTTCCCCAATGTATCGAGGGTATAAGGGAGCGATTATTTTAGTTTAGTCCTGTCTTACTTTAAAAAAAGAAAAGTGATAGAAGATAAGCTACCGAATTTAGCCCTGTCAGAGGCTGTATTTTAGTCTACTACTGGACTAAATATCTCTCGTTTCTTATCTTTTCTAGGAGACAGAAAATGACAGGACTAAACTAAAATAAGATAAAATAAGTCGCTGTAAAGTACAAGCCATTATCACCTTCAATTGAAAAAAAAATGTTTTGAGTTATGGGGACGCGAATTATCTCGACAAAATTTATAGGTGTACCTGTCACAACGGTCTCTCTGATTTGATACACTCATTAACCTGCGTCATCATTTCAGCGGATTATCATTCTACTCAATCGGCTCATTCATCAGTCTCACGGACATTGCTTTTCACGAAGCATTTGGCTTGTAAATACAATTTCTGTAAGCTAGTTTGCACTGCTATGCAGGAAAAAGATATATTAGGGTTTCTTAAACACGCATTAACTAGTTGATGAAGTGAAGAATAACGCCCATTCTTATGGTCGGCAAAAAGTCATTAAGAAAAAATAATTCGGAGCATAGTTTTTCGGTAAATGTACTCATGGTTCATTTTAATGTTTGTTTGTGTGTGCCTAAAAATCATATATCATCCATATAATGCTAAAATTATAATTCTGCTTCTGAGTTATGTCAGTAATAATTTATTACTTACATCCAGGATTATTTTTATATTTAAGATTTATTCAAGATATCGGGGTTCTTTTTTTTTACATAAAATATTATTATATTCCTCCATCATCATAATCTGTACATACAAAAGTATTTTTTTGATAAGCGGTTTAAGTAAGTTTGCCCTGTTTGTAGTTGTTGGTTTAATTTCAGTACTATATCGAATTTTTACGCCTTTCCTGTTGACAGATTCATCTGATATTTGATACACACCCACATATACACACCACGATACACACCTTTAGTTCTGATGACAATAAATTTTTATATATTCAGTGTCATTGTAAATCCAAAATGGCCCCGGCCACAAAATGGCGGATTATAAATTTTTTCACAAATACCTCAATATGAGTATCAAAGGAAAGAGCTTAACTGGTAGAATACACACAGCGACAGTATGACAAATGTCACATTGAAGATGATCGCTGGTACAGGGTACCCGGCACTCTGTATCTCATTTGTTTTAATATTTCTAATTCCATATTTGCTTCATTATGGGTAATGGGTATCAAACGGTGTATCAAATGAAAGGGATTTACAAGTAGAACACAGTGCATGGAGGATTATAGAGTTTAGAAAGTATTTATTTACAACAAAATTTAAATCTATGTATCAAAAGAAATAAAATAAATTTAAAAAAAGATTTTAGTTAAACGGTTTTCATTCAAAATAAAGATAATAATGATGAATATAAATAGTGTACTAAAAGCTGAAAAGTAAAATCGTGGGGTGCGTGAAATTTCTATCAACAGTCACCCGCACATATCATTATACATACTTATATGAAATATTTTTTTTGTCTGATCAATGGTGTAAATCGATGAGGAAATTGGTGTGATGACTGGTACATACCTGGGTCCTACCGAATTATTTTGTTCATTATTTTTATTATGAATAAAACCGTTTAACCTAAGCATTTTTAACTTATTTTTTATTTTTATATTTCTGCTTCTTATACACTATGATTTTGTGCACTTTAATTTTTATTTGCAGGTTTTATTTTTGTTTTTGTTTTGGTTATAGGGTTCCAACCAAGTGAGCGAGCCTCGCATGAACCTAAAGTCAAAGTTGTTCAATGCACTAGGGATCAACTCGAGTCCGCAGCATCAGTAGACTAGTCTAGATTAAGGCTAGGGCTTAGGGTTAGTACTAAGAACTCACTCGCTTCTCGCGCAAATGGGCCTTTGGTATTGGTACAGATATTCGATCGTAAACAAAAAGGTTCTCAGTATAACTTGTAAAGTGTATTAATGAACGTCTTAGGTCTGTTTTAGTTTTAAATAGACCTGCATACGTAACTATTATTTTACATCACAAGATATATTATAGGGAGCTGAGAAGATATTTTTGTACCATGATAATACCCGCTCATTGTATGAAGGGCCATTTGTGTATCACTGAATTGCCAGCCTTTTTAGAAACTGCTGCAGTAATCATGCTCATATATTGTGAAAATATTTTTAATGAAAATATATTCCGTTACATCATGTGTATAAGAAATAATATTATTTTTTAAGTTTTGTAAAATTCCAAGGTGCATTTTTTAAACAATCTGAAAGGTCTGGCATATATCATAAATGCTTAGTATTATTTATTACCTAGCATGCGTTAAGTATAAGAAACAAAAAGAAAATCTTAAAAAAATACAAATACTATGTGTGATAGAGACAGAAGCATGTTTGTGAGCCGTCCCGCGTAAGTTTTATTATTTAATAAAGAAAAAAACACTACGAAATGCGAAAAGTAGCCAGTGTGTTTTGGTAGTAAGGTATTAAAAATAGCGACATTTTTAAATGATATTGACGACGTCATAGAGTCGTCGAGTTACAACTTACTAAAATAAATATATGATAATTACTATTAATTGATATTAGGCACTATCATAAATAATTTAGTGTACCTAACTGAAAGTAGATAATTTTATAAAATCATGTTGAATTTGCATTTATTGAACTGTGGTGTGTCCCCAATATTTATAATGATATTTTATATTTCACGCATGTTTTAAACAACGATTTTATTTTATTCGCTTACAAGATTCTATTTTAATTTTCTGATGTTTTAATTTGTATTCTTGTGCAAGAATGCATATTATGTAAATTTTTTTGTATGTTCTGTTTTATCTAAAGTACGTAGTCAGATTTTAAAGTGTATATGTATTTTTTTAGCGTCACTATGGTCAACAATGCTAATTTTCATTCCAGTGTTAGTGTATGTTTATCGGTCTAAGCTTTATGTGAGAATTATAGGTGATAAAATAATATTTTTATATACATTGAATTTATAATATGTATGTAAGGGTGCTTGAAATGTGAATTTTTAATCTATGTACATTAAAAATCATCGGCTAATTTTTACTATACAGTTTTTAACATGTTTGAAAGAATCTCCATTTTTAATATTGGCACGTTTTTTCACAACAATTCATTTTCGGGGTATTCTTAATTTTCTCGAGAATCGCGTCGTCGAATGATAATTTTAAATTGTTAATAAATATTTATGTAACTTTTTTGTTTTGTTTTATTTTTTAAATAAATAACAATGAGGTGAGTCTACAGTGTTATGCAATTTATAGTCCGCGTTTGATCACAAAAATATAATAAATGGTAAATACACAATTTCATTGGTTGCATGGAGATCCTTCAGTAGAGTCACCTTTAAACATCTAGTCTCATACAATCTCATCGTTTCTCATCAGCTGGATGCTCCATATTATTATCACCTACACTTTCAAGTCATGTCATGTCCGTGTTAGTCTAGCCCCATTTTCCGGTCCATTCTCTATTCTACGATTTTTTAAGAGGTGTAATGAGATCTATTGAAATTTTCTGCTAATTCTCGCTATCCTTAACCCATATCTCCGTAAACGAGATTAGAGTCTACAGTCTTATAACACAAAGTAGGTAAGTATCCAAAAAAGGATTGTCCAAAAATGAATGGTGGCATTTTTAGTTGAAACGAAACGGAGTGTAAATTGCATAACGGGGCGCGGCAGGGGAGTGCGGGGGGGCTGGGCGAGCGGCTGCGCGCGACGCTGCGCCGCTCCTCGTCCCGCCTGCTGCGCGCCTGGCCGCGCCGCTCCGCCTGCTTGCCCGCTGTAGACTACACCGACCACGACAGGTAACACGGAGCTGGAACCCAGAGCCATTATGGAAATTTAAAAAACAGCTGTCAAAATTGGCGCCATTTTAACTTTTTTATTTTGATTTGCAACTGAACTGAACAAAGTCCGTTCTAAGGCGCGATTCTAGGTCTGTGCTTCCTAGGTTGTATTTAGAGATTACACAATTTTTGCCTGGTATGGAATTAGTGCCTTCATTGATTTTTATAGTTATAGGAATTTAAATGTATTGCAATTATAATTCCTGAGAACTGGGAAAATATAAAACCAGATACACGATCAAAACCTCAAAAATTACATGAAAATGAAATGTTTAATTAGAGATTTTAGGTGCTATTTTTCAAAGTCCTTAGGGCAGCGTACCAGGTAGCGTAGCTGATCGATCATCATCAACCCGTAACAGCCCACAGCTGGGCTACGGGCCTTTCCTGATATATGATGAAGTACGGGCCACCGTGTGCCGAACATTGGTTAACCATAACCAGTGGGATCATTAGAAGCTCATCGGCATTGCAGGGCCAAAAAACGCCGTGGTTCTTAGTATTAACTCAGTCAATGTAGAATCTTTATTTGTGATCATGTGTGGGTTTTAGCTCCAAGTCTACAGTACGGCCATTTTAACTTGGCAGCTCTGAAGTTGCGCAATTGGCTGCGCAATAACATTTGTTAGTGCCAATTTGGCGGTACGAGGGGGTTTTGCGCAGGTGAAGCCTATGTTCAGAGAAGCCAAGTTAAAACGGCCGTACTGTAGGTACCTACGTTAGGTTTAATCGTCAACTCGTAGGTACGAGTATATAGTCTGTATTGTGATCATATGTGTTTGAAGCCCCAAATTTTGTCTGTATTGTGATCTGTGGTTTGAGCCCCAATTTAAGTCTACATTAGGCATAACCATCCTCTATTCCCCAGCATGAAACGCGCAAGCTCTCTGTCCGAGCTCAGTAGCGCGCCCACTCCCTCCCGCCGCAACGAGCGGTAGCTGCCGACCACGCAACTGCTGAAGTTGACCACGCTAGCGTTCCTCCGCATTATGACGATCCACTCGTGACGTCACTACGCTACCGTTTCATTTGAATTTTACTGTAGTTTTAAGTGGCATCTCTAGTGTTAAGTGTGCACTGCGCTATTGTTATACTTACATTGAGTAGAATAACAAGAACAAATTATCAAATCAAATCTTTATTTCGCTTGAAATGTACAAGAAGATGGTCAGTAATAAATAATAATAATAAAGTAAGTAATTACATTATCAAAAGTTTTGTGACACAAATAACAGCGCAGTGATTTTATTATTGACATTGTATGTAAGTACTACATATACAGAAGACACTGCAAACTTCTAAAATGTTCAAATCACATTTAAATATGGTGATGTCACTGCATACTTTTCTAGAAATCTGATAACCGCATTATAACAATTATTTCTTTCCAGTAGGTACATAGACACTCTATTATCACAGTTTAACAATCATACTATTATAACTCAATGTTTCTTACAAAAAAATATCTATTTAAAAAACACAAGCGACTGCCCCAGGTAGCAAAATGACGTAGAAGCGACGGCCAATTAAGGTCCATCTTGAAATAGATGACGTCAAAATTTGACGTCTGTAGGAACTTAAAGTGACATTTGTCTTATCCCAATGACGTCTTATCGAGACGTTGGTGACACGTCACACCATAAACGTCGGTGACACGTCTATGGAGGAGCAGAGGTGGAATGCTCCTCATGCGATGAGCCTGCAGGACCAGATAATACGGTGCTTACGGCTGCGTATGGACCTGATTGGGCGGATTCTGGCTTGCTGTGCGACTGCTGCTGCTGCTGACCTTGAGTGAGGGTTGTTGTGGGTGTGATGAGTGATGACGATGTGATGATGCTTCTGAAGTTTGCGCTGAAGTCCAGGTGTTGAGGGGTCACCAGTATGGAGGAGCGGAGGTGACGTGCTCCTCCATCGTGAAAAGGAAGATCTTCCGCAAGGCTAAGTGATCGTGCCTGGGGACCGCGGTCCAACGGTTGATGTTGGACAGTTGTATTTATACAAACTCATTAGAAAACTCCGATAGCGCGGTTTAGAACTCGGCCGTCTATTGGCGCGTTCTATGTAGTGTCGCTACACGTCATACCATAAACGTCAGTAGAACGTCTCATGTAAGTGTCGGTAGGACGTCTTCTTGAAACTAAGATTGGACTATCAGAATGACCTTAAAATGACGCTTGCCTGATCGCATCAATAAATTAAAAACAATTTAATTTAAACGAGTTTTTCCCAGTTTTAACCAGTTCAAGCTTATTCAACTTATAATAATTGTTTTTTTAATGTTATGATAGAATTCATTCTTCTGGTGCAGGACAGCACTCACAAACAACTGAGGGCTGAATTTGACTAATATAAGTAGAACTCCTATTAATTGAAAATTTTATAAAGTGTAGGTACCTAGTTCAAGTTGTGTTGGTTATCGGATTAACTTTTTAGATAATTAATCATCCTACGTTACATTTTTTACTAGCATCACAGACTAACTTATACAATTCATTCGGTTACTCGAACGGTAATGGTTGGTTTTACAGTATTCTATACTTTTTCGGATGGTTCCAGAATGATCTGTTGCGTACGTCATAAAGACGTTTACAGATTCATGTTCTAGAAACGTTCTTTTCTGGTCCTAACCAAAGGATCCAAAAGATGTCATGTAAGTACGTCGTTGGTACGTGCACCAAAGACTGCATCTGGAATAAATTGTTGCCGTCGACAACCGTACGTCAGTAGGACATACATCCACGACCGTCGCCGGACTGACCTTATAATGACTGGTAAAAGACGTCATTTTAAGGTTGGCGTCTGAAATTGCTACCTGGGGCGAAGCACGACAGACGTGTTCTTATGTCTTATATGAAGTTATATGCAGTGACGCTGGAAGTAGGTATATCAATGACCATTTACCGAATAGGTGTACCTACCTTAGTAAATAATAAGTTCCATCACAGTTATTGATGTGGGGACGGAAAATTTTGCCTCGCAAACACTTTTCCCTTCGCAAATCGTTGGCTTTTAGTCAAAGATTACAATCAAATTTAACCAGAGATAATCCAGTAGGTACTAATTCAAACCTTGTTCTGTAGTATGAGTTTGTACTAAAGTAGGTATAGCCTAAACCTAAAAGGTACGGCCAAACTTAAAACATAGTGTCGCCGGAGTGTCGCCTTTATGGCCGCAAAAATATACCAATCTGCTACTCGTATCATTTACCACAAACAGTCAAGTCATGTATGGTTTATGGAAGAACAATTTTATTGCAAATTCGACGCCTAATAAAATTGTAAAGAAAGGCCAACACCCACAGAGGCGAGAAAGGCGGGAAACTTTCTGAAAAAAAACTTTCGAGGCACGGGTTGCATTGCATATACAAATCCGGATCCCTACACTTATTTGCAGCCGGATCTTAGGCTATAAGAAGAACTTCTATAATTTCTTGGACACTAATATTTTTACCAAACGCAGGTAACATTAAGTTTCACTAAGTAGGTAGGTACTTATAATATTTTTTTATGGTCAGTAGAGTAGGTAAGAATATAAAATGATTTAAGTATTGCCGATGATGAATATGATTATTGTGGATGCAAGAAATATTCTGGAACGCAATACGTTCTTCTCTAGGACGCTTTATTTAACTTTATCATTACCAAAATCAAAGGAACTATTTAAGTGAAGTTTTTGTTCCTAGAAATTAAGATTTATTAAGTAGGATTTTATATTCGACATCCTTTTTTTAGGTAGGTATTTTTTTCCCTTTCCGGAACCAAGTTTAGCGATTAAGTAGTTAGGTAAAAAAACAACAAAATCTCTTTTAAAAAGTCTTCTCCATAGGTAATACTTAACTATATAATTTTAAATAAATATTAGCCCATTTTCACACGTACCGGTTGCCGGATAGCCGGCAACCGGTACGTGTGAAAAGGCACGTATGTATAAATACATAATCAAGAAAACTGCTCCTAGAAAATGTATGTAAGTAACGAATGTTACCTAATAAAAAAAATCTTTATATTTTGACAAATATTTATGTTAGTTATTTGAGTCAAACCACGAAGCAGCCATTATATAATATGCGAGAAAATTAATTAAAGGTTTGGCCACACATCGGGCGAACGCGCACGTATTGACAGACCCGCAGGTGGTACCGTATGAGTGGGTTCATTCCAAACAGCGAGCTCTGTCATAGAACTTCACCACCCGGTGCCCCGCCCATGTTGCCCTGCTGTTTTTTTTTATATAAAAAAAGGGGGCAAACGAGCAGACAGTTGGTTAGACCTTAAACTGCCTTGACGCAATCAAAGCGGGCTTGGACAGTGCAACAGTGATCACAGCGCACTTGGACGTTAGTGTCCATCTGCAGTGAACTTCGACCGGGCATGTCAAAACTTTGTCCGCTGCAACCAAAGAGATTAAAATATAATAGGACATAGAGCCATTGGGAATATTTTCATACTAAACTTTGAAGCATGTTTGAAGACCAAGCGTCATGTCAGTTAGTATCGCGAGCTGTCATTCGGTCGAAATTGTACTAGACTTATTCCACTTGGAATAACTTTTGGCTTCTCCTCGCTTTGTCCCCTCTATGGCCTATTATAAGTATTTTAATCTCTTTGGTTGCGACAATGAATTTGACAGTAATAAATAGGTACTACTTTAGACTAAGTTACGCTTTTGACCTGCTATCATCGTATTATGTAAATAGATGAAAAAAATTGTAGCATTTGAGAAAATCGTTATTATTTAAAAAAACTTAGCAAGTAGGGTTTGTAAAATTAGTAGCAAGAAAATTATTAGAGTGCTTAATAGTAGGTATTTAAAGAAGAAAATTTTATTCTTAATAAAACGATTGTGCTGCTGAGCTGATCGCTTGATTATATTTTGTACGATTATTTAAATGCTAGGTACTTTATTAAATTTCATACCTTAAGCTTTGTAAAATTATGTAAAATTGTGACACTGACAAAATTTAACCGGGATTGAGGAAAATGAAATGAAGTGCAAGCCAAGTGCAGCAAAAAAATATAAAAATTGTATAGAAAATGCTATTTTCATAATTGAACCGAATTAAGTATCCAAACCTTTTCCCAGCATAACTTTCGCATAAATAATATTTATTATTTGTAATTAAGTTAAGGGAATAATTAATCCCCACTGCACTGCACTTAGCACGTGATAAAATGTTAGGTACCTACCTGATAAGTTATGTTAACAATCACTAATTATGTCATATTTTACGGTTTCTATAGTTCGTAGCAGGACTACCTACCCTACCTAAAAAAACATTTAGGTAGTCAATTATATTCTATATAAAATGAGATAGATGCGTTATCTAGTTCTCAAACTATGTAAAATACCTATAGTCTATTTCGCACCAAATGGGTTCGGTGACAGTTCACATTTTTCCTTTTTACACATACAACTTTCTAGTAAGAAAAATAGATGGTTCCAAAAATAATGAATAATTTATTATTATGTCATTGCTAAAATACAATAATTGTCGCCTCTAAAATTCTAAATTAAAATCTCAGACAGTCAAAATCAAGAAAAATATAAAAAACAATAGATTATTAAGATATCTTAAAAATACGTATTGCGTGGAACGGAACTTTTACTCATAGGGATTGACACAACTTAATCTACATTAAATCGATGAATCGAAGCGTTTTGGAGGGAATCCGAAAAAAGGTGCAATGTTTTTGTAAAATTTTCATTTTGTTGTATCTTTTGGGTTTAAAATAGTAATAGTGTATTATGTGGCAGGGGTCTGTGAAAGTGTACCGTGATTTGTAGATTCGATAATGTATGATTATTTTCGTATTGCATCAAAAAGTCGATGACATTTTTTTTTATTTCACCATGTTTTTCCCATATATAACCTGTGAAATTTAAACATATTCAATAAAAAGTAAACTTGAAAAATCATTCTATCAATAAAGTAGAAAATCGATTCCATTTCCTTTACAAACTTACTCGAAATTTTAGAAAAATCGATTGGATTTCATTGGGACACATCACTTCAATTGTCAACAGTGAACTGTCACCGAACCCATTTGGTGCGAAATAGACTATAAATGCGCTGTAATTGCCCCGAGTTGCTTTAAGGTCAACGCACACGGAGGCGGAAACGCTAAACGGTGGTCGCGATCCGGGACGGGAATATTTCGAAAGTTCGAGTTTGTATGCAACCTGTCCCACATAAAACGGGTGTGATAGACAGACACGATAGCGCTTTCTGTGGGACATTTTAAATTATTTCCCGTCTCGAATCGCGACCACTTTCCCGCCTCTTTGTGCGTTGACCTTTAGTTTTAGTCGTACACGAAGTCACAAACCTATTATTGGGAAAGCCGACAACGAGTGCAAAGTCGCCATTTATTTAAGTTATGTAACGTGTCTACCAGAAAATTACATTATACCTAAGTACTTACTTAATAAGTCAGTTTGTTTGTCCAATTCTAAACAGGAACATCGGAGAGTCACCAAACTGCTGCCGCACAGTCGTAACAATGTCTTATCGCAAATGTCGATTTAATTAAATATATGTATAGTGCACCGTCTACCCTAGTTCTAATCTCTCAGTTTCATCCATCTTAAGGTTGTCTGGAAGAGATCACTAAAAGCGATAAGACCGCCCATTGTACTTTATTTAATGTTGGTATATATCGTGTTGTTTTTGGTGTACAATAAAGAGTTATTGTATTGAATTGTATTATTAATAGGCTTGTAACGAATGCTACTGATAAATGATAATACATAAAAGCCTGTAAGTTTGTCTAATAATTTGGTGTCGTATCATAATGATAATAAAAAAACTGCGTGTGGCTTTCTTGCTAATTTTATACAGAACGTGATGCTTTTTTATGAAAACAATTGATCTCAGACTGTGGGTGGAAGCGAATTTATTTTAATAAAATGTTGTGGAAAAAAATGAGTTTTATTTAATTTGTGTTTTGATATATTTGAGCTAGGTATAAATAAAGATCAAGTTCTGAGGTTCGAAGGAACCAATAGGTACTTAAAACGACAAAACGACGATTAAACCAATAATTTTCATTTAAACAGAAATATTACATAAGAGAAGTGATAGCCCGGACGGTTAAAGAGCCGGCCGAAAATCAGTGAGGCTCGGGTTCGAATCCTGGCATGTACCAATGAGTTTTTCAAAAAACTTACGTACATATTTATCACTAGCTCGACGGTGAAGGAAAACATCGTGAGGAAACCCGCAGATCTCAGAATTAATTCTGAGGCATGTGTAAATAGACCCGGTCCGGCGATGGGCTCACCACCTATCACGTTTAGGGGTCCAATATATCTCGTGAAATGTATATCCAGTAATGGAATACCTCTGCCTACCCCCTCGGGGATAAAAAAAAAGGCGTGAGATTATATTATTATTACATAAGTATATTTGCAAATATTACATACTTATTCATTCTTTTTATTAAGTAGTACCTAGTATTTAGGTCCATTAATGATGAGTAACAATGAACTTATATAAAAGCTATGAACATCGTTTAATTTTTTTAATATAATATAGAGATCGTCCGAAATAGTGACACAAGAATAATGAAGTGGCCGGCGATAAATTACGCGCGATTTGACTTTAATCGCATCTGCTGCCCTCATCAGAGACGCAGCGCGGTTATCTGCTCCGTTTACAATCTGTGCCAGCTGTGGCCAGGAAAATATTTCTTTTGTAGTAGGTTAGGTACTTATGTAGGTACATTTGTCATTCATTACATTACACATTATCTACCTAGCTTATACAACGCGTAACAGAAAAAGCGCAATTCCTCATACACCCCAATTAGTAGATATATTAATATAAAAAAATTGTGATGCAATCGAACTTTAGTTGTGTCTAACCAATTTTCTTAAATATCTATTAATAGTAGCACGATTTCCATAGAAAGCACTAAATTCAGCTACGCTAATTCATTTTTGGGAAAAAATTAACACATTAAAAACAGCTGAAATGGAATAAGTAGTCGATACTGAACAAACTAATTTCATGAATTGCGCTTTTATGTTACATGTTGTATATCTACTTATCTACCAATGTATTTATTTGTAGGTGTGTTAACCCAGTGACTAAAGAGCTCGCTTCTTACTCGTGAGGCTCGGGCTCGAATCCTAGCATGAACCAATGAATGAATAATGAATAGTGGGACACAATTCACACACTGTTATTTAGTCCCAAACTAGGCATGTAAAATCCTTTCAATGTTTGTAGTTACCTACATCATAATATGTAAATGCCTAGTAAACATGAAATTTCTAGGTCCTCTCTCGGTAGGACATACATCTCAGTGGTATTTTGCTTGAAGATGATGCTGTAATGTCTTAGATTATCGGTTTTCATTCAATTAGTTTTAGAAATTTCTTGTATTACCTACTCGTGCTGATGACACACAACTTTCAATAGCTATCACCACTTATATCAATAATGATCGATAAAAAAGCAAATGAATCTCAAAAAATACACGTAATGTTCATATATTGATCATCGCGCATGAGTGCAGCTGCCCAAACAGAGGGGCGCGCGCGCACAATGACATACAAATTGCCCTCTTACCATACAACAAATAAGTACTAGGTAAGTACCTAACTCGACGGTGACTGAAAATATCGTAAGGAAACCCGTAGGCGCCAGAATTGATTCTGTGACATGTGTAACAGCACCCAGGAGTGCGATTTTTGAATCTCACTGGTGATATCAAAATCACCGGTGACTAAAACTATCACCGGTGACTAAAATTATCACCGATGACTTTTATGTCACCATTTTCCAAAAGCCGTATTTTTGAAAGTCACACGCTGTTTTCGCACACGCAAAATATCACAATCAAGCCCCGCTGCTAATTCTTCCGAAAAACATACTTTGGCACCTTTGGCAGATTGCACTACGTCAACTGTCAAAAACAATCGCATGGTGATTTCAATTACGAGTGGGTAGGGGCACTCGTAAATCGATATCATAGGTATCACAAATGTAAGTCACGATGAGTTTCAAAAATACAAACTTTCGGAAATCACTCACATCGGTGAGAATTAGTCACTTGGTGAGATTCAAAAATCGACCCCCAGACCTGCGATGAGTTCACCACCTGTCACGTTAAGGGTTAAAGTGTGGTATTTCCAGGAATGGAATACCCCTGCCGACCACCTTTGGAGATTTAGGCGTGAGTATGTTTTTTAAGTACCTAAATTAACACAACTATGGGAGACTCCTGACAAGAGTGCATGTGCTCATTTTGTAAGCCCCTTGCCATAACCCTACGCTCCTGATTTTGTCGGTAACATCACAGCAACATGAGAATAGATATCGGTTTATAATCATCATTAATTGCAAGTTAATCAAATTATCATGATTTAAGTGAGAGCTAAGCTCGTCGTAGGCTCCGAGTTAGCGAAATCCCTAAGGGCCGGGCGTCCCTCTGTTCCCACGACCCAACTGGCTATTTGTCGTCTAATTAACGATGTGTTAATTATTGCATTTTATTTTGTCGTGTTTATTAGTCGCTTGTTTTTTAATTGATGGGGTGTCTAGACATTTTAAACGCCAGGTTTTAGGTACCACATACCAAATATGAAAGGTATTCGACTGAATAGAAATTTATTTAAATTATATAGGTAAGTACTAATAGGCGGTACATCTATTACCTTCCTTCCCACACCTTCGTCAACTTAAAGATATAAAAAAGCTGGGTTTCTAAAAATTACCTATTAGTGATTTATTTCTAGCTACCATTTACCTAGAAATAAAGATACAGATAATACAGAAATAACAATAAACTTAGTAGATAAATGCGAGCTTATTCAGTCGGCACTTTAAAACTCCTAACTATTTTTTATCAATCTTTTAAAACAATATCTAGTAATGATGACGTCACTGGTACCTAAGTGATTGTCAATCACTTAGGTACCAATCACTGATTGATATTTTGTATGTTGACGAAATGAGTGTCCATCTTTGGTGGTAATCCTGGTTCTAAGGACAAAGAATCACTAATTTAAGTGAATGTTAGTAGGTATATCAAAGCGCTATCGATTGATTAACGGATACGATAGCCGATATAGGCTAAAGGACGTCCGCGGCGCTTCAGCTCGCCGCCTGTTACACGCCGCGTTGCCACTTCCTCTGATCCTGACTGAATATTGGATGAATATCATTAAACTCGAATTAGTTAAGTTTTCTCTCTCTCCTCGAAATGATAAAAACGCACACTGGTATAGCAAAGCAAAGGTTTGTGTAAGGAAGCAAAATAATAAAAGAGAAATTAGTCTATGTAAGTAGATAATTCGCTATTTCGGATAAGTATCAGAGATGAGCAAAACTTTTGAATATAAACTCGTTATTATGTTGGTCGCATTATCCCGGTAATAGGTATATTAATGAGTTAGGTTAGCTCCTGGAATCGAAAGCCGATCATATCAGCAGATTTTTGAAAATTTCCTAATATACAAATATATATAAACTAGCGACCCGCCCCGGCTTCGCACGGGTGCAATGCTAGCACTAAAACCTTCCTCTTTAATCACTCTATCTATTAAAAAAACCGCATCAAAATCCGTTGCGTAGTTTTAAAGATTTAAGCATACAAAGGGACATAGGGATATAGGGACAGAGAAAGCGACTTAGTTTTTACTATGTAGTGATTGATGTGATGATACCTAAGAAGTAAGTAACCTATATTCATTCGCATAACTAAATGCAAAGAGCATTTTATACCCAACATCTCTTTGTCTAAATGTTTTTATACAACACAGATTGCTAGTTATTTAAAATAAGTTTTTACTTTAATTTTCCTCTCAAAATAAGAAGTTAGTATATTATAGTAAACTAAAGAAATGCCTTTTTTTTTATTAATTAGTCCTTTGTATTAGGTATGTTAATAATCAAGGAGCATCGCCCACTGAAGTCCCGCCCAGACGTAAGCTCCGCCTCGCCTTTGACTCATCTTAACCATGCTCATCTCATAGGCAGCATCCGAGATTTTAACTCCGACCTAGCGATGAGTTAGACGTGCTACTTACTTAAACTTCTAATACAGAAAAACAAAAATCTTTCACATTGAAAGTGGATAAAAAATCTTTAGCCTGTGTGATATAAAAATATGAGATTGTTTTTGTAACATTTTTCCCGCGTAAATTAAAAACCGAACTGTCAGAAATGGAATACATGAAAGTGAGTTTTGTTGATGATGCGGTACACAAATATAGCAACCAGGAGTATTTCGAAACTCAACAGGTTTATCAGCCAGAGGGCTATCCGAGTTATTGGCCCATGTTCTATGAGTACCAGGAGAGGGAAGAAGTGAGGGAGCCCAGTGAGTGGGGTTGGGAGTGGGGTGAGCCAGTGGTGGTGAAGGAGGAAGGCGAAGTGGGGACTGCCGCCAGTTTCAGTGAAGAAGGTATGATACTTTTTTATGGTACGCGGTATTAGGTAATTGTTATACATAGGTACATTTAAATGTAAGTATCGAAATTAAATTGGAACTACATAAGTAAATTTACTAAGAAAATTATCCCAAAACAGCTCTAAACATTTATATTCATTTTAAAATTATAGCAAATTTTAGAATAGTATAAAAAAATACCAACCAATTATAAAATATGTCAACCTAAGATTATGAGCAGTGGATAATTTAATTAAAATATACACTCACCAGATTATTATAAGATGCCCAAAGAGAAAATATAATAAAATAAAAAATATAATAGGACATAGGGGGCGGGGCATTGGGAATATTTTCATACAAAACTTTGAAGCTAGTATGAACGCGAGCTGAAATTATTCGGTTGAAATCGTACTAAGGTTCCACTTGTAGGTAATAACTCATAAAGCATAAAATTTTCCTCGTTTTGTCCCCTCTATGCCTTATTATATTTTTCACTTCTCATGCTCTAAAAGTACGCCAATATAGCCTTACGAAGCGGGACTAAAGTGACCACTTTAGTCCCTAGGGAGTATAAAGTATTTTTTTTTTAATTTCCTTAATTAGAAAAAGACAACCTCAAACAGCCAGTAAATATCTGTAGAGTGTGGACCATCTTCATTGCGACAATGTGAAGAGTTTTAGTTCCATGGTTTTTCCGCGAAGAAGGTGGCGCCATGTGTTTTAAATTGTTTACCTGCAAAGAGATTTAAATCTCTTTGTTAATCTGTGACAGCCTGACAGGTTTAGAAGAAAAAACTGACCGCGAAAATTTCTGAATTTTTGTTGAGTGTAAATTTGTTGGGTTTTAAATAAATTTGTACTAAATTGACAATTTTTCTCGCACTCAAAGTGAAAAGTACAGTTTGCACCTCGAGACTAAACGCCAACTTAATATACCCTCGGTTTCATGACTCTGGTATATAATGGCTTCGTTTAGTCCCTCGATATAAAATATACTATTAATCTCTTTGAAGGTGACATTTATGATGAGGGAGAAGTATAGTGGTATGGTTCGATACTTATTATCGTTTTCGAGTCGGATCTCAAATACTTAGGTGTCCAAGAAACTAAAGCACAGCACCTACTACGTTCAAACAGTTAAATTAAGGTTGCAACCCGGTCGCAGTCGCAACCAGAGACGTGATTTTCCCACCTCTGTTTGAAACTAAGTATAATAATATAATAAAATTGCGGGAGACAATTCACACACAGTTATTTATCTAGGCAGGGCCTGTACTATAGGTACTACATAACTAATAAACATACTTAAATAAATATTAACCGACCAGACACGAAGTCAACAGACATGTTCATGCACACAAATGTTGGCTCCGAGCGGGGACTGAACCCACGACCTCCAACTTAGAAGACAGGGTGCAGTAAATTCACAGTCGACAATCCAACAGGCCCGTCGACTGTGAATTGACTTTCGTTTGAGAATTTCTTTTAGGATTTTTTAGAACATTTGTTTTTACTTTCCTCTGTGTAAAAGTTTTTGATTTAATTAGTTCATTTTATGCACACCCTGGCCGCTTAGGTAGTTAAAATAGTTAAATAGAATGCCTTCCGCTGCGTACCTACCTACCCCACACACCCTTTGCAAGACTAACGTCCCTCGGTCCTTCAGTAAGGACGCATCATCGACGGGGAAAGTGCTGTTAGTTGCTAGCTAGTTAAAGATATCTGTGGTTGCTAGCCGCATTTCTAAAAAATTCAATGTGTAGGTAATTACGACCGTAATTTTTATGATTATTGTTTTTTTTTTTAATGTAGAACGACGGAATGTTTACTTAATTTATTGGTTCTAATGTTTAAACTTGAGAAATATACTTTCAATACCCGGTTTTAGCCAAAAACCCATAGGATCATCAGTATTCCACGGCAGTGATGGGCAGTATTACTATATGTATTCATTGAATTAATGTTCTAACTGTCAGAATATCTTATTATTTGTAACATCGTGGGTCAACTTTTGTTTGAATCGGTCATTGTATTTTGTCTGTTTTTTGGATTTGAACATTCCGAAAGTCAGTATTCCGTATTTTTTTCAATGCGTATTATTTATTTATTTGTTATTAATAGGCTGGCACTTTAAATCCTATTGACCCAAGTTAAGTTTTAGCGAAAAATTCCTACAAATGTGTGTGGCGAAAGTAGGTAGGTAGGTACTTACTCCCTTAATAATTCCACTTTTGAGATTTAGTCCCTTATCACGTCAAAAACATATCGAAAGGTGGTTTTCATTTTATGACTACGGCATTATGAGCTATAAAGGTAGGTACATACAGTACGGCCGTTTTAACTTGGCTTCTCTGAACATAGGCTTCGCCTGCGCAAATCCCCCTCCTACCGCCATATGGTCGCTAAAAAATGTTACTGCGCAGCCATTTGCGCAACTTCAGAGATGTCAAGTTAAAACGGCCGTGCTGTAATTAATACCAAATGTCGTCGTAACGTCGGCGCCGGCGCCTGTTTGTTTACTCAACGTTTATAGCCATAGGACATCCTCAGGGCACAGGTGCAATTTATAGTCTTTTGTGTTTAGATTCTGATGGTAGCGGAGAAACGAATAAAATTAAAAAGCATGTTTTCCTCGGTTTATATTAGCGGGATTAGTGAATTAGCAGATTAAAGTAATCCGGGTCCGGGTTTACTTAAGTAGGTAGTAGACAAATTAATGCAGCGTGAAATTATATTAGTTGTTTTGGTGGTAGGTACCTACAATCGGTTTCAATTTTTGTATCGACTCCAATAAAGCGCAGTTAGAAGGGGATAGCTTTTAAGTTCCGTTTTTCAATACTACCCCCTCCCTCCGGCCCCCGGGATATGAGGTGTGATAGGCTAGGACGCAAATGCACCGTAACGACCGTGCCTGACTCGGGTTGCCCTGTTTTGTCACCCCAGGGTGACCCGACGTCGCAACTTCTTCGCTGCTATCGGCGTTGCTTGTAGTCAACGCTAGTCGCGGCGTAGCGCGTAGCTGTCTCGATCTATATCATCTATATGAGCATCGCATAAAAATCCTGTGAGAAAATGTTTCTTATACTTCCATATTGTTTTTATTACAGAAGTACGTTCAGTAGCCACTCGCAAAGAGCGCACGGCGTTCACCAAGGCCCAGATACGCAGCCTGGAAGCAGAGTTCTCGCGCGCGAACTATCTAACGCGCTTGCGGCGCTACGAGATCGCCGTGGCACTGCACCTCACTGAGAGACAGGTGCGTACGCGATTGCTGTTATTGATTAATGATTTAAATTTATAACTGTGGCACAATGTGTGGTCAAAAGTCGTAGATCTCCACAATAATAATTTATTATACTATTTTTTGCAGGTCAAAGTTTGGTTCCAAAACAGAAGGATGAAGTGGAAGAGGACGAAAGGGACCAAACACCTCAAGAAGGATTGAACACATCAAAAAAACAAACGTATATTATATAAATGTTAGACAGTGGACAAATTTTTGGAGGGTAATGTTTTTTAAAATTTAGAATTAAATTATTTGTCCTTGTATAGAAAACTCCAAGAAAACTGATATTTTCATATAAACGTTTAATTTTTTCCGGCTTGAAATCCAGCAAAATTGTGTATTATTGTCTGTACACGATTCCTATCAGATGTTAGAAAAAAATATTAGGTTGGATCAACAACAATATTTTTTTACACTAGGCAGAGGGACAATAGTTACCACCATAATTTGAATTCTAAATAATTGAAATAAGATTCAAAACCAATGAAAAATTTCAACTGCCTATGCCCGCTAAAGGGAGAAAAGACAAACTAATGTGAGTTTCGAATCGGGCAACACATGGCACGAACTCTTTTTTTTGCTTTTCAAGCATTACATTCATGCAAAAATCACTTTTTGTGCATCTATAATTTTACCAATATACTCAAGTTTTGAATAATTAAAAAATCGGGTTATACGCAAAATAATAGTAATTTAAAACAAGAAATCTCACAGAATCTTTCGGCAATTTTATAGGTAATATTTTATTTTTATACCTAATAGCTAATATTCTTCCGATTATATAATTGCTTTCTAAGAGCATAAATAAATACATTATCCCCGTGACGGAATCTCGTTCACCTAAGACCCCAGGAAAAACTAGTAAATAAAATAAACAAAGTATGAGAGATAAGGATATGTTTATTAGACAAATTCATGCGCGCACGCAGAACTAAACATAATCATACTGTATACTAACACTCTATCTTTGGAAGAAAAAAACGACCGGGCTATGAGGGTCTACCTTTGTTCAATCTTGGAGCTTGCGTACTTCGCAAAGAGAAACTGACTCTTCCAATATTAAAATACTAAGCAGTAGTAACATTCAAAACTGACCGTTAATGTGATGTACTGCGGTGAATAAGCAATTACTCAATGAGCATTAGTTTGCTACGGTTAAAGTAAAATAGGCGATGTAACGTTCGAAATGTACAGATATTTCAGTTATAATGAGCGTTTTTATTTATTAACTCACACATATAACAAGACATTTCAAGATTCGCCCCAATTCCACTTTACCGGAACGCTTGAAACACATCACTCTAACGGGCATAATAATATATTCTGTACAATATCTAAATGTAACATTGGACCATAGTCTACCATTGGACCAAATAAAATACTAATTCTCAACAATACATATAACATACATTTTTTAAACCATGAGCTTTAATGTTTAATTGCGTTCCGCGTATTGGCTCTTCAGATTATGTACAGTTTTGCAAATAAATATATTTTTTAGCTACAATATTAGAGAATTGAATGTACATTAACAAAAATAAGAATTTCCCGTAAATCAAATGTCAACTGATATATAAATATCAGACTGGTTATTTTATCAATAACATATGTAATTAATATAAAAATATATATATTGTAGCTAAAAAATGTATTCAGTTGATAAGTTCATAGCAGTTAAATTGTTTTAGGCACAATTATCACTGTTTTTGTAATTTAATAGTAACATGTTGTCAAGATAATAGAGCTTTTTCTATAGGTGTACCAGATATTATTTTATGAAATTTAGGAGTTTCTCCCATAACAAAAGTTGTTTGATTTCATAAGGAGAGTCACCCCAAAATATAATACAAACAAATACAGTCCATTTGACCTTATACGTTAGTATGTATCTGTCCACCCGTATCAGATACAACTAGTAACTGTTTACTTCCTAAGTATCTATATCATACGAAAACGTCGACAGTACCAAATAAAAATGTTTAATATTTAAGTCATGATTAAAATGAATTTAACACATTTTTACATTTAATTACCACCATTTATAAGAAATGTGCTGAAAAACTAGTTTATGCAAAGATTATATGTTTTTGGTAGTTTTAAGTGTTCTATTTATATGTGAATTAGTTTCTGTGTATCTTAATTTATACAACGATGGAAAAATATGCATTTAGCGATAGTCTAATATATATGCTATACAATTTATGCTTAATATACACTTGTTTCTCTCACAAATGATACGCGGCGTCGGCAAACGTTTTAATATAAATTATAAATGCATGTTTAATCTGACTAGAGAATTTTGAATGTTGTAAATGGTCTTCAAAAATGAATAAATAATTAGGTGAATGTGTGCCTTGTACGAATATTGTACAAGTATATTAGAATAAATACCACCAAAATAATATCACGCATTATAATGTAAATACAGTATTCATTGAGGACAGTTAATATTTCCGTAGTCATAGGAAATAAGAAAATGTAATTTGTTGAATAACAAGGGCTATTGAATAAACTTCTGTCAAATTCACTTGACTGCCAGCGTAAAAATAGTTAATTTTATCAAGTCTATCCACCAGACCGTTTATAAAAACCAGCCCCACGTTGCAAGTCACATATCATTTGTGGAAAAATAGTTCATATCATATAGTCCCCTCCAATACAGAATTGTTCATACACAAAACTAAGTTGTAAATTCATACCCTTACACACAATGTCTCAAAGTTACTAAATAAATAATCGAGGCATCTCCTGCGTATCATTTGCACAAAGAACCTAACATATATGAGTAATATAATATTAATACAATCCTTGTCACCTTATTCACAGCTCGAATCCGTCCTACACTATTATTTACACAGTATAATTATTAAGGCTGGTCGGTGCTCTCACTGCTCCCACTTCCACTGTCGCATAAGCGTCCGTATGAAAATAGGCTTTAACTTTAATAACTTAGGTTTAGTCTCACGTGAACACTACACTAGACCGATATGCACTTATCAGGAACGGTTGACCTGTAGTGGTCACGTCGGTCGCCGCTAGACGACCAGGAAGAACAGGCTTCGTTATGGACGCTGGCCCTCCGTAGGCTGCACTGGACCGATTGTGGTGGGAACCACTACATTTTGATTCACCACTACGTTCTGAGGCAACATCATTTGAGGCATCACGCTATGTTGCATGATGCTAGGAGGAACCACCGTCTGGGGTATCACCGTCAGGGATTTAGGTATCTTCGGCATGATCATGCTAGTCGATATTATGGGCAGGTTTGGAGTCAGTATGGTTTCGCTCGTGATGGAGACGGCTGAGCCCAGCTGGGGCAACTTTATCGGCGTTGACGTCACTAGCAGCGACGGTGACGTCACCACGGGCGACGAAACAGTCTGTGACGTCACAGTAGCCGTTTTCGGTGTAATCGGGGCTATAGTTATATTCTTCAAGCCAACGTTCTTCAGTATATTGGCGGCGTTACTCGAAATCTGTCCTAGTTCTGGCATTTCCTTTTCTTGTTCCTTCTCGGACGGTAAGTTCTGGACGACAGTGCCCCCATTTCCGAGCATGGCGGAGGTCTGTATTTCGGTGACCACGGTCGTTTCTTCGGTCTTTTTGGTCTTGTCTCCGTCCTGGAGCTGCTGAAGCTTCTCCCGGCGCATTATGCACATCTTGTTGTAGTCTTGTAGGGTGATGTGGTACCGTTTCCCGGAGGACATCACTTGCACGAGGCTCGGGAGGTGGCGACCGTCGACTGCCACCTGGATCGGCTCCCTTGCGATTTTCGCCAGGTTCTCCTGTAAAATGAAAAAAATATATATTAGGTACTATTTAACTTAACAGTCTGAACAGTTGTTACATTAACACTAATATCATAAAGAAGAAAGATTTGTATTTTCGTATTCTTGTCTGTTTGTAACAAATAAACTCAAAAACTACTGGACCGATTTTAAAAATGTAACATAGGCTATATTTTATTCCCGTATTCATACGGGAACGGAACTACGCGGGTGGCCGCGCAGAACTAGTTTATACATATTACTAAATTCAGAGAAGAAATATATAAATCACATAATTCAAATTATTCTACTTCGAGTTTGTGGCTCTGGTTTATATTCTTTTCATTCCTGTTTACATTCTGTTAAGACGTTTGACGTTTTTAAGTATTATTTCTTTTCATCAACAGCAATAAATTATTTAAATTGAATTGAATTACTAAGTAACATAGCAACAATAGTAAGTTAACCGAATCATAAATTAGTATACATACAAGTAATAAAAAACTAACAATCAATTTGAATTAGTCTATTTAAATTTTAGTAATACACTGTCAGTCAATGTTTTGTGGTGACCAAATATTTAATTAAAGAATTCGAATAAAAGCAAGATAAAAGCAGCTTACCGGAGTAATAGGCATGAGCGTAGGCCTCCACGGCTTGCTGGTAGGCTTCTGTTTCTTAGGAGTATCTTTAGGGGTTTCCTTCTTCTCCTTCGGGGGCTCAAACTTGGGCAACGGGAGCGGCGCTGCTGCGACCTCAGTAGGGTCTGAAGCCGACACCCCTTTCACTAACTGCTGGATATTATGAAGAACGTTCTGGATAGCTTTCCGACCCTGAGCGTTGGGAGTATTAATCGCTATCAGCTCAGGAGGCAACGGCTTCGATTTCACCTTATCACTCTTAGCTTTCGGCTTAGGAAGCGTTGGAGGCGGCATAGTTTTCTTAGGGTCCTTGTCCTCGCTTTGACTGGTCCTGAGCAGGCTCTTCCCATTGACAGACGGCTTCTTCCTGTATTCTATCAAGCTGATAGCGGGCTCGCTGCGTCTAGGTGTGTCGTTGACGACGTTGTCGTACGCTCTGAGTCTGCTCTGCACCGAATCGCTGTAGTTAGCTGCGGGGGGCGACGCGTTGTGGGACAGCACTAAATCCCCGCTTCGAAAGTATTTTTCCAAGAGTATCAGATGGCGTAGAAAACTAGACTGGTTTCCGTAAGGCCTCTGAAGCTCGTTCCATAGCCGCTTAGTCTCCCCATCATACTGAATCATGGTATTGCATTTCTCCCAACCTTCCGGTGTTACCCCCTTCACGTTGTTGAACTCTATATTGCACTGGAGGTTCATTTCCTCTTCCCCGGGGAACAGTTCCCGGACGGATATGGACGGGTTCGTCTCTAACCGCTTGACGGGGTTCGAGTATTTCGCGTCAGAATGTTTCTTGGGTTCTTTTTCTACGGTCAACTTCTTTGAGAGCTCGCTCAGATTCTTCTTGACCTGCGAGAAGCTTTCAGACATCTGCCATTTGTTTTTAAGAGTATTGATGTCAGCTGGTTTCTTGTTCGGAATAGATTCTATAGTACACTCGTCGTTGAGAGACAGATTCTTGAATATGGCCATACCTTCCTTCTGTTTTTCCGGATCAAACATTTCCACATCCTCTTTTTGTGGTGTTTTATCCTTATTCGTGACTATTTGTCCTAATTTCTGTATTCTTTTGGCGTTCTTATCGTTTATCCTGTGCTGTTGGCCTGGTTTAATGATGCCCGAAGCGTTCTGGAGTTTCATCAGGCTCCGGTGCTTCTGGGTCAAGTTCGGGGGCTTGTGGAGGAACTGTGCGGGGTTGTTCTGCTTCTGCAGCAGGTATTGGAGCTCTGTCTGCTTGTCTACTGGCAGTGAGGGCATCTCGTAGTCAAACACGTCTGTTTCTGAGCCATCGCTGTGGGGAATGTGTTCCGGTGGCTTGGCTCCAGGCACAGGGATCTTGTTTGAGGATATTAAGCTTTCTATATCTTCTTCGATAGGTTGCTGGTTCTGTTTCTCTTCTTCAGCTGTCCTGTTATCCTTCTCAGGAGAGCTTTCAGTCTTCTCCGAAGATTCACTGTCTCCAGGTTTCTCGGGTTCAATGGATTTCCTCTGTTTGGACTTGGTCCGAGTTTTCTTCTTTTGTTTAGTGTTGTTGGGGTCCTCCTGGACCGTGGCCTCTTCTGGCTCCTGGTCTGACTCTGGAGGGACCTCGATGTTGTAGATTTGGAGTAGCCTGGAAAATAGACAATGTAGAATTAAAGGCATGATCTAATTATAGAGATTTTATTTAATGTAGGGGTTTACAATCCCACTTATTAAAAGCAATTGGAGCCCAATTAGAATACGTATTGGTTGTTTGCATAGACAAGATGCTAACAACACTTCTTAACGCTATCGGCTACAGATGCCTAAATACCAGCTCAAAGAGGTTGGAAGAAAATCATTCTCTTTCCTAGAAAAACTTTTTCTTTAAACGTCTTTGTACCAGCTATTCAAAACTATTTGTCAGTGACATAATTCATTTGGTCAGTCTTTAATGCTGTTTTGTCAATCCTATACATTTATCAGATTTATGATGATACCCCACTAAAAATGTGACAACCGAAAGACTTGTAACTTTAAAGCATTATCAGCGAGTAACATAGGCTATATTTTGTCCCCGTATTCCCACGGGAACTACGTGGATGAAAACGCTCAGAACCGCCAGTTTGCAATAAAGTTAGGCAAGCTTTTAAGTATTAAAAGTCAAAATCATTGATTTTCTGTGGGTACAGAAAATACAATTAGAAAAGTCAATAGTCTAATAACAAACTAAACTAAACTCGTCCATGAAGATTGGCTAAATGTAAACAGCAGCCCATCTTCACCGACGAGTTGTTGGTTCCAAATGCAATACTCCGAGTGATTCTAAGGTATAAAGGATACTAACTTGCGCCTATAGCCTCGCGCGTGTTTCTCGTTGTGGCCGGGCCGTTGCAACAACGTGCAGTAGTAGCGGCACATCTTACACAGCACGGGCCTCTCAGCGAACTCCACCGGAATACTAGCCCCCTTGAGCAGCGGGTTGATTTCTGCGAAGCTCTGTAAACCATAGATAAGATAGATCGATAAAGATTTTAACATGAAAAATTGCAAAATCTTGTTGGAAATATGTTAACTAGTCAAATCTACTGTTGGCCAGTGCGCCTTGTGTTACTAGGTGTCAAGAGTTGTGGGCGTTGTGGTGCTAAGTTTTAAGTGAAATCGTGCGCGATGTGATATTAAATCTCAAGTCATGGTGTTAAGTATCAAGTCTATATACAGGGTGACTTTTTTTACCGTCTGGAAAAAAATGTGGTGTGATAGGTAAGTGTAATAGATTCATTTGGCAATGTTACTTAAAATTTTTTTTTTCTTGCTTAAACTAATATACATTACTCAATTGTAGTCAATAATACACACTGAAATATTTGAAATAGTATTTTAAAAAGAAACAGGCATGTAGCTTCCATTTATGCGCAATTTACCTACAACCGCCAGCAGCGCGTAGTACTGTGCGTAGTTTTCTAGATTTTGTAAATTGCATTAAACATGACTATATTTAACAATTAATCTCGTGTATAACTTCGGCTCTAGATACCTTATACGTCATATTTTTTTCCAGACGGTAAAAAAAATCATCCAGTATGTAGGTGTCACGCGCAATATAGGCTGCGTTGCGTTGTGATACTGAGTATCAAGTGCACTTGTGGGCGTAGTGGTGCTAAGTGTCAAGTGTAATCGTGGGCGTTACGGCGCTAAATATCTATTATACACATGCGCCTTGTGTTGTGGTGTTATGTGTGAAGTGTACACGTAGCCGTTGTGGTGCTAAGGAGTACTCGCGGGTGTTGTGGTGTGTCAAATGCTTGCTGAGAGAGCACGTGCAGCAGTTGGCGTTGCGGTGATGTGTGTGAAGTTGTTAGTGTACTTACGTTCACGTGCAGTAGGTGAGCGTTATGGTGCTAAATACTACGAAATCTCGCAGGCGTTGTGGTACTGGGTGTGAAGTTGGCGTACTCACGTGCAGCAGATGAGCGTTGTGTTTCTGGGTGTGAAGTTTTTAGTGTACTCACGTGCAGCAGATGGGCGTTGTGGTGCTAAACACTATGAATTCTCGCAGGCGTTGTGGTGCTGGGTGTGAAGTTGTTGTACTCACGTGCAGCAGATGGGCGTTGTGGTGCTAAACACTATGAATTCTCGCAGGCGTTGTGGTGCTGGGTGTGAAGTTGTTGTACTCACGTGCAGCAGATGGGCGTTGTGGTGCTAAACACTATGAATTCTCGCAGGCGTTGTGGTGCTGGGTGTGAAGTTGTTGTACTCACGTGCAGCAGATGGGCGTTGTGGCGCTAAACACTATGAATTCTCGCAGGCGTTGTGGTGCTGGGTGTGAAGTTGTTGTACTCACGTGCAGCAGATGGGCGTTGTGGCGCTAAACACTATGAATTCTCGCAGGCGTTGTGGTGCTGGGTGTGAAGTTGTTGTACTCACGTGCAGCAGATGGGCGTTGTGGCGCTAAACACTATGAATTCTCGCAGGCGTTGTGGTGCTGGGTGTGAAGTTGTTGTACTCACGTGCAGCAGATGGGCGTTGTGGTGCTTGGTGACCCGTCGGCGGCAAAGCGCGCACGAGAGCAGCGGAGCCAAAGCGCGGTGGTGATCGCCGCAGAGGGGGATCGTGTGCAGCCCAGGGTAGTCTCCTTCCAGCTGCAGCTGTGGAAAGCACTAGTCAGAGCTGGAGGCTGATTGATACGGTCTAGACAAAGTTAGGATCACGTGTTCACGCGATCTTTTCCTTCCCGTCGAGCTAGTGAGAAATATGTACGTAAGTATTTGAAAAATTCATTGGTACATTCCAGGATTTGAAATTGAGCTATCACTGCTCTGGTATGAAATTAAATGTTTATGAAAAAATTGGAATGATACTGTTATGTAGGGAGAATTGTAATTATTGTTGTTAAACTGCCTTCGCATACTTTTATTCTAATAGATGTCAGATTGTCAGTTCGGAATAAATAGTTAAAGTCATACTACGCTTTTCTATACTGTCTCTGAGAACTTTAGGACAATTGCCGCCCAGGCTAGTACATTACAGACCCAGCTATAAAAAAACACGTGACATTATTTTAAGTAGAATTTACGTGATACCAAGAAACTGATATGTAATATTTTACCCACTTCAGAAAAGGGGCTTCTCAATTCGATGCGTGGTTTCTAAAAGTTAGTATCTATAGCTCAATTAAATAAAGTATCATGTATGGATTTTCTTAAATACATACAAATCAAGAAGCCGAATAGTCGTCGACTACAATAGTGGCCGGATCATCTTCACCGACTAGTCGGCACATCTCCAGTTGTAATCAACTCACCAGCTTGCTGACGGAAGCCCGCATCTTGATGAGCCACTTCCGGCGGATGGCGTGGTCGGCGGGGGCCCCGCAGCCGGCCGTGTGGCAGGCGGCTCGCCTCACGCCCCCCGGGGCCCCCGCGCCCCCCACGGACCCCCCACCTGCGCCCACCCCAACCCCAGGCTCCTCCTCGCTCTCGTCCTCCAGCGGGGGCGACACCGGCGCCGGCTGCCTGTGGTGGGAATCAACGTTAAGCTCGACATTCATCAGTTTATTGCATTATTTATTAACCAAGGTGGAATTACTTAATTTAACTTTTTTTATTTATTATATGTTGGTTTTTTATGGCTGCCTACTAAATACCATTCCACTCTTATACCATCGTATAGATAGAGTAAATAGGGGAATAATGAAAACCAGCTCTACTGAGTCAAGTATTATGGCTTAGTAGAATAAGCTGATTATTCTCCCTTTGCCAAGCTATGAAGGTGCCGAGAAATGTTTTGAAAATTATTTGTGGCAATAAATATATTTCTTTCTTTTTTTCAGTTTCTGTTCATTTTAGCTGACCAGTTAACAGATGTAAGCCTAATTGATTTCTGCACTAACTGGCTACAAATCGGCTTTAATTTCTCGATTGACGGGACAACGCATGGCAAACGGATGTAATAAACTGAAGTTAGCGGAGTACTGTGTGCCAGGAAATATCAGTGAGTAGCCTTCAGTTAAAAAAATAAACGAAGATTTCACACTTTTGGACACTCATGGTCAGTTCTGCTGATCAGTTTAACTGACCGTGAGTGTCGAATTTAGCCTATCGGGGTGTATTTTTTTTCTACTAATCTGTATTCATGACCAAGGATACTAGTTCAGACACAACTAGTTGGGAGTATTTGCAGTTGGGATACCAACATGTATAGGTTTTTAATGAGGATCTTAACGTGTAAAAAATGCACCATTAATATTTTTTGAAACTTCTATTCCTATTTTAATCAAAATTTATTTTCTTTCCTACCATTCCTACATTTTCATAGGGAAAAATTCGGTGCCAGAAAAAAACATACACCTATACACAGTATAGTACTGACTGGTTATTCGATGGGAGCGGCTGCGTGAGCTTGGCGGGTCGCTTGCGGTACGATGGGCAGTTGGCACGGCGGTCGACGTGCCGGTAGCACGCGTCGCATAGGCAACTGTCAATTGTCAGCTTCTCTTCATCTGGTGAGCAATGCATATGATGATGAAGGGTGTCCTAGCTGACGGATACAGGATGTTTGGAATTCTTAGTATTAAGAAAACACGGGGAGGTTGACACATTGGACTTTGTTACGTTCTTATTACAGTCGCGTTAGAGGTCAGACTCGCATTACAAATGTAAAGCGCTCAGTAAGCGGTAAAGCGGTCAGTAGTGTGTTTTGATCCCAGAAATTTATATAAATTTATCCTACTTTTGAAGCCATACCAAGGAGAGGCAATATTCAAATCGATTTATTATAAATGGCTATTAGTTAGATCCTTTAATATGGGTATTAAACAATTTGTAACAGAATAAGCGCAATTTCTTTAATTAGTTTGGTCATTATCATTTCAGCTATTTTAATATGTGATAGATGTTTCCGAAAAATTAATTAGTATGACTGAATTATTTAGAATGGGGGAACGAGGGATGGACCTCGTATTTTATCGAATTTCCCATTCACTGCACACTTGCCAATATATTAAACTATCACTAATAAGAGTCAAATCCCGACATATGTCACGAAATGTGTGATAATAGGTCACGAAAATGAAAATGATACAAAAAGCTTGCAATATTCCCACTTAAAAAATATTGTATAATTTAATTGAAACCAAACAGATGATAATTATAGTTTATTAAATATATAGTTAATTATATAAAAAATATTCTATTTAGTAGAAAATGTTCCAAAATAGCACTAAGCGATATTAGACCTATAAGCGAAAATGTTTTTACCGACATGTTGTGTTTGCCTGTAATTGGGTTTTCACTCTGTCTTTTTAAGTTTTTCTGTATGTTGACAATAGCTTATAGTGTTTAACCTGTTGGCCATCCTAATAAATAAATAGTTTACATTTCTACGAGGAATCGCTGACGTCGATAGCACAGTATCAACTAGTTTCGAAGTCAGAGGTATATGTTATTAGTGTGACTCTCATCTATACACATAAAAACCTAATGTAATGTTTTACTAATATAGTTGGGTCATGAATAAATTATTATTATTATTAATAAAATAATAATCTCACGCCTTTCATCTCCGAGGGGGTAGGCAGAGGTATTCCATTACAGGATATACCCACATTTCACGAGATACATTGGACCTTTCAATGTGATAGGTGGTGAGCCCATCGCCGGACCGGGTGTATTTACACATGTCTCAGAATTAATTCTAAGTCCTGCGGGTTTCCTCACAATGTTTTCCTTCACCGTCGAGCTAGTGATAAATATGTACGTAAGTTTTTGAAAAACTCATTGGTACATGCCAGGATTCGAACCCGAGCCTCACTGATTATTATTATTTATAATATACAGGGTGGATATTTGAGATGGGTCGGCCAGGGCAGCTACCTTAACCGTTGTAGCTAGACGAAAATGGTCTGAAGAGAATAGTCTCTTCAGACCATTTTCGTCTAGCCACCTAGTCTAGTCTGGATAGCCACCATTTTTGAAAATATTTAGAACTGCATCTAAAGTCTCAGAGACTTTTGATCCTTATCTGAAACTGGATCGAATGGCATCAAAAATTTTTTTGTGGGAATCGACGATTTTCTCGCTGACTGTACCATTTTTCAAAAATCTTTAAATACAGTTCTAAATATTTTCAAAAATGGTGGATAGTCTCTTCAGACCATTTTCGTCTAGCTACAACGGTTAAGGTAGCTGCCCTGGCCGACCCATCTCAAATATCCACCCTGTATATTTACTTACTGTCCAAAACTTTCTTCTGTCGCTCCGAGCTTTTCATCTGCGCGATGTGGCAGGGCGTGTCGAAGAGGCCGAACTTGCCTCCGCAGTAGAAGCACTGGTCCATGCACAGCCGGCCCGGGTGGATGCTGAACGAGGACGCCTTCTCCGGGATCACCAGGTTCAGGGTCTCCTTCGGCTCCACTGGCTCCGGAGCTGCTTCTATGTCTGTTTGATTGGAATGTTGTTAAGAAATAGCCTAAAGAGTAGCCTAAGGAACAGCGCACACCGCTGGAACCCCGGCAGAGCGCATTCGAAGACAAAAATTTAATATAAGCCTCAACGACTTGGACATACGGTCAATAATTGCATGAAAAGAATAAATACGCGCGGCTATCGGAGCGCCCCCTTCTTTGTTCTTTTCATGCAATTATTGACCGTATGTTAAAGTCGTTAAGGTTTTTATTAAATTGTTGTCTTCAAAATGCGCTCTGGCTGCGCTGGGCTTAAGGCTCAAATCACACCGAGATGGCAGCGGCCGGCAGTTTCAGTGTCATATAATTTTAAACTTTATCTTCATTACTATAATACACAATATCGCTTGATAGTAGTCGTCGTCTTTGAGTCGTCGGAGTGCTCCGCAGGTCGGCGAGACCTTTTTAAGTTTCTCAAGCTATACTGTGTTATAGTAATGACGATAAAGTTTACAATTATATGACTCTGAAACTGCTCGATTCGAAACTAGTTTCTAATCTTCCCTCTTTATAATGTTAGTCTAGAAAGGAAGATAGTGTAAACTAGCGTAGTAGTAGATGACGAAACGGTATTTTTATTACTACCCATTCTGTAAATTTTGACATCATAAATTATTTTAGCTAATATTCTATTTTAGGCTAAAAGTGCACATCGGTATTTTTTTATATAAAATTAGAATAATAAAAGTGTGGAAGGAACGTTATAAGATCTATGTCTATAAATACATTTCATTGGTCCTTAAAATATTGGGATATTTCGTTGGAAAATGTTTATTCATACAATTAGCAACTTTTTAGAAATAGAATTTTTTTAAATGTTAGTGCTCGGTACTCTGGACACGAAAACGTTATGCAATAATTTTAATTCAACATTTAGAAAAGTTGCGCAAAGAAAATAATTTATTACAATCAAAAAATATAATTAGTTACAAAAATCAGTTAAAATATAAATCATGCTCCACCGTTTAATGTATTAGTTGTATAAAAAAATATGTAGTTGTAGTGATATATCCTGTAAGTGTATCTTTTGTAAGTTTTTTCGTAGTAGAATCGCCACATCAACTAGGGCATCTTATATTTTCAAGTTTCCTCCAAGAATTATTGTGATAAATCAAAATTATTACTAAGTTAATGAGTCCTTAATTTTGATTCCCTTTAACCAATGTTACCTTATCATCTCTGAAGATTAAAATATTAGTTATGATTAGATTGGTAATTATTTCTTAATAGGATTAATATTCTGTTGCAATTAAAGAGTGTCATTGACCAGAAAGCAAAACATTTTATATTTTACATGTATAGTTAAAAAAAAAAGTTTTCGACGCTGAATTTGTTTTTATTCCGTGAATAAAAATAGCCTAAATCCTTCCTTAAGGCAACCTATCTACATGCCAAATCTCATCAGGATCGGTTCAGTGGCGCAGCCGTGATAATGTAACAAACTTTATTCTAGCATTTACAAAAAGAAATTTGTCGAAAAGTCTAATCTGTTTGTTACCGTTTATAACTAAACCGCTGAACTGATTTAGATAAAATTTGGCACGGAGTTAGCATGCTTCTTGAGGAAGGGTTATAGGCTATTTTCAGTTACGAACGCAGATAAAACAGCGAAACAGCTAATTAAGAATAACATTTGATTTCTGGTAAAGAAAAATCTACATAGCTATGAGCAAAATATTACATTAAATGTAATATAACAGTATGTTTGTCTGAATAAAATTTAAAAATGTAAGGATCAACCTGCCCACGTATTTCCAATAATACCTTTATTAGGCCTAAGTCCTAAAATTTTCCTATATCCTGCAGCTAACGTTGTGTGTTAGGTCAGTCAGTCAGACAGGACATTTCTCTTTATATATATATTGTATATAGTATAAAACAAAGTCGCTTTCTCTGTCCCTATATCCCTTTGTATGCTTAAATCTTTAAAACTTCGCAACGGATTTTGATGCGTGTTTTTTTAATGGATAGAGTGATTCAAGAGGAAGGTTTTAGTGTTAGCATTGCACCTGTGCGAAGCCGGGGCGGGTCGCTAGTATATAATAAGTTTTCTAATTATGGTAGCATATTCCCTTAAATCTTTTTGCATACATACATAAAATACATAATCTCAAGCCTTATATCCCCGAGGGGGTAGGCAGAGGTATTCCATTTCTAGATATACCTACCCACTTTTTACCAGATATTCTTTGGACCCCAAACGTGATAGGTGGTGAGCCCATCGCCGGACCGGGTCTGTTACACATGTCTCAGAATTCATTCTGGGACCTGCGGGTTTCCTCACGATGTTTTCCTTCGTCGAGCTAGTGATCTTTTTGTTAAATAATAAATCCTTATCAATGCCATTAATGTGAGGTAACTATTGTCTGTCTGTTTGTTGTTTTCCCGGCTAAACCGCTGGGCCAATCTTGATAAAATTCGGCAAGGACACAGCTTACTCCTTGAGGAAGTACGTGGGCTAATTTTAATCAAGGAATGTAGACAGAGTCGCAAGCAAAACCTAGTTGAATTTAAGTGTCAATTGCTCATAGCTACGTCGTTAGGGGTGAGTGTAACATCCACACACCATGGTTAAGCCGATTACTGTAAGACTTTCTGTGCCCACCGTCTGATGTAGAGCCGGTACCGCCCTGCGGACAAAACATTACACCACTTAGTCTCGCCGAGTCGGTTAAAAGGACTTACTACTACTATGGATAACATAAGCATAGTTAAAAAAAGGAGTTATTACACTTCCTAAATTCAATGACTGAATCAGTTACTGAATTTAGAAAGTTAGTTAGGCTTTTAAATTCAGCAACAATATTTGTTTCTGAATTTAAGATCTTAAGAGACTCAATGCGATAACACCTTCCTGAATTTAGTGACTGAATTTAGGAAGGTGTAGCCCTAAATGTACTTTAAAGATTTTTGAAACCTTTAAAAAAATTTAGATCAAACTCAGGTGATGAAGAAGTGGATTGCGAAACCTCACATTTGCAAATCCTTCAAACCGTTGGGGCTACAGTTTGCATCATAGAAATAGACTCTCAAACATACATACATAAAAGCATTACCTCCCTTCTGAGTGCAGTCAGTTAAACAAAAGTGACACTTATTCACTACTTTAGTATTTTTTAATATACAAAATCATGCTTATTTTTGCTACTTAAACGATTTTTATATGAAGCACAATTATGTATTTGGATATACATGCAGTCACTGTACTGAAAAATATACAGCACTTTCAGAATTCTGTGCAGTGCCTATCTAACACAGAATGTGCTTTATGTACTAGTTTCTGTGTGGCTATAAAAACCGGTACACACTAGCTATACCTACTACCACTTAAGCCCAATTTGTTCTAACAAGCTACGAGTAGTTCTAACTTCTCAAGTGAAAAAATTATATAAATTAATTAAATTGTAGGACACATTGTTTCGAAATTAAATTGAGAGTAGGTAATCATTAACTCAAAACACTTTAACAATGTGTTTCAATTTAAATTTTACAATTATAACAAATGAGGGACTTTCCAGGCCACGTTCCTAAAAATTCTCATAGATGGCGCTCTATAATTCCTATCATAGAGTTGGCTGCAAATCTGGTTTCCTTTGCTCGGAATAGAGAATAGTTCAGAGTCCTAAGTAGTCAACTTGTACCACAGAACACTATTACTTCTAGCTTTTTAGTCACTGACGCGCAGCAGTGTTGTTATCCAAATGTCGTAGGCAGGTCGACTCATATAATTTATTTATTTACTTGGTTTGCCAACAGGTTTTTCACTATAAGCTATTATTATAGATAGACGAAGACTTAAAAAGACAGGTACATATAGGTAAAAACATTTTCGCTCAGATCTAGTGGTATTTTGTAAACATTTTTTACTGGATACAATACATATCACTACATAGTATAAAACATGAAGTACCCTGCTTGGTTTTCGAAGCCATTAATAAAAATAATAAATAAAAAATTAAAGTTTCATAAAAAATGGAAGAGGTATGGCAGATGTAGTGATTATAACACTTTTGAATTATTAAGAGAAAGACAAAAACGTATTGAAAGAGAATGTTATAACAAATTCATTTCCAATGCTGAAAAAAGGATCCATATCAGTAGCAAGCATTTTTGGCCTTTCATAAAATATAAAAAACAATCTCAGAACGGAATTCCTGACACGATGACTTCAAGTGATATTACTTCTAATGATGGTGAAGAGATAAGCAATATGTTTAATGAATATTTTCAATCCACCTTTGAAGCACCATTGAGTCAGAATTCTATTTTGAACAATCCCCCCCAAATAAATTCTCCATTAATTGATCTTAGTTCTGTTAATATCTCTTTGTATAAAGTCACCAAATACTTGAAAAATTTAGATGTATGTAAAGGTGGTGGTCCGGACGGATTACCTCCAGTGTTTCTACAAAATTATTATAGAGTTTTGGCGCTGCCTGTATTTTTGATTTTTTAAACCTCTCTTCGTGAAGGCAAATTGCCTCTTATTTGGAAAAAATCTTTCGTAGTTCCAGTCCATAAATCTGGTGATATACCTACATAGCGTCCTCAATTATCGCCCAATCTCAAAACTCTCAACCCTGCCTAAGCTTTTGGAAAAGATTGTTTTCGATACCATGTTTCCTATAATAAGATCTGTCATAGTATCGCAGCAGCATGGTTTTATAAATAAAAGATCTACTAAAACAAACCTATGCGAGTTCATTCATAATGTTGCCAGTGCTATGGAGCAGGGTTATCAGGTTGATGTAGTATATACCGATTATTCTAAGGCCTTTGACAAAGTTGCCCATTTTCTTTTGATAAGAAAGCTTGAAATGTTTGGTATTCATGGGGATCTTTTGCGTTGGCTGGAATCTTATTTAAGAGACCGAAGTCAAGCTGTCACTGTTAAAGGCTTTTGTTCAACTTTTATCCCTGTAAGTTCTGGAGTGCCCCAGGGCTCCCATCTCGGACCTCTGCTATTTAATATCTTTATAAATGATATTGTTAAAATATTCACTAATTCTTCAATATTACTTTACGCAGATGATAACAAAATCTTTAGGATAGTTAAGGATGTTAGTGATTGCGTTGCCCTTCAAGACGAACTTCACCATTTAGGGAACTACTGTAACGAAAATTCTTTACATATAAATTCTAAGAAATGTAATATAGTTACGTTTTCTCGCAAGAAAAATCCTATTCGTGATGCATATCACTTGAACGGGTTTGTTATTTCTCGAGCGTCCGAGGTGAGAGATCTGGGTGTACAGTTATAGACAGTAAGTTATTATTTGACGTCCATATTGATAAAATAACTAAAAAAGCATATCGTATGTTGGGATTTATTCTGAGAGTATCTAAAGACTTCAAAAGGCCTGCTACACTGGTCTTACTTTATAACAGCTTTGTGCGATCTATCCTTGAATATGCTTCAACGGTCTGGAATCCGCAATATGAAATATATATTAATACTATAGAAAGAATACAAAATAAGTTTATAAAGCATCTGAAATACAGATATCCCTACTATTCATTAGAAGGTGTCGTTTCTCTCCATAAACGCCGAATAATTAGAGATCAAGTATTTTTGTTTAAAATTATTAGAAATTCCGTAGATTGTCCTTACTTACTCTATAATATCTCTTTGCGTTGCCCTAGGGTAAATACTCGAAATAAGTCAGTTTTTGCAGTACCACCTTATAAAACAAATTATATGTCCAACGCCTACATTCCTAGAGCCTGTAATGTGCATAACAAATTATTCTATGAATCTGATGTATTTCATTCACCTCTATCAAAATTTTTAAACGAAATCTCTCTTAAAATTGTATAGTTTCGGTTCCAGTATTACTTTTTGTTTTTAACTTTGTTTGTATAGTACCTACTTATATATAAATATTTCTGTTCACTCTTTGTATTGTATAATAGTGGAAACTTTACTGGTTCTATTCATTATTATTTATGTTAGATTAATTTGTGGTATTATAACTGTTTGTTTCCCGAATAAACAATAAATAAATAAACAAAGTCGCTTTCTCTGTCCCTATGTCCCTATTTCCCTATGTCCCTTTGTATGCTTAAATCTTTAAAACTACGCAACGGATTTTGATGCGGTTTTTTTTAATAGATCGAGTGATTCAAGAGGAAGGTTTTATTGTTAGCATTGCACCCGTGTGAAGCCGGGGCGGGTCGCTAGTTATTTAATAAACTAAATTAAAAACAAACGACCAAATAATGTTTGCATTAGACATATCCGATTCACGCTAACACCCCAATACAATCAAGGATTTTTTTTAAATTTGGACAAGGGTAGCGACATAATATCCATTGTAGTGGATTTAAAAGACCATTCTGGGAATCGTACTATGAAAACCTATTTTTGTGTGTAATGTCCGAACTGCAAAAGGTTAAAAGTTTACTACCCTGGCGTTCACCCTGGGTTTTTTGACGTGATAACGTCTTATAAATTGATGAAGCCGGCGGCATTCCCGAAAAAGTGTGACGTATGCGTCGTTCCAGTGCAAGCGAGAGCGCGCAACGAACGACAAAGAGGCACACTCCATTCCATAAGTATTTTCTTATGACGTTGCGTTTCGTACCGTGACGTGACGTGTCGTGTCGTGACGTGACAACGTCTTATAATTCGATGGAGCCGGCTGCACGCACGAAAAAATATGACGTATGCGGCGTTACCTCTTGCTGCGTTCCATTTAAGGCTTGAAGTGCAAGCGAGAGCGCGCAACGAGCGACAAAGAGGCACAATCCATTCCATCAGTATTTTCTTATGACATTGTCACGTTCAACTATCGTCAGTAAACCGACTTTACATACAACCGATTTTTTTTTAATTATTTTTTTCTAATAAACTGGGACTATCTAGGAGACCTCTTAAATTTTTAAACAATAAAACTTGGTCTTATAACCATCGTCGGTATTTTAAGGAATAATGCAGGGGCAATCGGAGTCCAAAGTCTTGCAGATCGATTTAATGGATAAAAAAGAAAAATTATACAAAAAGTTACGCTCACGAACGTTACCGCAAAACGAAACAACATGGTATTTATTTTACAGCTTTAAATTACTAGGTAACTAAAAAACCTATTCTCTATTCCGAGCAAAGGAAATCAGATTACATTATTAGACAGAAGCTAACAATGATAGGAATTGTAGAGCGCCATCTATGAGAATTTTTAGGAACGTGGCCTTGAAAGTCCCTCGACAAATTGCAAAATGTACAAACACAAACAATACAAACGTTAATCAATTAAATACTAAAAAAGATGATGTTACAGTTTCAGATGACAAAAAGTAGTTTGACTAGGTGACAGTTTAGTGAATTGACTAGGCTGTCAACGACCTGTCAAATGATAAGAGGGACCATATAAAATGCCTTTTTGCTAGTTCAAAAATGTAGTTTTATTCTGTAGTAAGATACGCTGGCGTAGACACGTTCGGAAAAATTTGACCTTACATAAAGACAGAAATGAAATAAAAAACATAAACGCCAGAACCCCATGCCCTGAAATTATGAGTAAAAAAGCTCACCTCTCGCCGCTCTATGGTGTAGTAGGTCTCATCGTCGTTGACATCCTCCCCTACCTCCGGCTGCAGCTTTCCCGACCTGTTCTTGCTCTTCTGGAAGGTCATCTTCAGCGAACTCCTGTACTTCTTCTTCTCCCTCTCTCCCGAATTCCTATTCAACTTTATCACAGTCTTGAGAGTCCCGGTGTAGTCTCCGGAACCCGACTTCACAGCCTTACTCTTATTGCTCATAATACCACTCAAAATTCGTTCTTTCTCCTTCAATTTCTCTATCTTAGCTTCTTTGGCAGCCTTGTGGGTCAACAGACCGAGTGTTCTTAGTACATTTTCCTTTCGTTTCTGACTCTCCGGTGTTTCGTGTAGGACATTACTTGGTCCTGGCTGACTGTCCAGAGAATGCCGCGTGGTTCTCTTATCCGCCGTTTTCACTGCTGGTTCAGCTGGTTTGGTTTCCGCTGTTTCTTTGACGTCGTCGTCGGCAGCGACTGGTTTTTTAGGTTTCTCTTCAACTGGATCAACTTCCATTTTTTCAGGCTCCACCTTTTCAATGGGAGTTATTGATGTTTCAGGTTTCTCTTCTGCTACTGGTTTTACTTCAGTTGTGGGTGATTTTGCGTTTTCAACTTTCGGAATTTCAGCTGCGACAGTTTCAGCTTTAGCAGTTTCAACTTCGACTGGTTCAACCTTTGCAGTTTCTGTTGTAGCAACTTCAGTTACTTGTGAAGTTAACGTTATATTTTCTGGTAAGTCTTTTAGACTATCTAAAGGTGGAGCTAGCGCCTCTGTTTCTACAGGTTGCGCCTCAGGAGACTTCACAGCCACAGGATTTGGTGTGATAGAAACCTCTAAAGATTTAATTTGATGTGTTGGAGATTTAATCTTCTCTATAGTGACTACCTTTTCATCCAGTTCGATTGTCGATTCAGATGATTTTTGTGATATTGACTCTCTAGATTTTCTTTTAGTTATATGCACTTCGTTTACGATGCGAGGCGTGATAGATACCTGACTGGAGTCCAACACGACGCCAGCTAAGGTCTGATTGGCATTGGTGGGATGTAGCGTCGCGAACTGGTGTAAATCTACTGGCGCTGGCGGTGGTCTATCTACAGATTTCCTTATTTCAGTCAAAGTGACATCTTTGCCTAGAGACTTCTCAAATATGCTGATAGCATCAGATTCTTTCGAATGATTAGAGCTCGTCGACTCTTTTCGCGCGCTTATACTATTCCTTTTAATTAGTGTTACAGAGTGATCTACGTCAATAGACTTACGGACTTGGTCTCTCTTGACGATGGAGATTGCAGAGTTGTTTACAAAGCAGCTCAAGACATTCTCTTTCTCAATTGGTCTCTCCGGTGACCTGACAGTCTGAATGTCTTTTAAATGCTTGATATCTGTTCCGGATTTAGTGATCAATACGACATCACTCGTCACCATCACGGGTTTACAATCGCTAGACTTCGACTCAGACTCCTGCCTCTGCCTTCTCTTGTCAAACTCTTCAAATTCCTTTAGTCGGTCCATCAACTTGTCTATACTTGCTACTGGAGTGCACTTGAATGTCACTTCTTGTTTGGGACTGTCAGAAGATTTCTCTATGGAATCCTCCTCGTAATGAAGTCTAATGTTTTCACTGTCGTCATTCTTTGAAGGTGTGCTATCGTTAGTGATTGATGTCAGAGCATCCTTGTCTTTAACCGGCGTATCAGGGCAAATAATACTATTGTTGTCCCCAAGCGGCTTAGAAGCATTGTAAAACTTAGAAGCTGGCTTAGTCTGTAATTGGTCAGTTGCATTTGCATTAACGTCGTTAGAAATATCGCAGTCAATGTTTTGGTCCAAATTATTAATGAGATCGTCAATCTCTTTTGATAATGATTCAAGGGTTTCATGTTTTTCATCTGCAGATTCATTGGTTATTGTGCTAGTGATGCAATTCTTAGCTTGGCTAGGGCTAGTGCGCGTCGCTGCCGCCGCCTTCCGCCCCCTTCGTGCCTTCCTTATATTCTTTGATACTTCCTTTGAGTTAAATGTCTTGGACATACTAGTCAATATGCTACTACGGGCTTCAAAAAGCGTATCATTTTCAGTCTTCATCAACAATTTGTCTTCTACATCTGATGAATTTAAATTTTCTAATTTTAGTCTATTACTATTATTGTTGTCGGAGTCTAATGAAGTACTTCGTTTTAAGCTCAGTGATTTCTTATTCTTTTCATTAACAATACAACTAGACTCTGTGTCCAGTTTGGTTTCAGCTAATTTGGAGTCAACATTAAGAGAAGGCACTTTTTCAATAGTCGAGATCTGTACATTAGTTTCAATATCTAGGTCTAGGTCAGTCTTAGGTTTATCTAATTTTTTGTTGAGCTCCTTGCTGTCTGTGTCGTTTAATGACTCGCTGAGGCTCAAGTCAGATTCTGTGATGTCTGAGCACTTTGAGATCTCACTGCCATCCCGGGAGCAGGATCGTCCTCTCTTCAGCTTCTTGCAGTCCTCGGTTGCTTCTGTAGAATCTGTTCCCTTTGAGTCTGACAGCAAACGACGTCGCTTCTTTTGTTCTTTCATAACTACCTCATTCAACAGGTTATTCTTAACTTTCCTAGGCTTACCACTTCGTAGATTCTTTCCTTCAAACATTGAAGGGCTATTGCTTCTTTCAGAACGCATTGAGTAGGGACTGGTCCTTGGGCCAAGGACCAGGCTGGTAGGAGAGTCTCCCAACATAGACTTCATCATGATTAAATCAGAACTTAGTCGCTGTCTTCTGCCAGCTGTACGAGGACTTGAAGATCTTGAGTTAGGTGTATCATCAGCAGGTTCCTTCTTGATTTCAGAGGCAGGTATCAACGGGACGGTTTCCTTTTCTTGAGAATTGTCAGGTTCGGTTTTTATTGCTGCCTTCCTTCCTCGTTTGACGGTCTGCTTTATAACATTTTTTGTTTTGTCCCGAGTAATGACAGGTTTCTTGCTTCTGAGTGTCTTTCTGATGCCTAGAGGGCGTTTCTTGGCTACTGTTTTAGGTTTTGAGATGGGTTTCTTGGGGTCTTTGGAAGTTTTGGGCTCATCTTGGCTACTGTTACTTTTCACCTCCTCGCTGATTTCTGAGGCTTTCTTCCGGGCTCGTGTCTTGGGCTCTATAGTAATTTCCTCATCAATGCTCTTATCCAACTCTTCTTTGATCTGTTTAGTTTTCATGTTGGAATGTGTGGTGGGAGAAGGCCCCGTTCTTCCGACATCAGGTTGATATTCAAGTCTTGTCTTGCTAGTCGATCTCAAATTGATCGATGAAACGGAACGGGGTGTGCTTAGGATTTTTGGATTATCTACTTCTAAATCTAAGTTTGTATGTTCTATGTCTCCTAAATTGCTTTCAAGTAAGCTCCCTTTGGGGCTGCTATCACAACCAGCGGCTTTATTCGGAGAATCGACGGTATTTCCTCTCAATGAGTCTTGGACTTCAGCAGGAGGGTCACATTGATCCATAACACGCCGCTACAACATGCCATTGGGACCTGAAAAGTGACAAATACACATTAGGGAGCCTTAATAGTCTAATTAGCGACGTGGTATTTGTAATATCTGCTCTCGTTATCGCACAAGTTTTGAGTAAACTAAGCCCTACAATTCGGATATTTTCTCATAAAACGGCACTTCATTAGCTAAACTATCGATGTAACTTACAAATTAATAACATAAATCACGAAGTCAATCTTAATTTTACTTCTAAACATCGTCGTAAACAAAAGCCAAGGCACAGTTATCTACAAGTTCGCGCACTAATTTCAAGCATTTCGCGTTTCATGAGCTAAAATCTGCTCTAAAAACATCATTACTTGATAGCCGACACAAATAAGAGTTGAATAACTTGTTTACATCGGTTGTTGCTTAGAAAATCGCGCCGGAAAACTGATGAAAATCTCATGTTTTGGTGTTTCGCCTCGCGAGTGACACCTAACGCCACCTACAGCTGAGCGAGTGCGTGTGCGTCGAACGAAAGCACCAAATCATTTCCCTAGCCGTGGCGCACCTCTGCTATGTCCTCACAAAATACTCACAATTTATCCCACAGATCCTCCAAAAATCACTTTAAACAGTTAATTGGACACACAACGCACCACAATATTCGAAAAAGTTCAATATAAACACGCAATAAAACTTAGAAAACGATTTTTGAAAAGCACAAATGTCTGCAGGCGTCCGCCATAATGTTTCCTTCGAAACGAAATATAGTTCTTATTGCTCTTGCAATCGCTCTATTCGCTATTCAAAATGGCGACCGTGTGGCGAACACAGTGCGCATTTGCGCGACTTTTTGCCGGAAAAACCGGACAGATCCTGAACAACTCCGTCGATTTGGGTACAAAACTTGCTCCGGAATCACTATCGGTAATTATTTTATGATTTTTTCACCCGCGTAATGTTGTAATGTCGCTTTGAGCGCGACATGTGACAGAACTATGGGCGTACACCCGCCCCAACAAGTTTCTTTCATGAATTTATGTTTGTCATTGATTTGATTTATTTTTCAGGAACCTGTTGATTTGACATTTTATATTTTTCTTTTGCTGTGCTGTTTTAACTTTTAATGACTTCTTATTATTCAGATAGATAGATCTTTTTACACTTTACAAGATTATTTTTATGGTTATGTTATTATTATGTCACACACATAGTGGGGGTAAAATCTCAACAACTCAAAAGGTTTTTTACATTTTTTAAACAATATTATCTTTGTTCTAGGTAATATTAAGTTCAAGAAATTATTCGAACTATGCGCATTCTCCTTTCACACACAAAGTTAAAGAGCAGTATCAGTTTGAAATTGTGAAGAAACCAGCGGAATGGGCCTATGTCGAACGACTTTTACCCTTGGAGACCATTCCCGAGCCCACCCCTAAAGAAAAGTACCCTTCAGGTTTTATACCGCAGAAAGAAGAAGCTAAAGATCTACCTTATTTTATTGAGAGAACTAAAAATCAGGAACTTCCGATTTACTTAGAAGTGACTTTTCGGGGCAGCCGCAAAATTTCTAAAATAAAAAAAATCGAAGGTGACATTTGGCATTTGAATGACGAAATTAAGTATTACTTGAAAGACACACACAAAAGGTACATACAAACCCGAGTTCATGAGCTGGCAAGGACGATCGAGGTCAGAGGAGACTACGTCAGTGATTTACGAGAATGGGCTTACTCTAAAGGACTGTAGACACTAGATCGTATATAATAAAGCATTTCATTTTGTGATTTAATAAATGATTTTTGTGTAATAAAATAATATTCATTTGCTTTCTTTAACATTTTCTGTATGTAAGTAAGTATACATATTTTTGACTGAACTGAAAACTAAGTTTAAACGGAAAAAAATTGTTTAGAGACCAACGGGCGGACCAGGGTAATAGATAATCCTATTGTGCATAGTTTTTGATGCTTGACGAAGAGAGAAAGATTACCTTTTTTTACTCATATTAAACTCTTGAACTATAGATATTTCTACTCTATCATAGTATTTTCTTATCCTACAAAAGACACATGAAATGAGAAAAGGAAAAAAAAAACTTTCGAATTTAATATAAATAAATAAATATCAGGTTTAAGATTGCGAAACCTGCGCGGTGGGGTGTATGCGGCATGAAGTTCGCTTGGTTCAGCCACCGCTAGGGGCGCTGTGCGCGGAGGAAGGTTTTATCTACGTAGCTATATAATATAACAAACATCCGCCCGACTCCGTGGGCCTCTCGGCGATATATTTTCGACTCACCGGCGCACAATTCTTTGTCCGAACCCACTTTTCTAACCAAACTCGATTAATTAAAACGCTCCGCCACGTTTTCAGAATAACAAACGCAAGTTGTTAACTTTATTGGTTACTTTTGTGATGTTTCGATATTGCAAAATAGCTTTAGTTTACGTAATTATTTAGTTTTGTTATCGTTTGGAACTTTACAAAGTTATTTACGGTTTAGATTATCGTTTAGGATTGACGATCGTACTGATAGCTACTGTTATGTAACACATCTAATGATAATAAACAGGTACCTACCTATAGCTCGGCTATATTGAATAAGTACGGTCGTATAGATTTCAAGGCTAGCGCTTTCAGTGGGACACGTGTGCCTGCAGAGAGTAGGTAGGCGGGTTGGTAACTATTAAAATTTATTGCACATGGCTAGGTGTAGCAAGGGGACAGACATTCACATTGGCTGCGAATCGCAGCGAAAAGCGTGGGAACCATTTTTGCATCAAATTACTAACGTAACTAGGTAGGCATATTTATTTCAGATCAGTAGGTAGGTACCTACCTACCCTAATTAATGTATGATCTTGTACCTACTTAGCAGGTATAGAATTAAAAGCCAGCCTACACGTCGCGTACCTAGTGCAGCAAAGTGTCTGACAAAAGTCGCTGTGACATACGGCTTTGTGAAGAAATCGTACCTACCTAGGTACTTAGTATATATAATTATGTATAAATGTAGTAGGTAGGTAGGTAGACTGACGTTCCTATCTAAAAATACCTACCCGTTACAATGGAAATATATTAAGCTGTTTGTATCTTTTTAACTGTATCTAAGTAAATAATTAAAGGCAGGTATAATTTATAACTAATCTACAGTAATATTATAAAGAGGAAAGATTTGTATGTTTGTAACGAATAAACTCAAAAGTACTGGACCGATTTCAAAATTTCTTTTACCAATGGAAAGTTACAATATCCCTGAGTAACATAGGCTCTATTTTATCCCAGTATTTCCACGGGAACAGGAACTACGCGGGTGAAAACGCAGAACCGCTAGTATGAGATAATGACTTAATTCATTTCTTTGCACTTATGTAGGCAAAATAGTAAGTATCTTACTACCTAGTTACGAAGGCGTCATCAGTTTCTCTTATTAATTAGGTACCTACTTACTTTTTCGCTGTAATCAATTTTCTTTTTCTCAGAATGACTGGATACCAATAAAATTAGTCCACGCTACTACTTATTACTTAGTGAGTGGGTACTCACCTTGCCCTTTTGATTTTTATTTTTTATAGCTGTTATTCACTTGCGTAATTCCCGTTATTATATGAGAAAATGAAACTTGCCATTGGTGAAATAATTTTTAAAATCGGTCCATTACCTACTTTCGGAGACTATTCATTACAAAAAAACATATATAAGTATATATAAATATAAATAAATATATATAAAAATATAAAATATAATTTCACGCCTTTTATCCCCGAGGGGGTAGGCAGAGGTATTCCATTACTAGATATACCCACATTGCACGAGATATATTGGACCCCTAAACGTGATAGTTGGTGAGCCCATCGCCGGACCGGGTCTGTTTACACATGTCTCAGAATAAATTCTGAGACCTGCGGGTTTCCTCACGATGTTTTCCTTCACCGTCGAGCTAGTGATAAATATGTACGTAAGTTTTGAAAAACTCATTGGTACATGCCAGGATTCGAACCCGAGCCTCACTGATTTTCGGCCGGCTCTATAACCGTTCGGGCTATCACTGCTTAAAAAAACATAAGTACTTATACAAAACCAAATATTAACTCTATAAAACATTATTAGTAGCTGTTCCGCGCAGTTTCACCCGTGTAGTTTCCTTTTCCATAGGAATACAGGGATAAAATATAGCCTTTGTTACTTCTTGACAATGTAGCTTTCCATCGGTGAAAGAATTTTTAAAATCGGTAGGTACCGTAGTTTTTGAGTTTCTTCGTTACAAACAACAAAATAAAAAATAAAACAATTTTTAATATTAGTGTAGATAATGTAGACTAGCAGCACCCCGCGGTTTCACCCGCGTAGTTCCCGTTCCCGTGGGAATACGGGGATAAACTGTAGCATATGTTACTCGTTGATAATGTAGCTTTCCATTGATGAAAGAATTTTTTAAATCAGTTCAGTTGTTTAGGCGTGAAAGGGAAACAAACTAACTTTCGCATTTATAATAAGTATTCAGGATAGGAAGGATAGTTAGGATTTAGGATTATCTAGTACTAGCGACCCGCCGCGGCTTCGCACGGGTGCAATGCTAATACTAAAACCTTCCTCTTGAATCACTCTATCTATAAAAAAAACTGCATCAAAATCCGTTGCGTAGTTTTAAGGATTTAAGCATAGGTACATAGGGATATAGGGACAGAGAAAGCGACTTTGTTTTATACTATGTAGTGATAGACGTAGGCATCTGATGTAGATCTATTTTAATTTAGACTTGATTTCGAATAGGTACCTACTAATGTTAAAAACGTCATTCGGAAATTTCGAAAATCCCGTCTTTATCAAATTAGTACAACCTATTTAAGGAATATACTGGCCAAATTCCAAGATTGTAACTACTTACATGTTATTGTAAACGAAATACCAGTCATTCAGTGAGTCATCACGAAATTTCATCTTGTTAGGGATAGAACAGAGATTGAATCAGCCATTTATCAAGCAGGCCGCTCGCGTGGACCTTAGTTTTATTCCCGTGGGAATACCTATTCAACCGGGATGAAAAAATTTTCTTAAGATTCCACATAATCACAATAGTTGTAAACAAACTCTAAAACAGAACGTTTTCCTAGAATATATGATCTGACCAAAGAAATTTAAAATATAATAGGGCAAATAATGTCCTATTATATTTTAATCTCTTTGGATTTGACAAACAGACTGACCACTCTGACACTTTTTTACAAGAGTTTTTAGTAACTACTAGCGACCCGCCCCGGCTTCGCATGGGTGCAATGCTGAATTTTATTTGCTATAAACCATCCCTGGACCCACGCGAACCCACACAAAAAGTTTCATCAAAATCGGTCCGGCCGTTCTCGAGTTAAATCGTCAGGAAGGAAAACCCGACTTATTTTTATATAGTAGATAAGAAATCAAGTATTGTTGTAATAAGTGAATAGATAGGGTATAGGATTGGATAATGCATGCATGCATACTTACAATGTACACTAATATTACAAAGAGGAAAAATTTGTATTCTTATCTTAGGTATGTTTGTAACGAATAAACTCAAAAACTACTTGACCGATGTTAAAAATCTTTTACCAATGGAAAGGTACAATGTCCCTGAGTAACATAGGCTATATTTTATGACCATACTGAAACCGCGGGAATAGCTAGTCTATTATAAATTAATAACAGACGAAAAGAGCGTTATTCTCGCATTGTAGTTTGGCGAGTGTAATTTAAAATTGTATATGATTTGTAAAAGGAAATAAAAAAATAACAATCTTGTTATTAGAATTTGTCTATAATAAATTAGTAACATACAAAAAAAAACACAGTTTGCACTCCGGTAGTGCCGGCAGAAGTCAAAACTTGATTATCGATTTCGGTGTTACAACACTACTCTCCAACCGTCTTACGGTTTTTCGATCAGCACACGTGGCCTGACGCGAGTTTCACAGATTTACCCATCCCACAAAAGTGCTCAACGCCGCTAAAGAAGTTTTCACTTCAAAAAATACTGAACCGATTTTAAAAATTTCTTCATCTATAGAAAGTTACAATATCCCTGAGTAACATAGGCTATATTTAGTCCTACATATAAAACAATCCAGAATCATAAATCTAAAATTATCAAGATATAAGTTTTTATGAACTACTTAATTGGTCCCCAGGATTAGAATTTGGGTCACAAGCAGCTTAATAATTCACTAGCAAATTACAATAATTGATCGATGGTCGTACAAGCAGAATAGAAAATCAAATCAAAATTCATTTATTTCGGTAGGTAAAAATACACTTAAAAACGTCAACAGTCTAATAACAATAGACTTTAAACTCGTCCACGGAGGTCGGCTGAATGGAGACGGCAGCCCATCTCCACCGACGAGTTGCTGACCTCCTTCGATACCCCGAGAAGAACCAGCAACAAACTCCGGGCAGCATTTTCTGGTGCCCAGCGACGTTGCCCGGGCGAGTCTAATTCAGGTACCTACCTACTCCTGTTTCCCCGGAAAATTTCCAAAAATATCTTCGGTTGCCATTTAAGACACCTACCATATTTCAAGTTTCTAGTAGGTGTGATCATTTCGGAGTGGTAGACGTATTTCTCATTTTAACCAGTTTTTATATTTTCACGTGGGAATGAGGTATTTTCCTGTAGTAAAAACTACCCTAGATAAATGTTAACCTAGTTACTTATCTCTACACCATATTTTGTCAAAATCCGTCCACTAGTTTTTGGGTGATGCGTGCAATGACAGAAAGACAAACAAAAATTACCAAAATTGGTGTTTTGATATCTAATCGATACGACCGCAAAAATTTTCAAAAAATATTTCATGTACAGAGACGGTCACGTTCCTCATACACCCGAAATAGTATATTAATATAAAAAAAATATGATGGAATCGAACTTTAGTTGTGTCTCACCAATTTTCTTAAATATCGATCAATAATATCACGATTTACATGAAATGTTGTATAATATACAATATGTAACCGAATAAAAACTGAATAAATCGGTGAAGTAGTCGATACTGAAAAAACTAATTTCAGGAATTGTGATTCCTGAAATTTGTTTGTTCAGTATCGACTACTTCACCGATTTCAGCTATTTTTAATATGTGTAAAATTTTTCCGAAAAATGAGTTGGCATAAATTTGGGGCTTCATATTGAAACCGTACTATTATTGCTCTTTATTTAAGAAAGGTTCGACAAAACTAAGTACGAATGCCTCATTTTTTTTTTATATTAATATACAATTTGGGGTGTATGAGGAATTGCGCTTATTCTGTGACGCGATGTAAGTATATGAAGTGTTCTATTGACTAATTTATCCTACTACTTATGATCAACAGCTCTCAATCACACTTCCTGTGCTTCGGGAAAGCTCGTTAAACTTGGTCCCGGCTTTCATTGTTTCTACAATTAAGTTCTTCATGTTATTTTATGCCCTTGAGTGACTTGAATCAAAAGAGATTAAATAATATTTAAGTAAGAACAAGCTAACACCGTAAAACCATCTCCGAATCCCCAGCACAATTCAATTACAGCGAAATAGTATATTACACACATAGGAAAGTAAAATAAGAAATATCTCAAATCACATGTAATTGTCTACAAACATGTGATCTGAGGCTTTCTTATTTACTTCCCGAGGTGTGTAGGTATACTTTTTCTCTTTTCGACGGAGGCGGAAAGCGGCAACTTCGTTTAGAGCAGCGGGCCGAAATGAAAAAAAAATATATAATGTACTAGCGGTTCTGCTCGGTTTCACCCGTGTAGTTTCCGTTCCCGTAGGAATAAGAGGATAAAATACAGCCTATGTTACTCAGGTATATTCTAGCTTTCGATTGGTAAAATAATTTTTAAAATCGGTATAGAAGATTTTGAGTTTATTCGTTACAAACATACAACAGTACAAGAATACAAATATTTTCTCTTTATAATATAAGTGTAGATTTATGTATTTATTTATATACATTTAGGCAACAGACTTTAGTCTTTAGAGTTTACACCAAAGCGCCCGTTGCCTTACCCCTAACCCTTACTTAAACCACTAAAACACTAAAAAATTACAGACGGCACAAATACATTCGCAGCTTATTAATAAATACAGCCAAATATTCGTCAAAAATGTCGACATCCTGGACCTGAAGTAAAAAAAGATTAAGCAAAGTCTCTTTTACTGGAATACACAACATCCCCCTTAAATAAAAGTATAACTACTGTATATCCCTGACTTGATTTTTTTTTAATATAAAAGCTAATATACGGGTGAATAAAGGCTCTTAGAGATCAGAGATAATTTTATCACTTGGAACGACCATAAATAATTTTTAAATATGTATGTATACAAACAAACAATAGAAAGATAAAATTTATTGATAATTATTCATAAAAAAAAGAATTCTAATAATCGAGGAATTCTAAGCATTTTTGGATAAAAATAATATTTTCATAGACTGGAACTCTCTTAATAATCGAGAATTATGGCTTATTGAAGTGTAAACACAACGAAAATATCCTCTACAGTTTTAAAATCGGTCTAGTAGTTTTTGACTTGATTCGTTACAAACATACAAAATGTTCCTCTTTATATTATTAGTCTAGATATGCTACAAATCACGGAAAGTTTAAATCAGAAATCATTTGAAAACAGTTTCTAGAATTGTTTATTGTCTTAAACAAAATGACTGTGCCTAACTATTTGTAACCACACATACCTACATAACCGTACATAACCACATACTACCAACCTTTAGGTGCTGCCCAACAGATTTGTGTATCTACTTTCCAGCGACTTCGTTCGCGTGGAATAGTTAGTTTGGGCAGCAGTGATAGCCTTAGATACGGTGAAAGAGGTTTCTTCACATAATGAAAATCAGTGAGGCTCTGTTTCGAATTCTGGCATGTACCAGAGTTTTTCAAAACTTACGTAGATATTTATTACTAGCTCGACGGTGAAGGAAAACATCGTGAGGAAACCCGGAGGTCCCAGAATGAATTCTGAGACATGTGTAACAGATTCGGTCCGGCGATGGGCTCACCACCTATCACGTTTAGGGGTCCAAAGAATATCTGGTGAAAAGTGGGTATATCCAGAAATGGAATACCTCTGCCTACCCCCTCGGGGATATAAGGCGTGAGATATATATATTTTTTAATTTTTAAGGACACTTATTTTGCAAATAATACAAATACTTACACATTCTGCATGCAATTGTTTTATGGTTTTATCTTCGACAAAACATAAAACTTCCATACAAACTTTCATCCCCTACCTATTTCAACCCCTTGTAGCCTTTTTTCTCGGAAAAAGTAGCCTATATCCTTCCCCAAGGTCTGGTCTATCTTAGTACAAAATCTCATCAAAATCGGTTCAGTCGTTTAGGCGTGAAAGAGTAACAGACACAGAGTTACTTTCGCACTTATCTAGATACGAGAATAAAATATAGCCTATATTACATAGTGATAATGTAAGCTTTCCATTGGGGAAAGAATTTTTAAACTCGGTCTAGTAGTCTTTGAGTTTGTTAGTTACAAACATACAAATGTTTCCTCTTTATAATATTACTAGCAACCCGCCCCGGCTTCGCACGGGTACAATGCTAATACTAAAACCATCCTCTTGAATCACTGTCTATTAAAAAAGGCCGCATCAAAATCCGTTGCGTAGCATACATAGGTAACTAGCGACCCGCCCCGGCTTCGCACGGGTGCAATGCTGAATTTTCTTTGCTATAAACCATCCCTGGACCCACTCGAACCCACACAAAAAGTTTCATCGAAATCGGTCCGGCCGTTCTCGAGTTAAATCGTCAGGAAGGAAAACCCGACTTATTTTTATATAGTAGATAATAATAATTTATTTATTTTTCAGACTTCTTAGGTCCACATATATACTTAAAGGGATATAGGGACAGAGAAAGCGACTTTGTTTTATACTATGTAGTAAAGCGTAGATTTAGACGAACTGCATTATAAACACCCACATCCGAAACTATGTTCGCATTATTATCTGTATTAAGCTCGTTAAGACTGAATAAACTGATGTACACACCTTCGTATGTCGGTAAAGATTTCTCTTTAAGTAAATAAGATAGGTAAATAACCGTACAGGTCTAACATAAGCCGTCGCGAGGCAGAATCAATACCTCGGCTGTAGACTAGGTGTATATTCTGTTACCTCCGTCTGTCTGGATTTTTTAAGGATACAACTCGATAGTATAAAAAGAGGTTGAATCTGTTGGAATGTAATCCCAGTCTCCTTTAGTTTTTTCACGTTAGTTTTAATAAACAACTTTTTTGAAAGAAAATACCATGTGCACTCATTTAAAGATTTAAACTGAGTGCACATGGTATTTTCTAACTGCATTGTTAAATTATATATTATGTACTAATGAAAATAATTTTGTTTTGTTTAACTTCAACAATTTTTGAAGTCTTAAGTAATTTGTTACCTATAGGTGGAAATTAGTATTTTTTTTTATTAATTAGAAATATTAGTTATTGCATATTGTTATTTAACTTATATTACTCAATTTGTTATTAAAGCTGTTCATCTTCCAAGAAGTAAATAAATAATTAAAAAGGCAATTGACCTATCGTATTATTTTTCATTTTAACGTTATCGACAAAATTAATCAATTGTTTTTTAATTAATTCAACCTTGACGCAATGGGTAATGGGTAAACAGGAATTACCCCTACACCCACCGGTGGGTAAAGCCAATGGGTGCACGGGTCACCCATGTGGCTTTCAGTCCTTTCCACGTTGAAGGATTCATACTTTTTTCACTGTTTTTGGAAATCTGACGAATTTTTATAAGTTACGGGACACAACGGCATCCAAAATCAAATTTTTATTCAAGATTAGAATGTTGAATTCGCGTGTTTTGTTGAAGCTGGAGAAAATTTTAACCAAACATCATTGTCATTGAAATACTCATCTAACATATTTTACATTAAACCATTTATATGTGAGTTTTGGACATTTATTCTGGCAATAATAATATAATTTTATAAATTCACTTCCATCTTGCACAAGTAGGTAGATACATATTATCATCCTTCAAAGGTTTAGTTGATTTTAATACACAAAAGAGATGTTCAAGTTCATGCACACAGCGGAAAATTGCACCCACGACCTCTAGCATAAAAGACAGGGTCACTTAACAACTCCCAAAATTTTTCTTTCTTCTGATTGTAGCCAAGCCACCAAGAATTTTTTTCGTGTTCTTTGTAAGCACCGATGTCTTATCTTTTGATGTTGAGTGAGTGAGAGAGAAATTTCATATAACATGGAAATAACAGCACTATGCATACACAGCAATATGTAACAAAATCTAAAATAAAATAACCTTCAAAAGTAAAATCATCTCATATTACGAAACATTGAGCAATTCAGTAGTCTACTACGCCTTCCGATTTTCTTATTGTTAAGCTCTGTTTAATTGTTAATTAGAGGGTTTTGTTTAAATAAATTATTATTATTATTTAAAAAGAATGTATGGTACGTAATAACATATTGGGTTCATCTCTTACCACGTTTAGGAGTCCAAAAATACACGCAAGAATAGGTGGATAAATAATTCCAAGAATGGAGTAGGTACTTACGTGTGCCAAATTGCTTGGGGATGAGGCGGACGTAAGTAATGTAATTTTATTTAAACGTCATCATTATCATATTTCAAAACATTGTGCAATTAGGTAAGTGATTGTGATATCGGCGTATCATATCAACTTTGACCACAGGCTTTGACCATTGTAGCATGCGCGAGCTGACGACATTCTCCAAGGCGCATCATAATCACAAATCGAGACGTCACAGCTATTTTAATTTTGCAGTTAACATTGTAAATGTCGCTCAAAGAATATGTCGTAGAGTGATACGTCGCACTATGTATTGCGCTGCGTGCATCACACAGGGATGTTACGGAAGTAGTCATATACAATATCTAACAGAATAAGCGCAATTCCTAAAATTAGGTTTCAGATATTTTTATTTTTTATTTATTTATGTCATTGAGCAGTGATAGCCCTTACGGTTAAAAACCGGCCGAAAATCAGTGAGGACCGGGCTCGAATCCTGGCATGTACCAATTTATCACTAGCTCGACGGTCAAGGAAAACATCGTGAGGAAACCCGCAGGTCTCAGAATTAATTCTGAGACATGTGTAAATAGAACCGGTCCGGCGATGGGCTCACCACCTATCACGTTTAGGGGTCCAATGTATCTCGTGAAATGTGGGTATATCCAGTAATGGAATACCTCTGCCTACCCCCTCGGGGATGAAAGGCGCGAGATTTTTTTTATTTATTTCATAGCTTGTCACTTAATATGTTAATTTTTCCAAAAATGAATTAGCATATCTGAATTTAGTGTAACCTATGGAAATCGTACTATTATTGCTCTTTATTTAAGAAAATTGCTTAGACACAACTAAAGTACGAAGGCATCATATTTTTTTTATATTAATACCTATACTAATTGGGGTGTACGAATTGCGCTTATTCTGTTACGCGTTGTATATCTATGGAATTAAATATCTTTTTTCATAATATCCAGGTATATTGAAAAAGTTGTTATATTGAAATCTGGTTCAAATATTCACAATACATTTTATTAAATAATGAAGATATGTATAAAACTTTGGGCTACAACGTAGAATGCCAATGTTAGACTACAAACTATGTAATAGCCCAAAAGTGCGCGTTGAAATCTTTGACAAGATCGCAGATGGAGCTCTACCTGTTTAAATTTTTATATATTTCATAATCGCAAATCATTTATTGCATTTTACACTAGATACAATACACAAATGAAATAAAGTAAAATAAGTTTTTATAGCTTTAAGGGATCTCTTCTAATCAAACTTGGGACGGATGAAACTGAGAGATTAGAACTAAGGCAGACGGTCCAGTATAAAATAGTTATTGATATATGGTTTTAAATTATGTATAATGGCAGTTTAGTTGACTCTGTTGGTACTCCTGCCGTAGAATTCTCTTTTCCCTATTGGATCAGAGATTTGTTACATAATAATATGCCCCAGAACAATTTGATATATTTTCACTAACGACGTCCTTCCACATAAGGTGCAATATTCGCAAGTTTCATAATTCCGTAGAAACTATGAGCAATCAGTTTTTAAATATCTTCAATAACTAAAAAAGTTACACGGATACAAAGGTGAATAGTGACGTCATTATTAAGTAAATACGATTTCTTAACTATTGTTTTACCGAGCTTACTTTCTGGGAGCAGCATGGACTATAATATTCCCTCGGGAACGGGACTTAACCGGCTGAATCTATATTTAGAGAATTCGAGGCATGTTGAATTACTGCTTGAAGAAGAGTTATATTTTTAGGAGTAGGAGTACAGTACCCACAGAAATAAGACCTATGTATTTGTATCATCATCATCAACCCGTAACAGCCCACTGCTGAGCTAAGGGTCCTTCCTCACACATGAGGAAGTATGGGCTACAATCTCCCACGCGAGTCCACCGCGGATTGGGAGATGGTGTTAAGCTAGTGGCCACTTAATAGTCAGAATTTTTCAAGCCACCCAAGGGTAACTGATATGGCTTATCGACTTCCATTAGCGTAAACACAACGAAAACCGGGATACAATTTAACGTGCCCTTTTTTTATGTAATGTAAATACATATAAGGAAAATTGTACTTACGTTAGTGGCTGACTGAGCTTCTTAGTACCTTCGAAGACACTTTACGGCGTTGCACGATGTACGTCAACTTGTTCTAAAGGTGTGTCCAGACTTCAGAGTATATAACATAACAAGTTACAAAGCACGTTATATAACACTATTATTTTAACGTGGACAGGCTTGTTCAGGGTTACACTGCGTTAAAACAATAACACATTATATCAGTATAGAGGTGTTATATAACAAAAGTTAAACATGATACCTACATAGTGGAAACGCACCTGAAAAGTTAGATACAAATGAAACTTCTGAAGAAAGCTGGTTTGTAAATTGATGAAACATTATGAAGAAACTCCCAAGATAAAAAGAAAGTTAAGAGTAATGAGAAACCACCCAACAAACCTTCAACATTCATGATTGTAATTCTTCAAACCTAAGTCAAACCAGAATCAACATGTCCATACCTTGTTTTGTTATACAATGCGTCACAGAATAAGCGCAATTCCTCATACACATACATACATACATAATGCTCACGCCATTGTCCCACAGGGGTAGGCAGAGACGATGGATCGCCACTTTTCTCATACACCCCAATTAGTATACTAATAAATATAAAAAAAATGATACATTCGTACTTTAGTTTTGTCTAACAAGATTTCTTAAATAACGAACAATAATAGTTCGGTTTCCACAGGTATTCAGTCATGCTAATTCATTTATCGGCAAAATTTTACACAACAAAAATAGCTGAAAATGGAACAAATTAATTTCAGGAATTGCGCTTATTCTGTTACATATTGTATAAGTTTGTACCAGGCGAAGCTGAGACAGCAGAGTTTTCACAGATGACAATTCAGGTGCTATTCGTATCATGTGAATACGTGACCCTAGTGTACTCGGACGCTGGCATCGAATCAAAGAGGATTCGGGCGCTTCATTTCTCGTACGTGAATTATATTGCACACCATCCGAGCGAGCTAGTACCGGAAAACCCCAGCATAATTTAAATAATCTAAAGTAATAAGACCGTCTTGAGTTTAATTCCACCGACATGACCCTCGATTGTTATTAATTCGGTACGTAAATTTCAATTCAATTGAATTCTTGGTAATCTGCCTTCAGGATGTAGTCATTTAGTCACTTTACGTAAAGTTTTATTGTATTACTAGCAGCGCCCCGCGGTTTCACCCGCGTAGTTTCCGTTCTCGCTGAAATACGGGAATAAAATATAGGCTTTTTTACTCCCTGATAATGTCGCTTTAAATTGGTGAAAGAATGTTTAAAATCAGGTTTGTGGTTTAGGCCTGTTCCCGTGGGAAAATTATAGCCCATGTTACTCCCAGAAAAGTACGTTTTCCACTGGCAAAAATTTTTTTAAATCGGTAAAACCGGTAGTAGATATCGGAGCCATTCATTCCTCAATCCAGTTTATTCCCGTTCCCGTGGGAATTTCCAAAAATCCCTTTATAGTGGTTGCCTACGACATATAAGCCACCTACATACCATATTTCAAATAGCGGGTTCCCATTTCGACGTTGCCCGCGCGCATCCTGATTATTCCTGTTCCCGTGGGAATTTCTAAAAAATCCCTTCATAGCGGTTGGCTACGATATATGAGACACCTACACACCGTATTTCAAGTTTCTAGGTGTTATCGTTCCGGAATAGTACGTATTTCTCTTTTTACCCAGTTTTTAAATTTTCCCGTGGGAATGAGATATTTTTCTGGAATAAAAAGTACTCTAGATGTTGACCCGGGTACTCAGTTATCTGCATACCAAATTTCATCAAAATCCGTCCTGTAGTTTTTGAGTGATGCGTGCACAACCAGACAGACAGACAGACAGACAGACAGACAGACAAAAAATCCAAAAATTGGTGTTTCGGTATCTATATCGATAACCATATACACTACCATTAAAATTTTCAAAAAATATTTCATGTACAGACACGGCCCCGTTAGAGTTTTATTATATGTATAGATCATGTTCAGAATCAGAAACATTACATATTACAAACATTATTATATTCTTTTTATTTTTTTAAATTACTCAATGATATTTAGATAAAAATAATTTATAATTTTACTGTAATCATTTTAAAATACTTTGCGGGCACCCTACGGGGTGTTACATGTATTAGCACCGGCGGTTCTTAACTGATTAAGATTTATTGTAACCATGTGACATGCAAATAAATGAATTGAACATCTACGCTCGTTAGGAGAAATCTATATTTGATATTTCTAGAAGGTAAGTTACGGATATGATAGCATATCATCTAGCAAGATTAGCAGCTTTTATACACTTCCGTCACGACACCGTATACAGGTTATGTGAAGGTCAAATGGTTATAAATATTTTTGCTATAAGTACATATTATAATGTCATGGCATAAAATATATGAATAAGAAATTAGGGGACCGAATTCTCAAAAATATCGAAATGTTTTCTGAATATATGAATTGAATGTTTTTACTTTAGATACCGAACTATAGATTATAGAAGCACAAGAGATAAAATTATTTCTAGTCGACAGGACAACGTAAATAAATAAAAGTCAAATTACATAACAGATTTATTTTGAAAAAAAAAAATGGAATCATCATTTTCTCCTTTTACAAAATATCCCCACAAAATATTAATTTTATAGGTTACGTTTTTTTGTCAAGGCCGAATAAGAGAGTGGCATGTCCCCCTAAAATTATTTATATAACTTTAATAGGCTTTTCTCGCCGCTTCTTCCGCTTTTCGGAAAGAAAGGTACTTAATATGTATCTCAAAAGTCCAGATGCAAGCTATATCCCTGACAAATTACATCAATAACGGTTCAGCGGGTTAGCTGTGGGAAGGTCAAACAGACATAGTAACTTCGATTTATAATATTGAGACCCCCTTTTAATTCTAATTTTTTTTATTCTCCTATTTTTTTACATGAGGAACTTTCCATGAATTTGTTTTATCCATTGATGAAAGGAGGGATTATAATGTGTTACCAATCATATCCATTTCAATAAAAACTAAATTTTAAATCCTATTAAATTACTGCTGTTTTGTACAAAAATATCATTTAACATAATTATATGTTGCATAAACCTCTCCTCCATCAACCTAAGGCCAAGCGCAAACGACCGACGTTATGTAGGAAGTAGTCGAGAGGGGATAGTGTACGGAATCTACTTAAATTAGACTAGCAAAATAAATAAAAAAAACTTACATAAAATTGACCAAACCTCATATCTAGCAAACACTACACAAATTTACATACCTTAGGTTTTGTCTTTTTAGACAACAGTTGTGCTTACCTTCTGCACATAGCAAAATTTTTACTATTCCTAAATAGTACTAAGGGAAAGGGAAAGGGAAGGGAAGAGCAGTGATAGCCCGGACGGTTAAAGAGCCGGCCGAAAATCAGTGAGGCTCGGGTTCGAATCCTGGCATGTACCAATGAGTTTTTCAAAAACTTACGTACATATTTATCACTAGCTCGACGGTGAAGGAAAACATCGTGAGGAAACCCGCAGGTCTCAGAATTAATTCTGAGACATGTGTAAACAGACCCGGTCCGGCGATGGGCTCACCACCTATCACGTTTAGGGGTCCAATGTATCTCGTGAAATGTGGGTATATCCAGTAATGGAATACCTCTGCCTACCCCCTCGGGGATAAAAAAAGGCGTGAGATTATATTTATATTTATTTATACTAAGGGAAAAAAATCTACTTGAAATTGATATGTAAATTAAGACTTTCATAAATAAAGAAAAAATTATGAATTTGAACTCTTACATTGTATAACACTCTTACAAAGTAAGTAAAACGTACGTAAGAACTCCACATTATCCTAAATAAAAAAAAATAGTTTAATTAATCCCCTTGATCATATCCGCAATACCATCACCTTAGGGCAGGCTGGGCCCTACTATACACAATTCGTAATTATTTACATCGCCTAGACTCCAGCCGTTGGACGTTGTAATGTACAACTGTCAGTTATGTCAAACAATAGTCGTTAAGTTTTCCTAAATTGTTTAATGTTCCGCACAACTTTTTTCTTTTTTTCTTTCATAAGAACCTTCTCCTGACAATAACAAACACAACAAAAAAAGAATTATCGAAATTGGTCCAGCTGTTCACGCGTGATGCCGTGACCAAGGGAAATAGGGATACATTTTTACATATAAGAGATGTAGGAGTGGAACTACCTGCCGGCGTCTGTATTTCCGAGTTCATGTAACTCGTCAGCCTATAAGGCTCGAGTGAACAGGCATCTTTTGGTCTTTGCCTTCGAGCTAGACTGAGGTCAAGAGTCTCATAAAAAAAAACTGTCGGATTTCAGTATCTATTTATGTGTGTTCTTCTATTATATACCATAGTAGCTGTTTCCCGCGATTTCGAATTCCCTTGGGAAAATTATAGCTCAAATTACTCCCAGAAAAGTAAGCATCCTATTAGTGAAAGATTTTTAAAATTGGTCCAGTAGTTTCGGGGCCTATTAACAACCAACAAACAACTCGTTTATTCTTAATAGTAGGTAATTTTTATTTGATTCGTTCATGATAAAATTATTATCTGCACGCCATCCTGTGTGGCAGAGTATGTTTTGCACTTCTCTTAGGTTAAGATCCTATATTGTATCATATTTTGGCAAATAAATGACTTCTTCATACAATGTTGTCTAGTAGAGATCGCTAAAAGTGATAAGACCGCCCATTGTACATTAATTAATGTTTATATACATACTATATTGTTTTGGTGTATAATAAAGAGTTACTGTATGGTATTGTATACAAATAAAAAAAAACTGTCTTTTTTATAATATTAGTGTAGACATAACTTATTATATTAAACTGTCTTAAACAGTTTAAATTGTCTTACTATTGTCGACCGTCTGCGTTAAGCCTAAACTATCAATCAACCACGTCAAAAAACCCACTGAAAGTAGGTAAAGACAACATCCAGTGATTACGAGAAAAATCCGCCAAAATCCAGAAAAATCCAGTTTTACCGGACAGCTTAATCAGTTTTCTCCAGCAGTTTCCTGACTAGTCTCCAGTCTTCCATGATGTCGGCATCTGGGAGCATGTAGACCACGTAGGGTGGGGACACTGTGATCTGCCTCTTCCGCTTCCTCTTGCCCCACTCTGCCCCAGTGGACCACAGGTCCTGGGTTTGCTGATCTTCTTCTAGTTTCCTTATCTTCTCGAGCAGTTCTTCTCTGAGGAGTTCGTAGGCTAGCCATTTTTCACTCTGTGGACAATGGAAAGGACATTGAAAAAATAACATTTGGTTTATAAAGTAAAACTTCATTGGATTCACAACCGATCAATATCAATGATTTCAATGTTTGATTAACTTTCGATTTATGAAATCTACGAGTTTTCGATTTAATTCGAGTATACAAAAAGTGTCTTAATATATATTTTTTCAAGATGCAAACTCCTTTCTTAGTTACGTTCATCCGGAAACTAGAAAAATCCAGGAATTAAATTAAAAAGAATTTGTTCAACAGTAGACGTCTTCTGTTCACATTTTTTTTTCTTTTACTGTGGCCTTTAACCTTTAATGTGAAGAGATAGGTAATAAAAAAAATAAATTAGAAAATAATGTTGTGAAGATGACTGCCCTGCAGGTCGATGTTTAGAAAAATATTGAGCAACTTTTCGGACAAGGTACAGGTAATGCAGGTATGAATTACGAGTAAAGCATTACTTTAAAATAATAATAAAAATCAGTTCATTAAAATTCATAATTTTCCTTAAGTTTGCCGTATGTCATTTCTTTCCAGAATTAGATTCTTATTAGCGACACTATCGAATGGTGTAATAATACAGGGTGTGTGCTTTTATTTTCAAAACGCAACGTGTTCGTTTCCTGGCTAGGACTATTGATTTTTCAAAAATCCAAAGATGCAGTTTTAGTTTTCCTCAAAATCGAGCCCGAGAGTCCTTTGAGTACTTATTAGCGACACTATCGAATGGTGTAATAATACAGGGTGTGTGTTTTTTTTCAAGCTGCAACGTGTTCGATTCCTGGCTAGGACTATTGATTTTTGAAAAATCCAAAGTTGCAGTTTTAGTTTTCCTTAAAATAGGGCCCGAGAGTCCTTTGAGTACTTTTCGTTATTCCTCATAGTTTCTGATTTAGATATCCACGCCCACTTGAAAAATTCATCCTGTATAACTAACCCTAAGATTGTTGTTTTGAGACGAGAAACGCCCCTATCGATTCGCACGACTAATCTCCAAAAAGAAAATGTACTTTTGCTGTGCCAATCAGGGTCCATAATGAGCCGTTACCATTAAGGATATCTGTAGTTCATAATTCGGTGTAATAAAATTATTGAGTACTAGCTATTCCGCCTGGTTTCACCCGCATTGTTGCCGTTTCTATGGGAATACGGAAATAAAATATAGCCTATGTTACTCAGTGACAATGTAGCTTTTCATAGACGTAAGAATTTTTGAAATCGGTCCCGTCCCGTAGTTTTTGAGTTTATTTGTTACAAAAATAGGTACAAATCTTTCCTCTTTATAAAATTAGTGTAGATTGAGTACATGAAAACACAGCTACCAAATGTTTCCAACCTGCATCTGTCTCGTCCTATCCACCTTCAATCCTTTGTGCTTCCCCTTAGGGTTTATTTATATCGTCAGGTAACCAAGGGCAAGTACTTCAGGTAGGTGCGCAATAACACACGGTAAGCGCCCTTATTCCGGTTCAGTAACTTCACATTTTGCTTACACGGATGTCTGACTGTGCAAAGATGATTTCATTTTGAATAGTTTTTATTAGCTTTTTAGGGGTGACACTAACATCATATCGGGGTGTATTGGTAAAGACAATTTTACATTGTACATTTTTATGCGACTGCACCAAAACGAGGGGTTCTTAGGTGTACGTATAGATAGGCTCACACTTCACGATATATTCTTTGGACCCCTAAACGTGATAGATGGTGAGCCCGTCGCCGGACCGGATCTGTTACACATGCCTCAGAATTAATTTTAGGACCTGCGGATTTCCTCACGATGTTTTCCTTCACCGCCGAGCTAGAGATAAATATGTTTGTACATATATATGTAAGTGTATGTGAGTCTATTTCTGTAGCCCATTCTGTAAGCATAAACAGTTTGACGGATTTTTATTTGCAGGTGTAGCTAGATTAGTTTTCATCTTCGGAGTGTCAAAGGCAACTTTTTTAACGGACATATTATATTAATAAATGCATAAAATATTATGTAATCTATATAAATAAAAATGAATTGATGTTCGTTAGTCTGATTAAAACTCCAGAACGGCTGGACAGATTTTGATGAAACTTTTTGTGTGGGTTAGAGTGGGTCCAGGGATGGTTTATACGGTGGCAGAACGACGTCTGCCCAGGCCACTAGTATATAATATAAAGGATTTTTTGAACCAACATAATAATAAATCCCAATCCACAGTGGGCTCGCGTGGGAGATTATAGCCCCGACTTCCTCATGTGTAAGGAAATACCCTTAGCTCTGCAGTGGGCTGTTACGGGTTCTTGACTATCGAATAATAAATTGCCTATATTACCAACAATTAAACCTACTTGCTTGTTCTGTAGAGATCATAAAAAGATTAAACTTAAAGAATAGTGCGGCTTACATTCCAAATTCCTTTCAGGGTCTTTTGAACACGGTTAACGTAGGTACTTGTTTATTATTGCATTTATACGAAACAGGAATGAAATGAAAATTATATACAATATGCATACGCATAAATAAACAATACCGTTAGCCCTTGATCATTTCCCCTCAATTCTAAACAAAGTACTGATCGTAGTCCACGAGTCTTCACTACATTGTGAGTTTACTTACGATGCCAATTCGGATAAAATAATTTATCACTAGCTCGACGGTGAAGCAAAACATCGTGAGGAAACCCGCAAGGTCTCAGAATTAATTCTGAGACATGTGTAAACAGACCCGGTCCGGTGATGGGCTCACCGCCTATCACGTTTAGGGGTCCAATATATCTCGTGAAATGTGGGTATATCCAGTAATGGAATACCTCTGCCTACCCCCTCGGGGATAAAAGGCGTGAGATTATATTTTAAAATAAAGAAAATAATTTAATCATTAATGCATATTATCCGTAATTTGTGTTAAGAATCAGTTTATCCATTGCCACCTTTTGTCGGCAACGGTCGGATAACAAAGACCAAATAACTCTAAAGCCACTAAAGTTAACGTTAAAATACCTTTACAAAACCAATACATATAGATGCTGACATCCAGCGGAATCATGTCATTATGCGAGCGATATTAAACGAGAGCTCCCTACGTGCACGTCTCCGGTGCGCGAGCGCATCGCACAACATGGCGGCCGCGTCGTTTCCGGGAAACGCGTGCGCCGAGGTCGCGCGGCCGTGTGCCGTCGCCATCTTGTAATCGCTTACGAATGAAATAGCTAGCTTCGCAGTAATACTTTACCGGGATTTAAGAAAGGTAAGGGTGTCAGGTACAGACATTCGTCATCGTAACACCAAATATATTTTTGCCAAAGATCTTATATTTTTTTGTTAAATTAAGCAATAGAGACCATATTTTAATGTAAATGATGATATTGAAACTTGTGAATAATGTACTAGATATTACAAAAAAATATATGATGTAAATAAAATAGATAGGCGTGTATTTTTAAGTTGCATAATGCTTATTGTAAATAAATAAAACAATAATATTTTAAGAAGTTTAACATTTACGAGTCATGAAAAGTATTGCATTTTACACATAGTAATGTTTATTTATATTTTGCAAAGGTTGCTAACCGTTGTATTTATAAGAAATAATTTATTTAGATTTGATAAGCGTAGAATATAATTTAATCGACATTACGCAGATTATGGAACGCGAAGACTTGAGAATTGTACACAGAACAGAATTGTAACTTGGACGAGAGTATAATCGTACTAATTTTACTACCAAAGAGTTTGGAAGAAAATCATTCTCTTTTAAACGTCTTTATTTACTACCATTTACAGAATTCCTCTCGGAAGGTATATTTAATTGTTGATTGAAATTTTTACCTTATTAAATGGATACACAATAGATTTTTAATTGTGTCTCGGTTCCAATTGGAAACAGCGGTTCTTAACTGATATACAAATATTACATACATACATACATAATCTCACGCCTATTTCCCATTGGGGTAGGCAGAGACCACAGACCGCCACTTGCTACGAACCTGGCAGATCTCACGCGCTTCCTCCACATCCATCAAACGACTCATGCATGCTCGTCGGTTTCGGGTACTCTTTATCTGGCTTTTCTTCAACACATCGCCGATCTGGTCGATGTAGATACGCCTAGGTCGTCCTCTACCGACTCGCCCATTCACAACACCCTTGTATATTTGTCTCGTTAGACGACTTTCATTCATCCGCTCAATGTGACCAAACCACCTGAGCATTCCTCTTTCAATCCTAGTCACTATATCATCTTTCAAGCCGCAACGCTCTCGGATCACACTATTTTTCACTCTATCTATCAATCTTACTCCACTAATGCTTCTTAATGAACGCATTTCGACTGCATTTATTCTACTTTCATGCTTCTTCTGCCATACCCAACACTCACTGCCATACATCAACGTAGGTACTAACACACCATCATGAACAGCCAGACGTGCTTTATTTGTCACATTCTGGCTCTTCATAAAGGAGTGCAAAGCTCCGTTAATCATGTTCCCTGCATTCACCCTCCTTTCAATATCACTGTCACACTTTCCGTCTCTTGTAAACTTACTTCCCAAATAAACAAACTCTGACACTTGTTCTACTTTCTCGCCATCAATCATAATATCACATTCAGACATGTCCCTATCTTTCTCCAGAACCATTACCTTCGTCTTGCTTACATTCACTTTCATGCCTTTCTTCTTAAAAGCCTCATTCACAAGAGTTACAGTGTCCTGCAACTTACACGCCGATGGTTCAAGTATTACTTGATCATCGGCGTATAACAGGCATTTGACACGTACCTCTCCCATTCGTACTCCACAATCTCGCTCTTTCAAATCTGTCAAACAGCTATCCATGAAAAGGTTGAAAAGCCACGGCGATGCTACACAACCCTGTCTAACACCCACAGAGATGTCAAACCAGTCCGTGTAGGCGCCATTAATTCTGACACAGGCTCTAGAATCCCTATAGAGGGATTTCAGACCCTGTATCAAAATAGGGTTCAACCCATGCATGGCCAGTGTTGACCATAGCTCATTCCTTCTCACTCTATCGTAAGCTTTTTCTAGGTCTATAAAGGCGCAGAATATTTTTTGGTCTTTTGCCAAAAATTTCTCAGTGACGCACCGTAAGGAAAAGACTTGATCCATGCATCCCATCCCCCTTCTAAAGCCTGCCTGAACATCCCATATCCTCTCATTCGTTTCACTCACGACCCTATCAATCAATATCCTCGCATATAGTTTACCGACCACACTTAAGAGACTAATGCCACGATAGTTCTTACAGTCCTGTTGCGACCCCTTTCCTTTATATAGTGGTACAATTACCGCCTTAGTCCAGTCATCTGGTACTCGGCCATGTTCCAAACACAGGTTAAAGAGTCTTTGCAGCAGGCCTGTTACCAACGTGTCACCAGCCCTTAACATTTCTACCGTCACGCTATCATATCCTGCAGCTTTACCTAGTTTCATACTTTTTAGCGCTTCCACAATCTCTTTCATACTTATTTCGAAATCTTCCGGTGGAATTGATATCTCACAAATTTCACTCTCATGCTCATCCTCTTGCTTTTCAAACAGACTTTCAAAGTATCTTTTCCACCGCTCTAGTACATGCCGTTCTTCAATCATAGGTTCACCACTTTCATCACGTATTACACTCAGAGAAGATTTTGTGGATTGCCCCTGCGCTTTCCTTACAAGTTTCCAAAATAACTTTATGTTAAATTCGAAAACTAGAGCAGAATTTTTGATCCAACTTATTATTCTTCTCTTCTTTCTTTCTCGCCACGCACTCTTTAACTTTCTTTTTAAACTCTGCATACCGCTCTTTTGTTCTTTTTACATTCTCCCTATTTTGTTCACAATCATACACTCTGCAGTCGGCTTTCACCGCCAACAAGTCCAGCCATGCTTTCTTCTTATCATCTACTACACTTTTCGTCTCCCAATCCCACCAGATACAGAGGAATTATTATTAATTATATTGTATTTTTGTATGTTTGAATCTTTGTCACGAATAAACTCAAAAAGTACTGGACCTATTTTAAAAATTCTTTCATCAAAGAAAGCTTCTTTTTTCCATTGGTGAAAGAATTTTAAAATCGGTTCAGTAGTTTTTGAGTTTATTCGTAACAAACATATAAAAATACTAATCTTTCCTCTTTATAATATTAGTATAGAAGTATAGATGAATGGAAGCAGCTATGCACAGCTTCAAATGTTATTTTAGTGTTGCTTATGTCGGCCCGAGCAATTTATTATTACGACTGCAGTTAACTGTGTCGTATCACGCTAACTGCTCCAGTCGCCACGTTGAAAGTCACTAACTTAGGTTTATGTTGCTAAGTAAATGTTTTCTGTCGGTAATCCATGAAAATTTATAAAAATGGCTTGGCCAAAGCTATTATTGGTTTATTACAATAGGATATATGTAAAAACTGAACCTTACTAGAACAGGGTTAATGAAAGGAAATTTCCAGTTTCGGGTTAATATATTGTGTGTATTGTCTCAGAATTAATTAGACCCGGTCCGGCGATGGGCTCACCACCTATCACGTTTAGGGGGTCCAATGTATCTCATGAAATGTGGGTATATCCAGTAATGGAATACCTCTGCCTACCCCTTCGGGGATAAAAGGCGTGAGATTATATATTATTATATTAGTAAATGTCCTCTGCCGGTAATCCATGAAAATGTATAAAAATGTTCGGAGCGCACAGTGATTTCACCGATTACAGGACATGGAATTAGGTAAATTCCAGTGACAGAATATAAATAATATATAATTAATAACAATTATAAATTGCGGTTAAGCAAAGTTGCGTGCGATCAGTCAGTGAATGGGTGACCGCCTAGTGGCATTTATATCACGAGCGCTTCGTCGTTAAGTCGTTAAGCATTGTCAGATACCCTTGGGTGGCTTGAAAAATTCTGACTGTTAGTGGCCACTAGCCACCACCACCACCACCATCTCTCAATCCGCGGTGGGCTCGCGTGGGAGATTATAGCCCATACTTCCTCATGTGTGAGGAAAGACCCTTAGCTCAGCAGTGGGCTGTTACGGGTTGATGATGATGATAAATTTTGGGGCACAATTCACATACGTTTATTGAGTCCCAAACTAGGCAGAGCCTGTACTATGGGTATTAAACAACTGATAAACATACTTAAATTAATAATAAACCCCCAGACACGAAGCCAATAGATATGTTCCGTACACAAATCTTGGCCCCGAGCGGGGATCGAACCCGCGACCTCCGACTCAGAAGGCAGGACCTCTACCAACTGAGCCAACAGTCCCGTCAATTTTATTACTTATTATGATATTAGCTTAATCAATATTTAAATTAAAGACAAAAAGTAATAGGTTTGAAATTACATCATCATCAATCTACAGCAGTTAATTGCTGGACAAATGTTTCTCAAGAGCCTCTATCTCTTCTCATTCAGTTTTTCTCTTCCCTACGAATCAAACCATGGCGTCTTAAGTTACTTTTCACACCACATGCTCGACAAAGCCGGATTATATATCATATAAACGTCACCGAAAGCAAGACATTATATCCCTTGGCTTAAGCCGGGTTATAATGTTGTATGGAATTTCATTATAACCCTAGGTCAATAATGTAATTTTCACTTTTCATAATCCTTATTGCTATGACAATAAAGTCTAATTTCGTTAAGCAAAATGTGGTGCACCCGCCGGCGGTCGTGGCCAACTCGATTTTTGAAAACCGAAGCCGCGACCAACTAGATTTGCACGATCTTCATTTGTTAAATCAAGTAGGTCACGCCGGCAGAAACAAGTTGTTGTATCCATTTTATAGCTTTAACATTTCAAAAAGAATATCGAAAATGTCGAGTGATGAAAGTACTTTGACTACAGTCTATTAAACTAGATGCCATTGGCATTGTCAACAATCTACTACCATGCAATTGCATTTTATTGTCTCGCATAAGGTGAGAAAAGTAGAGTAGGTATATAACTCCGGAATAAAACTGTTTTTGTCTTGGGCGCTTAAATCCCTCACTAAACTCAGGACTCGGTCTTAATTCCCGAGCTGCGCTCGGGAGTAAAACTGGGAGTCCTTCGTTACGTTCAGGATTCAATGTCGCGCCCGTGACATAAAACAGTGCTTTATTCCCTTGGTGTATAATCTACTATTCTGTTTTGGACTTCTGAAGACGCCTAGGATACTTTTGAATGAGACAATAATAATATATCAACTACATACTTATTATAAATACCTCTATTATAATGTACATACGAGCGGCGTTGCCTGCGTTGTGGGAATTTCCAAAAACTGTTTCTCAGTGAGTCATTTCAAATTGAAGCTGATTTGGTAAGGAAAGGAAAGGAAAGTTAGTCAAAACATTTCTCTTTAGAATATAATAATAAATTTGTTTCTACAGCGAAAGTAAACTTCTACACAAAGAGATTAAAATATAATAGGACATAGAGGGGGCATTGGGAATATTTTCATACAAAACTTTGAAGCATGTTTGAAGCTCAAGCGTCATGTCAGTTAGTATGAAGGCGAGATGTCATTCTGTCGAAATTGTACTAGACTTATTCCACTTGGAATAACTTTTGGCTTCAAATTTTCCTCGCCTTGTCCCCTCTATGCCCTATTATATTATAATCTCTTTGCTTCTACACTAATATTATAAAGAGGAAAGATTTGTATTTTCTTATGTTTGTAACGATAACGGACCCGTTTTAAAAATTATTTCGCTAATGGAAAGCTATAATATGCCTGAGTAACAAAGGCTATATTTTATCCCCACATTCCCACAGGAACGGGAACTGCGGGAAATCGCGCCGAATAGCTAGAATAACACAAAAACACAAAGATAAGTACCTATGCAGAGAACATACATAGATATAGCCTTTGTTTCCTTTGAAACAAACAAAAATGGTGAGGCACTTCTCACACTTGGTTATTAAGTTTTAAGCTATGCAGTTCTAAACCTATTCTCAATATTAAATAATAATAAACAGATACTATACGGGTGATTTTTTTTTACCGTCTGGAAAAAATATGACGTATAAGGTATCTAGAGCCGAAGTTATACACGAGATTAATTGTTAAATATAGTCATGTTTAATGCAATTTACAAAATTAAAAACTACGCACAGTACCGCAGCTGGCGGTTGTAGGTAGATTGCGCATAAATGGAAGCTACGAGCCTGTTTCTTTTTAAAATACCATTTAAAATATTTCAGTGTGTATTATTGACTACAATTGAGTAATGTATATTAGTTTAAGTAAGAAAACAAATGTTTGGGAAAAAATTTTTTTTTAAAGTTACATTACCAAATGAATCTATTCGTTGAGTAGTTTTAAAGATTTAAGCATACATAGGGATATAGGGACAGAGACCTTACCTTACCTACCACACCACACTTACCTATCACACCACATTTTTTTTCCAGACGGTAAAAAAAGTCACCCTGTATAAATATTATATTTCTCAAAATCATTTGTTGGCTGAAGGTAAACAAGTTTTTAGGTTTTCTATGTTTCAAAGATTTCATAAGCTTGTGGTATTTCTATAAAAAATATATTTATATACTAGCTGCACCTAGCGGTTTCCCCTGTTTAAAAAAACAGCCCATGTCACTGGGATAGTGCAACTTTCTATCTTCGAAAGAACTTTCCGAATCGGATCCAGTAGTTAAAGAGATTACCTCCTAAAACATAGAAACAACTTTAACTCTATATAATATGACTAGATATACCTACAGATGATTTGAGCTGTATGTGCTACAGAGAATTGAACCCGCGACCTCTGATTAAGGACAACCAAATGAGCCAGCCGTCCCGTCAAATGTAACATCACTACATAGTATAAAACAAAGTCGCTTTCTGTGTCCCTATATCCCTATGTCTCTATGTATGCTTAAATCTTTAAAACTTTTGTTTTATTTTGATGCGGTTTTTTAATAGATACAGTGATTCAAGAGGAAGGTTTTAGTATTAGCATTGCCCCGTGCGAAGCCGGGGCGGGTCGCCTATAGAACAGAAAAAAACCGACTTCAACTTATACGGTTTTCTCACGGATGTCATTGTCAGAACTGGACCAAATTATAACACAGAATTCTAAAGAGTAAAAAACCGTCTTCAACTTATACGGTTTTCTTTAGCTCCGTGCAAACCAAATGGGTCTAAGACAGCGACCACTGCTACATGTACCATTTGCTCGTACTAATGTAAGACAAAACACCTTCTTGCTGCTCGCTGCTAAAAGTTTCAATGAGTTCTCGATTGAATATGACATTGATCTATTCTGTACCGGTACCTACATCTTTTGTTAGAAGAGCATTAACATCATACTTGTTAGAAGTGTTGTAGAATAGCGGACCGTGGGACCCCAGCTTAAAGCTGGGGTCCCACGGTCCGCTATTCTACGGATCAGCTACACTCAGCCGACGAGCACGGACGGCGACGCACCGCAGGCAGGGCCGGTCCAACGGTGCGTGTCGGTGTGTGTAGATGATTTTATGTTGTCATAATGCAAAGCGAAAGAAAGAGAGAGAAGAGCGCACCTTTGAAGTTACCGACTCACGATGGATACGGGCGCACCGCCACAGACGTTCTGTGCTATCACGGACGAGGCCGGTCCCACGGTGCGTCGTGCGAGCTGGTCTGCGTGCATCCGCGATTTTACGGACCGTGGGACCCAAGCTTTAGAAGAGCACTAATAACAGACTTGTCAAACCCAGACTGCTCACCTAATTAAGTTTGTAGTTTTTTTTTTTATTATTAACGTAGGTAGTTGAGTTTATTGAACTTATATTCCAACAATCTTAATAGGTAGGTACCTAGTAGGTAGTTAGTTTTGATAGCTATATGTGGAGACTTGTTGTCAGCAACTAGAGTACTCAGTTTTTGAATTTATTGTCATGTAAGTCTGTAAGTCTACCCAAAATTAATAAAATAAAATAATAAAATATAAAATAAATTCTCACGGATGTCATTGTCAGAACTGGACCAAATTATAACACAGAACTCTAAAGAGTAAAAAACCGACTTCAACAAATTACAATTACAAAAAAATACAGTCACATTGAGAACGTCTTCCTTTCTTAAAGTCGGTTAAAAAAAGAATCATCGAAATCGGTTGGCGTGATCAATATCACAACAAATGGTCGAATAACTCAATAGTTATTCGACCAAGAAGAATTTCCAAAATCGGTTCACCCAGTCGAAAGTTCTGAGGTTTAAACATAAAAAAAAATAGTTGAATTGATAATCTCCTCCTTTTTGAACTCGGTTAAAAATTAAATGGGACCACACGGGAAGCAACAGCTTTCAAATAAAAAAAGAATCATCCAAATCGGAAATTTTATCCAGTCGAAAGTTCTGAGTTAAGAAACAAACAAAAAATCTAATTAAGAACCTCCTTTTCAGAAGTCGGTTGAAATACTTTTGATTACAGATTATACTGTCAAGGTTTTCCTTTTGGTATTTCCGCTGCATCGATGTTATGAGTAATGCGTGACTCATCGGTATAACACTTGGGTTTACCTAACCGGGTGAATCTAGTAATATCCGGTTCGGTGATTCACAGGCTCGCTTTAGGGAGCGGATGTATCAGATGCGTCTCAATTCTATAGTTTATATGATAATAGCTTTTGTTCGCGAATTCACCCGCTTGCTGCTAAAAGTAGCCTATATGTTATTTAGTTATTTTTCTTATTTAACTTCATGTATATATATAGTGAAATACGTACATAATAAATGTTCTGTACCCTTGCAACGTTTAGCGTAAACAGATAGAAGTAAGAACAGATATGATAATAATAACATATAATTAATTTATATATTAAGACCTATTGTATTAGGTCAACGTTACATCCTCACTTTTACATTTTATTTATAGATGACCCAAAATAATAAAAATATAAAATTAGTAATACATATTAATAATAAAAATAAATTGTGGGACACAATTTACACATCGGTATTCAGTCCTAAACTAGGCAGAGCCTGTACTATGGGTACTAAAGAACTGATAAACATACTTAAATCAATATTAAACACCCAGACACGAAGATAAATAAAAAACATCTTCCAAAACACAACTTGTTGCGTTGCTCATGTGACAATAATAATGCAAAAACATTTCAATATATCTTTAATTTAGACCTTACGACGAATTTAAAAGCGCACCATAATAATAAATGGTCAGTGATTTAATCCTACTCATATTAATCCTACTCATATTATTTGCGAAAGTGTGTAATTTAGTTTATCTTTATTTCATTCAGCAACAGAGCAACGGATCGATGTGATTTTTTGCATATTATGTAGTTGGATGAACGGCAAGTGACATACGAGTATGCTACTTTTTACCGTGAAAAGCGGACGAAGTCGTCGGCTAGTGCTTGTAGACAATAAATTGTCTGTTTTCAGCTAACTAAAAAGAAAGATCCTCCCGGCCCTCGAATTTGTGTTTGAGTTATGTAACAGCGTGGTCCTGCGACGAGCTCTCCACTTTTTGCGTTTAGGGGTGCGAAAGATACACTATACACTGGCAAAGATAGAGTTAGAAGAGCAGTGATAGCCTTACGGTTAAAGAGCCTGCTTCACATGATGATAATCAGTGAGGCTCGGGTTTGAATCCTGGCATGTACCAACGAATTTTCAAAACTGACGTACACATTTATCAATAGCTTGACGGTGAAGAAAAATATCGTGAGGAAACCCGCAGGACCCAGAATTAATTCTGAGACATGTGTAAAAGACCCGGTGCGGCGATGCGCTCACCTCTTATCACGTTTAGGGGTCTAAAGAATATCTCGTGAAAAGTGGGTATATCCAGATATGGAATACCTTGGCCTACCCCCTCGGGGATAAAAGGCGTGAGACTATTATGATTAAGATAGAGTTCTTTTAGAGATCGAATACCTCTGCAGACCCCCTCGGGGATAAAGCGTGATAATATATTCATATTATTAGAAGCTGCATGCATAGATGTAGAATACCCCATTACTCGCGTTTTTGGTGCTATAAAATCAGGTGGTATATAGATTATTGCCTATTGACCTTTGACCCCGTAGCTCGTAGATGTTTCGTAGCCATCTCAGTGCTACGAAAATAATTAGAATATATTATTTAAAAAACCATTATTATTATTATTATCTAGTTACCCAATATTGTTTATATTTACAAATGATTATTACATAAATAGATCTTATCAAACTAAAGATTTTAATATTAACCATTTATAACAGACTGTTTCTTATATTTTGAAATTGATATATAAATTGTGGTAAATATAGCAAAATATATTAATATGCAAATATATTACAGGTACATGCAACGTCGTAGCACTTTCGTAGCACCAGTTGCTACGTTTTTTCTCTTCTATTATTGTCTATGACGCATTCGTGTAAATAAGTAGACTCGTACGTAGTATGAATAGTTACTATTGTAAAATCTTCCTATTTAATTTAAAAACTGGATTGTAATGTCTGCACAATTCATTTTTAAATTCATTTTCTAAGAATCACTACATCGTATAAAACAAACTCGCTTCCCGCTTTCTGTCTGTCCATATGTATGCTTAGATCTTTAAAAGTACGCAAACAGATTTTGATGCGTTTTTTTTTAATAGTTATAGTGATTCAAGACGTAGGTTTTAGTATCATCATTGCACCCGGGGCGGGTCGCTAGTTATATTTATAATGCAATTTGTTCTTAATATCAATCTACTTTAAGTATTATACTTAAATTGGCAATATTGGCATCAATGTACTAAATAAATTTAAAAAGAAATTGCCTGAAGTACGATATACACTACATAATCTTACGCTTTCACGGGTTAGCAGAGATATTCCATTTCTGAAAGAACTCACTTTTATCCAGTGAAATTTTCGGTACCCTAAGCGCTACAGGTGTTGAGCCCATAGCCGGACCTGTGCTGTTACACATGACTCAGAATCAATTATTTTTCCTAATGACGCGACTGTTTCCTTCACCGTTAAGCTAGTGATAAATATGGACGTAAGTTTTTGCATACTGGTACTTACATGATAAACAAACTCAAATCTAAGTTATTGGATGCTTTATTGTAAATGTAAAATGAAAGTCACAGTTTAATGTTGTTAAATGTGGTTAAGGGTAGATAAGTGGTGTTTTTGTCATATGGTAGTTAGGTACACAACAATATTACATGAGTGAAACCGTCGCCAACAAACTGTAGTGCAGTTTGGCGATACTTAGTTATAAGGATAATTGTTGTATTCTGTGGAAAATAAAAAAATAAATAAATATGATAATATTTAAGTAATAGTACATTATGATATAAGTGCGGTAGGTTGAAAATTACAGCCGAGGCGATATTGCTAGCCCGAGCCGTAGGCGAGGGTTACAAGTAAGCAGAGGCTGTAATTGTCAAAGCGCACGTATGTCATACGACGTTTTATAACACATTTGCGAGGAAATAAAATAAAACTCCGACTATGGTAAACGAATAAAAACAATACAGCGTTAAGAAAAAGCGCGCGGCGCGCATCATCATTTTTTTTTTAGGAAAAGGCACAAAAAACAGCCAGTACTTATTACTAATAAAGTAAAATAATATTTTTGTGTTTTTGTTACAGATTGGTTGTAATTTACTGTCAAAATTAATTAAATTAAATAATTATGTACATAAATATTTCTTTAATATATTTTATTTCCCAAAGTTAATTTTAATCATAAAATGTTGACAACTTTTTTGACATAAAAACTCTTTGCTGAGATTTTAAAAAGTACCGTTCGTTTTAAGACGGAGCATCTTGATAAGCCGTGCGTTTTACTTTACACTTACCGCACTTGGGCGTAATGAGATAGGTAACGATATTAAAATTGGTGAAATGAGACACCTTTTACGAGCAAATGTGTTATAAAATATATTATTCTACATGCCCCGATCCGGATAGGGCTACAACTAACTTTTATATTTTTGATTATATGTATTAAGGTATTATGATATTGTCTTTTTAAATTGACAAATATTTAAATTTAAAGGGTAGATCAAATCAATAATGAACATGAAACTATTTTTTGCATAGATTTTTTTTTTCGGGAAGTTTACTCCATACATGCTGAAGCGGTGGAGTTGAAATGACGTTCAATAAGTGGACTTGTTAGTCCCTACTTCGAATAAAACATATTGACTTTGACTTTGAATTATGTTTATATCAATAATTATATTGTTTTTGGTGTACAATAAAGAGTTAAGGAAACCTGCAGGTCTCAGAATTAATTCTGAGGTATGTATAAAAGACCCGGTCCGGTGATGGGCTCACTGCCTATTATGTTTAGCGGTCGAATATTCTCGTGAAAAGTGGACTCCAGAAATAGAATACCTCTGAGTACGCCCTCGGGGATAAAAGGCGTGAGATAATAATATTACTTTTATTATTTCATCATCATCATCAGGCTACATCTGTCCACTGCTGGACATAGGCCTCCCCTAACGAGCGCCTTAGCGCCCTGTCTTCAGCTCGACGCATCCAGCATCTGCCTGCAGTCTTTCTCAGATCGTCATCCCATCTGGACTTTTATTGTTTAATAAAGAGTTATTGTATTGTAATGACGCACCAGACAACATGATCTGCGTCAGTATAGTGTAGGCGGGATCGATCGGCGGACTGCGCATGTCCGTGACGCGCGCTGCAGATGTCCGTACATAGCGTACATAACGGCCCTGGCCTATTTACCGGCGTTTACGGCACTACGGCTATGTACTTTGTAAGCGGCTTCAAAAGAGTTTGTATGTATTCAAGGTTTACCGCATATGTAACAAAATAAGCGCAATTCCTGAAATTAGTTTGTTCAGTATCGACTACTTATTCGATTTCAGCTATTTTTAATGTGTTTAATTTTTAAAAATGAAGTAGCGTAGCTGAATTTAGTGCTTTCTATGGAAATCGTGGTATTATTAATCGATATTTAAGAAAATTGGTTAGACACAACTGAAGTTCGATGGCATCATATTTTTTTATATTAATACTAGCGACCCGCCCGGCTTTGCACGGGTGCAATGCTAACACTAAAACCTTTCTCTTGAATCACAATTAATAATTAATTATTAAAAAAACCGCATCAAAGTAGTTTTAAAGATTTAAGCAACATAGGGACATAGGGATATAGGGACAGAGAAAGCGGCTTTGTTTTATACTATGTAGTGATACTTTGGGGTGTATCTATGAGGAATTACGCTTTTTCTGTTACGCGTTGTATAAAGACTAGCTGACCCGACAGACGTTGTCCTGTACACAGTTATGTAAAACGCCCTAAGGTAACATTAGAAAAGTTAAAATGGTCGTTAAGTTTTCCCAAATGTTTTAATGTTCCACGATACTTTCTTAATTTTTTCTTTTATAAGAACCTTCTGCTGACAATAAAATAATGATGCCGTGGCCAAGGGAAATAGGGATTCATTTTCATATAATAATAATTTTATTTCAGACAAGACAATATAAGTATATAGATTTATCAAAGAAGTAGGTAAGGGCCCTAATCTCTCTCACGAGCCCACCGCGGATTGCGAGATGGGTTGTTACGGGTTGATGATGAATGAATGAAATATAGCTAATAGTAACAGTTTACACCTCAATCTGCATAAAACCAACACGTAAGAAGCTATTTATTTATTTTATTATTTATTTATATTATATAAAGCTCGACTACCACTAACTCACTCACTCACTCACTGATTGACATAATTGTTCTCCCAGAAGGAGTCGTTTTGGAGTCAAGTCATGTAGGGGAAAAGTGTGCAAAGTGGCGGGGTGACCCCAGGAAAATTGCGACTTTTCAAAAAAACAAAATGGCGGCCGGGCTTGCCTATCGTATCTCTTTTGTTTTCCGGCCGATTCGGTTGAAATTTTTGGTATCTGTAGTATTGCTTAGATGATTTACAAATATTACTCAAAAATTTAGAAAAACAAAATGGCGGCCTCGTAATAGTGTATCAAAGTTTGAGTGGTTTTAGACCCCACTTGATCCGAATTAGACACATGGTTGCCGAAATCGTAACGTTACAAGTGGCATGTCAGCTTTTTAGGCACATCCCGTAGTTTACCAGAAAAATCCGAAAAACTGAAAATCCAATAAATTTTCTTAATAATAATCGGCATTTTTTAGCCAGTTGGCAACACTTTGGAGAGTTGGCTTATATGGTGCGATTGTAGGTCTCGTAAACAGTGTTGTCATGAAAAAAAATATTTAACAAAATTTTATTATTTTTCGACTTAAAATGGCTAAAACAAGATGGGCGCCCAAAATTAGACTCTATTTTTCTGTCAAAATAAGAACCCACAGAGACACGCGTGGCCGCTTGCGGCCTCGCGCACCGCGCGACATCTAGTTTATAATATATAAAGCTCGACTACCACTCACTGACTCACTCACTCACTGATTGACATAATTGTTCTCCCAGAAGGAGTCGTTTTGGAGGCAAGTCATATATGAGAAAAGTGTTCAAGATGGTGGGGTGACCCCGGGAAAATTCCGACTTTTAAAAAAAACAAAATGGCGGCCAGGCTTGCCTACCGTATCTGTTTTGTTTTCCGGCCGATCCGGTTCAAATTTTTGACATCCGTAGTATTGCTTGGATGATTAACTAAAATAATTTAAAAAATTGAAAAAACAAAATGGCGGCCGCGTAGTAATGTTTCAAAGTTTAGGCTATTGTAGACCCCAATTGACCCGAATTAGACGCATGGTTGCCGACATCGTACAGTTACAAATGGCAGGTCATCTTTTTAGGCACATCCCGTAGTTTACTAGAGAAATCTACAAAACTGAAAATCCAAGATGGCCGCCCTGTGATTGGCTCTCAAAGAAAAGGATGGATTTTACAAGATTTTGGATGTCGATTTTCGGCAAGATGGCGACACCTGAGCGATATGGCTTGTATGGCGGGGTAAGAAGTCTTATTACGGAGTGTTGCCATGTTTAACAATTTTCCCAAAATTTGGGGTATTTTTTTACTTTTAACGCCAAATGTCAAAACTCTAAATTTTACCATTTTGCAAAAACGAGTAACAGTCTACGGTACATTTTATCTCTCCCTATGACCTTTTGTAGGTTTTTTTATTTTCGCCTGGCAATACTGAAAGTTATGGCCGATTCAATTTTTAGGGTAGACCTCAAAAGACCCGAATTGATCTCCCAGAAGCCAATATGCTATAGAGACGTGATTGGTGTCATTGCATAGGGCATATTCTGTAGTTTACCAAAAAAATCCGAAAAACTGGAAAAACAAGATGGCCGCTCCGGTATTCTCTCTTTACTGAAAAAATTGGGTTTTTATAATTTTTATCGGTATTTTTAGGAAAGTTGGCAACACTTTGGAAAGTTGGGTTGTATGGAGCGTTTGTGGGTCTCAGTAAGCAGTGTTGCCATGAAAAGAAATATTTTACAAAATTTAATTTTTTTTCGACTTATACTAAAAAAAGACAAAATTCACATTCAGAAAATTATCAAAAATGGCTAAAACAAGATGGGCGCCCAAAATTACTTTATTTTTCTGTCAAAATACGACCCCACAGAGACACGCGTGGCCGCTTGCGGCCTCGCGCACCGCGCGACATCTAGTTATAATATATAAAGCTCGACTACCACTCACTGACTCACTCACTGACTGATTGACATAATTGTTCTCCCAGAAGGAGTCGTTTTGGAGTCAAGTCATATACAAGAAAAGTGTTCAAGATGGCGGGGTGACCCAGGGAAAATTCCGACTTTTCGAAAAAACAAAATGGCGGCCAGGCTTGCTTATCGTATTTCGTTTGTTTTCCGGCCGATTCGGCTCAAATTTTTGGAATCGGTTAGACTTTTAGGATGATTTACAAAAATTATTTAAGAGGTTGAAAAAACAAAATGGCGGCCGCGTTATAGTGTTTCAAAGTTGGAGTGGTTTTAGACCCCAGTTGGCCCTAATTGATCTCCCAGATGCTAATATGCTACGGGGATGTCATCACGTAGGTCATGTCCTTTAGTTTACCAGAAAAATCCGAAAAACTGAAAATCCAAGATGGCCGCCCTGTGATTGGCTCCCAAAGAAAAAGATGAATTTTACCAGATTTTGAATGTCAATTTTCGGCAAGATGGCGACACCTGAGCGAGTTGGCTTGTATGGCGGGGTTAGAGGTCTTATTACGTTGTGTTGCCATGTTTAAGAAATTTTCCTAAATTTGGCGTATTTTTTTACTTTTAACGCAAAATGTCAAAACTCAAAATTTTACCATTTTGCTAAATCGAGTGACAGTCAATAGAACATTTTACCTCTCCCTATGACCTTTTATAGGTTTTTTGATTTTCGCCTGGCAACACTGAAAGTTATGGCTGATTGAATTTTTAGGGTAGACCTCGAAAGGCCCGAATTGATCTCCCAGATGCCAATTTGCTACAGGGTTGTGTTTGGTGTCATTGCACAGGGGATATCCTGTAGTTTACCAGAAAAATCCGAAAAACTGAAAATCAAAGATGGCCGCCCTGTGATTGGCTCCCAAAGAAAAAGATGAATTTTACCAGATTTTGAATGGCAATTTTCGGCAAGATGGCGACACCTGAGCGAGTTGGCTTGTATGGCGGGGTTAGAGGTCTCATTACGGAGTGTTGCTATGTTTAACAATTTTCCCAAAATTTGGGGTATTTTTTTACTTTTAATGCATAAAGTCAAAACTCGAAATTTTACCATTTTGCAAAAACGAGTAACAGTCTACGGTACATTTTATCTCTCCCTATGATCTTTTGTAGGTTTTTTGAGTTTCACCTGGCAACACTGAAAGTTCTGGCCGATTGAATTTTTAGGGTAGACCTCAAAAGACCCGAATTGATCTCCCAGATGCAAATATGCTATAGAGACGTGATTGGTGTCATTGCATAGGGCATATCCTGTAGTTTACTAGAAAATCCCGAAAAATAGAAAAAAACAAAATGGCCGCCCCGTTGTTTTTGTTTTACTGAAAAAAATCAATTTTCTTAATATTCATCGGCATTTTTTAGCCAGTTGTCAACACTTTGGAAAGTTGGCTTGTATAGAGCGATTGTGGGTCTCAGTAAACAGTGTTGCCATGAAAAGGAAAATTTCACTAAATTTCATTATTTTTCGACTTAAAATGGCTAAAACAAGATGGCCGCCCCAAAATTGACTTTATTTTTCTGTCAAAATACGACCACACAGAGACACGCGTGGCCGCTTGCGGCCTCGCGCACCGCGCGACATCTAGTTTATAATATATAAAGCTCGACTACCACTTACTCACTCACTCACTCACTGACTGACTGATTGACATAATTGTTCTCCCAGAAGGAGTCGTTTTGAAGTAAAGTCATGTAGGAAAAAAGTGTTCAAGATGGCGGGGTGACCCAGGGAAAATTCCGACTTTTCAAAAAAACAAACTGCTTGCTTATCGTATCTCTTTTGTTTTCTGGCCGATTTGGTTCAAATTTTTGGAATCTGTAAAACTTTTAAGATGATTTACGAAAATTATTTAAAAAGTTGAAAAAACAAAATGGCGGCTGCGAAATAGTGTTTTAAAATTGGAGTGGTTTTAGAACCCAGTTGACCCTAATTGATTTCCCAGATGCTAATATGCTTCAGGGATTTTTTTTGTGTCATCACGTAGGTCATGTCCTGTAGTTTATAAGAAAAATCCAAAAAACAAGAAAAACAAGATGGCCGCCCTGTGATTGACTCTCAAAGAAAAGGATGGATTTTACCCGATTTTGAATGTCGATTTTCGGCAAGATGGCGACACCTGAGCGAGTTGGCTTGTATGGCAGGGTTAGAGGTCTCAGTACGGAGTGTTGCCATGATTAACAATTTTCCCAAAACTTGGGGTATTTTTTTATTTTTAATGCAAAAAGTCAAATCTCGAAATTTTACCATTTTGCAAAAACGAGTAACAGTATACGGTACATTTTATCTCTCCCTATGACCTTTTGTAGGTTTTTTGAATTTCACCTGGCAACACTGAAAGTTATGGCCGATTGAATTTTTAGGGTAGACCTCAAAAGACCCGAATTGATCTCCCAGATGCCAATATGCTATAGAGACGTGATTGGTGTCATTGCACAGGGCATATCTTGTAGTTTACCAGAAAAATCCGAAAAACTGGAAAAACAAGATGGCCGCTCCGGTATTCTCTCTTTACTGAAAAAATTGGGTTTTTATATTTTTTATCGGTATTTTTAGGCAAGTTGGCAACACTTTGGAAAGTTGGGTTGTATGGAGCGATTGTGGGTCTCAGTAAACAGTGTTGCCACGAAAAAAAATATTAAACAAAATTTTATTATTTTTCAATTTAAGATGGCTAAAACAAGATGGGCGCCCAAAATTAGACTTTATTTTTCTGTCAAAATACGACCCCACAGAGACACGCGTGGCCGCTTGCGGCCTCGCGCACCGCGCGACATCTAGTTTATGTATATTATAGTTAATCATGTCGTGGATTTTCTTCAATAACACTACCTACATATGCACTCCTGCAGCCCATAGGTAATGTCGATAAAAATATATACCTAATAAGTTACCCTCTACAATTAAAAACGAAAAAAATACAAAAAAATACAAATAGTTTAAAGAAAATGCTAGTAAACAAAAGCTACTACAGTGTTAAAGAATATTTCGATGATAAATTTTAAGTCACAAATATTAAACCTAAATAAAAACTTTATACTTGTACTTTTCTAATTTTAAATTCATTGACTTTAACATAAATCTATAAAGTAGTCCTCTCTTCTACTATTGCTGTGCCCTAGACAGGGTCCATAAATTGATCTCACTTAGTTAAGACCACCTATGTAAACTTATGGGATGCAATAAACGATTGAGTACATGATTCTACTAGGTACCGAACTCTACAAATATTTAGATTGTAGGCTTGATATCCGTAAGTCCGCATTCTAACGAAGCATGGCGATTATAAATAATTTCCATAATCGAATGAGCTTCAAGTTAATAATCATTAGGTTTTGTGAATCGATTTAAATGAATGAATAAGAGATGTAATTTATAAATATACTTGCAGCGACAATACATAGGACGCGCCAATTGACGCCGAGTTCTACAACGCGCTATCGAAGTTTTCTAATGAGTTTGTATAATACAACTGTCCAACATCAAAGTCAAAAATCATTTATTTTCTGTAGGTACAAAAGGTAAACTTTGAAATGTCAATAGTCTACTAACAAGGCACTCTAAACTCGTCTATGAAGATTGGCTAAATGTAAACAGACTCGCTGGTTCCAAATGCAGTACCCCGAGAAGAAGCAGCGAGAAACTCAAGGGCACCTCTTTTAATCTCACGTCTCATCAACCGTGGGACCGGTGTCCCCAGGCACGATCACCTCCCCTGGAGGAAGATCTTCCCTTTTCACGATGGAGGAACATTCCACCTCCGCTCCTCCATATACTAAAGAATTCATAGCTAGAACGGATGGCCGACGCAGCTAAAAAGTTCTGGAGTGATTACCGCGTACCGGAGGAGCGGACCTCCCACAAGTTCGACCGATGACCTGGTGAAAGTCGCCGAGGGGGTAGGCAGAGGTATTCTTGAATAAACACCTGCACGCCTTAGGCTATTACTGACAGACCTCTATGCAGAGCGTGCATGGAGGCGGAGGAGACGGTAGCGCATGTGCTTCTCTTAGTTTGTTCAGAGTCGACTACTTAATCGACATCAGATATTTTTAATATGTGTTAAATTGCCGAAATGATGATGAATTAGAATTTAGCAAAAATGAATTTAGGGCTACCTATGGAAATCGTACAATTATTGCTCTTTATTTATGAAATTTGGTTAGACAACACTGAAGTACGAATGCATCATATTTTTTATATTAATATACTATTGGGGTGTATGAGGAATTGCGCTTATTCTGTGACGCGTTATATAGATTATACTAGATTTATCTATCACGTTTAGGGGTCCAATAAATCTCGTGAAATGTGGGTATATCCAGTAATAGAATACCTTTGCCTACCCCCTCGGAGATAAAAGGCGTCAGATTATATATATTATATATATTTATTTACTGGAACGATTTGAAAAATTCAGCAATAGATTTATATAAAATATATATTACACATAAATAATAATATGTCTTGGATCTAATCTTCAATACCATAAAAGGCCTCACCATGTGATAAGCAAATAAAGAATTGAATTGAATTGAGCTGGTGCTGTTACATATGCATCAGAACTAATCTTGGGACCTGCGGGGTTTCCTTCATTGTTTTCCTTCACCGTTGAGCATTAAAAATACTGTTTTATGTCTAAGTGTAGTTCCCTTGTCCTACTGCCCCAGTTTAATAGACCCATTAATTTCATTATCGACGGGAAACAAGTAAGTTTCTCACACTGTTTAGTATTTATTACTTGCTAGCTGTTCTGCGCGATTTTACCCGCGTGAGTCCCGTTCCCGTGGGAAAATTATAGCCCGTGTTACTCCCAGAAAAGTAATCTTTCAATTGGTGTAAGAGTTTTTAAAAGCAGTAAAGTATTTTTTGAGTTTATTCGTTACAAACATAGAAAAACAAAATACGTTCCTCTTTATAATATTAGTGTCGATGTGGACGTAGACTAGAGGGTGCCTGCTTCTCATTCGTAAGGCGTTCGATTTCTGGCATGTTTCAATGAGTTTTCCAAAATGCTTACGTACATATTTATTACTTGCACGACGGTGAAGGAGAACATCGTGAGAAAACCGTTTTCTCACTGTATCTCTATGCAAGGGTCTATTACACAGGCCTTAAAATTAATGCTGGGACCTGTGTCCTTATTTTGTTATTTTATTTATTCTGGCAACAGACAGTAATTTTAAGAACAATATTTACAAAGTTTCTGTAAGTACAAGGCCTAACTTCACAAACTCTACATCTGTTTATCACTGTTACATCCATCCTAAGGTTGTATGGAAGAAATCACTTAAAGCGATAAGACCGCCCATTGTACTTTTTGTATCACTGTGTCTCTTGTTGCATATTTTTATTGGTGTACAATAAAGAGTTGTTACTTACTTAGTAAAAATGTGTGGCTTGTCAGCTTCGCTACTGTACACGCACATTCATGCATTCACATGTGCGTAAAGTGATAAGTTTATTCAGTACTAGCGGTTTTGCGCGGTTTTACCCGCATTGTTCCCGTTCCCGTGGGAATAAGGGAATAAAATATAGCCTATGTTACTCTGGGATATTCTAGCTTTCCATCGGTGAAAGAAATTTTAAAATTAATCCAGTAGTTTTTGAGTTTATTCGTAACAAACATACAAATCTTTCCTCTTTATAATAATACTAGCGACTAGCCCTGGCTTCGCACGGGTGCAATGCTAATACTAACCCCTTCCCCTTGAATCACTCTATCTATAAAAAAAAACCGCATCAAAATCCGTTGCGTAGTTTTAAAGATTTAAGCATACATAGGGATATAGGGACAGAGAAAGCGACTTTTTTTTATACTATGTAATGATGTATTAGTATAGAAGTATATAGATTCATTACTTTTCCGTTACACAATAGTATAGTCTAGGCAATTAAGGTTAATTTCTCAAAATCATAAAAAAATTTTTAGTATAAAAAACTAACTTCGGTTAGGTTTTTTTTTATGCAAGTATTGTCTCATACTATACTACAATCCTGCAGAGTTTCATCGACTGAGGAATTAATTTTGGGGTCTTCATACAAAAATCCGCTTCATTGCCTGGACTAAGTAGTGGTAGTTCTAGTAGTAACGAAACTGCCAAGCCACACATTTTGTCTAAGATGTAGAGTTTGTGAAGTTAAGGCTTGTATAGTCAGAAACTTTGTAAATATTGTCGTTGAAATTGCCAGAATAAATAATAAAAACAAAATGAAACCCACAGGTCCCAGAATTAATTCTAAAGCATTTGTTATAGCCCCATAAAAATTTGGCAATAAATGAGATCTGTGAAATTTTTACAGCGCAAGCCATATTGTCTCGTCTTGGCAACATTTTATATGACAATGTTTGACTGTCTGTTGCCAGAATAAATAATAAAAATAAAATGAAACCCACAGGTCCCAGAATTAATTCTAAAGCATTTGTTATATCCCCTTAAAAATTTGGCACTAAATGAGATCTGTGGTTTTTTTGACAGCGCAAGCCATAATGTCTTGTCTTGGCAATATTTTACATGACAATGTTTGACTGTCTGTTGCCAGAATAAATAATAAAAACAAAATGAAAATTACAGGTCCAAGAATTAATTCTAAAGCATGTGTTATATCCCCTTAAAAATTTGGCACTAAATGAGATCTGTGATTTTTTTGACAGCGCAAGCCATAATGTCTTGTCTTGGCAATATTTTACATGACAATGTTTTTGATGGGATATCATTTTTCAGGATTATTCACCGCGATAGTATTCTAAATGTTAAGACGTTACATAAAAAATGTTTCTATAGTGTAGAAGATTTTGTGAATAATAGGGGCAAGATATAAGGTCCACAATGGGATATACATATTGTTATTTAGCTTGTTTTTGTTGTTTTAAGCTATTTAATTAGTTGCAAGAATACCTAACTACTCCCTACTTGTTCGCAAGTTATTTATAATATATAAAGCTCGACTACCACTCACTGACTCACTCACTCACTGACTGATTGACATAATTGTTCTCCCAGAAGGAGTCGTTTTGGAGAAAAGTCTTTTAAGGGAAAAGTATTCAAGATGGCGGGGTGACCCAGGGAAAATTCCGACTTTTCAAAAAACAAAATGGCGGCCAAGCTTGCCTATCGTATCTCTTTTGTTTTTAAGCCGATCCGGTTGAAATTTTTAGAATCGGTTAAAATGTTTAGATGATTTAGAAATATAATTTAAAAAGTTGAAAAAACAAAATGGCGGCCGCGTTATAGTATTTCAAAGTTGGAGTGGTTTTAGACCCCACTTGACCCTAATTGATCTCCAAGATGATAATATGCTAAGGGGATGTTTTAAGTGTCATCACGTAGGTCATGTCCTGTGGTTTACCAGAAAAATCCAAAAAACTGAAAATCCAAGATGGCCGCCCTGTGATTGGCTCCCAAAGAAAAAGATGAATTTTACCAGATTTTGAATGTTGATTTTCGGCAAGATGGCGACACCTGAGCGAGTTGGCTCGTATGGCGGGGTTAGAGGTCTTATAACGGAGTGTTGCCATGTTTAACAATTTTCTCAAAATTTGGCGTAGTTTTTTACTTTTAATGCAAAAAGTCAAAACTCGAAATTTTACCATTTTGCAAAAACGAGTAACAGTCAACGGTACATTTTATCTCTCCCTATGACCTTTTGTAGGTTTTTTGAATTTCACCTGGCAACACTGAAAGTTATGGCCGATTGAATTTTTAGGGTAGACCTCAAAAGACCCGAATTGATCTCCCAGATGCCAATATGTTATAGAAACGTGATTGGTGTCATTGCACAGGGCATATCCTGTAGTTTACCAGAAAAATCCGAAAAACTAAAAAAACAAGATGGCCGCCCCGGTATTCTCTCTTTACTGAAAAAAATGGATTTTTATAGTTTCCATCGGTAGTTTTAGGCAAGTTGGCAACACTTTGGCAAGTTGGGTTGTATGGAGCGATTGTGGGTCTCAGTAAGCAGTGTTGCCATGAAAAAAAATATGTTACAAATTTTTATTATTTTTCGACTTATACTAAAAAAAGACAAAATTCACATAGAAAATTATCAAAAATGGCTAAAACAAGATCTGCGCCCAAAATTACTTAATTTTTCTGTCAAAATACGACCCCACAGAGACACGCGTGGCCGCTTGCGGCCTCGCGCACCGCGCGACATCTAGTCTATAATATATAAAGCTCGACTACCACTCACTCACTCACTCACTGACTGACTCATTGACATAATTGTTCTCCCAGAAGGAGTCGTTTTAGAGGCAAGTCATATATGAGAATAGTGTTCAAAATGGCGGGGTGACCCAGGGAAAATTCCGACTTTTATAAAAAACAAAATGGCGGCCGAGCTTGCCTACCGTATCTCTTTTGTTTTCCGGCCGATCCGGTTCAAATTTTTGGCATCTGTAGTATTGCTTAGATGATTTACGAATATTATTTAAAAAATTGAAAAAACAAAATGGCGGCCGCGTAGTAGTGTTTCAAAGTTGGAGTGGTTTTAGACCCCACTTGACCCGAATTGATCTCCCAGACGCCAATATGCTAAAGGGATGTGTTTGATGTCATCACATAGGCCATGTCCTGTAGTTTACCAGAAAATCCCAAAAATCTGAAAAACCAAGATGGCCGCCCTATAATTGGCTCCCAAAGAAAAAGATGAATTTTACCAGATTTTGAATGTCGATTTTCGGCAAGATGGCGACACCTAAGCGAGTTGGCTTGTATGGCGGGATTAGAGGTCTCATTACGTAGTGTTGCTATGTTTAAGAATATTCCCGGAATTTGGCGTATTTTTTTATTTTTAATGCAAAATGTCAAAACTCTAAATTTTACCATTTTGCAAAAACAAGTGACAGTCAGTGAAACATTTTATCTCTCCTTATGACCTTATGTAGGTTTTTTGATTTTCGCCTGGCAACACTGAAAGTTATGGTTGATTTAATTTTTAGGGTAGACCTCAAAAGACCCGAATTGATCTCCCAGATGCCGATATCCTACAGGGATGTGTTTGATGTCATCACATAGGTCATATCCTGTAGTTTACTAGAAAATCCCGAAAAATAGAAAAAACAAGATGGCCGCCCCGTTATTTTTGTTTTACTGAAAAATTTCAATTTTCTTAACAATAATCGGCATTTTTAGGCAAGTTGGCAACACTTTGGAATGTTGGGTTGTATGGTGCGATTGTGGGTCTCAGTAAACAGTGTTGCCATGAAAAGTAATATTTGACAATATATATTTTTTTTTGACTTAAAATGGCTAAAACAAGATGGGCGCCCAAAATTAGACTTTATATTTCTGTCAAAATAGGACCCCACAGAGACACGCGTGGCCGCTTGCGGCCTCGCGCACCGCGCGACATCTAGTTTATAATATATAAAGCTCGACTACCACTGACTCACTGACTGATTGACATAATTGTTCTCCCAGAAGGAGTCGTTTTGGAGAAAAGTCATGTATGAGAAAAGTGTTCAAAATGGCGGGGTGACCTAGGGAAAATTCCGACTTTTCAAAAAAAACAAAATGGGGGCCAGACTTGCCTATCGTATCTCTTTTGTTTTCCGGGCGATTCGGCTCAAATTTTTGGAATCGGTTAAACTTTTAGAATGATTTACAAAAATTATTTAAAAAAATGAAAAAACAAAATGGCGGCCGCGTAATAATATTTCAAAGTTTAGGCTATTGTAGACCCCAGTTGACCCTAATTGATCTCCCAGATGCCAATATGCTAAAGGGATGTGTTTGGTGTCATCGCACAGGGCATATCCTGTAGTTTACCAGAAAATCCCGAAAATTTGAAAAACCAAGATGGCCGACCGGTGATTTGCTCCCAAAGAAAAGTATTAATTTTACCACATTTTGATTGTCGATTTTCGGCAAGATGGCAACACCTGAGCGAGTTGGTCTGTATAGCGGGGTTGGAGGTCTTGCTACGTAGTGTGGCCGTGTTGAAGAATTTTCCCGGAATTTTTAGTATTTTTTTACTTTTAACGCAAAATGTCAAAAGTCTAAATTTTACCATTTTGCAAAAACAAGTGACAGTCAGTGAAACATTTTATTCCTCCCTATGACCTTTTGTAGGTTTTTTGAATTTCACCTGGCAACACTGAAAGTTATGGCCGATTGAATTTTTAGGGTAGACCTCAAAAGACCCGAATTGATCTCCCAGATGCCGATATGCTACAGGGATGTGTTTGGTGTCACCGCATAGGGTATATCCTGTAGTTTACTAGAAAATCCCGAAAAATTGAAAAAACAAGATGGCCGCCCCGTTATTTTTGTTTTACTGAAAAATTTCAATTTTCTTAATCTTAATCGGCATTTTTTAGACAGTTGGCAACACTTTGGAAAGTTGGCTTGTATGGAGCGATTGTGGGTCTTAGTAAACAGTGTTGCCATGAAAAGTAATATTTAACAAAATTTTATTATTTTTTGACTTGTACTAAAAAATGGCTAAAACAAGATGGGTGCCCAAAATTAGACTTTATTTTTCTGTCAAAATACGACCCCACAGAGACACGCGTGGCCGCTTGCGGCCTCGCGCACCGCGCGACATCTAGTTATAATATATAAAGCTGGACTACCACTCACTCACTCACTCACTCACTGACTGACTGATTGACATAATTGTTCTCCCAGAAGGAGTCGTTTTGGAGTCAAGTCATATATGAAAAAAGTGTTCAAGATGGCGGGGTGACCCCGGGAAAATTCCGACTTTTAAAAAAAACAAAATGGCGGCCAGGCTTGCCTATCGTATCTCTTTTGTTTTCCGGCCGATCCGGCTGAAATTTTTGGAATCTGTAGAAATGTTTAAATGATTTACGAAAATAGTTAAAAAAGTTGAAAAAACAAAATGGCGGCCGCGTAGTAGTGTTTCAAAGTTGGAGTGGTTTTAGACCCCACTTGACCCGAATTGATCTCCCAGATGCCAATATGCTAAAGGGATGTGTTTGGTGTCATCGCACAGGGCATATCCTGTACCTGTTTACCAGAAAATCCCGAAAATTTTAAAAACCAAGATGGCCGACCGGTGATTTGCTCCCAAAGAAAAGTATTAATTTTACCACATTTTGATTGTCGATTTTCGGCAAGATGGCAACACCTGAGCGAGTTGGTCTGTATAGCGGGGTTGGAGGTCTTGCTACGTAGTGTGGCCGTGTTGAAGAATTTTCCCGGAATTTTTAGTATTTTTTTACTTTTAACGCAAAATGTCAAAAGTCTAAATTTTACCATTTTGCAAAAACAAGTGACAGTCAGTGAAACATTTTATTCCTCCCTATGACCTTTTGTAGGTTTTTTGAATTTCACCTGGCAACACTGAAAGTTATGGCCGATTGAATTTTTAGGGTAGACCTCAAAAGACCCGAATTGATCTCCCAGATGCCGATATGCTACAGGGATGTGTTTGGTGTCACCGCATAGGGTATATCCTGTAGTTTACCAGAAAATCCCGAAAATCTGAAAAAACAAGATGGCCGCCCCGTTATTTTTGTTTTACTGAAAAATTTAAATTTTCATAATAATAATCGGCTTTTTTAGCAGGTTGGCAACACTTTGGAAAGTTGACTTGTATGGAGCGATTGTGGGTCTCAGTAAGCAGTGTTGCCATGAAAAGTTATATTTTACAAAATTTTATTTTTTTGCGTTTTGAAATGACTAAAACAAGATGGGCGCCCAAAATTAGACTTTATTTTTCTGTCAAAATACGACCCTACATAGACACGCGTGGCCGCTTGCGGCCTCGCGCACCGCGCGACATCTAGTCTGTATATATAAAATGATAAACTGACTGACTGATTGGTGATGTATCAACGCACAGCCTAAACCGCTGGGTCCAGAGACTTGAAATTTTGCACATAGATAGCTTATACAGTGTAGGCATCCACTAAGAAAGGATTTTGCAAAATTCAACCCCTAAAAACGTGCGCTAGCGAAGCCGCGGGTAAAAGCTAGTATTGTATACCATAAAATAGTAGACTGTAAAGAGTCCTAGTTTATATTTATTTTAAGAACTTTCGTATGTAACCTCCAGCAATGCAATAAATATTTTTGAATTAAAGTGAATGCATTTTGCGTTTTCAACTGAGGCAATTCTAGCGAGATTTTTCACATAATGAAATCGGGCCGATCCCACGCGTTGTACGCGCTTGGAATTTTAATAAATTGACAGACATACTTGCCACCGTAATACGATATCAGCTCACTAAGCTTTGTTAATAATTTTCTGCTTGACAGTAAAAAATCTGTGAATTGACGATCTAAATAGTTAAGAATCAGGTAAGGTGAGAATTTGTAACTCTGGGGAACTTGAACTAAAATTATATTTATAATTAAATAATGTAAGTCCCTAATAGAGCATTGCTGAAAAAAAGTATCAAAAAATATGATTTTTTCAAGAAATATTTGAATTCTAAGTAACACTTTCTGAAAAGTAATTTGAAACACTAATCAGCGACGAGTGACGTCACTCCATCGCAAAGCGAAAAAGAGAAAAGGAAATATTTGTATGTTCGAAACGAACAAACTCTAAAACTACTGAATCGATTTTAAAAATTCTTTCACAAATAGAATGCTACATTATCCGCTAGTATTAAATAAAACTGAAAATATATTATATCTGTAATAAATAATGTATTAACGCGCCATGAAAAGTTTACTACATAAGATGAGGAGTGATGTCACCTCAAGCCGGTGAGCGTTTACGCGCGAACTTTGAAATTTAAATTTTTGATTTGCAATAAATAAATCATTTGTGCATATTTTAACTTTTTCTTTTTGTTATCTTTATGTCATCATCATCATCATCATCAACCCGTAACAGCCCACTGCTGAGCTAAGGGTCTTTCCTCACACATGAGGAAGTATGGGCTATAATCTCCCACGCGAGCCCACCGCGGATTGGGAGATGGTGTTAAGCTAGTGGCCACTTAACAGTCAGAATTTTTCAAGCCACCCAAGGGTATCTGACATGGCTTAACGACTTTTATTGTGCGTAAACACAACGAAAACCGGGACCAACGATTTAACGTGCCTTCCGAAACACGAAAGCGCTCGTAATATAAATGCCACTAGGCGGTCACCCATCCACTGACTGACCGCGCCCAACTTTGCTTTACCAGTATGATCGTTACAAACACACTGGCACCGCAGGGCTACGAGCGCTTTATGTAATCCTTACATATACAATAAATAAATATAATCTCACGGCTTTTTATCCCCGAGGGGGTAGGCAGAGGTATTCCTTTACTGGATATACCCACATTTCACGAGATATATTGGACCCCTAAACGTGATAGGTGGTGGGCCCATCGCCGGACCGGGTCTATGTGTAAATAGACCCGGTCCGCTGCGGGTTTCCTCACGATGTCTTCCTTCACCGTCGAGCTAGTGATACTTACATCTTTAAGATAAATAAAAAACAAAATTTTATGCAAGTTCCCCGATAGAATCGTAAGCTTAGAATGTGGTGAACTGTTCATAAGCGTTACATACTCGTAAATCAAGCACAGTCGAGACATCTATGCAGTCGTTCAACGAAGGCGTCTAGAGGGGAAAATCGTGCGGGGATGATTATGGGACTAACTAAGAAATCTTGTTATTTAATTGATATTAGATAGATCATTTTATGTGCAAAAAAATTACATTTTAATTCTTACAGATGACGTCATAACATAGGCTGAAGAGTTTGATGCCGTTTAACACTTATCATTTGACGTAAGTACATTTGAGTAAGTCTAAAACGTTTCACTTCAAGTAGCAAGAAGAAATATTTGTAAATTTCTTGCTTTCTAGCGAGATTGTGAGCGTTGATTTTGAACACTCCTTACATAAAGACGCCATAAAAAGTTGAAATTAGGGTCAATATTTCTTTTTGCCTAAATAAATGCCATCTCATGATGTAAGTTTAGTGTACACATAAAAATATGAGAGAAGTGACAAAATGATTTAAGGACAATGGGTGGTCTTATCAGTGTAAGCGATTATCTCCAGACAACTTCAGGATGGATTTAACTGAGATAAATAGATGAAGGTAGGTAGTGCACTAAAGTTAAGAATAGATCAAGGTACTTTTTGTTGGAAAGGTCATTTCATAGAATTTTTTAGCTATGGTTCAAGAAACTCTGTTTAGTCGTTTATGCAGCTCGTTTCTAGTTTCTATAATAAATTATAACTAAAATAAATTATAAATAAATTGTAGGACACAATTCACACACGGTTATTTAGTCCCAAACTAGGCAGGGTATGTACTATGGGTAATAAACAACTGATATACGTACTTAAATATTAAACGACCAGACACGAAGCCAACACATGTTCATGCACACAATTGTTGGCCCGAGCGGGGATCGAACCCGCGACCTCCGACTTACAAGGCAGGGTTACTAACACACACCAAATGAGCCAACAGGCCCGTCAGAGTTGATGAAGATATTTCGACAACTTTCGAGGGTCTGATCGATTCGAAAATTGGTATATAAAAACCTTAGAGATGGCAAGGGACACCCGGATGGAACGAAGTTCCATCATCATCATCATCATTAGATTTATCATGCGAGCTTCAACTATAGCAAAAAGTGTCGGTCGTTACAACTTTTGGTCTTAATTTTTTCCGTCTAGCCCCCTTTCGCAACGCGCGATAAGGAAATACGTTCCAATAATATTGCAGGTACATGGTAACCTTGACCCTTTGAGTATTAAACCAACAGGAGACGTCACGCGCACTAGTTTGTTTGCAAAAAAGTCTGCCAATTTCTGCAAGGGGGACGAAGAAACGCACACAAATAATGTTAACAAAAACGCATTTTTTGACAAAACAATTAAACACTAGCTTGAACTAGGTGCACACAATATACATTCACCAATTCGAGCACTTCGTGAACTCAAAAAAACTAGTTCTACGAGTATATAATATAGGTATGATCGTTGACCGACACTTTTTTTTAGCAGAGGGGAAGTCATGTCAGTGGCGTCTCCGGTTGGTTTAATACTCAACGCCTTTACCTGATGTTTTAGTATCAACATTAAGTTTATTTTCTGTATTGGTTGTGTATTTTTTCAAGGGTGCTCTTCTAAGTGGCTTGGCGAAAGTGGAACAAACAAACTCAGGTTCACGCCGTTCACGTTTATTAAAAATGCAAATTATGAAGCGTCGTCTAACTCGTTTTACTGTCCAACTTTTACATGAGTTTTCAACATTCCTCTGGGAAAACTTTACTGTCAGCGAACTGTTGTTTAAAATTTGTTTTTATTTCGTGATTAACTACTAGCTTACAGTAGCAGCACCTAGTATATATATTTTTTATCTGTAATGTTCGGTGTATTTATTTGACGGGCCTGTTGGCTCAGTTGGTAGTGACCAGGCCTTCTAAGATCCCCTTTCGGGCCCAACTTTTGTGTGCATGAACATGTATGTTGGCTTCGTGTCTGGGTGTTTTATTTTTATGTAAGAATGTTTATCAGTTGTTCATTACCCATTAATACAGGCCTGCCTAGTTTGGGACTGAATAAAGGTGTGTGTGTTTTTTTTTTGTGATTTTACGCAACTTTCTCTAACACGTTTAGTGCTGAAAATACACCGATAAAAAGTGACTTCTTTATATATACGTTCCTTCCATTCATCGATATAACTCATCTCACGCCTTTTTATCCCCGAGGGGGTAGGCAGAGGTATTCCAATACTGGATATACCCACATTTCACGAGATATATGGGACCCCTAAACGTGATAGGTGGTGAGCCCATCGCCGGACCGGGTCTGTTTACACATGTCTCAGAATTAATTCTCAGACCTGCGGGTTTCCTCACGATGTTTTTCCTTCACCGTCGAGCAAGTGATAAATATGTACGTAAGTTTTTGAAAAACTCATTGGTACATGCCAGGATTCGAACCCGAGCCTCACTGATTTTCGGCCGGCTCTTTAATCGTTCGGGCTATCACTGCTCTGCTGGGAAAATTTAACACATTAAAATAGCTGAAATCGAATAAGTAGTCGATACTGAACAAACTAATTTCAGGAATTGCGCTTATTCTGTTACATGTTGTATATATTATGTAACCCAAGATTGCGGCGCGTTAAGCATTTTAATATGAGAACAGACTTTAAAAGACAAGGTCGATAAGTCAAGGTGACCTTAGAGCCATAACGGTACAATTATTTTATCGATTCTATCCTTTAAGCTGCCTCCACGTCTACACATAGTAATCAAAAGGTATGATAAATTGTATATATGTACCTACTGAGAGATGATATATACAGGCTTTAGCATATGAAAATTAATTAGCCGACATCGACATCTATACATATAATAAAACTAACGGGCCCGTGTCTGTACCTACATGAAATATTTTTTGAAAATTTTAACTGTAGTGTATATAGTTATCGATATAGATACCGAAACACCAATTTTTGGTTTTTTGTCTGTTTGTGTCTCTGTCTGTCTGGTTGTGCACGCATCACTCAAAAACTACAGTACGGATTTTGATGAAATTTGGTATTCAGATAACTGAGTACCCGGGTCAACATCTAGGCTACTTTTTATTCCAGGAAAATATCTCATTCCCACGGGAAAATATAAAAACTGGTTAAAAGAGAAATACGTACTACTCCGAAACGATAACACATAGAAACTTGAAAAATGGTATGAAGGTGTCTTATATATGTCGTAGGAAACCGGTATGAAGGGATTTTTGAAAATTCCCACGGGAACGGGAATAAACTGCATCCACGCGGGAAAACGCCGCTGGGCACCCGCTATTTGAAATAATTTATGGTATGTATTTGTCATAAATACGTCGTAGGCAACCACTATGAAGGGATTTTCGGAAATTCCCAAGGGAACGGGAATAAACGGAATCTGCGCGGGCAAAGCCGCTGGGCATCCGCTAGTGCTAAAATAAACCGATAATAAAAATAAATAAATAAATAAAATAGACAGAGGTATTATATTTCTGGATATAACCCTTTTCTTTGGACTCCTAACCGTGATATATAATAAGCCCATCGCCGGAATAGTTGTTACACATGCCTCAGAATTAATTCTGGGATCTGCGGGTTTCCTCACGAAGTTTTCCTCACCGTCGAGCTAATGACAAATATGTATACGTACGAGTACGTAGCTTTGTAAGAAACCTCATTGGTAGGTACATGCCAGGATTCAAACCCGAGCCAGGAGAATGACAAGTGGGCTCAACTACTGGTCTGTGGCTGCTCTAATAAACCGATAATAACAAGTACATTTATTAGAAAAACAAAAAAATCTGTTTAAAAAAGATACTAAAGTAAGAAATGTAGCCTTATGACACTTCGGAGGTAAATGCAGCAACACTTCGCACTACCAATTCCTTTAATTATTTTAAACTCACAAAGAAAAAAGTCCGCCATATTGTTTTTTTGTCTGTAAGACAATTCTAACCTCCTCATTTTCTACACTCTGCCAAGCCTCTAGGCTGCGTCAAAGAAATGCAGAGTGTAACAGGAACGATTTCGACTGTATGGAGCAAGTTGAAAGAGTTTGAATAATTTGGGACTAAATAACTGTGTAAATTGTGTCACACAAAGTTATTATTACATGTTTTATTGGAATGTTCATATTGAAATAATTAATTATTGTTTCATTTTACGATGATGAATGAAAAAATTAAAAAAGGATTTTAAAAAGTATTTTACAGTTATGTATACACATATTGAAATAGGTTTATAATATGCATAGCACAATGTGAGATTGGCATATAGAACGTGCTTGTCACCATGGATATATTGACGTTGTATAGATATTTGTAACACGTCTATTGATAATATACGACTTTGGACTAACGCCTTTCTTATTCTCCACTCATTGGAGGACTACATACTGCCCCAACAATAACCACCTGTCTCCTTTTTCGAAAGCGTTCCCCCTACACTCTGTATCATCATCATCATCAACCTGTAAAGCCCACTGCTGAGCTAAGGGTCTTTCGTCACCCTGAGGAAGTATGGGCTATAATCTCCCACGCGACCCCATCGCAGATTGACCTTACACTCTGTATACTAACAATCAATCACCAGAAAAACGTCACCCTTCTTGAGCATTTGGATAAAACTTACCTCGTATCCATTTCACCAATCCTTTGCGACTTGTGACAAAAGAAAGGACAAACAAAAAACCAAACACTCGCTTTTATTATTAAGCATTATTAAGGGATTAGTGAAATGGGTACGCGAAACGAGAGTACGCATATCGTTCACTTTATAATAATAGATAACACGCTAACTGGTCAAGTGTGAGTTGAGCTTCGCGCAATGAATGTTTCTTACATGTATGGAATTGACATTAGCGTTAGCGCTCGTTGGCAAGTGCTTATGTCAATCCCAAACATGACAATCTAAAAGAACATTCGATTAGATTGTACAATGCCACTTGGCTAGGGGGGCAGTACTCTTCAGAACTAGGATATGTGTCATTCGATTCGCATATAGTAAAGATAAACAACCATTTCGAAATTATATTTTTTTATTTTAGCTTTTTACAGCATGAGGTCACATATAAAAAGAAAGTGAGAAGAAGAAGTTTAAAAGTGTAAGTAAACGTAAAGTGTAACGTACGAAATTATGAAAAATATTACTAATACACAATAAATTTTTTCAAGTGCATGTCGGATTCGAGCGCTGCTGGTCCTATAGAAATAAAATTCTAGTATAAGAAATAAAATGTGTGTTTGATTGTATTTTGTGCGTAATCTCCGGAACTCGTAACCGAATAAAAAATACTAAAAGCTACATTATACCACACTAATACAAACTGTATTTTTTTATTAAAGGATATTTGCACATTACTAAAAATCTGCCAATTATAGAAATCGTTTTAGTTACCTGTATTATTTAAGTATCACGGAAAAAACAGATTTCTTAGAATAAATTAGTTCTTTTTCACGCAAAGCAAATTTATTTCATCCAAGAAAATGGTCCTCTCCCTATAGAAGTAAAGAAATATTTTCTTGATAACAGCTAAACATTATCTTAAATAAATTTATTTAAAACAAGACAGAATCATACAACTTAGTCCAGGCAATGAAGCGGATTTTTGTATGAAGACCCCAACATTAATTCCTCAGTCGATGAAACTTTGCAGGATTGTAGTATAGTATGAGACAATACTTGCATAAAAAAATAAAAAAAAAAACCGAACCGAAGTTAGGTATTTTTAGTGAAATACTTATTTATTTGATATCTTTGTTGGGAAAAATGCTCAGTCAAAATTTTCTTCGCCAGCAATATTCATGTGTATTAAGAAAGCTATATGCAAAATATCAAAAAAAAATCTCCTGGTAGAAACACGTAACTCAGACGTATATGCACCTTGCACGGGAAAATTGCTCAGTCCATTTTTTTAACTGGAATGTCATTTAATAGTCGGTGTGAACTTACAATAGGAAAATCCAAGATAAAAACCGTCTCGCTACATAATTTTCAGAAAATATCAAATTATTAACCAAAAAATATTTTTTTTTTAGTATAAAATCCTAACTTCGGTTAGGTTTTTTTTTTGGATTTTTTTATGAAAGTATTGTCTCATACTATACTACAATCCTGCAAAGTTTCATCGACTGAGGAATTAATGTTGGGGTCCACTACCTTTATTGCCTAGACTAACTGGACAAAAATTATATTTGATCTAAGAAAGGCATAATCTTGGATATCAAAAAAAAATTTTTTCTAACAAATGATTGTCAGCTCTTAGTGTAAGAAATGTTTTTCTTGATTCAAGTATTGCAATACTTTTTGTTTAAAAATATTTAATCTTGAAAATAAAAACGCGTAGTCAACTGAAGTGAATCAGTTTCTTTATTCAAATGTTCTAATAATAACCTAAAGATTGTGTTTTTTAGGGTTCCGTACCTCAAAAGGAAAAAACGGAACCCTTATAGGATCACTTTGTTGTCAGTCTGTCCGTCCGTCCGTCCGTCTGTCAAGACCCTTTTTCTCAGGAACGCGTGGAGGTATGAAGCTGAAATTTATATCAATTACTCAGGTCTACTGTCCCTTAAAGCTGTGAAAAAATCAAACTTCTAAGCCAACGCAATCAAAAGATACAGCCGTTTATGCCGCAAATTTTCGACACTTGCAAGGGAATCAAAACCTACAGGGTGCTTCCCGTGAACTCAGAATCTTGAAATTTGGTACGAAGCAACGTCTTATAGCATATATAAAGGAAAAATTACGAAAACCATAAATTTGCAAGGTTGTACGGAACCCTCGGTGCGCGAGTCCGACTCGCACTTGGCCGGTTTTTTAGATCAACATTACCATAGCATTGGACCAAGTAAATTCAATGTATTCGATGAAATTAATGTTTCTTTGGTTTAAAATTACCAGATTCTTTGATCAAGAAATACTTTACTAATTGGTATGGAGGAACGGAGGTGAAATGCTCCTCCATCGTGAAAAGAGAAGATCTTCCGCCAGGGGAGGTGATCGTGCCTGGGGACCGCGGTCCAACGGTTGATGTCGGACAGTTGTATTTATACAAACTCATTAGAAAACTCCGATAGCGCGGTTTAGAACTCGGCCGTCTATTGGCGCGTTCTATGTAGTGACGCTACATAAGTAATAATGTTTTTCGTTTCAGTACAATAAATACTTCAAATTATGTATTTTTTTCTTAATTTAATAGAGTTTGATTTTATTTCAAGAAAATATTGTACTAAGCCATGTGCAGCATGTTTATTGATTCAAGATTATGTTTTTTAGTTCAAACTACCCGATTTCTATGATTAAGAAATTACTTAATTTGATAATATGGCAAGTTATTGATGCAAGACGGATTGATCCTCTTAGAGGAATTCCTTAAATATTTTAAGCTGAGAGTATTGAAACTTAAATTTAAGTCAAATGTGTTCTCTTGAAATAAGTAGTAAATATCTTAACCGAAGAATTATATTTCTAGGTACATTATTTCGAACGAAATATTTTTTCTTGAACTGAAAAAACATTACTTGATTTGATAAGATTGTAAGTTATTGATGCAAGACGGATTGATCCTCTTAGAGAAATTCCTAAATATTTTAAGGTGAGAGTATTGAAACTTAAATTTAAGTCAAATGTGTTCTCTTGAAATAAGTAGTAAATATCTTAACCGAAGAATTATATTTCTAGGTACATTATTTCGAATGAAATATTTTTTCTTGTACTGAAAAAACATTACTTGATTTGATAAGATTGTAAGTTATTGATGCAAGACGGATTGATCCTCTTAGAGGAATTCCTAAATATTTGAAGCTAAGAGTATTGAAACTTAAATTTAAGTCAAATGTGTTCTCTTGAAATAAGTAGTAAATATCTTAACCGAAGAATTATATTTCTAGGTACATTATTTGGAATGAAATATTTTTTCTTGAACTGAAAAAACATTACTTGATTTTATAAGATTGTAAGTTATTGATGCAAGACACATTGATACTCTTAGAAGAATTTAAAAATATTTTAAGCTAAGATTACAATTCTTGACTGAATAACATATTTTGAGAAAAAAAATGTTTCAAGGTAAGATCAACAGAATTTTTAACTCGACACAATATTTTTGAATCTAGATGATATATTTTAAGTCTAAAAAAATATTCCAAGATATTTGTTTTACTAAAATGAAGAAATCCTTTTTTTCTGTGACATAAACATTTAGTCCAGTAAATTTATACATTACCGCATGCGTCAAATCCGGTAGTTCTGATTTTTTGCAGACTTGTTTATGATGTTGGCCTAATGTATAATCCAAGTTTGTGACCTCGAGCGCCGAACGCAACTTTGTCAAAAATCGAAAAAACAGCGAAAAAATAGTATTTTTTTTCAAATTTTGGCGATTATAACCCTAAAGGACTAGTTTCTGAAAAAACTTTTTAAAGACGTTTTTAAAGTAGACTAAATTAACTACAATATGATACTAGAATTGTCTCTGTAGACCCAATAGTTTCTGAGATTTACCCTTTCAAAGTTTATATTTTTTTTTCGAACTTCGCAATTTTTTGCATTTCTGTCGTTTTAAAATGTTGCCTGCTACTTCGTTCGCGTTATTTAGGGATAAAAAGTAGCCTATATGTTAATCCGGGTCCTAATCTATCTACCTACCAAATTTCATCTAAATCCGTGCACCCGCTAAGTTTATTTTTGTCTTTTATCATATAGATATCTACACTAATCTATACTAATATTACAAATAGGAAAGATTAGATTTTTTGTACGTTTGTTACGAATAAACTCAAAAACTACTGCATCGATTTAAAAAATTCTTTCACCAATGGAAAGCTAAAATATCCCTGAGTAACATAGGCTATATTTTATTCCCGTATTTCCACGGGAACGGAAACGACGCGGGTGAAACCGCGCAGAATCGCTAGTATCATATATAATAGTGGTTCCACGCGTTTTCACCCACGTAGTTCCCGTTCCCGTAGGAATAGGGGAATAAAATAAAGCCTATGTTACTCAATAATAATGTAGCTTTCCATTAGTGAAGGAATTTGTAAAATCAGCTCATTAGTTTTTGAGTTAATTCGATACAAATACCGTTAGTGTTATAATATAATAGCGGTTCCGCGCGGTTTCACCCGCGTAGTTTTCATTCCCGTGGGAATACGGGAATAAAATATAGCCTATGTTACTCGGGGATATTCTAACTTTCCATTGGTGAAAGAATTTTTTAAATCGATGCAGTAGTTTTTGAGTTTATTCGTAACAAACGTACAAAAAATCTAATCTTTCCTATTTGTAATATTAGTATAGATTAGTGTAGATATCTATGTGATAAAAGACAAAAATAAACTTAGCGGGTGCACGGATTTAGATGAAATTTGGTAGGTAGATAGATTAGGACCCGGATTAACATATAGGCTACTTTTTATCCCTAAATAACGCGAGCGAAGTAGCAGGCAACATTTTAAAACGACAGAAATGCAAAAAATTGCGAAGGTCGAAAAAAAATATAAACTTTGAAAGGGTAAATCTCAGAAGCTATTGGGTCTACAGAGACAATTCTAGTATCATATTGTAGTTAATTTAGTCTTCTTTAAAAACGTCTTTAAAAAGATTTTTCAGAAACTAGTCCTTTAGGGTTATAATCGCCAAAATTTGAAAAAAATACTATTTTTTCGCTGTTTTTTCGATTTTTGACCAAGTTGCGTTCGGCGCTCGAGGTCACAAACTTGGATTATACATTAGGCCAACATCATAAACAAGTCTGCAAAAAATCAGAACTACCGGATTTGACGCATACGAGCCCATACATTCAACCGACAAATTTACTGGACTAATTACTGTCACCAGTGAAGCAGCAAAGTCGGACGGGTGAACCAGGATAATAAATAATCTTATCCAGTCTGAAAAAAGTAGATTGACCTGCTAGTAGCTAAAATAAGCAGCTGTGACAGACAGACATCCAGAACCGTACCGTAAGGGTTCCTTTTTTACAATTTAATACGGAACCCTAAAAAGCCTCGAGGGTGTTGACTTGTTGGAATATTGGTTTCATAAAACAAGTACATAACACGTATTATTTTTACTTTATTGGACACACAAACAGATTACAATCTAGCTGTACTGTATTAAAATAAAGTCAGATCTTTTGTTGTACTTTCGTTGTTATCTACTATATAAAAATAAGTCGGGTTTTCCTTCCTGACGATTTAACTCGAGAACGGCCGGACCGATTTTGATGAAACTTTTTGTGTGGGTTTGAGTGGGTCCAGGGATGGTTTATAGCAAAGAAAATTCAGCATTGCACCCGTGCAAAGCCGGGGTGGGTCGCTAGTCTACTATATAAAAATAAGTCGGGTTTTCCTTCCTGATGTTTTAACTCGAGAACGGCCGGACCGATTTTCATGAAACTTTTTGTGTGGGTTCGAGTGGGTCCAGGGATGGTTTATAGCAAAGAAAATTCAGCATTGCACCCGTGCGAAGCCGGGGCGGGTCGCTAGTTAAACTAATAAATTTATTATTAGTGTGTCTATTAAAGAAAAATACGGCGATGGCCTCACGACCGGTCAAAAATAAATACTTATACTGGTGAAAAGTGGGTCTACCACGTACAATGTACAGTCAAGAGCACGTGGAGCTTGACAAATTGGACTTTGGAACATTCTTATTACAATAGCCTTAGAGTCAGACTCGTACTACAAGTGTAAAGCTGAATGTGCTCTTGACTGTACAAGGTACGATGTGTGAACACTTTTCTTTTTCATTAGTTGACCAAGTTTTAATGCAGAAAAATATTTAAGACTAGCGGTTCTGCGCGGTTTCGCCCGCGTAGTTCCCATTCCCGTGGGAATGGGTGAATAAAATATAGCCTATGTTACGAAGGGATCTTCTAGCTTTCAATTTGTGAAACATTTTTTTCAGTAGAAATTGGTTAAAATTGGTTCAGTAGTTTTTGAGTTTATTCGTAACAAACATACAGAAATTCAAATCTTTCGTCTTTATACTATTAGTATAGACTAGCCGTTTTCACCACCGTAAGTTAAAAGTAAGAAAAGAAAGCTTTTCACTGGTGAAACAATTTTTGTAATCAGTCGACTAGTTTTTAAGTTTATTCGTTAAAAACATATAAAAATACAAATCTAACCTCTTTATAATATTAAAATAGATAGTTGTAGATTAGGTAATTGCCACACCACTCCCAAATATCGTTATAAAATGGAAACTTGAGAAATCCTGTTGAAATTCAAAAAATACGTACGTTATAAATATGATTGAAAATTTTTACAGATTTTTTAAAATACTGCACTAAGTATATCCTAGCCCGCTTTGAAATATCTCCTTTGGACGAGGTTCTTTATGTAGGCAGGCTACCGATAAAAATGGGCATTTTAAAATCCCTATGGTAAAAAAAGGGTTCTGCGCGAATATATCTTACACTCGTATTTTCCTGTCCTCGTAGGAATTTCGGAAACCTCTTTCTAAAACCTACCTACATTCATGATTTGAACGGTTCGGTTATGACGATTTCAAAGTCAAAACTAATTGAAATGTCAAGTTCAGTAACTGAAGTTCAATCCTACTAATATACGTAATTATCTACCACACACCGAAACTCATGCCACGTGAAATAGACTATATTTCAAGAAGAAGCGGTGTAACAAACTTCTCACAAGGTAAAAGAGAGGCAGACTGAAATATTTAGGGATTTAAAAAATTACTAGTCTTCTAGAAACTTACCCCGTCACCCTTAAAGATGTATGTATATGTACTTTCATTCGCCTAAATTTCATCGGTTTACCGGTTTAGCTGTGCAAACATTGTGCAAAGGAAACAGACAAACAGATAGTTTTGAGTATCAGGAGGGATAAATAGATAGATTTCAAATAACTGGTTATACGCTGAGGTTATACGTCATCACCATAAACCCATTCTATTGCTTCGATCGCGTTTTGCTTAACCATAAAGTTAGCCGCAAAATAGTGACAGGTTCGAGAGCTTACGCAAACTTGACGCAATTAAAACTTGACGCCATTTTGGATTCAGTTTTGCTACTTCACAAACACTCAGATTAAGTTCGAAAACTTGGAAACACGAATTGGTTTACGAACTAAGAAATATGAATTATTATTTGAACAATTTTAATGTTAAGTACGAAACATTTTGCATTCACTAAAAAGGGTCATTAAAATTTATTTCTATAAGTGGGCGAAACTGACTAGGCAACTGTTTTTTTTATGGAACTTAGCATCCTTTTACCCGACTGCCTCAGAAGGAGGGTAATGTTTTTCACATTTATATAATGACCTTTTGCTGCCGCTCCTCACTACTTCTATGGCACTCGTGAGAAGTGTAGTGGTCTAGAACAGGAATTCCAACGAATCCAAAAATGTTTTTACTAACCAAACTAGGTACATTGCAAATTTCGGTTTCTTTTCATCAGTTGACTAGTTCGATGTCGATGGAGGAGCATTCCACTTCCGCTCCTCCATACAACGTTCGGATTAGGAAGTCACACGCTAAATCTATTTCATTCTCTGTCACATTTGGAGGTTCATAAGCGTTGTAACAAAAATGGTTTTTAATAAGTAGATAATTAGAAATTACACTTAGAAATGTCAATAGTATAAAAACAAGGCACTCTAAACTCGTCCATGAAGATTGGCTAAATGTAAACAGCAGCCCATCTCCACCGACGAGTTGCTGGTTCCAAAAACAGTAACCCGAGAAGAACCAGCAAGAAACTCAAGGGCAGCACTTTTTAATCTCATGTCTTACTAGTAAATATGGTTAACGTGTGGTAATCCTCTGTAACAACCCCCACCATAACTTGACATTTCCATTCATCGCGCGTCAGTGTCTAAACGAAGCCATTTCTCAAACGGCCAGTCGAAGCGTCAGGCATACACACGTACACAGGCATGTAACGCTTCTTCGACTCAGGGATGTCTCTTCGGAGATATGCGAGACACGGAACGGGGCAGGACAGGGCACTGTTGTGATGTCACGGTTTTAAATTAGACTCATAATAATGAGAATACTTGATTTTGAGACTTCTAGAATCAGCATTATATACAGAAAATTAAAACCAACAGCGTGTGAATAAAGTTATAAGGATTATAATTCAGATATTTACTACTGAAATGGCCGACGTGTCTTGTCGAGAGCTTTACAGAGCTATAGGTATATATGCTTGATTTATATTACTTATAATAGCTTTTCCCGCGACGTGTCCATGGGTCGTGACATGTCTATTCTGAAGATGCTAGGTATCTCCCTGCCAAATATCATCAACATCGGTTCAGTAGCTTATCCGTGAAAAGCTAACATACGCATACATACTTACTTTCGTTATTATATCTGGCGATTTAATCTTCTTTGGTAATCGAATCCAAGTTAATGTAATAACGTGAGTAGAGCAGATTATTTATCTTTCAGAAAGTTTGTTGGGACAAAACCGACTATAGAATGATTATGAGACAAAACAGCGATATAACGATCTTGTAGAGCCCACGAAATTATGAGGCCGTATGTCATCTATCTCAATGTATATCGTTTCTCGAGATTCGGATAACATGTTAATACTAAACAGATTTTCATGACACAAATACAGACGTAATCTTTAAAACAATCGGCTTTTAACAAACGTAAATTACCCAAGATAAGAAGTCACGTCCGCACCACGTGTTTCTTTATTCTAAATCAGAATCATACTATACGAAACAAAGAAAACTTGGGACATCCCACGTGAAACCGTGACGTGGCAGCCCTATATACGAGACGAGACGAGCCAAGCCAAGTTAATAATAATAAAGAGAGAAAAAACGCTGCGCGCGGCCGAGGGGTTAGCGCGTTCCAACCAATGTAAATAGACAGGCCTGCGCAATAAAACCTATGTTACATCACAGGCTAAAGTTATAACCACGAAAATCGACCTTCAATACTTCAAAAAACCTGAACTTTTCTTTGCATTCATACCATTGAGTATGTATACTAACGAAATATGTGGAGAAGTTGAGTGTGGGAGACTTAATTTTAACGTAATTTACAGTTTCATCAGCGCAGCATGTAAGCACATTCGCGGTGTTCAACGCGCGGTGCCGACTGCGCTCGGTTACGCTCGGCTATTTCCGTAGGCGGTCGGCTAACGGCTCTTTTCCCCGCGTCTGCGCGGACGCAGACTTTCGCTACAAAAATAAACGCTCCTTGGCAGAATATCAAGGCGAGCCTTCGCCTCGGTTCGTTTTTTAACGATATTCAAAGATGTTTATGGGCGGCTTACATACATTTAGATAGGTCATTATATCTGGTAAGCCGTAAATATAGCCTGCTCGTGCGTACCGCTGTAGATGGCATTATATTTTTATCAGAGAATATTTCTTTGTGAGAACGCAATAAAAACTTGGACCAACGGTTTAACTTGTCTACCGAAACACGGAGAAGCTCGTTATTTAATGCCACTAGGTGCTCACCATCTATAAACACACCGGTATCGCACAATGTAAATCGTTAAGCCATGACACTCTTGGGTTACTTGAAAAATTTTTGCAAGTAGGTGAGACTAACACTAAATCTCCCAATCAGCTCACGGGAGAGACTATGGCCTTTACTCCCATAAATGTGAAGAGAGATGAGAAAGATGCATGGCTCAGTTGCTGTTACGGGTTGTTGATGATGAGTGATAACACTGATAACTGACATGACTGCTGGTAAAAGTCCGAAATTAACGACTAGTAATATACAGGGTGACTTTTTTTACCGTCTGGAAAAAAATATGATGTGATAGGTAAGTGTAATAGATTCATTTGGCAGTGTTAACTACTTAATTTTTTTTTTTACAAAAAAATTTTTTCTTGCTTAAACTAATATACATTACTCAATTGTAGTCAATAATACACACTGAAATATTTGAAATAGTATTTTAAAAAGAAACAGGCTCGTAGCTTCCATTTATGCGCAATTTACCTACAACCGCCAGCTGCGCGTAGTACTGTGCGTAGTTTTCTAGATTTTGTAAATTGCATTAAACATGACTACATTTAACAATTAATCTCGTGTATAACTTCGGCTCTAGATACCTTATACGTCATATTTTTTTCCAGACGGTAAAAAAAATTATCCAGTATAGCATGTATAGCATGTTTTACGCATGGAGTATTTAGAGGCACTCCATTCGATAAGTGTATTTTTCGGACCTCCAAACTTAACTAGTACGTTATAGAATCAATTCTGGTAGGTAGATACCTGTTTTTGATAGCCTTTACGGTTAAAGAGCCGACCGAAAATCAGAGGTTCGGGTTCGAATCCTGGCATGTACCAATGAGTTTTTCAAAAACTTACGTACATATTTATCACTAGCTCGACGGTGAAGGAAAACATCGTGAGGAAACCAGCAGGTCTTAGAATTAATTCTGAGACATGTGTAAATAGTCCCGGTCCGGCGATGGGAAACATCGTGAGGAAACCCGCAGGTCTTAGAATTAATTCTGAGACATGTGTAAACCACCTATCACGTTTAGGGGTCCAATGTACCTATCTCGTGAAATGTGGGTATATCCAGTAATGGAATACCTCTGCCTACCCCCTCGGGGATGAAAGGCGTGAGATTATTTATTATTTATTTTTTTACCTGTTTTTCCTCAAGATGATTTCGTTGAGCTAAATATGTAAGCATGTTTTTGAAAAACTCATTGGTATCTGCACAAGTACACCTCTGATCTTCAAAATTCAAATAACACTAGCTTCACGAGAAACCTGCGGGGGGCGTATTCACGGAGATTCGATATTCGACTCGGAATCGGAAAATCTGTCGAATCCTTATGTCAAATATGACATCTGTAAATAGCCCATTTCGAAACCTTTAGACAGATTTTCCGATTCCGAGTCGAATATCGAATATGGAATATCCGTGAATACGAAGGCTACCTATATATCGATTTATTGCTTCCGAAAACCCCTGACGCTGTAAATTTCAACAAAATCGTTAGATCAGTTAGTAAACGGTATTACAAATACGTAGTAGTAGTAGTTTAGTACTTCGGCCACCAAAGTAGACTCATGAAATCTCACAGAAAATAAATTTTCTTAGTTTTCACAGATTGTGATTGTGTGAAGTATAACTTTCTGTTGTTAATCAATGAAAAGAGATATGTAATGAATGACAGACTAACAAAAAGAGTACAATGTAGATTTGTATAAATTGATCGCTTAATACGTAGTAAAAAACTGGTTTTGGGTAGTATGTATCTACAGTATGGGATATATCAGAATTAATTCAGGATGGACTCATTATGAGGCGTCAGCGTCAACCACATTCAGCATATCCTACTAAAATTATAAACGCGTAAGTATAAAATATTGACGTTTTTAAGTGTATATTTAATACCTATAGAAAACTAGCGACCCGCCCCGGCTTCGCACGGGTCCAATGCTGAATTTTCTTTGCTATAAACCTCACGCAGCCCGAGACCTTTCCAACGAATTCAAAACCGTGGAAATCGGTTCGTGCGATCTGGAGTTATATCGTCAGGAAGGAAAACCCGACTTATTTTTATATAGTAGATAAACGATTTTTGATTTTTATGTATGTATAGATGTTTGTTCCTCTTTCACCCAAAACCTACGAGTACTAAACATTTGATGAAACTTTACAGTTATACAGCTTATACATCAGAATAACAAATATACAACGCGTAACAGAATAAGCGCAATTCTTCATACACCCCAATTAGTATATTACCATAAAAAAAATATGATGCAATCGAACTTTAGTTGTGTCTGACCAATTTTCTTAAATATCGATCAATTATAGCACGATTTCCATACATAGCACTGAATTCAGCTACGATAATTCTTTTTTATTTTAATTAAGCTGAAATCGATTACGTAGTCGATACTGAACAAACAAATTTCAGAAATTGCGCTTATTCTGTTACATAAGTATATACTTACTATGTGCGCTGCTAGTTTGTTATATTTATATGTCGCCATCGCACCAGACGTATTCAGTATCAGATAACGTCATATTATGATTGGTGACACACTTCATTCGTTTCGCTTCCAATGGGCGCATTTATTTATAGTTTTCCTATTGATAAATGATACTTTGAAAAGTTGAAGGAACATTGAAAAGTTTTAATAAAATTACAGGAAAATTCAACATTAAAATACAATATGTAACAGAATAAGCGCAATTCCTGAAATTAGTTTGTTCAGTATCGACTACTTACTCGATTTCAGATATTTTAAATGTTTACCAAAAAATGAATTAGCGTAGCTGAATTTAGTGCTACCTATGGAAATCTTGCTGTTATTGCTCTTTATTTAAGAAAATTGGTTAGAAACAACAAAAGTACGAAGGTGTTGTCTGCACGCCTAATTGAAACTTCTGGTGACCCAAGATCTGGCTTATTCTTACGCCATCGGATTAGTCTAGCAATCCAGTGGGGGAATGCGGCAAGTATTCTAGGCACCGTGCCGCGTGGTCAGGGTTTAGAAGTCAAAAATATACTATATATTTTTGACGAAGCATGTTGCTGATACTTTTCATTTGTATTGACAAAGATATTAAATATCAAATAATTCAAATAAATGTCAAAGTACGAAGGCGTCATATTTTTTTAATATTAATATACTAATTGGGGTGTATGAAGAATTGCGTTTATCTTGTTACGCGTTGTATAGAATACTAGCTGTTCCGCACGGTTTCCCCCGCGTAGTTCCCGTTTCCGTTTGAATAGGGTAATAAAATAAAGCCTATGTTACTTCCTGATAATGTAGCTTTCCATCGGTGAAACAATTTTTTAAATTGGTCCAATAGTTTCGGAAACAAAAAAATCTAATCTTTCTTTTTTATAATATTACTAGCGATTCTGTACGGTTTCACCAGCGTAGTTTCTATTCCCGTGGGAAAATTATAGCCCATGTTACTCCCAGAAAAGTAAGTTTTTCATTGATGAATGAAATTTTAAGACTCGCATTTTAATTTTATTACAAACTAGCGGGTGCCCGCGGTATCCAGTTTATTCCCTTGGGAATTTCTGAAAATCTCTTCATAGCGGTTGCCTTCGACGTATTTAACAGCTCACTGCCTACGACATATTACTATGAGACACCTACCTACATACCATATTGCAAGTTTCTAGGTGTTATCGTTACGTAGTACTTATTTCTCATTTACACAGTTTTTAGGGTTCCGTACCCAAAGGGTAAAACCGGACCCTATATTACTAAGACTCCGCTTTCCGTCCGTCCGTCTGTCTATCTGTCAGCTAGACTGAGATATATGAGGCTCTAGGCTCTCATGAACCGTGATAGCTAGACTGTTGAAGTTTTTACAGATACTAAGAAACAGAATAAAATAAATATTTAAGGAGGCTCACATACAACAAACAAGATTTTTTTGCCGTTTTTTTTTGTACGAACCCTACTCCCTCGGGGATAAAAGGCGTGAGATTTATTTTTATTTTTATAGTATAGTACGGAACTCTTAATACGGGTGTTCGACTCTTACTTGGCCGGTTTTTTTTTTGCAGTTGAAACAGCGTGAACAGCTATCTTTATTATAATTGTAGACCATTGTAACTTTAGTGCTCATCCTACCTTCATCTGTTTATCTCAGTTACATCCATCCTAAGGATGTCTGGCAAAAATGTGTCACTTGTTGCATATTTTTATTGGTGTACAATAAAGAGTTGTTACTTACGTAAGTAAGTAAGTAAGTAAGTAAGTAAGTAAGTAAGTAAGTAAGTAAGTAAGTAAGTAAGTAAGTAATTACTTACTTACCATTGCTGCTTATAGTCGAAACTTCATTTCAGTGTAAATTAATGTTAATTAGTGTAATAACCAGAGTACATTATATTCTGGCCCCCGCGCGACCCCGACAAGTAAACACAGTTTTAGTGCCAGTTCTCAGAAAAAAATCAAAATAGTTGAAAAATTATTGATAACGTACTTGAAATTTGCATCAGTGTATAGATAAAAGTGTAACGAATGAGAATATATAAACATCTTTATAAAATAATAAGCAGTGTTCGTGATATTTGCAAAAATCTATAAAAATGTTCGTTAGAGTGATTGAGTGCAAAACAAACTTTCTAATTTGTTAACCGGTTCAACGACCGAGCTGAATAGACTGACCTCCGTCGAGGTATGAATCATCAATATTGTAATATTGTACACATGTCAACGCTCCTAGGGAATACAAATTTCGCAGTGATAACTGCATAGCCGATTGGCCTTGCGGTTGTGTATGGAGAGCTAAGAATCGAGAGGTCCATGGTTCGAGTCTCACCGTTCAAAAAATTAGTTTTTGGTTTTAATTCGACGTACATATTAAAGAAATAAAAATGTCCCAAATGGTATGTTACAAATGCAACCACAACATAACTGATAGAGAATATTTGAACTGCACAATTTGCGAAGAATATTTCCATATTCATTGTACCAACTTGCCAAAAAAACTCTTTTACTTAAGAAGCCCCGAAAGGAGAAGAAGTTTTGTTTGTAATTTATGCTTGGATAAAGACAAAAATAATGTTACTGAGAGAAACAGGACGAAAATTAATATACCTACTTCTAACTCGTTTGATTCGCTCTCTGAAGAAGAACAAGAATATTCATCGCTAAACTCTCTTAACAGAAGCTGCCCTGAAAACACTGACACATCAGATGAGTCGTTAATTCGTGAATTAAGAGAAAAAATCAACGAATTACAGGAAAAATTAATTACAGCAGATAATGAGATCGATAACTTATTGTGTGAAAATTCTGCTTTAAAAAACAAACTTTCAGATTATGAATTAAAAACCAAAAAACTTTCTCACATATGTTCAACAGTTTCCAAGCCTAGATCAAACACAAAGAAACGAGATAAGCTTAACAAAACAAAGTTGTTTTTTTCTCCGTCTACTGACGACAGGCAAAAACAAAATGTAATTTTGATGGATAAAACTCCACCTGCAGAAGAGCCACCAAAAACAACTATCGTGAAACAGAGGCCACTTGTTGACCGGTCTACTGCTGAAATGAATATTCCAAAAAGAAAACTCTATATCATAAGTAGTGACAACGTGAATAAAATAACAAGTATTACGGAAAAAGATTTTTCTCAAGATTTCGAGCATTGCCATATTCTTAAAACAAACGTTGGAATACTAGAATTAATAAGAAATATTGATGTCAAATTAGAAAATTTCACTATGAATGATTTTTGTGTTATATTTATAGGAAAGAGAGACTTTAAATACTCACAGAATTTTGAATTGTTAATAGAAAACATTAGAATAGTCCTGCAAAAAATTACTCACACAAATATCATTATTAGTTTACCTACCTACAACTGTGGGAACTATGCCAGTATATATAACCATCGAGTTGAGATTTTTAATAAGATGCTTTACAGAGATAATCTTGTTCATGAATTTGCATATATTTTTGACTGTAACATGCATATGAGGTATGATGACTATTCATTGTATAACAAATTTACAGGCTTTTTGAACAATAATGGAATGAGAGAGATATTTACATACTTGAGTAAATTTATGTCAGATATATCAGAGTATAACAATAGTATGCTTACAGAATTTCAGTACTGTGACCAAGAAACGCAAACAGAACCTTGTAATTTAAATTTTTCCTTTCGTGACTAAAGAATATTGTAATGTACTCCATCAGAATATCCAATCATTGCGTAATAAGACCGACGAAATCGATTTATATTTAGATAAAAGTACAATTTACCACGTGCTTTGCTTTTCTGAAACCTTCATGAAAAAAAATGATTATGACTATGTACATTTAGCAAATTATAAAATCGCAAGTTCATTTTCACGCAAGGATAGACATAGAGGTGGTGTCTCCATATTTGTTAGGAATAGTATTGAATTCATCGATCTGGGATGGGTTGCAAATCTTTCGGTTGCTAGATGCTTAGAATGCTGCGGCATCAAGATTCCACATGCTAATCTTATTGTTGTGGTTGTATACCGACCTCCAACCTCCGAGTCTCTAAATCAATTTCTTGAAATTTTTGATAATCTTTTACTTAAATTAACTACGAAATCACGTAAAACCATTAAATTTATTATTGCCGGTGACTATAATATTGACATTTTAAAAGATACTCCACAGTCAAGAGCTTTTCTGTCTGTAATTAAAATATATAATGTATCATTATTAATAAAGGAACCAACGCGAGTTACATCAAATTCGAGTACATGCATCGATAATATTTTATCTAACCACAAAAACTGTAGTGTAAAAGTTTGTCACAATGGTCTGTCTGATCATACCGCACAAGTTGCTACGCTGCCGATGTCGGTAGACTCTGACACACATTGGTTCTTATATAAAAGAGAAATTAATAACACTAACCTTCGTATTTTTAAGCAATGTTTAAGTTCTTTGACATTTCTAGATTTATATGACATTAAAGACATGGACGAAGCTTTTGACCATTTTGCAGACATTATTAGGACATTTTATTATTGTTGTTTTCCTTTAAAAAGAATTAAAGTAAGTAATAAAATTAGTTCAACTTGGAAAACAAAAGGGGTTAAAATTTCTAGTAAAAAGAAAAGAACCTTGTATTTGAAATTATGTAGTGCAAATAATACAAACGGTAAAGAGTATTATAATAATTACAAGAAAATGTTAAAGAAGGTGATAAGAGTTTCAAAAGTTAACAGTAACAATAACTATATACAGAAAAGCTCCAATCTCACAAAAGCTACTTGGAACGTTATAAAACGCACCTCAAGGGGTGCTTTAAAGTCGCCATCCGTTATAAGTGACCTATTAATAGATAGCTCTATAGTGTCAAATCCACAATGCAAAGCTGAACATTTTAATGATTATTTTATCAATGTAGGTTGCCATAATCATGGTGTCTCACACCCGAGTGTTCCAATAGCTCCATTACGAAATAGTATATACTTCAGTCCAGTCACAGATTCAGAAGTAAAACAATTAATTAGGCAACTAAAAAACAGTAATAGTTGTGGGCACGATGGAATCTCTACAGCGGCCATTAAAGAATGTGGTGATATTTTAAGCCGCCCACTAACCTATTTAATAAATCTGTCAATTGATAAGGGAGTATTTCCACAACCTCTGAAAAGAGCAATAGTAAAACCTTTGTTCAAAAAGGGTTCACAAAATGATATTTCTAATTACCGACCAATTTCACTATTGCCTGTTCTTTCAAAAGTCTTTGAGAAGGCAATTTATAATAGAGTAACAAAATTTTTAGTCAAATTCAAAGTGCTAACCGACAGTCAATTTGGCTTTCGGCAAGGTCGTTCCACGGAACAGGCCATCTTCAGAATGTTGCGAATCGTCTGGGATGCAATTAATACAAAATCTAGTGCTACTGCTATATTCTTAGACCTCTCTAAGGCGTTTGATTCGGTCAACCACACCTTACTTTTGAATAAATTACACAACGTAGGGATACGAGGCATTGCACAAAAATGGTTTAAGTCTTATATCAGTAACCGTAGTCAGGCTGTAGAAGTTACTTTTATGAACAAATCGTGTAAAACAATAGAGTCAACATTGTCTTCATTTAGGAATAACAGCAGAGGAGTGCCACAGGGTAGTATTCTGGGTCCCCTACTTTTTCTTATCTATATAAATGAATTGCCATTGGTAATTTCACATCCGTGTGTCCTTTTTGCTGACGATGCTTCAATTATCATCGTTAACAGAGGATTATCTATTACTCAGTATGAAACAGAAATTAATGTAACATTAAAGACACTCACAGATTGGTTACAAGCCATTGATTTAAGTGTTAATGCAGTAAAAACTAAGGCAATGCAGTTTCACCCTCGACAAGCTAAACCCCCTACCCTTAATATAATTTGCAACACAAAGGAAATTGGAAAACTAAAGCATCATTTATTTTTAGGTCTGCAGATTGATTCACATCAAAGTTGGAAGTACCAAATAGAAAAAGTCAATGGAAAACTGTCCAGCTTTTCATACGCATTACACTTTCTAGCAAGATCAGTATCTCAGAAAGTACTGATTGCGGCATACTATGGTACAGTATATCCGCTTTTAAACTACGGCATAATTTTTTGGGGTAATTCGGTGGACTCTAAATCGACATTTATATTACAAAAACGGTGCATCAGGACAATATATAAATTAGACCGCAGGACATCTTGTAGACCATTTTTTATGACATATAAATTTCTTACGCTTACTAGTTTATATATTTTTAACTTGTGTAGATTTGTGCGCAACAACGGAACAAATTTTACGGAAAAATCTACATACCTCAAAACCACCCTAAGATCACGGCAAAACTTAGCACTTTTGAGCACCACCTCTGATATCTACTTTAAGAGTGCATACACGACTGCGATTCGTGTGTATAATCACCTACCAAAAACTATTAAAGAACTCGACGGTAAAACCTTTAACACTACATTAAAGAACTGGCTTATAAAAAACTGTTTTTATGAGCTGAATGAATTCTTTTCGTTTCGTTGACATTTTTTATATTAGTAGATACCTTTTGACATATTAATTTGTAATTATCGATACTTGTTTTACATATCCTTAAATTTCTAGTTGTAAGCTACTTACTTGACATTATCAATTCTCAGCTGTTTAATTAATATACCTTCATTTATATAACTTCATACTACATTGTATGCCCGCAGCGGGTAGATTGTGTGATTATTTTTTAATATAAGATCCTTTGTATGTACCACAATTTAACAATAAATATATTCTATTCTATTCTATTCTATTCTATTCTGAATTGATGGGAAAAAATCTCAAAACAAAAGAAAATTTCGTAATTATCTTATCATTAGATTCATAGCACCAAACAATTATATGCTGTAGACATTTCATATCGCCATATTGAATAGGATAATTATATATCGATGGGATTATAGTATCAGTTTGTGTGTTGGTAGTGCCAGAGGTCGTGGGTAACATTTCCGGGGCCAACAATACAATACAATAACTCTTTATTGTACACCAAAACAATATAGTATGGATATAAACATATAAAAAGGACAACACACCATTTGAGCGTATTCTTCTTTCATTCATACGATCGATAATTTAAAACGTATGGATGAAAGAAGAGAAAATGAGAAAATGTTCAATGTTCAATCTATCGCACTCACTGTTTAAGCAAAAAAAATACGTTAAATAAAGTAATCGTTAAAATGTGATGCTCTCTGTCTCAGACATAAGAAAACCGTCATAGGTACAGAAATGTTTTAGATTTCTACGACGTAGCAAAGAAGAAATTCCCGAAATTTGCCGCCCCCAAATTCTGTGTATTTTATATACCTACTAAAAAGAATTGATTTAGATTTTTTTTAATTTGGAGTCTTAGGGGTCAGACACGCTACAAGTTGAAATCTTCGTGTGCTCTTGACTGTACTTACAAATTGACAGAATGTTAGTACCGAGGTCACGCTACCAAAGATCGACCATGATCGGGTTGAGTGATATTTTCTTTTTTGGTTTTTTTTTGTTCTTAGACATTGTATTTAGATTTAGATTATTGTCTTGAAAAGCCCCAATCTCTTTTTTGCTGTGCCCTTCAGGGTCCATAATGACCCCTTATCTGTATGGTATTTCATTATGGTGCAATAAAATTATTGAGCATTAATGAATAATATTTATTAATCCCCGAGTCTGTAATAGGATAGATTGACTAACAAATACATTATTAAGTTTGCAGTTACTTATTTCATGGGGTGAAATATTGAATACTAGCAGTTCTGCGCAGTTTAACCCGCGTGGTTCCTGTTCCCGTGGGAATACGGGAATAAAACATAGCCTATGTTACTCAAGGATATTCTAGCTTTCCATTGGCGTAGGAATTTTTAAAGTCGGTCCAGCAGTTTTTGAGTTTTTTCGTAACCAACATACAAAAATACAAATCTTTCCTCTATTAGTAGATATAGACTAGTAGATCTATCTTTTTCCTGTTCTTGTTAGTATTTCCTAAACCTTTTTTCTACTTCTAAAACCTTAAATCCGGTAAGGTTACTACTCTCATTAAGGCACCAAAGCTTTATCTGGATCGGAAGAATGCTACATGCAAGTATAGATGAGGAACAAACAAACATGATAGACTTTAAAAACAAAACACGGTTAGAATTAGTGACGTCATAAATGAGGTAAGAAAAGACGTCATGGCACAGTTCCTAAATAAAACAAACAACCTCTACATTTGCGACTTGCGTCATTCGGTTATACCTAAGAACCTAATATGTACAATGATTAAGAGGTCTCAAGACGGGAAAGTGTATGGTGAAATACTTCAAAATCATTTTCATTTGACGAAAGTACTTATTAACTTTCAACGTGATTTCGCCTGTAAAATTTTACAAGAAATGATTTTGAATTACATTTATGTAGAAAACTCACAATTGCTAGAAATGGAATGAGAAATATATGAAAAGTTAGTAATAAAAAAAAGCATATTATTATGTTAATGTACGATGATAAAACTTTCCATTATTGAAATAATTTTTAGAATCGGTTTAGTGGTTTAGGCGTGAAAGCGTAACAAATAAACAAACAAAGTCACTTTGGCATTTATAACATTTAGGATAGGATTCGAAACCAATAAAGTGAGGAGACGTGAAAAGTCGTTTTTAGAAGCTCTACGACAGATGAAAAAGCCCCTTTGCACACGAACCGGTTTCCGCCGGTCCGGCGGCGAAATGTATGGCCGATCACCCGGTTGCCCGCCGGTACGTATGAAAGCGAACGTACATGGCCATATACTTCGCCGCCCGCCGGCCCGGCGGAAACCGGTACGTGTGAAAAGGGGCAAATAGTGACTCATCATAATTCAAAACAACTGATAAACGAAATGATGAGGGTTTGTGTAAAACCTTCATCATTTCGTTTATAAGTTGTTCGCATAAAAAAATGAAAAGGAACCGCTTCGAAATACATACATATTTACATACATAAACTCACAAATCACGTGAAAATAATAAGTAATTTCATAAAAGAAAAATTATTTCAAAGTAGCGTTTAATATAATAATAATAATAATATAATCTCACGCCTTTCATCCCCGAGGAGATAGGCAAAGGTATTACATTACTGGATATACCCACATTTCACGAGATATATTGAACCCCTAAACGTGATAGGTGGTGAGCCCATCGCCGGACCGGGTCTGTTTACACATGTCTCAGAATTAATTTTGAGACCTGCGGGTTTCCTCACGATGTTTTCCTTCACCGTCGAGCTAGTGATAAATATGTACGTAAGTTTTGAAAAACTTAAAAAGCGTTTAAAGTTTCGACAATATTGTTTCAATAAAAAACATTTACCTAAACAGCTGAAAGCAGACAAGCACTCTTAAGCTCGAAGGGTGAAGTTCTTTTGATACCGGATAACTCCCCTAACGGATCGAATTCGCCCTCACATTAAACTTTTGGGGAATAATTTAAAACTGCGATGACTCCTTTGGAAGTGCATATTGAAATTGCGTATTAGGGCACTTGGTGACGTCTTAAATGAATTCTATTTAGACTGCAGAGAATCTTTTTTGCTGACAGACAAATGTTTTATCAATGAGTGGTTTAATAAAATACCTAAGCTACTTAACAAAAAACGAGAAATTATATATTTTTGTTATAAAAGAAATCTACAGGAGTTCGTTCAAAATTAAATTACTTTTTAAAAATTACCTAAAGTATTGCAGGGTCTCATGTGTACAACCTTTGTATATAAATAACTAGCGACCCGCCCCGGCTTCCCACGGGTGCAATGCTGAATTTTCTTTGCTATAAACCTCGCGGAGCCCGAGACCTTTCCAACGAATGCAAAACCATGGAAATCGGTTCGTCAGTTCTGGAGTTAAATCGTCAGGAAGGAAAACCCCACTTATTTTTATATAGTAGATAAATAAATAAGAATAAATTTGTATGGCTTTAGCAATTTGTTGTTGTTTATTGCAATAGGAGCGAATAAGTCTCCAGTTATAAATACGCTACGCTATACGCGCTTTATCTCTATAAAGGTTGGCAGAGATATTTAAATATAATAAATAAATAATCTCACACCTTTTATCCCCGAGGGGGCAGGCAGAGGTATTCCATTTCAGGAAATACCCACTTTTCACGAGAATATTCAACCCCTAAACGTGAGCCCATCGCCGGACCGGGTCTGTTACACATGCCCCAGAATTTGATTGTTTTCGGAAAACCTCATGAATCATGAGATTTTCCGAAAACTTACGCGGCTTATCTTTCGCGGAATTGAAAATAATCCTCGTGTATGATAGCTATTCGCTTAATATATCAACGCAGAGCAAATATCTAAAATTTGGATGTTTAGTGAATACTTAAAAAAAAAACACGGGTTGCACTCCGGGAGTGCCGGCAGAAGTGAAAACTTGATTATCGATTTCGGTGTCACAACACTACTCTCCAACCGTCTTACGGTTTTTCGATCAGCACACGTGACCTGACGCAAGTTTCACAGTTTTTACCCATCCCACAAAAGTGCTCAACGCCGCTAAACAAGTTTTCACTTCAAAAACGCGTCGACTTGAGAACCTCCTTCGTTTTTTTCATCGGTTGACCATTTCTTACGAAGCACTTCCATTAAAAAAAAGGTCAATTATGATTTCTTGTATATCTGATTGGTACATGCTTTTTCCCGGAATTGAACCCGAGCCTCGAGTATGAGAACCGGGCTCACTTATAGCAGGGATTATAGTCTTGCTGCGCAGTTATTATTTATAATTTGTATAATTATATAGTCCGCTTAACATTCAGTCCACAACCCGATCATAGTGTTTATAAACAATCAACGTAATGTCTCTACACTTCATATACACAATGCTTGAAACTTATAGTTATATAGCTTTTGACTGCGACTTCTTTTTAAATTTAAAACTAGTTGAAATCTTTTATATACAGCAGTGATAGACTTACGGTTAAAGAGCCCGCTTTTCATGATGATAATCAATCAGTGAAGCTGGGGTTCGAATTCTGGCATGAACCAATGAGTTTTTCAAAACTTACGTACATATTTATCACTAGCTCGAAGGTGAAGGAAAACATCGTGAGGAAACAAGCAAAACTACTGAACCGATTTAAATGAAATTTGGTACAGAGATAGTATAAAGACTGATTTAAAAAAAACAAAAAAAAACTTTTAATGCGAAAATGATCTGTAAGGGGTTTAAATAGAAACGAAAATGTGTATTGAAATTACGTAATTTTTAAAGCTAGAAGCTTAAAAAAAATTTTTTTGGGCTTTTGATTAAATAAATAAATAGGTAAATAAATATTTATTTCATACTAGCGGGTGCCCAGCGGCGTTGCCCGCGCGGATCCCGTTTATTCCCGTTCCCGTGAGAATTACCGAAAATCCCTTCATAGTGGTTGCCTACGACATATAAGACACCTACATACCATATTTCAAATAGCGGGTGCCCAACGGCGTTTCCCCGCAAGGAATTAGTTTATTCAAGTTCCCGTGGGAATTTCCAAAAATCCCTTCATACCGGTTTCCTACGACATATAAGACACCTACATACCATATTTCAAGTTTCTAGGTGTTATCGTTTCGGAGTAGTACGTATTTCTCTTTTTAACCAGTTTTTCTATTTTCCCGTGGGAATAAGATATTTTTCTGGAATAAAAAGTAACCTAGATGTTGACCCGGGTACTCAGTTATCTCCATACCAAGTTTCATCAAAATCCGTCCAGTAGTTTTTGAGTGATGCGTGCACAACCAGACAGACAGACAGACAGACAGACAGACAGACAAAAATTCCAAAAATTAGTGTTTCGGTATCTATATCGATAACCATATACACTACCGTTAAAATTTTCAAAAAATCTTTCATGTACAGACACGACCCCGTTAGAGTTTTATTATATGTATAGATAAATTAATAGGCTATATTTTATTTCCGTATTTCCACGGGAACGGGAACTACGCTGGTGAGACCGCAGGGTGCTGCTAGTAGGCTATATTATTTTTTTAAATCAGCCCTGTAGTTTTTGAGTTTATTCGTTACAAACATACAAATCTTTCTTCTTTATAATATAAAGCGCGTCACACACGGTGCAGATGCTATAATATTTTATCTTAAGATACGAAATATATATTTCCATATTTGCGTATAAACGTACTGAAGATAAAATATAAATTAACTTCGTCGTGTGTGATGGTTCATAGGATTTCTATGGTGAGCGATATTCTAAAATATGCTCTAAGATAATATATATTTTATATTATCTTCACCGTGTGTGACGCGCTTAAGTGTAGATGTAGAAGTGCAGATGAAGTCTATCACTTGCGACTACTTGGTTCATTCTTATTTAGATTAGTTTCTCAACCTTCGTAGACACTTTTGAATTTTGTTAAAACAACGACATTGTTGTTTTTAGATCGGACCTAATCCAATAGTATTAATAGTCAAAATCTTCATTTTATAATCCCAAATAATCTTTAAATGTCCTTGCATAATCGTAATAAATGCGCCAATTATTTTCACAACGAAACTCACAGTCTCGACGGTAAAGAAAAACATCGTGAGGAAACTCGCAGGCTCAAGAATTGGTTCGAAAAGGATCGAGTCTCACACCAGCTGATCAACTTACAACTACATAACAACCTATATACAATTATATACATGGCTCGACTAACTTGGCACAATATTGGTGACAAGCCCACGCAGCGCGGAATAGAACAAACATCTCGTTGTGCGCAGGCGCGATAGAGATAATGAAAGTCCAAGGTCTTCGTACGCAAATAAAGCGGATGAGACCCGCCGGCGAATAGCGACATTTTATGACGTGTGACAAAGTATTTTCCAATATACTTTCACAAATTCATATAGACATATCAATATGAAGCAACAGTCTGTACTATGGTACGGCATTTAAAAATAATTACATAGAACTAAGAGTAGAAAGCAGACTTCATCGAATAATTCTAAAAAAATGCAGTCAAATTGAGCTTCTTTGTTGAAGTCGGTTGAAAAAAGAATCATCGAAATCGGCTGGCGTGATATTGAGTTATTTGTCCATTTGACGCGCACATACTTAATGCAAATTTAAGACTTATATGGTTTACTCATAATGGGAATGTCAGAACTGGAACAAATTAAAATAGAACCACACGGGAAGCACCTGTTTTTAAAGAAAAAAAGATACATCAAAATCGGTTCACCCAGTCGAAAGTTCTGATGTAACTAACATAAAAAAAGCATACGCGACAAATTTTATTATATTTTTCTTTATTAAAGAAAATAAACAGCTTATACAATAAAAACTTATAGAGACAGTAAGCCAACAAAGTTTCCACTAGGTTTAGCACATAATGTTTAGAATTGAGAACCTCCTGCTTTTTTGAATTCGGTTAAAAATTACTCAACTGCGCGACATGTCACGCATAAGATACGGTGCCAAATGCCATTACCATGCCACAAAAACCTCAACATAAAGTCGCTGATTGCATTAAATTGGGTAAGAGCAAGGCAACACTATCTTCCAATCCACGGCGGGCTCGCGTGGGAGATTATGACCCATACGTCCTCGTGTGTGAGGAAAAACCCTTACCTTAACAGTCGGATGTTAAGGGCATTTATAAATAAGTTTTGCATAAACTTTAGTACACATTTATTAAGGACTAGCTTTTACTGGCTTCGCTCGCATACGTTTAATTCATCCATTCAGGGGATGAATTTTGCAAAATCCTTTCTTAGTGGATGCCTACACTGTATAAGCTATCTATGTTCAAAATTTCAAGTCTCTAGACCCAGCGGTTTAGGCTGTGCGTTGATACATCACCAATCAGTCAGTCAGTTTATCATTTTATATACATAGATGAAGGAAAACTTCGTGAGGAAAAGGAAACCCGCTTGTAATAAACAAATTGTTTTTGGTTACAACTTGTATCTTACTCGTCCAGAGTTTGCTTCGAGTAGTGAGTTAAAAATTAGGAAATACCTTGGTTTGTTTCATTTCGTTAAGCACTTGAGATCATCACAATAACTTCTAAATCATAATCATAGTTTTCTTACTCTTTTTTCCAATATTTGTTTGTGTAGTTTTTCCTTCCATTTTTCACTATCTACAAAAACTATTATTCACATTAACACATTATCATCATCAATCGTCCCTTAACGGGGTGAAAGTAGGGGTTGAGTTTGTAATGTATGGAAAACCTTCATTTTTGGGTGTGTCAATTCGAAACTTTGTACAAATACTCCTCCAAACAAACCACAAGACACGTACTTCGGGATTTGCAAAAAACACCCCCTAAAGGGGTTCGAGTTTGTATGGAGACGTGTTGTTTTTTACGTCTATCAACTTGAAACTTGGTACAAATACTTTTGAAAATACATGAGTAGACACGTGTTTTTGGATTTTTCGAAAATCGTACCCAAAAGGGGTGTAAGTAGGAGGTTAAAGTTGGTATATTTTTTTTTAGGATGTAAAAGGGGGCAAACGGGCAGTAATACGTAATCAGTATTATTTTTAGTATGTGTAAATTTTTTTCAGAAAAACGAATTAGCATAGAACTGAATTTAGTTAGGGCTACCTGTGGAAACCATACTGTTATCGCTCTTTATATAAGAAATTTTGCTAGACAAAACTAAAGTACGAATGCATTGCCATATTTTTATATGAGTATACTAATAGAGGTGTATGAGGAATACTGTGACGCTTATTCTGTGACGCATTGATTAGGGTGTTTTAATAACAAAAATATAAATAGCAATGCTAGCCCAGTGCTAGCTTCTCATTCGTGAGGCTCGGGTTCCAATCCTGGCATGTACAGTCAAGTTTTAGTAAGGATCCCAAATTCTGTTTCGTCATAGATATAGCCTATGTTACTCAGGAATAATTTAGCATTCTAATGGTGAAAGAGTTTTTTTAATCGGTCCAGTAGTGTTTGAGTTTATTCGTTATGAACATAGGTACAAAACTACAAATCTTTCCTCTTTATAATATTAGTGTTGATAGATAGATAGTGTAGATTATCCTTCTTCATATATTTTTGAAACGCAAAGAAATAACAAATTCTACGCGGACGAAGTCGCGGGCATCAGCTAGTAGGGATATAAATATAAGGATAGAGAAAGCGACTTTGTTTTATACTATGTAGTGAAGTAGGATAGGTACTCGTATTTATATTTGAGAAGCATGAAAGTTGAATAAAGACAGTGGAAATTCGCTTGCAAAAAACTCGAGTGATGTTGATGGATAAAGTGAGGTAGGTACAGTGCGGTTCGAGAGCATTGCGGCTTGAAAGAGGATATAGTGATTGGGATTGAAAGGGGAATGCTGAAGTGTTATGGTCACAGAACTCACTGAGAATGAATGAAAAGCGGTTATAGAGACAGGATGACGTGAGTGAGCGAGGATGTATTTTGTTTTTGTAAAATAAATTAATTGTACCTATTGAAGTGGCGATGAAGCTACTAATCCAGTATCATTTTAAATTTAACTCAATGTGCTTCTACATACGACTGTGAATGGTAAAGCAAAATAAAATAATATTGTGACCAACATTTTATACAGGAAATGTATAGACAAAGAAAATACTTACAAAGTACTACCTTTCTAAGTTACGTCTGTTTTCGTATATCCAACTTAAAGTAGCTATGACCGTTAGGTGGGTAGGCGGAGTTATGTAGTAAAGCCTGTGATTTTAATCCAACTAAAATATAAAGGCAACGTGATCCCGGATCGACATGATTTTTAGCGTAGAGATAATTAGAGGACCGAGAAGTGACATAAGTGTAATATACCAGCAGACGTATTCACGGAGACTCGATACCGTTTCCGTTCGACTCAGATCGACTGAAAAATTTTCTGAAACTTTATTCTAGGCGTTTCTGACAGCCACGGAAAATTTTCCGAATCCTTATGTCACATATGACATTAGTTTTCGACACCAACATCAGCCCATCTCGAAAGTTTTCGATACCAACATTAGCCCATCTCGAAAGTGTTCGACAGATTTTTCGATATCGAATATCAAAGCTCCCTGAATAGGCCTGCTGATAAAGTACAGTCTATTCTATATCTATATATGTTTTTTAGAAGACTTCACTACTAGCACTACCGCTCCCACAAATAAGACAAATCTAAAGACACTTTTTATTTATACATACATATAATAACGCCTCTTTCCCGTAGGGGTAGGCAGAGACCACTTCTTTCCACTTGCTACGATCCTTCCATACTTGTTTCGCTTCGTCCACTTTCATTATTCCTTTCATACACGCTCTTCGGTTTAGGGTACTCTTGACCTGGCCTTTTTTCAAGACGTCCCCAATTTAGTCACGAAACGTCCGCCTAGGTCTACCCCTTCCAACACTTTCATTCACACTCGCCTTATACACTTTTTTCGTCAATCGTTCGTCATTCATTCTCTCGACATGGCCAAACCATCTCAGCATGATTTTAATCCAACTAAAATATAGAGGCCACCGGCAACGTGATCCCGGATCGACGTGATTTTTAGCGTAGAGATAATTAGAGGACCGAGAAGTGACATAAGTGTAATAGACACTGAAAAAGCTTCAAAAATACAGTCTATTCTATATCTATATATGTTTTTCAAAAGACTTCACTACTAGCACTACCGCTCCCACAAATAAGACAAATCTAAAGACACTTTTTATTTATGAACCCGTTTAAGTTACTGTCTGCACACAAAGAAATCCCAGAAAAAACCTCACGCAAAAAGCACACGGGTATTCCATTTCTAGATATACTCACGTTTTACCAGCATATTTTTTGGTACCCTAACATTACAATAAACATTTTTATTTTAATTATTACAGATGGTGAGCCTATTGCCGGACCAGGGTGCTGTTACACATACCTCTGACTCAATCCTGCGAGTTTCCTCACGATGTTTTCCATCAACGTCGAGCTGGTGATAAATAAGTACGTAAATTTTCGAAAACATTACTCTCAACTTCAGTTGTTTAAGTCTTATTACTGTATCCACTGTTACAAAATAATTAATTACGACACTACGAGGAAGTAATATGCTTATTTGCAAGTCAAGTCAGTTAAATTCATTATTGTCCCCTTTCTTTAATTTACAGAGTGTAATATACTAACCTACTTCTGTTTATTAATTTCTAGTTATAGTAGTAACTCCGTCAGTTAGCCAAGGCACGTTTAACTAAAATAGTCTGACAGTTAGGTGACCACTAGATGGGATTTTAAAATAATTTTAAAAATAAAAATCTGACACCCTCAGGTCTCAGAATTAATTCTGAGGCATGTGTAACAGACCCGGTCCGGCGATGGGCTCACCACCTATCACGTTTAGGGGTTGAATATTCTGGTGAGAAGTGGGTATATCCAGAAATGAAATACCTCTGCCTACCCCCTCGGGGATAAAAGGCGTGAGATTATTTATTTTATTATTATTTTATGTTCTCGAATGTTTGTTCTTGCATTTAATGTTTTTTTTTGCTCAATCTGTAGCTTAGAATAACTTAGGTACAGTACGGCCGTTTTAACTTGGCAGCTCTGAAGTTGCGCAACAAATAGCGACCATTTGGCAGTATGAGGCGGTTTTCGAAGGCGGAGCTTATGTTCAGAGCAGCCATGTTAAACCGGCCGTACTGTAAGTAGGTTTACAGCGGAGTCTTCGGGACTTTGGTGCACTGCCGCGGGCGCTAAAAAAATGTGCAGAATTTTTTACAAATACATTGCAATGTTTAAAAATTTGGCAAAGCCTTTGGTGGAGTAAACTATAATAACTCTTTACTTTGTACACCAGTCAAAATATGCAATAAGTAACACAAGTGGAGTATTTCTATTTATTATTTTTTTATTTCATTTATTAGCTTCACCAACATTTGTACACAGCGTTGGACTTTATATAAATAAGGCGTGAGCAGTTTTTCGAAATTAATCCCTAGAACTAGTGATCCGATTCAAAAGACTCTTAAAGCTACACTATTCCTGATCTAACTGAGATGGAGTACAGCAATCCCATCCTAAAAGGCTTTAATAGTGGTTGGTCAAATAAGTATTCAAATTTATCACTAACTCGAAGGTGAAGCAAAATATCGTGAGGGAACTCGCAGGTCCCTAACTGATTCTGAGGTATGTGTAAGACAGCACTCCGGCGAAAGGCTCATACAAAATGTATTTTTGAGAATTTTACATTCTGAGAAATTGACTTTTTCTGAAGATGTTGATTTGTAAGAATTTATGAGAAGTTGTCATTGTGAGACGTGGTCATTTTGTGTCTGGTTGTCACTTTGAGAAGTTTTCATTATGAGCTAAAAAGACCATTTGTCGCGTTTAGGGGTTTTGTCACTGTAAAAAAATATGTTCTAGTAAAATATAGGTATTTCCAGGAATCTAATTACTGTGCCGACCCCCCGTAGGATACAGGGCGTGATCATTTTATTTACTTAATAATAATAAAACTTTTTTTATTTCCATACCATTATAACAGTAGACCGTACATAGCAAATGTTTTATTAATGGTGTTAATGGTATTAGTAGATGACGATGGTATGGACCCCTTTTGCCTCCTCCATTTTCTTAAATCTCTCCCTATATTTTTTTTAATTTCTGGGCATTTTTTCCAGCTATTGAGATTATGTCATTTATTCAATATCGGTAACAAAAACATTACGATTTTCCGTATCCATATTTCGATATATTCCTATATTACTTAAACAGTTTATCTGTGTTGGAAATCTTCTATAAATATAAAAATCAATGCCACTTTGCGTTGTTATTTTATAACTCAAGAACGGGCTCACCTATCCAAACCAAATTTTTAGGATTTATTCGGACTATTTAGCAGATGGTTTATGCGAAGTTTGCTTAAAATCTGTCGAGAGGTTCTTCATTTATCACATTTTTACAGGACAGCGTCGTCGGGTCAGCTAGTATATTATAATAATAATAAGCCTAACGCTCCAGTTACCTAAATCCAATCATTATTATTATATTAAACGTTGAATTTCCCTAAAACATTGTTACAGTGCGCATGCGTGTGGAAACGTGACTCAACTGCAAACTAAATCGCAAGTCATATACGAAAGGTTATATACAGGCACAGACTAAAAATATATTCGACGCCAATAGGGTTGGCGAGATACATCGAAAACCGGATGTAGGACTAATTCTTGGTACGGGACATTTATAAGTTATAACCGACTTCTAAAAAAGTGTTCAATGTTTAATTACCTTATAATAATATGTAGGTAAGTTACAAATTTTTATTCTACACCAATAAAAAATATGTGATAAGTGACTCAACGACAAAAATAGCACTATGGGCGGTTTTATCGCTTTAAGCACTTTCTTCATCCAGAAAAACAGATAAAGGTTAACGGTATGTTTATGTTCGTTATTTTCTCAAAAACTATTGATCCGATTTGGATAGGGTTTTCGCTATTCAATTTTTATGGGATTTTTTTTTAACTATGTTTTCCTAGACTATAACAAACTAGAGTTTAAGACTGAAACATAGGAGTAAAGTACTCCACGCCCGCCAACGCGATCACGGCTCTGTTCAATAAGTTTTGACTGCAGGTCCAGGATGTCGACATTTTTAACGAATAAATATTTAAATATTTATATATAAATATTTTGCTGTATTTATAAATCTAAGCTTCGAATGTATTTGTGCCGTTTGATTTCAGTGTTTTTTTGGTACAGTAAGTCGATTCAGGCAAGGGGCGCTTTTTGTACACTGTAAGCACAGTATAGTAAATAGTTATAAAACGAGAAATTAGATTTTGTAAACACTGCAGTATTTTTAGGAATAACTCTAGACTCTAAGTTACAGTGGGGACCGCACATTGATACGTTGGCGAAAAGGCTCAGTTCTGCTGCATATGCTGATGCTCAGAGAATATTTATTTTGCAGAAACGAGCCATTCGTGCAATCTATAAAATGGGGTCTAGGATGTCTCTAAGGGAAAAATTCAAGAAAATTAATATACTGACACTGGGGTCACAGTATATTTACGAAAACATATTGTATGATAAAAAGAATATATCACTTTACAAAAAAAAAAAAGACGTGTGGCACTCGGGGACTGCCGCGGTAAAGCTATTGCATAGCATTTTGTATCAACAAGACTGCCGAAAGAAACGGGTTGTTCCCAGTCCGCCGATCGGAACTCCGATTGGTAGGGACGAGTGGGAATATTTTTTCCCACTGCTCCGATTGTTTTTATGTTGTTTCAATAACCCCTTTTTTCGCCAAAAGTACAGTCACCAATAAAATAAAAATACTTATCTTTAAAGGTATGTAATATTATAATACTAAGGCTATTTATAAGTTAAGATGTCGTGATTCCCTAAGAGAACTGTTCAAAGAAATTAATATTTTAACAATGCCTTGTCAGTACATTTATGAAAACATTATACATGTGCGGAAAAACATATTACTTTGTACTAAAACTGTGACAGGCATAGGAAATTGTAATCTTAGGAATAACAATAAATTAGAGCGACCTCAGTCACGATTGTAAAATTTATAATTCCTTTGTGGTGCTTTGCACACCTGAAACTGTGCTCGAAACTCATGTTAAAAATGTACTTTGTAAAATGGCGTATTACAAACTAGACGACTATATAAATGACAATGATGCTTGGAACAGATTTCCTCCAGCACAGCGCAATGGCAAAAAATAACGAAATTATGTAACCCAATTTAGTATTAAGTAACAATTGATTAAAAGAATATTGTGTTAAAGAGATTCTTGCCCCGTTTCTTCTCCTCAACCATACATGCTGAAGTGGTGGAGTTGAATTGACGTTCAATAAGTGGACTTGTAAGTTCCTACTTTGATTATAACATTTTGACTTAGACTAAACCTTGAATTATTGTATTATGAATAAAATTATTGTATTCAAAAATCAATCAAAAGCTTTTCTAATAAATAAGAGTTATTATGGTTATTATAATATTAAAGAATTCTTTGAAGATAAATTGTAAAATATAAAGTTGACTGTCTTGGTTGGTCTGACTATTTCATTTCATTTCATTTGATTCGATTCGATTCGATTCGATTCGACTCGACTCGACTCGACTCGACTCGACTCGACTCGACTCGACTCGACTCGACTCGACTCCGACTCCGACTCCGACTCGACCTTCGACCTTCGACCTTCGACCTTCGACCTTCGACCTGCGACTTTCGACTTTCGACTTTCGACTTTCGACTTTCGACTTTCGACTTTCGACCTGCGACTTTCGACTTTCGACTTTCGACTTTCGACTTTCGACTTTCGACTTTCGACTTTCGACTTTCGACTTTCGACTTTCGACTTTCGACTTTCGACTTTCGACTTTCGACTTTCGACTTTCGACTTTCGACTTTCGACTTTCGACTTTCGACTTTCGACTTTCGACTTTCGACTTTCGACTTTCGACTTTCGACTTTCGACTTTTGACTTTCGACTTACTTTACTTTACTTTACTTTACTTTACTTTACTTTACTTTACTTTACTTTACTTTACTTTACTTTACTTTACTTTACTTTACTTTACTTTACTTTACTTTACTTTACTTTACTTTACTTTACTTTACTTTACTTTACTTTACTTTACTTTACTTTACTTTACTTTACTTTACTTTACTTTACTTTACTTTACTTTACTTTACTTTACTTTACTTTACTTTACTTTACTTTACTTTACTTTACTTTACTTTACTTTACTTTACTTTACTTTACTTTACTTTACTTTACTTTACTTTACTTTACTTTACTTTACTTTACTTTACTTTACTTTACTTTACTTTACTTTACTTTACTTTACTTTACTTTACTTTACTTTACTTTACTTTACTTTACTTTACTTTACTTTACTTTACTTTACTTTACTTTACTTTACTTTACTTTACTTTACTTTACTTTACTTTACTTTACTTTACTTTACTTTACTTTACTTTACTTTACTTTACTTTACTTTACTTTACTTTACTTTACTTTACTTTACTTCACTTTATTTTATTTTATACAATGCACGGCCTTTAAGCCACACCTCCGTGCCCGTCGGAGTGGGGAGAGCGTGAGGTTTTTTCGTTACGGAATTTCTGGATTCGGTCCCCGCGCTCAAGGCCCGCGATAGAAGCTATGCAATAGCTTAAAAATAGTGACAGACATTGTATAAACACTAGAAATAAGAATGAACTGGCTGCTTATGTTAGTCGATTATCTAAAGTTACCAAATCCTTTAAGGGTCAATGTATACGCTTTTACAATAAGATTCCCATTGAATTACAAAATTTGCCTCTTGACAAATTTAAAACAATAGTTAAGCAAAAATTACATAAAAAAGGCTACTATAAAATTACAGACTACTTAGTAGATAGACCATCATGCATGGGATTAACCGACTCCACGCTATGTAAGGCTATTAATTATAATTACTATTGTAAACGATATTTATTATTTATCGACGGGCCTGTTGGCTCAGTTGGTAGTGACCCTGCCTTCTGAGTCGGAGGTCGCGGGTTCGATCCCCGCTCGGGGCCAACATTTGTGTGCATGAACACGTCTATTGGCTTCGTGTCTGGTCGTTTAATATTTATTTAAGTATGTTTATCAGTTATTTAGGACCCATAGCACAGGCCTTGCCTAGTTTGGGACTAAATAACCGTGTGTGAATTGTGTCCCACTATTTATTATTTTGTATTATTTATTAGTAAGACATGAGATTAAAAAGAGCTGCCCTTGAGTTTCTTGCTGGCTCTTCTCGGGGTACTGCATTTGGAACCAGCAACTCGTCGGTGGAGATGGGCTGCTGTTTGCATTTAGCCAATCTTCATGGACGAGTTAAGAGTGCCTTGTTATTATAAAATATTGACGTTTCTAAGTGTATGTTTAATACCTATAGAAATAAATTATTTTTGATTTGATTTGATTTGAGTACCTGTAAGTCTGTTGCCTAAATGTCTGTAGAAATCGGTCCATTTTTTTTTGCTTCTAAGAAAGTTATCTTGTGATACCATTTTGAATTTCTGAGTTCTCGGACAAGATTAGAAACATAGGGTTATAGTTAAAAAAAAATACGTTAATAAAGTTTAAAAACCGGACGTCCCGAAAATTTTTTGGGAGCGTGGGCCTAATAAAATTGTCGGGAAAAGTCATATAGATTTAAATTGTCCAGTCCGTTTACTTCCTGAAAATTAAATAACAGCATTGATTATTATATGGAATGCCTCACTATTACACTAGCTGTCTGTTCGGTGTGATTTGAAAAACTTAGTAACTTCCATACAACTTTTATGCCCTGGGTAAAGTGTAAAAAAGTTGAAAACATTTTCATTTAGCTAATTTAGGAGAGGGATAGTTAAATCTTGACGTTTCATGCGAAAATTATTCCAAATGTCTTGCTTAACGTTCAATCCTATCGATTCTATCCTACTAATATTATAAACTAGCGACCCTTTCCGGCTTCGCACGGGTGCAATTCTAACACTAAAACCCTCCTCTTGAATCACTCTATGGAGGAGCGGAGGTGGAATGCTCCTCTATCGTGAAAAGGGAAGATCTTCCGCCAGGCGAGGTGATCGTGCCTGGGGACCGCGGTCCAACGGTTGATGTTGGACAGTTGTATTTATACAAACTCATTAGAAAACTCCGATAGCGCGGTTTAGAACAAAAAAAAAGCATCAAAATCCGTTGCGTAGTTTTAAAGATTTAAGCATACATAGGGATATAGGGACAGAGAAAGCGACTTTGTTTTATACTATGTAGTGATAGTGATGCGAAAGTAAGTCTGTCTGTATGTTTCACAATCTTGCCTTAACTACTGAACCGATTTTGAAAATTTGGTACAGAGATAGTCTAAAGCCTGAGAAAGGACCTAGGCTACTTTTTATTGCGAAAAAATGTTTTTTTTCCCACGGGAACGGGACTGACGCGGGCGAAACCGCGGGGCGCTCAACTCAAACTCAAAATTCATTTATTATCTTTAGGTATGGAATATACACTTAGAAACGTCAATAGTTTATAATAACAAGGCACTCTAAGCTCGTCCATGAAGATTGGCTAAATGTAAACAGCAGTACATCTCCACCGACGAGTTGCTGGTTCCAAATGCAGTACCCCGAGAAGAGCCAGCGAGAAACTCAAGGGCTGCTAGTAGTACCTACTATAATTCTGGAAGTTCCTACTGTTTATCTGACTGTGACAGTTGGTAACTTAGGTTAGGATATATATAATAAAATAGGATAAAATAATAAAAAAAAAACTCACGCCTTATATCCCCGAGGGGGTAGGCTGAGGTATTCCGGTTCAGGATATACCCACTTTTCACCAAATATTGACCCCTAAACGTGATGGTAAGCCCATCGCCGGACCGGGTCTTTTCCACATGTTACCCAGAATTAATTCTGGGACCTGCGGGTTTCCACACGATGTTTTCCTTCACTGTCGAGCTAGTGATAAATATGTACGTAAGTTTTGAAAAACTCATTGTACCAAAACAAATTCTGTGTGTTTCCGAACGCACGATCACTTGATGAATTTTCGATTTATTTTTAACAGAACATCGTGCAACTTCACGACCGCTATTAAGATGTCAAGACAAGCCAGTGGATTGTGCTCGGAATACGAAACGCAAACGTCTTTTTTCAACTGACTAAGCTAGATGGATTCAATCTTTATTAGCTTAAAATAGGTTTGCAGGGTTTAAAAGTGTATTGTCTTTATCAATGAAATTGTCGAAAGATCCTGACTAATTGATTCTTGAAATTAAACATTTATATTAATTAAACGTACACAAATGCTATTTTTTATTAAAGTACCAACTGTTATGTTAGTGGTTGATTTAGCTCGCGGGCCGAGTGGACCCTTATCGGTAAAATAGTAGTCGACTAAGCCCGCGGGCTGAGTTATCCGGTAAGTGTGGGTCAAGTCACGTACGAAAAAAACTAAGCGGTCAACTTAGCCCGCGGGCTAAGTGGTCTGTGGGCTCATTTGACCACAAAGCCGATCCGACAGACGTTATCCTGTACAACTTTCAGTTATGTCGTCAAACACATTAAGGTTACATTAGAAGAGTTAAAACGGTCGTTATGTTTTCTTAAATTTTCTAATATTCTGACTTTCTTAATTTTTTCTTCCATAAGAACATTCTCCTGGCAATAAGAAACACAACAAAAAAAGAATTAGCGAAATTGGTTCAGCCGTTCACGTGTAATGTCATGACCAAGGGAAATAGGGATTAATTTATATATATATATATATATATACTAGCAGCGCCCCGCGGTTTCACCCGCGTAGTTCCCGTTCCTGTGGGAATATCGGAATAAAAAGTATCCTATGTCCGTCTCCTGGTTCTAAGCTAACTCCCCACCAACTTTCAGCCAAATCGGTTGAGCCATTAACGCGTGATGCCGTGACCAAGGGAAAAAAGGATTCATTTTTATATATATATGCTACAAGTTATTCAGGATCCAATCTCTTGTTTCGGATTTTTAGGAACTGTGCGAAAGTAATGACGCTATATGAAAATGAAGCTTTATCTCATTTTCCCTATAGCAAGGAATACACAATAATGAGTCAATCATTCTCTGGCGTCATTAAGCAGGAATAAAACAGAAGGAGTCATGGTACAGTCAAGAGCATAATATGAAGCTTTACACTTGTAGAGCGAGTCTGACCTCTAAAGCGACTGAAGTAAGAACGTTCCAAATTGTAATGTGTCGAGCTCTACGTGCTCTTGACTGTACGAATCTGAGTAATCTTGTATTTAGCTTGAAACAAAATTGTCTTCAGTTATATCTTTTTATAGATGGAGTTAGCGCCCCGAGATCCGGTTTGGTGTAATAGCACAATATTAAATCTCTCTCTCACTCTTCACCAATCTGAGCAGTTCAATGCTGAATATAAACCTTATTGTTTATTATACCTAATTATATTTCATAACCAAATCGCTGGGTAGTTTATATACCTAAACAACGGACGTACAATTTCATTTAAGTCGGAAATAAGAGAGCGTAGGGTTGTAGCGTCGTTTTGAAGAACCGGATGCTGGTAAAACTTTTCGTCCGGATACAGGATACTGTAGTATTTAACCTCTCAGACACAATTGATTTTTAATAGTGTCTCGGTTCCAAGAGGTTCTTGACTGATTATTGACAAGAGTTATAATAAAGATAAGTTAACTTATATATTATAGCGGGTCTGTTGGCTCAGTTGTTGGTAACTCTGCCTTCTGAGCTTGAAGTCGCGGGCTAAATCTCCGCTTGCGGCCAACATTTGTGTGCGTGAACATGTCTGTTGGCTTCGTGTCTATTTGTTTAATATTTATTTAAGTATGTTTATCAGTGGTTTAGTACCCATAATACAGGCCATGCCTAGTTGGGGACTAATTAACCGTGTCTGAATTGTGTCCCACAATTTATTATTTTACCCATATTTTTTTTTAGCTATACGCTGTCCCACTGCTGAGCAAAGGCCTCTCCTCCCTCCCTCCACTTTTCTCGATCCTGTGCCTCCTCCGGCCATGACTTCGAGAAGGCGTCAAGTTCATCCCGCCATCTCCGTCGGGGTCTGCCTCCTCGATTTTTGCCCATCTGTCCAACTGCATACGACAAACGTGGCCTGCCCATTCCCATATTTTACCCATAATACGGTAAAATTACAGATTTAATTAACATTTTGTTTATTCATTGATAACCTATAGATTTTCACATACATAAACGGAAGTATGGGCTATAAATCTTCTACGCAGCGGCAAATTACCTAAGGCTGCTATTACACTATAAATAAATCATACAAAGATCTTTGCCAAAGATTTAATAATATTTGTTTCATATTGTGGCGAATCTTTCAAAAAACATAATTTGGATCAAACATGACGTCGGACAGTGTAATGACAGCCTAAGAAGTGGACAGTTGTGGAGTGATGAAAAAAATTTAAAACGATGCGAAGGCAGGTAGAAAGACCTAATAACTCACGCCTAAACATCTAAGATGACCACTAAATAACTCTATAACAGGCAAACGCAAACAGGATTGCTTATTTAAAAAGCCAAAGGCTTATGAGATATTTATTATGTATTAAAAATAAAAAACATAATAAAAAATCTCACGCCTTTTGTCCCCGAGGGGGAGGGGGTCCTAAATACCCACCCACATTTCACCAGTATTATCTTTGCACCCCGTAACGTGATAGGTGGTAAGCCCATTAAGTATTACTAGAGAGTAAAATGCAAACTTAACCGACGTTACAAAAGTAGGTTCTTGCCAATGATTATGTACAAACTAAAATAAGTAGATGTTTAACGCGAAAGTTTGTATGTATTGTATGGAAGTTTGTTCCTCTTTCACGCAAAAACCACTGAACGGATTTTGATGAAACTTTACAGTTATATAGCTTATACATCAGAATAACACATAGGCTTTATTTTATCCCCGTATTCCCACGGGAATGAGAACTACGCACTTGAAACCGCGGGGCGATGCTAGTTTAAAATATATACAACCGGTAATTGTTTAAACCGGCTTAGTTACGTACGAAACTATCATAGCGAAAAGTATTTATTTTCAATCGTTTGGAGTACGAATAACCTAATTACAATTCGCGATGATGCAAATGTTGTTAACTAAAATAAACGATCGTGCAGATATTGTGTTCCATAACTGGCCAAATGCGACACCTGGTATTGTCGCCATTTCTTTAGTTCAATATATTAGAGTATAACGTGTTTACCTATAAAATGTCACTGGTTCCTGTATTACAGTTTGTACACGGGACGACGACGCCGACGGTCTTTGAAAATTTACAGCTGCTATTGGAACAATATGGGCTCACCACCTATAACTTTTACGGTTCGAATAATAATATACTCGTGAAAAGTGGGTATTTCCAGAAATGGGATACCTCTGCCTACCCCCTCAAGGATAAAAAGCGTGAGAATTTTTTATTGGAACAACCCATCTTAATATATTTCCAATGGGACTTCGATTAGTATGGACCCACCCACATTACATTCAACTAGCTTTTGGACGCGACCTCGTCCGCTTTATGGGAAAATAAACAACCTATGTCACTTCACGGCCATTCAACTACGAGTATCTCTATGCGAAAAATCACGTCGATCGCTCCGTGAAAGGACAAACCAACAAAAATATTTTCGCATGAGAGTCAAGTTAGTCTTTGCTCGAGTTAAGGCACAAGAATTTCATTCCTCATTCTTATATCAACCTAGAAGCGACCTACAAAAAGAAAATACTCAATAATGCATCAACAATTGAAATGCCAGCTGCATATTTCACACAATCGCGATAAAAGTAACGCGTATGTTAGAATAATTAATAGTCTTTAGTCGTAATGAGATGCCAAATAATTACACAACAAGTCAAAGGTTATTTCAATGTAACGAGCTAGTTCCGTAGATAACAAGTATATTACCCAATAACAACAAGACATCACCGAGACATTGACGAAACGTAAAAAAATTTAGAATCTTTTGACAACCTTATCCAGTACGTGTAGTAAGAAGAAAGAATATCGAAAACTAAATACGAAGGATATACCGAACAACTGAGGATTATAAAAAAAATATTTTGGAACGAAAGCTCGAATTTTGAAAATGGAACTCAAGCTCAGATTCTATGTAAAAAGGAGTTATATAAAATAAAATGGTGGATTCGGGCCGCCCAATGCACTCGGATTTTATCGCCCGGGCGTATCGGCAAGCTGGCAACGTCGCGACCGCATTCCTGCAGAGCGGCCCGGCAACGTCGCAAGCGCCTCGCGACCACTACCCGTGCCTTTGTTGATTGCGATGACGTAGCGTCAAGATAAAATATTTGCAACGTGAAAATGTAGCGACAAAAAGCGTTGGCGTACGAAGCGATGATCGAGGGAAATCGATCGATATTGTGGATCGATAACGCGCCGAGATCTATTTTGAGACGGGGGTGGGTTCGGTTCCGCTTTCTATCTCCGCCGGGAGACTAGAGAGCGTAAACGGTTGAATTGATTTGAGAAATCTTCACTGCCGAGTGCCGACCTTACAAGTCTCGGTTTCCATTCTGTTTGAGGGTTAACTATCTATTTAAAGCCACTCGGGCGCATAAATATCCTTAGGGGAACTTGGGAGCAAAAAGTTCTTGTTAAATTATTTCAGATGTATACTACCTACTTACTTATCTATATCACGACACTGATAAAATCTCTCGCTAGGTATTTCAATAACACGTTTTATCAAATTTAATATGTGACGTTAAGTACTTAATTAAAATAATGTTCTTAGGCATCATTGGTGGACCCTCATCAAGAGATGGTGGTACATAGTGTAGAACATGATGACGACGAATTTTGTATTTCATCCAAACATGACACCTGAGTTTATTCGAAAGAAGTTAGAAATAGAAATCCATTTGGAACAAAATTTAAATATTATGATAAATATTAATGCCAACTTCTAACGGGACTTACAAATGGAATTTGTTCGTACTGTGGCATTAATTCAGAGTATACAGGTACCAGCGTTGCCAGACGTCCCGATTTTGGCGGGACGTCCCGACTTTTAAATAAAAATTTAATGTCCCGCGCGGGACAGGCTCAGTCCCGCTTTTCGGGTATTTTATTTTAAGACTTTTCATCAGAAGACGAATAAGACTCAACTATTTAACGATAGGGTAAATCTGATTTAAAATATCATATTTTTATATAAATACATTTTCTATGGCTGATTTTGCTATCTATTGTCACGTAAACGTAATTTGAACTCAAATAAAAAGGTAAATATTTTAAAACTAGATTATATATACGTTTTTTTTAATATGCCCCTCTGCTTTCAACGAAAGAATCCCGCTTTTTCCACTCAAAAAGTTCCAAAATCCCGACTTGGCAAAAAAAAATCTGGCAACGCTGACAGGTACACACAATTTGAGATTTCATGGTAGGTACACAAACATGATTGCTGTATTGAACAATGGCTACAGTTTGGTTCCAGTAGGACGACTCTTTATGAGAGTCGTAAGAGACGGCTAAAGGACGATTTTGGCACTACCTATATGTTTTTGTACACTATTTTTGCTTTGGACAGTATGTGATACTTGCCATTTTTGAACAGAGCACCATCATCCCCCTATGATCCGACCATCTTATAAGTACTGCGTTCATCATCAGATGATTAAGTACCTATATCAATTAATCACCTTTTTATAATAGACCCGAGTCTAGTAGTGGCTGATGTTGATAACGTAGGAACGTTTTTGTAGAATTGGAAATAGAACAAAAAGTGGTCGTCATTTTATTGTTAGTCTCCAACGGTAACGCAAAATGCTTGTTTATGAGCACAGAGACTCTCAAATGTCTGTTAAAGAAGTAATTGAATTAAAGGAGATTGTTTATCGTAAACAAACGTGTTCCAATTTCTATATCCCGAGCACTCTCAAACAGGGGGCCAATTCCACTAAATGTCAGCCATTGTCATCGAACTATCATTCCATTATGCTGCAACTGGCAACTATGACATCTAATTTGTATTCCACTAAAATCATAGTGGCATAACAATGGAATGACTATGGACTACGTTAGGTGTTGCCTACTATTACTACCATGCGTGTCATTAGTTTTATTTCGGGTTTTCGGCACTAAAATCTTTAGATGATTGATTTTATTTATGGTACATGTGACATTTCGATAAGTTTTGAAGAAACTTGTGTATTTTTGTGCATAGACTCTGAAGCAGAGCTAAAATCTGAATTTCGTGTCGTGTTTAGGGCTGATGGCTAAATTGCCAATGCCTTAAAATAAGGGGAAAAAAGCAATCACTGGACAGCGCCATTCCATGTTAGGAATAGTAGAATACCAAAAGTGGTCAACAATGATAGTTGAATGATTGTGAAAACTGACAGTTAACAGAATACGAAAAGTGTCAAAATTTGACATAATATCACCATTGAGTGACCACAGTCATACAACTATCACCGCTGTCATATAGTAGAATTGGCCCCCAGGTTAGAGGCTAAAATTATGTCTATTGATAATAATATAAAGGACAACGTTCCGGAGTGTAAATAAATCGTTGTAACATAACTATTTTAGTTACGTTACTATTGTGATGGAGTAATATTATTTATTGGTTAGATGAGGGCATCCACCAATAAGTTTAAAAAAAACTTACATACATACCTACAGATTTATTCCTAGATCGGCCGACAGTGAAAGAAAACATGGTGTAGAATTCCACAAGCCTTACAATTTGTTCTGGGGCTTGCATGTGTAAGAGTGGTCCGTCGATGGGCTCGCCATTTTTAATGTTTAGAGTTTTGAAAATGCACTGGTGAAAACTGGGTACTTCCAATCACAGTATACTTCTCCAGCCAGCCCCTTCGGGTATAAGGCATTTGCATCCTAACTAATATCATAAATGCGAAAGTGAGTTTGTCTGTTACGCTTTCACGTCTAAAACACTAAACCCAATTTAAAAATTACTTCACCAATGGAAAGCTAGATTATCAGCGAGTAACAAAGGCTACATTTTATATTCCAACGGGAACGGGAACTACGCTGGTGAAACCGCGGAGCGCTGCTAGTATTTTTTTTTATGATAAAAAAGGGGGCAAACGAGCAGACGGGTCACCTGATGGTAAGTGACGTCCGTCGCCCATGGACACCTGCAACTCAAGAGTCAAAACTGCGTTGCCGACCTTTGAGGTTTCATAATATAAATATGAAAACGGTCTTACTACAAATTAATCTTGTAAGGTAAACATTGATTACGTAAGGCCCTGTATTCAAGTCGTGAAACTCGTGAAAATCTCCAAGCAAAAGTGCCAAAAGTAAACACGAAGTTGGATGGAATTTGTTGGCAACTTTAATCTGAAGGGCGCATGTTTGCTAAGCTTCTTAATGTGAATGGAATCCTGTAAAAGGTGAAAGTAGCTGTGTAGAAGGAGATTCAAAAGAAATAATAATAATCTACTATATAAAAATAAGTCGGGTTTTCCTTCCTGACGATTTAACTCCAGAACTGACGAACCGATTTTGATGAAACTTTTTGTGTGGGTTCGAGTGGGTCCAGGGATGGTTTATAGCAAAGAAAATTCAGCATTGCACCCGTGCGAAGCCGGGGCGGGTCGCTAGTATATAATAATATAATCTCACGCCTTTTATCCCCTAGGGGGCCTACCATTACAGGATATACCCACATTTCACGAGATATATTGGACCCCTAAACGTGATAGGTGGTGAGCCCATCGCCGGACCGGGTCTGTTTACACATGACTCAGAATTAATTCTGAGACCTGCGGGTTAAAAGAAATCAAATGATATTTCAAAAACAGAAAGTACCTTGTTACCATGAAGAAAATCATTTGATGTTTGATTACATGTATGTATACATGAATGACAAATCACAATTATCAATCACGAATTCGATAAAGAAAGTACTGATTTTGGAAAACAATCAGTTTTTCTAAACATTACCAGAACACAGTGGGGAGGTTCCCCTCACTCCACCCTCGTCAAATAATGTTTACTTACCTTTCCGCTTCTACGCACAATCTAGGAAAACATTTGCGATAACAAGGACAGAATACGAAGTCTCAAAAAAGTCGAGGAAAGACGTCACCTTGTATAAATCAGCATTTACGAGGATAGAATTGAAATCTAAAAGATTTTAAAAGATGTAAATGCAAATATATTAGGCACATTAAAAAATCTGTTAACTCATAAGCAGAGATCGGCATTAGGTAGTGTGATTAAGTACCAAAGTAGGTAAAGGATATAATATAGAGTTGTTACAACCACCATGTTCCTACTTTTAAATCGAAGCACACATATGAAATGCCAAATTTCATATGTGTGCTTTGTGTCGGATGGGACCGAAACTCAAATTTTTTCTAGCTAAGGAGCCGTACTATTACAAATATGCAGATTTTGTTGATTATCTCCATAACCGGCCACTGTAGAGAAAATCACCTAAGAACAAAAGAAGTTTTAATATTTAGTAAGTAAATATGATACTGTAAAAACTTCTGGAAATTTCCTGGGAAATTTTCAGAAGTCCCAAATAAAGTGGTGGTTTTAACAACTCCATATTACATCCTCTTAGCAACTTTACCTACTATGGTACCTAATCACACTACTTAATGCCGATCTCTGCTCATAAGCTTATATGTCAGTAATTTAAGCAACCCAAATTAATACAAGGTGTTGAAACGTGGAAAACAAAAAACTATAGCGTTATTGGATTCTTCATGGCCAATACGTGAAGTGTACTTAATTACTTTGCTGAAACTAAGTTAACATTTAACGATAGCTAGTCAAACCACTCAAACATACATACATACCTGATGCTTAGAGTTCAAACCATAATACGTTAAGAGATGAATATGGAACTAACAATTACAGTCAATGGATGAATACCATATTATGTCTCAGTGTCCATTTTAAAATGAACCTTGTACTATCTGATGACGAGAAGAATATCCTTGAGTACCTAATACGTTTCTGTGGTATAGATTTTCTGACAACACGAGGAAAATATGGAGCAGGAGCCCGCTTCTCAATATGATAATCAGTGAGGTTCGGGTTCAAATCCTAGCAGGTACCAATGATTTTTTCAAAAATTACGTACATATTAATCACTAGCTCGACGGTGAAGGAAAACATCGTGAGGAAACCCGCAGGTCTCAGAATTAATTCTGAGGCATGTGTAACAGACCCGGTCCGGTGATGGGCTCCCCACCTATCACGTTTAGGGGTCGAATAATCTCGTAAAAAGTGGGTATTTCCAGAAATTAAATACCTCTGCCAACCCCCTCGGGGACAAAAGGCGTGAGATTATTGATTATTATTATTAGTGTTAGGTATTGCGTAGACTAAATAATAATTAAGGAAAAAACAATCCGTTAATGTACCTTGTTGAATTCAATTTAGACCTGTGGGTCTAAAATGGCCACTTTGAGCAATTCCTCTGAGCAATTCCTCCTTTTATGAACTCCCAGCAAATCCTAAGCAATTCATTTTAATTTCGTAAAATGGTCCTTCATTTTAGTGATTCACTGACAATTCAATTCATAGATTCGTATTTGGTGAAAATTTCGAATATGAATCGAAATAGGATCCTATTATGATTCACCCGAAACGGCCTTTTTAGACCCCCAGAGTACTGCGGGTCTAAAAAGGCCGTTTCGGGTGAATCATAATAGAATTCTATTTCGATTCATATTCGAAATTTTCAACAAATACGAATCTGCTAATGAATTGAATAGTCAGTGAATCACTAAATTATGGGACCATTTTACGAAATTTAGAGGAATTGCTTAGGATTTGCTGGGAATTCAGAAAAGGAGAATTGCTCAGAGGAATTGCTCAAAGTGGCCATTTTAGACCCACTGAACGATTTTGGAAGCTACTGCTTATAATAATAATAATAATAATCTTTATTTCAGGCAATATTTACATTAGTAGATCTTAAATAACGTAAACAGAGGCCCATATTATATGTTTATGCTTAGAACGTCAAAAGACTGAAACATATGACTTTTGAGTTGATTATGACATAATATTAAGTTACATGATACAAGTAAGTTAAATTCATGTTATAGATTGATGAAGAATAATAAAAATGGTGTAATTTTTGATGTTTGAAAGAAAAACAAGGACAATTTAATCCGATTCTAGCTTCAAAGTTAACAATGAATATATTCAATTCAATATTGTAAGCGTTTAAATTATCTATTGTATGTAATAATATCTCACACGAACACGAGTTATTATAAACATACCTACAAATATAATCGTGGTTACTAACTTATTATTATTATTTTCAGTACCTAAGGTCTTTAATCAGTTCATTCTAGTTTGCTAACAAAACCGGAACTACGTAAGTCAATCAACCGCAGCCCTCAAATGCATCATCAATCAAAATAAAACTCAGAATGGCCCGCAAATTAGAACAACCTCTGCGCGAGCGCAACTTTACCCGTGTGTGTGTCGAGGGTACGTCATAACGCGAGGCCCCAAAGGGTACATGCATCCCGCTCGCACGCGCGCGTAGCCGCTGAGAGGAAAAGAGACCCACTCACCCCGTAGACGCTTTCAGAAACGCTACGCGCCACGCGGTATCCGCCATTTTGTTATCTCGTTTTCTTGGGTTTTTTTAACCAATTCAACAAAGGCTTTATGAAAGGAGTTTAAATCGCTCGAAATCCAACTGGTTAACACCTTTTATTTCTTTAAAATATAATAGCGTTGAATAATTTTAGTATTGAAGCTGTAATTGTATATTTAAATTAACTAATTGACTTCTGTCCATTAAAAGTGACCTTTACAACTGCGATAGAACGAGCAAAAAGACTACTCGGTTCTTTTCTATTTATATTCAGCGATTGATTTAGAAATCGAAACTAGAATGATCAATGCAATAAAAAACTATACTTACTTTTATAATAGCAAAACTAATATAAACTTGATGTACTTATTTACGTAGTACCTACTTAAATATGAAAAACCACTGATGAATAACCAAATGCGTCTTTCCATAATAAAATATGCTAATAATAATTTTATCTTTCACATCGATAAGATAAAGATCATTGTGGTATTATATCCTTACATAATAGTCAGCAACATACAAGAAATTGAATACAATATAACTTTTCTTTGAAGATATAGATGATGTCAGTTATTATGATCAAAAACTTGGTTATTAAACATATTGGATCAACAGCCATTGAAGTCGACTGTCTGAACGAATCAAATAAACAAAGAATCCTGAAAAATCGACGCACGCGCACGATTGATACACCTAGCGCCATCTAGCGGCTAACTTGGGAGGCTCACACGATCATCTACGGTTTTATTGGAGATAGGTAGTTAATGCTGTTAGTTCTACAGTGTTTGCTCTAGATCTCTTCATTTTAGCATTTATCTTTATCTAAAATTTTAATACATATTGTAGTAATGAGAAACCGCGTTAAAAGATGGATTTTATAGCAATTTAATATTAAAATTCACATATTATTTCATTGCTATAAAAGCCAAAAACAAAGTGATTTTTATAGCCGAAAGGAACACCTGTTGGGAAATAGATAATACAGGATAAGCTGTATACATAAAGATATTAGGTAGCAATCAAAAGAAATAAAAAACTCTCGGAACTTTACATTACCGGATATTTTCGTTAATCAACTCGGAAACACCGGACGGTTGCAACTGACAACCCTAGATTAAAAAACAATGGGTACATACAAGGAAAACCACAGGGAAATGGGTCGCTGAATTTCGTCATCATTTGACAGACGTCGATTCATAATCGATTTATTGCGTTTCGTAATTGATAAAGTAATAAATATAGAGGTGATAATAGATTAATTTTAGTTTAGTTAACGCTAAAGATGGACGAACGTAATTTTGTGGATTGTGAGTCGTGTTTATTGCATCAAGATATTTATGTTCTATTCGGTTTCATATAGAGATGGGTCAATTCATTAGTGGCATGTAAAAAATTACAAGCATCAATTGCAAGATTGACTATTAGGCTCGCTCATAAGCTTCAGCTTCAGATTCGTTTTAATCACCCTAGGCTTAGGTGTGCTTGCTAAATTATAACGTTTCCTAGCAGATGTGATACTATGCTTAGCAAGCGAATAGCTAGACGGTAAACGTGCTTAAAAAGCACGCAAGCTTGACAAGCTTTATAAAAATCTTTCTTTTCCTGATTCATCATCATCTTCTTAGTTGGCTTGTATAACACATCAAGCACAGCTCTAGGTCAAAATTGCATATCACCGAAAACTTTACTTTACTTTGATAAGTACTTTAGACTGCGTGCGTAAGGAAACCCTACGCACGCAGTCTAAAGTAAGTAGTAAGGAGTTTTCGTTCAAATTTTGTTCGTACGGAACTGATCGACCACAATGGACTTGCAATAGAAATAATCATTGCTTGATCGGCTAAACTACTAAGGATGGAATTTTTGAAAACCATATCATTGGGCATTTCTAAGTCCTAAAAACTATCTATTTTTTTTATTTCAGCTTGCTAGGTTCAACGGTTGATGCTGTCCGTTGATAATGTTAAGTCAGGCAGACAGGACGTTCGACGTACAGTACGGCCGTTTTAACTTGGCTTCTCTGAACATAGGCTTCGCCTGCGCAAATCCCCCTCCTACCGCCATATGGTCGCTAAAAAATGTTACTGCGCAGCCATTTGCGCAACTTCAGAGCTGTCAAGTTAAAACGGCCGTGCTGTACGTAGTTCGCGATTTTGTTCGATTCGATCATAACAAAATTAGCACAAAGTGACAAGCGGTGGTATACAATAGTAACCAATTTTACGGTTAATTAACCTATATGTGGGACACAGTTATTTAGTCACTAGTCCAAACTAGGCAAAACGATTTCAATACGGCACATCACTTCGGAACCATTTCCCTAACACTACTTAGTACTTATAGTACCTACTTAGTTTCGTTTACAACTTATCTAAGGCCGACCTACCCTTTGATACTTTTCGGTATTTAGTTGTCCATATAACGTAAAGACCCTTAAGTGAACACCTGTACTGCTCAGGGCAATCCAATCCACTCTAAAAATTATCTGGAGGTTCTGTAGGGTACAACCACATTGACATTGATGCAACACAAGATAAGATGTTTTTGGATTTTTATACAATCGTATTTTAGAGTCAAGAATTTTGAGAAAATAAAAAAGAAATCTTTTATTTTCAGTAGGTCCAAAAAGTACACTTAGAAATGTCAATAGTCTAATAACAATGAACTCTAAACTCGTCTATGAAAATTGGCTAAATGTAAACAGCAGCCTATCTCAACCGACGAGTTGCTGTTTCCAAATGCAGTACCCCGAGAAGAACCAGCAAGAAACTCAAGGGCAGCTCTTTTTAATGTCATTTCTTACTAGTAATTATGATGAGATAAAGGTAACTTTCTATTCCTGTATCCAAATAACTAAATCTTAGCTAAGAAGGTATCGAGAACAAGATCGCCAAACACTATCAAAAGTCATCAGAGGTAAATTGATAAAAAGGAGACGTTCCCTCTCGGGCCTGCACATTATACACCAGCGTGAAAGATAGAGAAAAATCTAGTGATTATCAGAAAAATATTTAAAAAAATCATTTCCATCTATTTAACTTGCACAAAAGTAATTAAACTTCAATGGATCCGCATGAAATCATATTGAAATAATACTATTTTTAACTTTTTATGCCCAATTTCCTTGTTATTGTGAATTAGTCCGACGAACATCAAAACAATGTCAATTGTCATTTTACCGGTCAGGTCGCAATTTTTTTTTTCGGTCGTCACGATGCTGGTTTAATGAAAATTAAAGTTTATTGTACAACGAAACTAGACAGCTATGAGCAAAATCATGAATAAAACTATAGTTATTTTATTTATATTTGTCTAAAAAAGGCCCAGTCTCCATACATTTATGAAACATTCAATCATTAGTAATTTCATTAGTAATTTTAGTGCAACCTTTGAATGCAAGCCGATGAATCACATTCGTCAAAGTCTGAGTAATACAAGACAGTATTACTGGTATTACATTCGCTATAGATATCCAAGAACAACCTTTGTTTTGAAGATTCTGCGACCTTTGCAAAATTTTGCATCGGATTTGAATATAATATGAATTTACGAGATCCTTCCATCGCAAAGTTCAATATATTTGGCGCGGATTCAAAAACATATTCATGCAGTATTCCTCAGATTTCTTTTTGTTACAAAGTAAACACAAATATTTGTAATATTGTTTATACAACGCGTAACAGAAAAAGCGCAATTCCTCATATACCCCAATTAGTATATTAATAAAAAAAAAATATAATGCAATCGAACTTTACTTGTGTCTAACCAATTTTAACTAGCGACCCGCCCCGGCTTCGCACGGGTGCAATGCTAATACTAAAACCTTTCTCTTGAATCACTCTATCTATTAAAAAAACCGCATAGAAATCCGTTGCGTAGTTTTAAAGATTTAAGCATACATAGGAATAATGGGACAGACAAAGCGACTTTGTTTTATACTATGTAGTGATAATAGCACGATTTCCAAAGAAAGCACTAAATGTAGCTATACTAATTCATTTTATGGAAAAATTTTACACATTAAAAATAGCTGAAATCGAATAAGTAGTCGATACTGAACAAACTTATTTCAGGAATTGCACTTATTCTGTTACATGTTATATAAATATTTTAAAGACTGACAGAATACGGCAAGTTTGACAAACTATTGAAACAAAATCTTAGGAGTTACTTTTGTACCCTTTTTAATTACTTAGGCCACAGGCCAGCAAAACAGTTATTTTATTATTTGTTTTTGTATGTCGGTTGTTTTAGTTGACTTTTTCAGTTTTGCATTAAACGGTTGTCTCCATAGTTCGCATTTCTTTAACTAATTAATTATCTAGTTATCTTCAGCCCAGGCAGTCAGCTGCTTTATAGTAACAGTTAGCAAAATAAGATATCACGAGTTTCATGAATAAGAAACTAGGAAACTTGCACCGCGGATATAGAGCATCGCCGGAAATGTAGATCGGGTTTTATTTGTTTTTGTTTAGGAATGTTTCAACCAATCGAATTTTTGCACAATATCCTAAAAACTTTTTACTAACAACGCCAATATATTATATTGGTGTTATTTATTGATAAATAGTTTTCAGGATATTAGCAACTTTTGGGAAGTTATGAAAGGCAAATATATAATTTGCTCCAGAAATGGTTGCCTGTATTGAAATGGATGTTTTGCCCCATGAAAACGACAAACACGTAACATACGAGTACATCATATAACGAGTACATACCACCTATAAGACCAAATACATAACAAGTGATTCATTTCCAATTTGTATTCGTGCTATTTAATATAGGCAACTGTTAAGTACCTTCTGTATACATAAGATGATTCTTCTGTAGAATGAGACGAGAAGCTACACAATCATAACAGTGCATAATCAATAAAAAGCAACAAACAAGGAGCAGACCACTATCTTGGTGGGCTACTGCCGGGAGACGTGAAAGCGCAGATCAAACTATTGACAACCCATGATATCGACAACCCCGGATACACCTACCGGCGCAAACGCACAAATGGTACAGACTGCATAAAAGTTAAAAATAATGTTTTTTCTGTTGGTACAATAGATACACTTAGAAACGTCAATAGTCTAATAACAATCACTCTAAACTCGTCCATGGAGATTGACTAAATGTAAACAGCAGCCTATCTACAGCGACGATACTATTCAGGAATGGGGCAGGCAGAAGATTAAGCACCTTTTTTACCTAAGATGAGTTCGGTGACAGTATACGGTTTAAAAAATAATTAATACCTATTTAATATTACATTATAGCAAAAATTCAATAATTGTCGCCACTAAAAATCTAAATACATACATACAGCTCACGCCTTCTTCCCACAAGTAAATAAAATTCGTAGATTATAATCAAGTATATAATCTTAAAAATACGTATGGAGCAGCGAAGGTGGAATGCTCCTCCATCGTGAAACCTTTTTTACGATGGAGGAGCATTCCACCTTCGCTGCTCACGAAGATCTTCTGCCAGGCGAGATCATCGTGCCCGGGGACCGCGGTCCAACGGTTGATGTTGGACAGTTGAATATACAAACTCGTTAGAAAACTTCGATAGCTAGGTTTAGAACTCCGCTGTCTATATGCGCGTTTTATGTAGTGTCGCTACATACGTGATGCGTGGGTTTTTACCCATAGCGATTGACACTACTTATTACACTGCAAATCGATGAATCGGAGTGGAATCCGAGAAGAGATATTACCATTTCATGTTTTTTTTTATAAATATAAGTTGTTATACTAGGACAGGATGGATAGTCTCATAATTAAGCACTGGGTGACTGTTCATCTTTCCCTAAATCGCAAAGAATTGGCTATCTATTTAAAATGTAATCTCTTAGTTTCATCGATCCTAAGGTTGTCTGGAAGAGATCGCTAAAAGCAATAAGACCGCCCATTGTGCTTTGGTTAATTATTGCATCCATACCGTGTTGTTTTTGGTGTACAATAAAGAGTTGTTGCATGTATGTGTACTAACCTATGTCTTTATTTTCTTTGTGTAAAACTCAAACTCAAAACTAATTTATTTCTTTAGGTATGGAATATACACTTAGAAACGTCAATAGTTTATAATAACAAGGCACTCTAAACTCGTCCATAAAGATTGGCTAAATGTAAACAGCAGCCCATCTCCACCGACGTCAAAGTCAAAGTCAAAGTCAGAATGTTTTATTCAAAATAGGAACTTACAAGTCCACTTATTGAACGTCATTTCAACTCCACCGCTTCAGCATGTATGGTTGAGGAGAAGAAGCGGGGCAAGAAACTCCTCAACACAATATTCTTTTAATCAATTGTTACTTAATACCAGAGAACAGTTTAAATAAATAGACTGACAACGCCATACAAAATATCGTAACTCGAAATCTAATTACTTACTAGGAAGCGAGATGTCGTTAGGTGTATCGAACGTAGAAATAAAAAGAAACTACAACCACAGCTACAACTTTTCTTCACTTCTAGCTTACTGCCACGCTTAGTGCGGCCAAATAAAACGTTAGATGGCGCTATATCAGATTTTTTTTTTTTATTTTTGTGCTTGGCTGTAATTTTTGTAGGGTGCGATGTTGCCGATCTTAGGACTTCGTTTTTGGAGATTTGTGTGTTTTTTAACCAACTTCAAAAAGGAGGAGGTTATCAATTCGTCTGTATTTTTTTATGTTTGTTACATTGGACTGGGTGAACCGATTTGGATGATTCTTTTTCTATTTGAAAGCTGGTGCTTCCAGATTAATCCCATTTTAATTTCGTACATGAGAAAACCATTTAAAAAGTTGAAGATTGAAGTTGGTTTTTTTTACTCTTTAGAGTGGTTATTTTCTCTTTAGAGTAATTATTTAAAAGCTTTTTATTTAACTTGCAATGTATGTATCTTGTAATTATGTATTGGGTTTTGGCTCATAATAATGATAGTTTGTATTGTGTGGCAAATGTTCGTGATGGTGTACAATGAATAGGAAATTGGATAAAATGCGTAGGATGGACGCTTTCGAGTTACTTCAAAAAGCCGCTTCTTCTTCTTGACAGACATAATTTTTGTCAGATATGCATTAAAAATTTATTAAAACAAATAAATCTGAAAGATGAGACGCAGTTACTAATTTTAAATAAATCTTATGAATGCAGCAAGAGCATCCAATTAAAAATGCCGAGTGACAACTTGTTCAAACTGGTTCATAAGGCTATTACGTTCTTTAATTCGCATTTCAACACTATTTTACACTCCAAGAAAATTAAATTCCGATTATTCAACACTATTGTAGACTTTTTGAAGTGCGAGGCTCCTGAATTATTAAATACGAGTTGTGAAGAACATATAGCCTACATAATTGACCACATGATTGTAGTAAAACTTCACTTTTATTGCAAAAATAAAAAAGTTAATATTTTGGAACATGCGAGAGTTCACCCAAAATTACGTATATTGAAAAATAAATGATTTTTTATTATATTGAATACCTATTGTTTCATTTTTAATTTTAAACATTAGGAAATCCGAATCCAAAGGTTCAAAATGACTGAAAAGAGTGTAGGCTACGGCCCCGGTTGTAATACTTTTTCTTCTGTGTTAATGGTGATGATAATATGTAAACGGTAATGACATACCTACTGTGAGTTTATCTCATATAAATTCTGATTATATGTGATGTTTGCTCTTCAAAAATATTTTTAACTGTTATTTTATTAATGACTTAGACGGCGATACAAAAAATGAGCACTAAGTATCTATATTTATGACTTATTTAATATCATGGTTCCTAGGTGTTATTTTCCCGCGGTAAAAAGTACTTAGATGTTGACCCAGTTACTCAGCTCGGCTATCACCACACACAATTTTTAAATTTTCCCGTGGGAATGACACATACTCCCGTTGCAAATAGTACTCTAGATGTTGACCCGAATACTCAGTTATCTTCACATCAAATTTCATCTAAATCCGTCCAGTTGTTTTTGCATATTGTGTACTTATACATATTATAACGATTACAACTCTTTCAACGTTTTGAATCGTTATATCTCAAAAACGGTGGTTGTTAGGAAAAAAGTATTGAGACATTTTTAATAGATAATCATTTGGTCTACAATTTTTGATCAGGCAAATATTATGATTAAACTTACCGTTTTGCTGAAAATCGTGAAAAGACCTCTGATCCCGAGTAATTTTTTTTTCAAGTTTTGGATAGATGAGGACTTTTTAGATTTCATTAATAATAGTGTTTTGAACAACCTTACCAATTTTCAGCTGGCTGCAAATTTTTCTAACTTCACTTCTATTTTTTTGGTCTAAACTGACCGGACTATAATTATTATATCATTTGTTTGTCATTGTTATTATTTAGAATATCTATACATCGCATCAATCGTTGATTTGTGATATTTTATTATGATTATAGTTAGTAATTCAAAGCAGAAACCTGTGTTATTTACTATTTTTGACTAAGTAAAAAATTTAGGTGTCCTGGGCTCCCCAAGTATCGGAGGTCAGCACGAATATGTTTGCAGCATCTGCGTCTCTCAGGAGGTTACGTAACTTCCTACCCACTGCCACTAAAATTGCACTTGCTCAATCACTCCTTCTGCCAATTTTAGACTATGCCGATGCTAGCTATCTCGAACTGTCCGAGTCCCAGCTAGATAAACTTGAGCGTCTCCAAAATTTCTGCATTCGATTTATATTTGGGCTACGCAAGTATGACCATGTTTCTCATTTTCGGTCTCAGCTTAAGTGGCTTCCAATTCATCTTCGCCGGTTCACATTCTCTCCCTACTTTACTCTGTCCTGTTTATTCCTTCTACCCCCCCCCCCCCCACTACTTAAAAGTTCTTTTTAAACGTCAGGGTGAATCCACCGACCGGTCTTTGCGAGAGTCCCGATATTATCTTCTACAATTTCCTCGTAATACAACTGAATTTTACAATAACTCATTTACCGTTTAGGCTGTTCGGTTGTGGAACGCATTACCCCTGTGTGTCAGAAGTGCTGAATCGATTCACATTTTTAAATCTCGACTGAAGGCTCACTATCTTGCAAGCATATAGGTGAATTAATTTTCTGCTTTATTAATGTTAATTATTATCTATTATTATCCTCAAGTATGTGTAAATGTGTGTAAGTATTTTCTATTCTTGTTTAATTTATTTAATATATATTATGTATATATTTATTTATGTATGTAATAGTATGTAAGAGTATGTTCAATAATATATAGTGCACCGTCTACCTTAGTTCTAATCTCTCAGTTTCATCCATCCTAAGGTTGTCAGGAAGAGATCGCTAAAAGCGATAAGACCGCCCATTGTACTTTAGTTAATGTTGGTATCCATATTGTGTTGTTTTTGGTGTACAATAAAGAGTTATTGTATTGTATCTTAAGACGCGGACACGATAGCATTTGTGACTTTAGAGACAATATTTAGAACGACAAAACAAAGGTTTATACCAATTTACAGCTTGTTATCTTTTATTCCGAGGTGAAACCCCTAATATGACTGGGCTATAAATAAAGGATATCAAGTTATAATATGAATATTTAAGTATCTACTAAACGAAAATTATTTATTTTTAAGGATTTCATTTAAAACTAAAAAACAAAGAATTATTGTGTGTTACTTAGAATATAAATATACTTAATCATTAAATGTTATAAAAAACTATTAGCATTTGAAGCAAGAGTGGTTTTGTTTTGTATCTTTCTTTTACATTTTGGAGAAAATACGTTTTAGTTAATGCAAGTAAAATCTTTTCAAATTGTGTTAGTTGTTTTTGACTGTTGTATAAAGTACTTATCTAAGTTAGGACTGATTTACAGTTTGGCGAAATGTTATTTGTTTTTCTTTTAAATGTTTTTTGATTATAACCCTATCATGTAAATTTTGGAGAGTTTATATGTTTTTAGTTAGGTATTCACATAAATCATTATTATAAAGACTAATTTTTTAATAAATCAAGGGAATCCTTCAAGGGGGTAAATAAGAAGCCGATACCTTTAGCATTTGTATACCACCTTAATTTTCGTAATTAAAAAGTTAAATTCTTCAGTTTTAGCATATACCTGCTCGCAAGATCAGCTGCGCGAAGTCACTGAACGCCGGCGCGCCGTGGCTAACGGCCGGCAATACGCTCGTAGTAGGTAATAGGTATATGGCAAATTCAGAATAATCGTATTTTAGAAAATTGCGCAAAAGTAGTTTTTTATACTTTACTAGTGGCCCGGGCAGACGTCGTTCTGCCACCGTATAAACCATCCCTGGACCCACTCGAACCCACACAAAAAGTTTCATCAAAGTCGGTCCAGCCGTTCTCGAGTTATAGCGTCAGGAAGGAAAACCCGAGTTATTTTTATATAGTAGATTTAAACTTTTTATAATGTTGATTAATATGAAAATTGATTAAAATATTGTGATGATTTTTTTTACCCTTACTGATTAGTGATTACTAAGAATTTAAAATTGTCATTACCGGTCCAATTTATGTCATTAGCAGTGATCGGATAATCGGATGCATATTTACCTAAAGTGTAGGTGTTGGTTATTATGCAATGCACTTTTGTATCGAAAAAATCCCGGGAATTCGGAATCGACAATATTTTTTTTTACAGTAGAATCAAATCGGGTGTAGAAATATTTACTTAGTTTAAAGTGTTGGATAATATTATGGAATGCACTTTTGTTTCGAAAAAATCCCGGGATTTCGGATTCAACAAATTTACTGTTTTTATTATAGAATCAAATCGGGTGTAGGTATATTTACTTATTTTAACTGTTATATTTTAAAAAACTAGAAATAATAATAACTTTCTCTTATTTTTTCTTAAATTTTCAAAACATTTATCTCAAACGAATAATAAATAACATTAATAATTATGTAATCTCCTTGTTTTTTAAAAATAAATACCACATGCTAAAGACGAAGTTTCTTCACCATGTTACAGACTAGTTTCGCATTCCCGAATTTTCTGAAATCCCGGGATTTATATTTTAAAAAATATGTTTTAAGAAGCCGCTTCCATAATTTCCTAACCAAAAATGAACTTTAGGTAAATATGCATCCAATTATCCGATCACTAGTCATTATTCAAAAGATATTCAAAGAGTTTTTAAAAGTTGTCATTACCGTTCCAAAACTGTCCTTACCAAAACTTTATTGCTAAATATCTCGTAAATTAAGATATAGATTTGGTGCAATCCAACATATTTTTGATGTTCAAATGATCCTTTATGCACTTTTACCCTTTTTATTTCTAATTTTAACTTTTTTTCTCGTTCGTAAGGTGTCCCGCGACTATAGATATTTCAAGTATCATGGAACTCCCAGAAAAGTAAGCTTTCCATTAGTGAATGATTTTTAAGATTCGCATGTAGAATTGTATTACAAATATAGATAGCGGGTGCCCACGAATCGTACGAGCCTAAACTTGATGGGGCTTTGTCGTTTAATTACCGAGTTCCTTTGGCCATCTTCCAGCTCCATCACCAGACCCTGGTTATCATCTAGCACCAAAGTACTCGTCAAGACGAATCATACGAGCCCAAACTCAAGGGGTTTACAAGTTGTCATTGAGGAGTTGCGATATCCACCTCCTGGCTCCATCATCAGACAGAGCAGCTCGGTGGTACCATAATACTGCATTGTCGCCGAACTTACATAATCAATAATCATAATAATAATCTCATGCCTTTTATCCCCGAGGGGGTAGGTAGAGGTATTCCATTACTGGATATACCCACATTTCACGAGATAGTCTTTGGACTCCTAAACGTGATAGGCGGTGAGCCCATCAGCGGACCGAGTCTGTTTGCACTGTCTCAGAATTATTTCTGGTACCTGCGGGTTTCCTCACGATGTTTTCCTTCACCGTCGAACTTACATAAGTATACCTATCAAATTTCAGCTCAATCGGTTGCAGATATCTACTTCAAAATTGAGTTGCAAAATTCCACCCGAACATACATAGTTATATACATACAATATACATACATTGCAAGATAAATAAAAGCTTTGTGGTTTTGACTAGTTGAAAAAGGTTTGTGTTGAGCGCCATCTAGTAGGAAAACGATTCGATACTTGTACCTTGGCTACCTTTCATTCTTCTTTATAGCCACGCCATCTGTATATTCGCGTCAATATACATGATATACATGAGGTGGTGTTAACAATGTATGCGAAAGATTTTTTTAAATTTCAAATTAATGAAGAATCTTGTATGTTCTAAAAAAGAAAAATATATTTTTCCGAAGTTTTATTGAAGAACTTATTTAAATTTCCTGGATTTAATGGCTCTGGTGCGATTATTATATTATAGAGCAGCGCCATCTGGATATTATATAATTTTTGAGCTTTATTTGAGTTACGATTTGTTGTATGGGCATTGACAGTCTATTTATTTAAACTGGTCTCTGTTAATACTAAATTGGGTTACATAATTTCGTTTGTTTTTCGCTATCGTATTGCGCTGGACTGGAGGAAATCTGTTCCAAGCATCATTGTCATTTATATAGTCGTCTAGTTTGTAATATGCCATTTTACAAAGTACATGTTTAACATGAGTTTTGAACACAGTTTCAGGCAATTTCAAAATATCTTCTGGTATTTTATTATAAAAACGTATGCAAAGCCCCACAAAGGAATTATTAATTTTACTTAATCGTGACTGAGGTTGCTCTAGTTTATTTTTATTCCTAAGATTACAATTATGCATGTCACAGTTTTTAGTATACAGTAATATGTTTTTCCGGACGAGTTGCTGGTTCCAAATGCAGTAGGTACACCGAGAAGAGTCAGCAAGAAACTCAAGGGCAACTCTTTTTGATCTCACGTACTAACCATTTATATGGACTTTCCATGGTTTGAAATAAAAATTATTCTATTCTACACCGTCTTGCGTGAAGAAAAAACTAAAGACACGTTTAAAATGTGTGCGCTGAAAGCACACTCGCATTTGGAACGCGGATCGTCGACCCGCGGGTTGTTGAACCTATTCCGGGGCGCTTATCCGGCGCGCCAATTAAGGGGTCACTTTACATTACACGCTTCACGCTTGGCAGCTTAGTTTGACTAACCCTTAATAACTTCAACTCCTTGTATCTAGTCGAGTTATTGTCTATGCCTTTGTGAATACATTTTTTTTGTAAATATATATAATAAGCAATTCTGCGCGGTTTTACCGGCGTAGTAGGTACCCGTTCCCGTGGGAATACAGGAATAAAATATAGCCTATGTTACTCAGGGATTAGAATATCCCTAAGTTTTTTATTAATGAAAGTATTTTCAAAAATCGGTTCAGTAGTTTGAGTTTATTTGTAACAAAGTTACAAACATAGTATAATATTAGTATAGATAGATGATTGTTTCTTTGTTTGCCCTCTATATGTTCGTAAACCATTCACTAGATTGAATGAAACATTAGTGAGTATTCGTGGACACGAGGGGGTTGCTAATAAAAACGAATTTCCCACGAGAATGGGAATAGTCTGCATCAACGCAGGCAACTCAAAAGTGTCAAACCAGCAAACGAGCCATCTGATTGTAAATGTTCATCTTTGATCATGGACATCAAATTAATCATTATTTCAACTGAAGTCTTTGACAGAGTAAAGTTCGTGAAACATATTGAACACACGTATAAAGTGTTGCAATTTCTTTCATACCAGAAAATGCATCCATGAGCCAATGAATGATAGTCGCTTAACAAGACAAATATACAAGGGTGTTGTGAATGGGCGAGTCGGTAGAGGACGACCTAGGCGTACCTACATCGACCAGATCGGCGATGTATTAAAGAAAAGCCAGATAAAGTACCCGAAACCGACGAGCATGCATGAGTCGTTTGATGGATGTGGAGGAAGCACGAGAGATCTGCCAGGTTCGTAGCAAATGGCAGTCTATTGTGTCTGTCTACCCCAAATTGGAAATAGGCGTGAGATTATGTATGTGTATGTACCATGCATCTGCAATTGTAATTATTTTTGTGAGTCTAATGAAATCATCTATAATACAAGAGAAGTTACTGATGCTTTGCCAAACGTAAGAGAAATCTGAGAATGTCAATCTTAAACTAAAATATGTAATTCAACTAGCTTTCTCTTCTGGTTTTGTCCGCGTGGATTCCGTCCTGTTCTAATTTAAATAGGGAATGAAAGTTTGTACGCAAGACATCTTATCCAAATCTCATGGCAAATTCTCAAACTGCATGCCACCGTATCACACAACAATCCTTACAGATACTTCTTGAGCAACAGAGTAGTCAGATCATGGAATAAGCTACCAAAAGAAGTAGGCTCAGCACCCAATGTTAATCAATCTTTAAAACTACGCAACGGATTTTGATGCGGTTTTTTTTAATAGATAGAGTGATTCAAGAGAAAGGTTTTGGTGTTAGCATTGCACCCGTGCGAAGCCGGGGCGGGTCGCTAGTTTAAAAATAAACTGGACAAATACATATCTTTTAATGAGTAGTACTTGAGTGGAGAACACCTGGATACAGGCGTTTATCAGTTGTAAACTGCTTGCCTGATTCATAAGAATACTAACTGTCCCCGCGCGGTTTCACCCGCGTTCCCGTTCTCGTTCCCATTCCCGTTCCCGTTCCCGCATAGGTCCCGTTCCCGTTCCCGTGGGAATATCGGAATAAAAAGTATCCTATGTCCGTATCCTGGTTCTAAGCTACCTCCCCACCAACTTTCAGCCAAATCGGTTCAGCCGTTCTTGAGTTATAAATAGTGTAAAAAACACGACTTTCTTTTATACAGGATGTCCCAGAAGTCAACGATAAGCCGGAAACCAGCGATAGGCCTAGTCATGAGGGTAATCAGAAAAATATAAAAAAAATTCTATGTTCTTTTTTCAAAATGTTATGAATGTTTAAAAAAAATCGTAAAAAACGGACACCCTGTAATGAACTTTCTTGTACCGTGACTGTAAATATTTACTTTTTCAATATTTTTTTCTGTAATGCTATGGTGAAAAGCCGTGCTACAATTTACAATAAAAAAAAATTACATAACTGCCTCACTTATAAGTAAAAAGTTTTTGTTTCCAACATTGAATTCTAAATAATTTCATCAACCAACTTAAACCAGCTGTACTGTAAAAAAAATGTATGGCTACTATTTTGGCAAGTATACTTAAAAGTTGACGCATTTAGTCTAAATTCTAAAATGGTATAACACATGCTAGGTTTTGTTATAGTTGAGGCATGAACATTTTTTTTCTTGATGAATCCGGATTTTATGCCAATCTAATTTAATGAGGTGAAATGTTGGTAAAGCAACCTTAAGTCTGCAGCTGACCTGAACTAAGCCTTTTTATGCTCTTTCTTAATCCTCCTTTAAAGTAATGATACTTAAAATAAGTTTGTGTAATATTTTTTTTATTTAATGTGGTATGTTTTACAGCATTTTTATAACAAATGTTCAAACTGTTTTCCTTCAGCTAATATGCACGCTCTACATCTCCTTAAAAATTATCGAACTATGTGCCGGGCGTGACGTTTGGAATTGATTTGTTCAGCGGCTTCTGAGATTCTTCGGCGCAGCTCTTCTAAATCTTGAATCGGTTTGTGGTAGACTTTTGGATTAAGGTCGGGTGACCGCGCTGGCCACGAAATTGGACCACCCCGACCAATCCACCTATTTGGATATTCTTGATCGAGAAATTCTCTGACTAGACGAGCATAATGCGCGGGGCAGCCGTCTTGCTGATACCACATGCTGCCGTAAATATTTAGCGGCACTTCTTCTAATAAATCGGGTAGTTGATTTTGTAGGAAATCTAAATAAACATGTCCATTTATGGTCTCTGGCAGCTCAATCGGACCAATAACTGTACCGTTTAAAATGCCTGTCCACATGTTTACTTTAAAACGGTACTGTGAATGATCTTCACGCATTAGGTGAGGATTTTCCACGTGCCATTCGTGTAAATTGTGTAGGTTCATGTAACCGTCCTTTTCAAACGTTGCTTCGTCGGACCATAGAATCGTTTTAAAAAAACTGGGGATCTTCAGTGTGTTTTTGCAAAATCGTTTGACAAAATCGCACTCTCTCTGGGTAGTCTCGGGGAAGCAAAGATTGTACTCGTTGTACATGGAATAGATGCAGACGGTTTTTTTTCAGAATACGATGTGCACTGCTTTTAGGTACTCCAAGGCTTTCCTCAATTCCACGTACGAATATACTTGGATCTTCTTCCACAGCTTGCATGACTTCGTCCTCGTAGGGCAAGAGGGGCCTTCCTTCACCAGCCATATGATCAGGGAATCGACCTTCGGATAATGATCGATGCAGATTAATAAAAACTCGGTAATCAGGATGACGCTCTAAGTTTGGGTATCTCTCGCGATACACCCTAGCTGCAGCATTGGCGTTACATAAGCATTCTCCGTAAATAAGATGCATGTTGGCGTACTCCTGTACGGTATATCTATTTGGCATGATAACTTCACTTTACGAACTCGTAATTACACGCAAATACAATCTAAGCAACAGACTCCAGAATCTTTACTTCTGGGACAGATGGATTTAAATCAAAGCCATCAAACAAATGACATAAACAAAAGATGTACGAAAAACAAAAATCCCTGTTAGGTTCTCTTTTCAAAATTATGAGTCCGTCTCCATTCAAAAAGATTTTAACCTGGATTTACCTAAGAAGGTTGCGTTACCAACATTTCACCGCATTAAATTAGATTGGCATAGAATCCGGATTCATCGAGAGAAAAAAATTTCATGCCTCAACTATAACAAAACCTAGCATGTGTTATACCATTTTAGAATTTAGACTAAATGCGTCAACTTTTAAGTATACTTGCCAAAATAGTAGCCTTACATTTTTTTTACAGTACAGCTGGTTTAAGTTGGTTGATGAAATTATTTCGAGTTCAATGTTGGAAACAAATTTAACTTTTTACTTAAAAGTGAGGCAGTTATGTATTTTTTTTTATTGTAAATTGTTGCACGGCTATTCATTATAGCATTATAGAACAAAAAAAATGAAAAAGTAAATATTTACAGTCACGGTACAAGAAAGTTCATTATAGGGTGTCCGTTTTTTAGGATTTTTTTTTAAACATTCATAACATTTTGAAAAAAGAACATAGATTTTTTTTTATATTTTTCTGATTACCCTCATGACTAGGCCTATCGCTGGTTTCCGGCTTATCGTTGACTTCTGGGACATCTTGTATATATAGATAGAAGAAGAAGAAGATTAGCTTAGACAAATAATAGGAAAAAAAAAAACACCCAAGCCTCATACAAATAGGGGTTGGGAGAGTCATTTTCCATTTTTGTAAGTACCCACTTAATTACAGTTTATTTTTTGGATCCCTAAAGGCTGGCTAGGCCGGGGTGCTTTTGCTAAAACCAATGCACCGGCGCTTCCTTACTATGTTTTCGTTCCCAGTCGGCTAGTGATATGTTTTACTCTACTACTGCATCAGAAGAAAGGTATTGTTGTTGTTTTTTTTTTAAAATAATAAAATATTTATTTCTTGAAAGCCTTATGAACTAAAAATTACAAAAGAGACACCTAATTTTGAGATTAGGGCTAAGATTTCACAAGGTATTGTTTTAAACCAATAGGGCCATCGTCAAATACAAGTATTTGTATATATAAAATGATAAACTGACTGACTGATTGGTGATACTGATATATCAACGCACAGCCTAAGCCGCTGGGTCTAGAGACTTGAAATTTTGCACAGATAACTGATACAGTGTAGGCATCCACTAAGAAAGGATTTTGCAAAATTCAACCCCTAAGAGGGTAAAATAAACGTGCGCGAGCGAAGCCGCGGGTAAAAACTATTTTAGGTAAATTGGCCGAGGGTTGCGTTGTGTTTACGCACAATGGAAGTCGGTAAGTCATGTCAGGTACCCTTGGGTTACAGATCTCGGATGATGATCAGATGGGCTCGCGTGGGAGATTATAGCCCAAACTTACCTATAGACCCTTAAGTTGACTGTTATGAATTGATGATGATGTCAATTATTTTTAAACCGAGTTCAAAAAGAAGGAGGTTTCTCAATTAGACTGTATATTATGTATATTTTTTTATGTGTGTTCGCGGATAACTTCATCGGTTATGAACCGATTTTGATGATTCTTTTTTTGTTGGAAAGGAGATATCCCCAGGGTGGTACCATAATAAGGAAACCAGGATCAGATGATGGCATCCCAGAGAAATCGTAGTGGCGACTAGTGTTTTTTACTACTTTTAGTTTCCTATTTGAAGTCGTTTTTTTTTGTGTTATAAATTATATATTTTTAATTCCTACAGTAGCTAAGTTACGTACGTAGCGAATACAAAGTTTTAACAACAAAACATCGGCCTACATGCAAGAACAATGGAGAAACACTCAAGGAAAAGGAAGTTTGTAGTACCCACCATTTTCCGTTGGGCAAAGTTAAAACAACAATAACAACTTAACACCGTTTGCTTAACACTTCTGAACTCGGAAATCGCAAAGAAGTGTAGTCCAAAACTAAACATAGACAGACATACATACATACATAAAGCTCACGCCATTGTCCCACGGGGGTAAGCACAGACGATAGATCGCCACTTTGCTCGATCTCTGCATACTTCTCTCGCTTCATTCACTCGCACTTGGCCGGTTTTTTGTACGTTTGTTTTTCATAAATAGGCACCGAAACAATGGGACCGATTTTAAAAATTCTTTCGTCGTTGGAAAGCTTACTTTTCGTGGGTAACATTATTTTCCCACGGAAACGGGAGATAGGCGAGTGAAATCCTATTGAACGGCTATTGATAAATATGAACGTAAGATTTGAAAAACTTATTGGTACAGAAGACGATCCTACCCCGGGCCACATAAATGTTAGGCGCTACCGAAGCCATCTAATAATAATATTATTTAACTACACTACTAGGTACTAGTACTCCCCTGCTAACTAGATGGATGGACGGACCTCCATAAAAGGTCCCCAGAATTTTATTAATATTGACTACTAACATTAGCTCTACTACTAACTTAGCAAAGGATCTAACTATATTAAACTCTTGGTTCAAATATAATCTCTTGACTGTAAATACTGCAAAAACGTCATACATGATATTTTCAGCTAAGAACAAAAAAATCCCGGAACACCAACCATTAAAGATGGATAATGACATAATACGTAGATCAAACCAAGAAAAATACTTAGGTCTAATTTTAGACGATCGGTTAACGTGGAAGGAACACATAAAACATGTAAAATCAAAAATCATACCTTTAACGGGGGCTTTATATAAAATCATAAATTGTATTCCTTATAAACTACGGCACAATTTATACAATACACTAGTAAAACCACATTTAGACTATTTAATCGAAATATGGGGCAGTGCCGCCACATCAAACTTGAAGGAATTACAAACTACACAAAACAAAGTAATAAAAATACTATACAACTATAACTACCTAACGCCAACACAAGAAGTATATAACAAAACCAATTTTTTCAATATAAAACAAACGTATACATATAATACATGCATCCTGGTAAAAAAAATATATACAGAGGAAATTCATTCCAACATCCACTTAAAAAAGAGGTCAGTCAAATACCACCTTCGAAACAGAGATAAGATTGAAGCACGTGCACCCAGGACTGAATACGGAAAGAGGAATATCATGTTTGAGGGAGTCCAGCTATTTAATAAACTACCTGAAAATATTCGAAACGCTGAATCAATAAATGTTTTTAAGAAACTAGCAAAAATGCACATTTCAAAACAAAAATTGTAACATCTAATATTATATAGCACTGTGCAAACTTCGACCATTTAATTTTTTAGAAATATATTATATTATTATCCTTAAGTGAAATGTAAATTTCGTTGGAAAATGTCTTTAAACCTAGCTCACAAGTTATATTTTTATATTAATAACACTATGGATGTTCATCCGAAATAAATTATTATTATTATTAATATTTACCAACCGCTTGGTTATATGTTTATGTATGCCTTATCAAAGTCACGACATATCGAGCTGACATCAAGCTGAACGCGTCCGGACAATACGTGTCATCGACACTAAGGCCATTCATGAAGCGGTGACGTCATTTCCGGTGCGCATTGTGCTGCGCGTGGGCAACTGCCGTGTTTAAACTCATAAATTCATTAGTAAATGATGTTTGTAATTACATCAACGCCTTCGGGATTTAAAATGCGTGATTCCTTCGCGTTAGGAGTTAAAAAAAATTATTTTCCTAAAGATGTATGCTTATCAAAATCGTCAAAAATAAGCTTACCAAATGTCAACAAAATAGGGTAGTGTCCTACCTAGTCAAATCAGGTACTTTTTATGATCTGTCAAAACGAATTTTAACTATGGAAAATGTACTGAAATAGCAAGGCGTGACGTCATAGTTTCTATTACTCAGTTGCAGCACTTTTTTTGATTTTTTTATTATTTTATAATTAGCTATAATTGTAAATTGAAAACCGAAATACATGTTTAAAGATGTTTTAGGATAATCTTTTTAATGAATGACTACTCGCAATTTTTTTTCGATGCTGTCAACTACCCCATTGGTGAAGTTTTAAGGGTAAAAAGTAGGTCTACACTGAAGTATGAAAAAATATTGTTTTATTTACCGGTCTTTGTATTCTGGTAGTAAGTGTACGGTGTACGTACTGAGATAATGAAGCTTATCTCTCATTCTGTTAAACTTCGACCCTAGCACGTACTCACGTAAAGTAGGAATTTTAGGGCCTGTCTGGTGGACGGATATTGACGGAAACCGGCAGCAAGGGGCGCTTGGAATTTGAAGCACGCTCTGAGTGTATCGCCACATCTATCTATGACGAAAGTAATCTATGGTTCCACTATTTGATTTGATTATAATATTCGACTTGTTATAAATTTATAAAGGAGAACTTCATGAGAATAAATTAATTACAAAAGTAACTAAGTTCGTTAAAAACATGAGGCATTGGGGGAGGAGGAATTATCAACTTTTTAAGTGTAAAATAGGAATAAGCAAGTAATAAAGCCATAATTACGAAAGCAAGCCTAGATTACCGTATTTACAATATAAATAGGCATTTAAAAAAAAACATACGTGAAATTAAGGTGGGGGAGGGAAGGGATCCAGTCTCTCACAACATCTCACCAATGGGCAAAGGGGTAAAAAAATCTAAAAAATCGCTTCACGTGATTAATGGACCCTCTAATATTGTGATTACATATTTATTTTGTAATTTTTACACAAGTCGAATCAAGTTTTGTTTGCGCTACGAGTAAATTTTATGCTTAAAATAATACTGTACTTTTTTTTAAGTCAATACCATTAATAATCACTATCACTACATAGTATAAAACAAAGTCTCCTCCAGCTGTATGTCTGTCCCTATGTATGCTTAGATCTTTAAAACTACGCTACGGATTTTGATGTGTTTTTTTGAATAGATAGAGTTATTCAAGAGGAAGGTTTTAGTATCAGCATTGCACCCGTGCAATGCCGGGGCGGGTCGCTAGGAACATTACAAATGCGAAAGTGTGTTTGTTGGTATGTGTTCCTTTCAAGCAGCAACGGATCGATTCAATTACAAGTGGGTAACTATTTTCAGGAGTGGAATGGTTTTGTCGACGCCCACCAAGATACTCGCAGTTGGAGAACGAAAATTGACCACTGACAAAATAACGGGAAAACTCTACAAAACTATTTTATTGACAACACCTTATCTTTAAAGAATTATTGTGAAAATAACTCAGTAACGTTTTCACAGCTAAACCGAGCTTAGTTTATTACATAACAAATATTTCTAGTAAAATCCGTAACTCACGAAGCCTCACAACTGCGGCGCAAACTACGCAAGGGAACTCCTATGTCGTAATAATTTTTACTAAATCCTCCATGACTTTTACTAAAATACGTTATTAACAAGGAATAGCTAAAAGTAATACGTACGATGGTGAAAGAAAACATCGTGAGGAAACCCGAAGGACTCAGAATTAATTATGAGGCATGTGTAACAGACCCGGTCTCACCACCTCTCACATTTAAGGGTCGAATATTCTCGTCAAAAATTGGTATTTAAAGAAATGGAATACCTCTGCCTACCGCCTCGCGTCGTGGATATAAGGCGTGAAATTATCTATTTATTTATATCATACGTACAGAAGGTTCACCTCTGTGACTGGGTAAAATAAATCTATTATATTCAGTCCCTCGGTTAGATTATAAAAAATATTTAACACGTGTTTTTTGCTTTATCAAATACTAGTTTCGTTCCCTTGGGAATGCGGAATAAAATATATCCTAATAGCGGCCCGGTACGTGCTTCGCAACGTATAAATGAATACAGTTCCACTCGACAGATTTTAAGCAAACTTTACATAAACCATCTGCTAAATAGTCCGAATAAAGCCTAAAAATTTGGTTTGGATAGGTGGGCCCGTTCTTGAGTTATAAAATAACAACGAAAAGTTGCATTGATTTTTATATATCAAGATGTTATTCAAGTATATTCTAGCGTTCCATTGGTGAAAGTTATTTTTTAAACTGTCTAGTAGTTTTTGAGTTTATTCGTAACAAATATACAAAAACACAAATGTTTCCTCTTTATAATATAAGTATTGAAATAAAAACCGCCTAAGTGCGAGTCGGACTCGCGCACGCAGGGTTCCGCACCATTATCTATAAATACGCCAAAAAAAAATACGTTTGGTGTATGGGAGCGCCCTTAAATATTTATTTTCATTCAGATTTTTTTTTATTTGTTGTTAAAGCGGCAACAGAAATACATCATCTGTAAAAAATTCAACTATGTAACTATCATGAGATACAGCCTGGTGACAGACGGACAGACAGACAGACGGACGGACGGACAGCGGAACCTTAGTAATAGGGTCCCGTTTTACCCTTTTGGTTACGGAACCCTAAGTACTTATACCTATGACTGAACTTAGATGCGATATATTTTCGGAGTGGGGAGTTTGGACGTCACTCTTTGCGATAATTTGTAGCACGGATTGACGTCACCTGAAATTTCCAAGCGGGTATCGTCTTAAGTTTTTGTTTGCCGGACATAAGAAAGCAAACGTATAAAATATTTTTAGTAATCTGAGGAACAAATATAATTTTTTAGTACCTTATTACTTAAACAGTTGAAATAGAGTCGGCGTATATTTGTTTTGGACAGTTTTGTACTGAATATGATCTTAACATTTTACTATCACTATAATTCACTTTGGCATATTTTGGTCCCCATATTGGTTGGCGTTCATGGTCTACGTACATCGTCTGTGAGCACAAAAATGTTAGCGTTGAACTCTTTCGTATGAACTCTACGAGCAAAATAGAATGCGGAAGTCATGAGAGATGATGAGACTACTCTACCGTTGACTATTAATTCTTTTGTGTGGGAGAATCAAGAAATGACCAGTTCTCGATATACTTACTTTAAAAAGTTCAATATAATACAGTAGGCTCAGTAAAGACATTTTCCAGCACACGCTAGTAGTCCAGTATACGCTAGTGGTATAAAATATGCTTACGTCTCTACCCCCCAGAGAGTCAGCCAGTATTTCATTGTTAAGGTATCAGCGATACTTTATGTAGGCAGGGGTGTGGTAAAAAAAAACGGAAAAGTGCGAGTCGGGCTCGCGCACTAAGGGTTCCGTACCATTATCTATCAAAACGGCAAAACAATCACGTTTGTTGTATCGGAGCCCCCTTGAATGTTTATTTTATTCTGTTTTTTTTTGTATTTGTTAGTATGGAGGAGCGGAGGTGGAATGCGCCTCCATCGTGAAAAGGTAAGATCGTCCGTCAGTCGAGGTGATCGTGTCTGGGGACCGCGCGGTCCAACTATGTTGTTGGACAGTTGTATTTATACAAACTCATTAGATAACTTCGATAACGCGGTTTAGAACTCGGCCGTCTATTCGTCGCTATATTGGTATAGCGGCAACAGAAATACATCGTCTGTGAAAATTACAACTGTCTAACTATCACGGTTCATGAGATAGGTACAGCCTGGTGACAGAAGGTCACACAGACAGACAGATAAGTCTTAGTAATAGAGTCCCGTTTTACTCTTTGGGTACTGAACCCTAACAATTTGCATAAAATTTAAGAGGCCACTGGGCTTGACCACCCCTTTAAAATAAATCACGTACACTTTCAACACAAATACAAATAAACCTTTAAAATGGAAGTAAAAATTTATATTCTCTTGAATATTTTGAGTGCAGCAACGGACAGTAAAAATAAATATGCTCACGCCTTCATCCCGAAAGGGTCGGCAGAGGTATTCCATTCCTAGATATACCCACTTCTCACTAGCATATCTTTTGGACCCCTAAACGTGACAGGACGCTCTGCTGTTACGTATGCCTTAGAAACAATATGTTTTAGAAAAAAATGTTTTCCTTCACCAGTGAGCGAGTAATAAATACAGTGTTTCACTGTTATAATGTGTATGACTGGTTATTTAGTCGAAGATATGAACTATAATTTTATTTAGGTTAAATACCACATTGAACCTATGTGGCGCGAACAGCTACTACTAACGCCACCTAGTGGCGAGATGCGGAATCACAGCAATGCTTTCCCAGATTACTTTGGTACGAGTAGCATGGTTAGGAGGCAAGTTCAAAAAACAGTTCAACAAAAATCTAATCAAGATAAAACATCATTTTTTTTCACATACAAAAAGTACATTTAGAAAAGTGAATAGTTTAATAACAAGGCATTCTAAGCTCGTAAATGAAGATTGGCTAATAATTGATTGAGAAACTAGTAAAAAAAATTTCTGAGATTAAATGACAATGTGATAAAAGTTTTTTTATATCATATCTTTTGCGCCACCCTAAACTGTTGGTGGTATACAAAAGTTTAAGAAATAAATAAATTGTATGATAAGATTACTAACATAGTATATTGTAGCATTCTAATGGTGAAAGAATTTTTGAAATTGGTCCAGTAGTTTTTGAGTTTATTCGTTAAAAACAAATCTTTCGTCTTCATAAGATTAGTGTAGATGTAGAATGTAGGTACAGAATTGTATATTGACGCATAAAAGCAAGAAATCTTATATTTATCTATAATCATTACCAGTGATCGGAATAGGCAGAGTATATTTACCTAAACTTCGAGGAATAGAGACACAAAATGGAGACTTACTTACGACAACATTTTTTTGCGGGACATTAGAGTACTCCCACAATAACTCTGCATTGGACTGACAACTGTGGTTTGAATATGGCAACAAATATTCAAACAAATATTCGGGAACAGCCAAAATGAAATATAGAATTGACATTAAAAATTGTTGCCACAGCGTACTTTTTTAATATTACCACAAAATATCTTATGCAGAGTTAGTGTGGGAGCACACGTTTGAGTAAACAAAAATGTATACACATATATAGATACTGCTTTGTGTTTGATATTAGCTATTGCTTTGTGTAAGAATATTACAGTAAAACAATATTTATGAATTGCATAGCACTTTTATTTGTATTTTAAGATCGTGTTGAATAAAACCAGGGATTGATTGTATTTTTTTCACTGTATTACATTATTTTTAACGTTCTTAACTAAGTGTCCCGGAAAATGTCTCCCAAAAAAATTTGGTCGTAAGGACGTCTCCATATTATGTCTCTATTCTTAGAAGTTTAGGTGAATATACTCTGCCTATTCAGATCACTGATCATTACACACGTCACTTACCTTTCGGGGCTGGAGACTCGGAGACAGAAGTATGGCTGTTTTATTCAAATTAATAAACACATTTCGTCGCATCCAACGCATGCATAAGACATTTTTAAATTTTAAATTAGATGAACACGTTTTTCTCTTAATTTTTTGATGTATAACATATGAATATACGACCTAACTGTTATATATGAGCGTATAGTAGTGTAATAATGTAAAATTTTGTTCTTTCTTTCTTTCTTAATCGCGAAAAACTCTGTAAAAATTCAATGCTCTCAATATGTACTACAATCTACCAAATAAATTATATTTCAATATAAATATATAGGTATATTTAATTAGCTTATAGCTGAGTAGTAAAAACTCCGCAACAATACTATTAAGTTTTTTTTTATTATTAATCTGTTCAGAGACGGTGATCTGCTATAAACGCTGTAGGCCGCATCCGACGTGACTCTGTACGCGACGAATTCTTATAATGGAAATATGTATCAAGAACACGTGGAGCTTGACATACTGGACTTGAAACGTTTTTATTACAATCGCCTTAGAGGTCAGACTCGCACTACAAGTGTAAAGCTTAATGTGCTCTTGGCATTCATTTAAAGAAAGAAAGAAAGAAAAATAAAAAATACTTTTGCCACAGAGTAGTCTCTCATACGCCCGTGCGCTATATGCGACGGCCATAATTTATTTATTTATTATTCCTTTTACAAATAGTATACAATTTTAATATATATATATATATATTAATATATATATAGTAATTTAATATATATATTAAATTACACTCGCCAAACTACAATGCAGTTTGTCGGCGAGAATAACGCACTTTTCGTTTTATTATTAACTAGCGGATGCCCAGCGGCGTTGCCCGCGCGGATTCCTTTTATTCCCGTTCCCGTGGGAATTTCCGAAAATCCCTTCATAGTGGTTGCCTACGACATATTTAAGACACCTACATACCATATTTCAAATAGCGAGTGCCCAGCGGCGTTTTCCCGCTTGAATTTAGTTTATTCCGGTTCCCGTGGGAAATTCCGAAAATCCCTTCATAGTGGTTGCCTACGACATATTTAAGACACCTACATACCATAATTCAAATAGCGGGTGCCCAGCGGCGTTTTCCCGCTTGGATTTAGTTTATTCCCGTTCCCGTGGGAATTTCCAAAAATCCCTTCATACCAATTTCCTATGACATATCAGACACCTTCATACCATTTTCCAAGTTTCTAGGTGTTATCGTTTCGGAGTAGTACGTATTTCTCTTTTTAACCAGTTTTTTTATTTTCCCGTGGGAATGAGATATTTTTGTGGAATAAAAAGTACCCTAGATGTTGACCCGGGTGCTCAGTTATCTCCATACCAAATTTCATCAAAATCCGTCCAGTAGTTTTTGAGTGATGCGTGCACAACCAGACAGACAGACAGACAGACAGACAAAAATTCCAAAAATTGGTGTTTCGGTATCTATATCGATAACTATATACACTACCGTTAAAATTTTCAAAAAATATTTAATGTACAGACAGGGCCCCGTTAGAGTTTTATTATATGTATAGATTTATCATAAGTTGTACGCCGCGTCCGCATTTAGACATTAGACGTCGCTTCCAGCATTTGTGGCGAACTACCGCTTTACAGGTATTGCGCTGTGCACGAGCGATATTTCGCTTAATCAATTTTGAATTACTCCAGTAATAAAATTACTTACTTTCACCTTTTCGAATACATGCTCTTAATTAATAAAAGCCCTGTAGACATTTCATGGCATAAGATATAAACGACTTATCTCTAAAGAATTATTTAAAAAAAACATACATCTGTGTTAGCACATTTCGAAAACTTAATCAACTAATCACAAAACTTATGACTAAGACAATACGGTTCATTTTCATTAATAACTTTGAAAGTCGTAGATTGCAAAAGAGATGCGTGTCTTTTAGCTACGCGCCGAGCTGCTACGCGCTACGCCGTAGCGGTTTGAACACAAAATGGCGGAAAGCAGATAAAATGGACGACATTTTTACATTCTATTGCGGGAAGTCTATGTGATTTTAATTATATTTTGATTATTTGAATTGCATTTTAAATTAATTTGAAGATTTTTTTTTAATAGTAGCACAATTTTTTTTTAATATTTTTCGGGTTGAATGATTAAGTGTTTTGCGGTCTTATTACAAAACGTGGTTTAAAGTTAGATGCTGTCGCTTTTTAACATTATTGTCAACAAAGTGCCATCATCTTTTTCCGACTGTTTAACTTTTAAACAAGTTTTGTAATGATCTGTAAAATAACACTGTTTGTATTTATTTACCTTTAATTTAACGTTCATAATTTTATAGATTTAAATGTCATTTCATTTGCCGTAAGAATTGCATTTTAATTATTATTTTCCGGTAAACCATCCGACAGTCCGGTGCACTGTCACGTGCTTCGCGCTGTTCGCCGTGACCTCATTCACACGCTAATGAACTAATGCATCTGGCGACTGAATTGTAAAGTATAAGTATAATCTCACGCCTTTTTTATCCCCGACGGGGTAGGCAGAGGTATTCCATTACTGGAAATACCCACATTTCACGAGATATATTGGACCCCTAAACGTGATAGGTGGTGAGCCTATCCCCGGACCGGGTCTATTTACACATGTCTCAGAATTAATTCTGAGACCTGCGGGTTTCCTCACGATGTTTTCCTTCACCGTCGAGCTAGTGATAAATATGTACGTAAGTTTTTGAAAAACTCATTGGTACATGCCAGGATTCGAACCCGAGCCTCACTGATTTTAGGCAGGCTCTTTAACCGTCCGGGCTATCACCGCTCACTGAATTGTAAACTGCAGCGAAACAAACGGCGGCCCACGACCTTGATAGCGCTGGCAGGCTGCATGGGTCTATAGGTGCACTTTCATGGCCATCGGCGGACGCGACAGCTCTAGACACTCATAATCAAAAATTTAAACAAAATTGGTTGTCTGTAGTCGATTTACGGATGATAATCTTACGTGATAACGTCATAAGAAATAGATGCGTCACAAACCGAAAGCTTAGGTCGATCGTGCATCTCTATCGCTCGTTCCGTGCTCTCGCTTGCACGCTCGGGTCAGGCGGAACGTGACAACGAGTCATGCTTTTTCGTGCGTGCAGACGGCGTTCATCGATTTATACGAGTAAGACGTTATCAAGTCAAAAATACAAACCGACCATATGTATGTAGGTATGTATTACGTACTGTTACTAAACCTATTACCCTGACAGTGTGTTATTTGCTGATATCCGTTTAGGAGTTCCGTTCTTCACCTGAAGTTCTTTATCAGATTTTCACAAAACTTATATGGGACCCTTGAGGTAAACCAGTTCAAACAAAATATTTGAGATCGTTCCAAAGACGGAAATATGGATTAACATGGCAAAAAAACCTACGTGACGAATTGAGAACCTTTTTTGAAGTCTGTTAAATGTATAGGGTCACTTCCGAGGCTCGTGTAACGTGACAGTCGTCAAAGGCTGTTATCGACCGAGCGCTTTGAAAAAAGGCAGACTGACGCCAGCCGCTGGCTACAAAAAGTGCACCTTTTTTTTTTTTTTTTTTTTTTTTTTTTTAACCAGGGAAAATGCATTACTGCATACGCACCCGACCCGGGGGGGCCGGGGGTTATGTGGGGCTCTGCAGCCTAGTGCTGCCATACCCACTAAAAACCCTGGTGTGTTCCTCCTCGCCGCTTCGGACCCAGCCGTGGCACCGCGGTTGTGCATCCGCAGCTGGGTCACGGCCGCCCGCAACACCTTGCGGGGCCTCCTCGAGGGGGAGTCGAGCGAACCCCCCCCTATCTCCGCTTAAGGCGCCCCGGAACACCAGGGGCGCCTTCCAGCACGGGACCTCTCTACGCGGGTGACGGATCCCCCGATCACGTCACCCACAGGTCCCCTCAGGGCGGTTGGTAGTAGGCGGCGTAGGCCCGCCTACCTCGCCCTGGTCGCCTGCGGCGGATGGGGAGCGCGTCGACATCGTCTTCCCGCTCCCTCTCCGCCGCCTCCTTCTGCGACATGACTTCGTCACAGAAGGAGACGACCGCCTGCCAGGCCTGCTCACTGCCGATCATGGCGTTCACCATGTTCGGCAGTGTCAGAGCCTGCACGCCGATAGCCGCGGACAGGGCCGCACGAGGGACCGCCCAAGCGGGGCACTCCTCGCGCGTGTGTCGTGCCGTGTCCTCGGCCATCCCACAATGGTGGCACGCCGTTGACGGCTCGCGGCCCACCACCTGGCACAGATACCTCCCGAAGCAACCATGCCCGGTCAGCATCTGCACCAAGCGGTAGGTCAGCGGGCCGTGCCTACGCCCCAGCCAGTCTTTGAGGACTGGCCGGACGGCGGCCACCAGATCCCCGGCTCCTCCGGGGACCTCCAACCGAGCCGTCCACTTCCGAAACTTATTTGCACCAACTTATTTGACGGGCCAGTTGGCTCAGTTGGTAGTGACCCTGACTTCTGAGTCGGAGGTCGCGGGTTCGATCCCCGCTCTCGACCAACATTTGTGTGCATAAAGTATGTTGGCTTCGTGTCTGATCGTTTTATATTTATTTAAGTATGTTTATCCGTTGTACAGGTTACATAGTTACCCATAGTACAGGCTCTGTTTGGGACTAAATAGCCGTGTGTGAATTATGTCCCACAATTTATTATTTACTACTGCCAGTAAGCTACGCAAGAGCTACGCGTATGAAACGTTGAAAAAGACGTACACGCTCAATTATCAAAACACAACGTATCGATAACAATATCGACTATAAAACATCGGTTAAAAGCGGCATTCGGTTTGAAATTGACCGTTTAATGATATGTATCTTTAGCAGTAGTGATGAGGTGCATATTTCGTTGCTCATTGTAAACTACTTAGGCCGAGTTCATCCACCGGGGAATAGGAGTTTTTATAAATTTGATTTCATTATATACATTTATTTAACTAAAATTTAGAACTTGTACAAAATATAAATACATTTGATTTCTATAATATTTGTATATTTTTCAATTTTAAAATGAATTAAGTTTTTAGTATTTCCTTTATGCCAAAGTTTTTGAATGTGTCGTGGCCAGATCATAGAATTGATCTTTCCTTAGTAACCATTTCGTGAAATGGTGGCAGAAATATTACACTGTTCGGTATCCATATGTATTACTTGCTGTTCCCCACGAATCCCCGTTCCCGTGGGTAAATGATGGTTCAAGCCACTCCCAGAAAACTAAGCTTTCCATTGGTGAAAGATTTTTTTTAATCGGTCCAGTATTTTTAAAAAAATCAAATCTTTTCTCTTAATAATATAAGTGTAGGTAGACTATTTTACTGTCTGGCCACGACATATACATTGCCAAAAATTTAATTTAATATCTTTACCACCGTGTTTGACGCAAAAATAAATATTCTTGAGCGGATGTTTATTGTGTTGTATTTAATAATAATCAAAAAAATATTTAAAAAAACTTTTTTCTTACAGCAAGTTTAACAGAGTGCAACAATTTCACAATACAGATATTTAATATATGTACCACCGTGTTTGACGCAAAGATAAATATTCTTGAGCGGATGTTTATTGTGTTGTATTTAATAATAATAAAAAAAATATTTAAAAAAACATTTTTCTTACAGCAAGTTTAACAGAGTGTAACAATTTCACAATACAGATATAACTACTTAAATGCTGCCAGTATTATGGGGACCTTTGGGTCCGAAGTTTCCCGGAATGTTTTTTTTAGTTACAGCCTTGTGCACAAGTAAAATATATATATATATATATATATAGTAAATTTAATTTCACACATTTTTGACGAAGCGTGTGCGTATTCACTGATGTATTTGACGAAGTCTGGTGATAATCTTTCTACATCTACAGTATATAATGTCTACACTAATATTACTTAAATAAAAATATGTATTAGGACTAACCTTGAAGTTCTGGTGCGCCGCCTGCTCCTCCGCCTCATGTTTGTGCTTGATGTTGTCTAACCGCATTTGCTTCAGGATACCCGCCACTTCGATTCTGCAACAAAAATGAGATGAAGGTAATTAAATAGTGTTTATCTACACTCCTATCGTAATATTCAAATAAAATTATGATTCCAAAATTTTACACATAAAAACTTTGAGTATTAAACCAACAGGAGACGTCACGCGCACTAGTTTCTTTGCAAAAAAGTCTGCCAATTTCTGCGGGGGGGACGAGGAAACAAACACAAATAATGTTAAAACAAACGCATTTTTGACAAAACAATTAAACACTAGCTGGAACTAGATGCACACAAATACATTCACCAATCCGAGCACTCCGTGAACTCAAAAAAACACGTTGTATATAACAAGTATGATCGTTGACCGACACTTTTTCTTGGCAGGGGGGAACGCCTGTCAGTGGCGTCTCCGGTTGGTTTAATACTCAAAGCATAAAAACGATATTGCACACACAACCGTAAAAAATTATGTGGCGATACGTACAGATTTGTACGATATTTCTTAAATACCGATTGCGTAATATAACTTTTTAATTCATTACAAAACACTTGACGTGTCCATCTCTTTGGATAAAATCTACCTATCAGTGATTTTTTTGCTCATTTTAGAAAATATTGTAATGTATTGTAAATCTTATTGTAAATACACTTCTGAATAAAATCTCCTTGCAGTTAACTTTTTTGTCAATTTATTTTAATTTTTTACACTATGATTGAAACATTCACTGGTGAAAAGTGTTTATGTACTTCCAGTAATTGAATACCTCTGCCTCTCAAGTGAATGGAGCGAGACCTCACTAACCGACTTCAAATAAGCAGGAGGTTCTCAATTCGTCACGTATGTTAGTTTTTTTTGTACGTTAATCCATATTTTCGTCAAATTTGAACCGAATTCGAATTTTTTTATTTGTTTCAACTGGTATACCTCAAAGTGGTCCCATAGAAGTTTTATGAAAATCTGATGAAGAACTTCAGGTGTAAAATGGAACTCCTCAACGCTATATCAGCGTAATAGATTTAGTAACAGTAGGTAATGTATGTTGACAATGCCAATAATAGTATTTAGTGCTATTCATCGTGTTATAAATCGATAAACTGGCTACACCGAAAAAGTGTCACGAGCCGCCTAAGCCGAGCGTGCAAGCGAAAGCGCGGAACAAGCGATAGAGAGGCACGATCGGATTGTGACGCATTTATCTCTCTTCCACTCAAGTATGCAATTTTTCATCAATGTTTTCTTATGACGTTATCCCGTAAAATTATCGTCCGTCAACCGACATTACAGACAACCAATTTTTTGTTGTTGTTTAAAATGGTTTCATTCTATTATTATTATTTAGTTAATACACTAGCAGCTCTTGAGCTGATGCGTATATGCGTATGCACTTGTGTTTATTGTTTAAAATGTTTATCAAGTCTATTTGTTGCTTGCACATAGAGGTTTGGTCAGCATCAATGAGTGCCCTCTTAACCGTTTGTTTAGATCCATTGTATACAGGCCCTTAATATATGGATTGCAATTTTACACTCACCGGATGCGCATGTTTTCTTGCAGTCTTCGCAGTGGGCCCAGGTACTCCTGGGAGCGACCACCCCGCACCTCGGCCAGCTGGTGTTCCACGTGCTTTACGCGCTCACTGTACAGCTGCTCGCGGAGCACCGTGAACTGCCGCTCCAGGTTTGCTGGAACATTTTATGTAGTTTTTAGTCAAAATTGTCTCAAACATCTACGGACCACAACACTGGAAGAGGTATATTAGAACTATTTAGAACTACAAATAATGGCTACTGACTATCAAGCTTTGGCTACCTCTGACGGCACCAGAGGAAGGGTTGAGTATGGCGCAGCTTGTACTGGTAACCTAAATATGCAAGGTTTCGGTAGATTCGTCTTCATGTTAAATTTTCTTCATGGACGAGCTTAGAGTGACTTGTTTTTTTTATGTATATCATATGATCAGCTTTCCCAGCTAGTAGCAGATGCGGTCTGAGATAGTGCTTTGTTATAAGACTATTGACATTTCTAAGAGTATTTTTTTGTCACTACAGAAAATAAATGATAATTGAATTTTTTTTACTCAAATATTAGCTTAATAAGTCTGTCTTATGGAAGTTGTCATTTTTAAGTCCTTTAAATGTCTTTCACAACCAAAGTTTGTTTGATAGTCTTCGATTATATTTTGTATGGATAATATACAATAACAAAAACTACTCTAAAGAGTGCAATTTCAACGAAGAGCACTATAAATATCATCGATGTATTGATTTCACCCTCGTAAATCCCTTTCCCGTGGGAAAATTATAGCTTATGTTACTCCCAGAAAAGTAAGCTTTCCATTGGAGAAAGAATTTATTTTATCGGTCCAGTCTTTTTGATTTATTTGTTACCAACATACAAAAATGTAAACATATAAAAAAATCTTTCATCTTTCTTTATAACATTTTTGTAGTGATGTTATGTGAGTAGAAAATCAAATAACTATGATCACAGATACAAAAAAAGTTAACTTTTAATTAAACTAAAAATAATAAGCATTCGCATAGCTTTCTAAAATCTTCAATTCATATTGAGACAATGCAATATCATAAGAAAAATACCATATTAGTTCCAGGCCTAAGTCAGCAGTGAACTAGGCTAATGATAATCTATACTAATATTATAAAGCTGAAGAGTTTGTTTGTTTGTTTGTTTGTTTGAACGCGCTAATCTCCGAAACTACTGGTTCGAATTGAATAATTCTTTTTGTGTTGGATAGTCCAGTTATCGAGGAAGGCTATAGGCTATATAACATCACGCTACGACCAATAGGAGCAAAGATATAGTGGTAAATGTGTAAAAAACGGGAGAAATTATTTCATCTTACGGGAACTACGCGGGTGAAACCGCGCAGAACCGCTAGTGATGAATAACTAGCAGCTCTGCTCGGTTCCAGTGGGAATATGAGAATAAAATATAGCCTATGTTACTCAGGGATATTCTAGCTTTTCATTGGTGACAGAATTTTTTAAATCGGTCCAGTAGTCTTTGAGTTTATTTGTAACAAAGATACAAGCACACAAACAAAAAAAAGTACAAATCTTTGCTCTTTATAAAATATTAGTATAGATATGTTTTCTTATAATGTCTGAGTGAGTAGTGAGTGAGGACTTATGGGACTTAGTTCTTGATAGTATGAAAAGTTATAATGGTTCTTTTTGGAATTTATCAACTGTCTTTTAAAGGGTACAGTCATAATCTTAATCTATAAAACTTATACATAATTATAACTATTATACATTCGATTAGTACTGGTTAGGTTAGATTCATACAATGGCTAATAAAATATTTCTATTCAAAATTGGAATATGGATTTTATTTATATAAGGTCATACCAATAATTATCTACCACCAATGATTTAGCTGAAGAGAAGAAACAGTGCATAAGTATCTAGAACAATTTTTTTTAGACATTGAATTTTATTCAAAAATTAATTTTACGTTTTCTATAAAATGCATACACCGAAATTTAAGGCAAATAAGTGTTGGCACCTTCGCTTGGCTACTGATTTAGAGATCAGCACTAATTGTATTATCAAAAGTAGACCAATATTCCTACCAAATTTTAAAGCAGCTATTGTACAACTATCAAGTCACATACAACTTTAAAAATCAAGTATTATACCAAGAAACCGGTGCCCATCTCCTCAGAACTGTGGAAAAACTGTAAAGTGAAGGCAAAACCCACAAAAATACCTAAAAATAAAAACATTGTTTGTAAACATAACCTCAAAAGTTGAGAAGAAATTTACCCAGATTATCGAGGCACTCATTCCTCCGCCGCTCGCATTCACCCTCGTCCATCTCGGAGGAGTCATCGGAGTCAGGCTCGTCAGCGCTGGAGTCTCGATCTGGACCCCTGGATGATCCTCCAGACCTTTCAGTATCTCCACCAGACATGTCTCCATCCCCATCACTGTCACCTTCCACTTTCATCGACGGCATCTTACAAGACAATCGTGGACAATTTACACTAGCTTTGTTATATTGGCTGAATGAATACTAATTAATACTACAAAGTAATCAAAATATTCGCTCCGTTTTGCAAACGTCAAACGTAAAAAATAGTGATGTGCCAGGGCTAGAGATCATGAGTAAGATTCGTGAACAGTGAATCGTGAGTGTTCGAATTGATGACCATTGAGTGATTCAATTCAATAAGTAATTATACGAATAGGTGCACACTTGAGGTACATGCCAAGGAAATTTATACATAAGACAGTTAGTAGAAAGAGAGACAAGATATTATGTTTTGTAAAACATACACAATTTTTGTATTATATCATCGTGCATTAAATTTCTGAAATGTAGATCATTGCTTTTATAAAATAGTGATTTATTATGTGTGAAAATTATTTCGATCTCTATTTGAGATAATCCTTTTTAACAATTAGTCACATTGATGCATTTTGGGTGACGTCTGTCGGTTAAGTATTTAGTGTTATCAAGATGACGTTGAGCAACTTAGTACATGATGATGACAGTATTCCCTACAGGCTCTTCCCTTTGCATCTTATCGAGAAAAAACATGACTTTAACTTACCTAAGCAGTAACGCCAGCATGCGCGCGTCGATAAGTTTATCGATAGACATGACAAAATTTGTCTACGTAGAGAAATATATCGTAATCCCTAACATGCGACTCCCTCTCGATAAAATTTAACGTCACGTTATAGGTGTATCGAAACGATAAACCGATGTAGCCATATTAAAAAACTGTAGTATTATGTATATGGCAACATCGGTACTTTTTCTAATCATTCGTTCAATTTGATGTCCGATTTTGCGTGTTTTCTTTCTGTTCCAACACTAATTGAAAAAAAAACATCAAACAAGATGACATTGACACTTTTTTGAGGTATTTGTTTGCGGCTAATTCAAAACATAAAGTTATTTTATAAGTGTTTAATTTATAAAATGGAGCCAAAAAGAGTTCGCCGCTCGCAGCGCTCCTATCCGCTCGCGTTTCGGCTAACGGACTCTAATAATAAATTAGTGAATTGCGCGGCTTAGCCGCTGCCCGGAATCGCCGCTATGAGTTCCGAAAAACTCATAGCCAACGAGTTGCTGGCGTTTATTAAACACGCCATCGACACTATGGACGAGGTCAGCATGCAGATCTGCAAGTCTTAACTTCAAACCGGAGGCGATTTGCAGCAGCAAGGTGCTACTTTATGAGACCCTCGGCCAGGCTGATAAAATGCCCATCCGCAGAAGGGACGAAAAAGGGGAGAGAAGTCTTCAGGATATCATCAACCTCCTGAAGATCACCGATCCAGACGACGTGCCTGCCTTCGTGGCGAAGCAGCTGCACAAGCTGCCTCCCGTCACGTTTGACCACGTCGACGTCACCAGGCTGTTGAGGGACATCACCACTCCGCCCCCGCCTCCGCAGATGACGTCGCGTGCGAGCGCGGTCACGGCCCCGCCGCGTGCTTACGCAGCCGCCGCTGCCGCGCCTGCCCCCGTCGCTGCCGCCGCACCTACCCCGCTAATGAAGCGGCCCTCCCAGGAAGGGAAGAAGAGCCGGAGCAAATCTGCTGGCAAGCAAGTGCCCCCACCGGTTTTGAGGAAAAACCAGTGTGATGAGGAGGGCTTCCAAAGAGTAGAGAGGAAGAAGAAGAAGCCCTCTAGCCGTAACACCCGTGGCACTGCTCCGTCCGGACCGAACCATCTGCTGCGTCCTGCTGTACCGTCGACGCAGCTGTATGTGTCCCGCTTACACTGGTCTACGAAGGTCCAAGACGTCGTAGATTACATTGTGAAGAAGTCCACATTTTCATTGAGGGTTGAACGGTTGGAGTCTCGCCGCAAAACGAATTTTAATTCTTTTGTGGTAAGAGTACCAACCCATCATCTGGAAACCTTCATGAAGGAGGACTTCTGGCCACAGGGAGTTGTATTTCGGAAATTCCGGGGTCAACTACCTGCCGACAGCGCTCGCACGTTGCCGACATTACGTGTAAAATAGTTTAGTTAGTTATTTTATATGTATGTTAGTTGTAAGTAGAGGATTCGATCCCGGTCGATTTTTCTAACCCCGGGATTTCGGGATTATCTAAAGTTAGTCCCGGGATCCCGGGATTCTATTGGTAATGGAAAGTGGTAATAAAAAGACAGTAAAACATATCAAAATAAAATTTTCATATCACCGGGCGGAAAGCGTCAACATTCGGCCTAAACGAAATTGCCGCTTTTCGCCTTTGTCAATAAGAAAGCCTTGTTGAAAGAATATTTAAGTTTTAAATCTTTAAAAAGGCGGTTAAAAATAATTATACATTTTTCTTATAAAATAAACAAACTGAGCCTAGTTTGTTCTGTAAATAATTTATGAAACTAAAAATAAACTTCAAAAAATCTACTGCTTTAGACTTATTTAGATAAACTTTAAAAAATATGCTAAAGAGATCAATGTTTATAGGTACTGTAATGTAAATGTATCAATCCCGAAAATCCCGGGATTCATTAAATTTGATCCCGAAATTTTCGGGACTAAAATATGACCGGGATCCCGAGATCCGGGATCCCGGGATCGAATCCTCTAGTTGTAAGGTATATATAATATGGGCCTCTGTTTACGTTATTTAAGATCTATTAATGTAAATATTGCCTGAAATAAAGATTTATTATTATTAAAAAGGTAATATTATTTTATGACAAAAATTACAAAGGATATTTCTTTGAATTTTCCGGTCTTAACGTTCTTCATATCTTGCTAATATTGCGTTATAAATTATAATACGGCACTGACATTATACATATTTTAGGTTTGTCGTCAGCACAAACCGTCGACGATAAACAAGTCTTGCAGAAACGTCAAAAGTAGATAAAAATAGATAAATTAATGATGCTATGTTAGGGTTTGTCGATAATTTTATCGTTTATTTAAATTTGACAGGAAGACAAGACTATTATGGATTACCATGTTAGCACCAAAGACAAAACGATATTTTGACGTCTAAACTCGATAAAATGCCATGACAAAATTTTATCGTGGCGCTCATGCTAGCGCTACAGGTAAGTAATGCTTTGACGTCGTTAGGTACCTATCGTAAAAACGAGAACTTTTTTTAGTCTCAATTTTATTACATGCACAACTTTTTTGATCATCTGAACCTTGCAGTTCAGCAAATTCCTAACCAACAAACCACAGTATCTCATCGATTTTATAATTTGAGTGACCTGTATTCGACTCCGGTTTGGTCTTAATTTCTATTCTTTCTTTATATTATTGCATTGTGCATCATTCTTTTACAGAACAACCCTAATAAAGTGACACTGACAACACCACACCACAACACGTCAAAGACCTTTTTTTAAATTTCTTCCTGTTAAGAAAGACAAAACATTCAAAGTTCATACAGCCTGATCAGGTATATAAATTCAATTTTGACAAAAAACAGTTTTGGATTCTAAAGGATTGGTGGGAAATAGGCTGTCAGTTTACAAAAACGAAAAGAACAACAATTGTTCTTTTACTGCATGTTGGGTTCATTCATACTGTACTGTTCGTAGACAACTAACTATTATTTCAACTGTGTCTGTGTATATTCCTACATCTGATGGACTTTGAAAAGGAGCCTCGTGCAACCTGCAGCGTCCAGAAAGTGTAATAATTGGTACCTCATTATATAATTGTAAAAGTACCTTTTACTTTCAAGATAGGTTATACTTACAATAAAGACTTCTGTATAAAAGTATATCTGTGTGATATTTAGTAATTTTAATGGGGAGCTATCTGTCTGAGTAATACTTACACTCAATCTATCAAGGAAGAGGAGCTCTCTCGTGCTTCCTCCACATCCCACACCACACATTTATAATACGTAGGTATGTAAATATGTAGTTAATAACTGTAATAAAACAATAATTTATATCTGATATTAAATTTAATAGGTATAATCTATTATTTACATTAAATTGTTCTCTATTAACATGTTATTTATAACGCTTTATTATTGATTCAATTGTTAATAAATTATGTACACGACTATTTATAAATTATAAAGTAGGTATAATAATATCAATACTGTGAAGACTCCACATTTTATTGATAAACTGTGTTCATTTGCATGTTTTTTTATTAACTACCCCCATAACGCTGTAGGTTGAACACAATTGAACTATACTGGGACTTTATTGTATATTTGTAATTGTAATCGTGTTGATTTGACATTTGTTAGGCGGTCAGTGCTTGCTCTACTTACACTGGCGGTAATGTAAGACGTACGGAAGAAGCAACGTACGTCAAAGTGAAGGCGATTGCGACTAGGTTGGAAATAGATAGGCCAGCTGGTTCAGAATACCACTACAATAATAAGTAAATGCTCGCATACATAACCATCATTAAACTTAATATCTATTCATGTTTTGAGACAGGTTTTCCGATGTTATTTATGTTGATTTTTTACTTTGAGGGTAGTTAACATAGTACAGTCAAGAAGCACGCTAAGCTTGACACTTTGGACTTTGACCCGGCCCTGTATTCTATGGCGCGCAGTACCAATCAGAGCTCAGCTTAAACTGGTAGTGTCAAGCTTGACTTGCTCTTGACTGTACTGCCAATAACAACAAACATTTAAAGATAAAAATTCATAAAACATACAGACAAACGTTAGCACCCACAGGCTACATCGAATACCCAAATACAAAACGTACACAACTAACACAATATTAATGTTTCCTCAAAACTTTATGACACTATCAAAAATTCTGCACACAACGTGATAATGGTACAAAGCTACAATACAACATACAAATTTAACATAATCTAAATATTGTGATTACAAAAAGAATATTGACAACATTATCCAACATAAGCCTTATGTATTTGGCACTAATTTATTTGGAATGCACAATTTCTATCTATATAAATAAGATATACAAATAATGTAATCCAACTATAATACTTTTACACCTGTAGTTTAGAATATTGTGTTCATAGTGTTTGAAACTATAGCCTTTCGCTTGATGAACGTAGTTCTATAACTCGACAACATTAATACAATTACTAACAAAACTTTCTGCTATTTTTATTATTACCAATGATATTAAGGTTGTTGAGTTATAATAATTAATAATACTTAATAATGCATGATGGTGATTTTAAACAAATGATTTTAATAAACGGATCTCCGATAAAGTACACCAAACTTCTCACACTTGTCCGTGCCACATTTTAAATTTGCAGTTGAACTAAGTTTGAAATTGACCAATGAATCATTACAATGTAACTATTAATATTGTGTGGTCTTACGGTATAGAACGGTACATACTAATAAAAATGGGATATGTCCTTGTGTGTAAAGATTATACGGATATAAAATATTGCTTTTCTACTCACTAACATAGTGTGTTGAAACTTGGTTTATACATTTTTATATCCAAGTCCTTTCATAAGAGACCCACGAGAAGACTACAGGAGAAAAATTTCAAAAATCCTATTTTTTTTCACCTACCGTACAAATTTGGCATTAGGAGAAATACGTTATTTATTTTATTATTTTTAATTCATTTCTTTTATTATTTTTTTCTATTTAACTATCTATTTTATTATTTGCAAACTATAAATTCCTTGGCAATATTGATTTAACAGTAAATGTGAAAAGTCAACGATTTATTAACATGTCTATTCATTATTATTTGGAAGGAATTTCGCAATGTGCAATAATTTCATCAAGGAAACAAATGATACTCTTGGCTATTTTTTTTAAAGTGCAGGCAAATCATTTAAGAGTATTGAGCTCACATTGTATAATCAGGTATATCCATAATCCATAACATAAGTCACACAAAATGTGAATAGAAATCGCACCACATGTATTGTACAGATTTAAAAATAAATAAGCTCGAAATAATACAGGGCGCGATTTTGAAATGATTCCTAAATTCGATTAAACAAAGTAATTATCAAATACTTTTAAAGCTACATCAACATCGAAAGATGTAATAAAGGTACTATCGAAAAAAGTTCTGCCTGATACACCTAAGTGTCATTTTAGCGAGCAGCTATCTTTTCCCACGCCGTGTTGACAAAGCTCTCACTTATAGTAACAATGACAATTACAAAAAAGTGGTTCTTTCATGTTTATGACCACTTAGTGTCGATGAATGGATCGCAATAGAAAAAAAAGACGGTGTTACTGGCTTCTCATTGTGTAACTCTAATTAGGGTCGGGGTAATAAAATTTGAGCTTGCAAGCAACAATTTTTCCAAATGTATCAGGCTTAGCGTTTGCTGATAGTACCTACAAAATAAATTTAACATCAGAAAAAGTTAATTTCAAATTCCAAATTCAAAAACCGCTACCCTGTAACTGAATCTGTCGATTCAAAATTAGGACTGCGAGAAAATTTTGAGAGTGAGACAAAAATTTGGCAACTGGACAGGAGTCGATCGATTTGCCTCATCCTAACTCTGCAGTGGCGCCACACTAGATTATAAGAGTCGCTCAATGACATTTTAAAGGTAGACACGTTATACGGTACCTACTCTTATATAATGCACAAAATAAATGGCTACTTTTCGTGATGCTCTAAGATGGGCAAACCAAAAAAAAAGTGTTATCTCGCTTTTTCTCGTGCGAGACAAACGTCGACCAAATTTTGTCACGGGCGCTTTTGCTACCACAGGTGTTACATTTAGCCAGGTATGAGAGACTATTTGCACGATTGTTAATTTTAGTTTACACTTGAATCAAAATCTCGCCTATTCGTAGCCCAAACGGTTGGGGAAAAAAATACTTTTCCTGATGACAAGTTAATACGAGTACACAAATTTCCAGCAATGACAATATTTTAAGCAGAGATAACGCATCTACCTTAGCTTGATACTTGAAGTTACTTTACATCATGTATGAAACTATGAACTAAGACTCAAACTGTCATTTTAGTGTATATTCAGCTTACTCAAAATATCTTTTCCATATCAACCGCCGTGACATTCCGGAACACTTTTCTAAAATCTATCCATCTACCTTCTTAGAATCGATTCTCTATCCTCGACTCTACTCTTACCTAAATTCATTCTTCTATTCGAGACGCGTGTCCTATCGCGAGCGTTTACGAAGTAAACTATCAAATGTAAAACCATTTGAGTTAAAACTTCTATAAGCAACATCAGTTTGAGCATTCCGCTTATGAATTTCGACTCGTGAACGTGATTCAGTCTTTCTTCAAATGTCTCCGTAAATGTTTCGATACGAGTTGGCGCGAAAACTGTTTTGAGGTTATGTTTTTTCGTATTACCGTTACTTTTGTGTTTATGGTGTTTATCGGCACATATGTGTGTTGCTGCGATTACAGCAGGGTATAGTTCCCGCTAGGTGTGTTTTAGCCAGTGTGCTGGCACCCACTGGGGTTCTCGCTCGAGACTGTTGATCTCGTTCAGGAGCTGTTGGTAGGCGCGTTGCGTGTCGTTGTTGATGATTATCATGTCGAAGAGGTGCCCCCAGCGGAGCTCCATGTCTCGCGCCGTCGCGATTATTTCTTTCAGTTCTTCTTCCTGCAATGGAAGATGGTTGGTTAAGTATGTTTTGGCTAGATCTGCGAAATTAAATGTACTAGGTAATAGAACTGCTGTTGTAGAAAGACGGATTAGTCGCATCGTGGATGTAAATTTTAATAGAAAAACGGAATAATAATCGCCCTGTATTACTTCTACATACATACATATAATCACGCCTCTTTCCCGTAGGGGTAGGCAGAGACCACTTCTTTCCACTTGCTACGATCCTTACATACTTGTTTCGCTTCATCCACTTTCATTATTCCTTTCATACACGCTCTTTGGTTTAGGGTACTCTTACTATATATTACTTCTAACTACTTTTAGGGTTCCGTACCTCAGAAGGAAAAAACGGAACCCTTATAGGATCACTTTGTTGTCCGTCTGTCCGTCCGTCTGTCAAGACCCTTTTTCTCAGGAACGCGTGGAGGTATGAAGCTGAAATTTATATCAATTACTCAGGTCTACTGTCCCTTGAAGCTGTGAAAAAATCAAACTTCTAAGCCAACGCAATCAAAAGATACAGCCGTTTATGCCGCAAATTTTCGACACTTGCAAGGGAATCAAAACCTACAGGGTGCTTCCCGTGAACTCAGAATCTTGAAATTTGGTACGAAGCAACGTCTTATAGCATAGATAAAGGAAAAATTACGAAAACCATAAATTTGCAAGGTTGTACGGAACCCTCGGTGCGCGAGTCCGACTCGCACTTGGCCGGTTTTTTTTTAATAGTATGTGGTGTTCAGTAGGCAGTTCATAGATATAATCCAAGAATACAGACTTCACACGTTCCCGAGTGACAACTGTTTAAATGTTGACGTTAAACCACTTTTGGACTGAAAATCAGCGCTATTATTTGAAAACAGAATCGTAATCGGCTTCATTGTCTGAATCAAGTGTCAAATGAGAACGATACCTATTGTAAATTGACAGTCAGCAGACGCTAATAACATTGGATTCGAAATCTTAGTCTTTATTTGTAATTTTTTAGCTTTTGCTGCAGAGACACTAATGACAGATCTAAGTAAGACATCAGTAGCAAAGTACCTACATAAAAATTAACCCGGTTCCCATTAAAATTATCAATAGACAAAACCCCCCAGACCTATCACGTTTACGGATCCAAAGAATATGTCGTGAAAAGTATCCAGAAATGGAATACCTCTGCCTACCCCCTCGGGGATAAAAGTAGCGAGATTTAAAAAAAGATTCGCATCGAAGAAGATGAAGTTATATGTGACGTCACTCACTTTATAGGCCTCGGCGTTTCTGATTTTCTTCTGCCTCAGTTTCTCGAGGCTGGGAGGTGCGACGAACACGGTGTAAGGCTTCAGGTCGGAATTCCGAAGGATTTTCAGCGACTGCGGATGCAGATTCAAGACGCAGATCTTGCCAGAGTTGACTACTTCTCGAATCGCTTCTAGTGATGTACCTGGTGGAGAATATTGGGTATAATGTTAGTACTTTAATGGTGCTGATTCTGCTTTACAGCGACTAAACTTATTTTAGTTAACTTCTGTCATTTTCCTTCTTATAGAAAAGAAAAGAGACGACAGATATTTAGTCCTGTCAACTAAGGCATTTCATAACGTGTTTAGGTAAAGAAATCACGACTAAAATACAGCCTCTGACAGGACTCAATTCGGTAGGTTATCTTCTTTCCCTAGTTGGTTGCCTGTAGTCGGTGTATACGATAATTTTAGGTGATAACACTAACAACTTCATAAGAAAACATTGATGAAAAATTGCATACTGGAGTGGAGAGATAGAGGCGTCACAATATGTTGTGACTCACAAGCATATCGCTTGTTTCGCGCTCTCGCTTGCACTCTCGGCTCAGGCCGAACGTGACAATGAGTCATGCTTTTTCGTGCGTGCAGACGGCGTTCATGGATTTATAAGACGTTATCACGTCAACTCACCATAATAAGCTTTCTCGTACTCTCCGTGCTCGACGAACTTCCTATTGAGAATGTCAGCCTCGAACTGAGTGCGGGATATGAAGTGGTAGTCCTGCCCAGGCACTTCGTGGTCTTTACGGGGCCGAGACGTGTCTGCGGAGGAAAATGGATTTTACTTCGATAGATTTAAGCGTTGAAATCATATACGGAAGTGTTAAAATACGACAACCATTTGGAGCTGTCACGTTCTTAACAACGTACTTTTTTAAAAACATGAAAATAGTTTTGTTTTTATTAATTTTTTTATTCAGAATTGCATGAGAACATCACATCGAATTTATAGGTTTGCGGCGCTCCATTCAAAAGCAACCACGGCAAGCAAGGGGGCATAATCAGAAACAGTTACACAATAGGTAGTATACAAACAACATACAGTTTTCAAGGTTACGTGTAATAAAATTTAATGTCTTTGGTACGTTATTTGCGCCTACGAACATTTTTACTATGACATTGACGATGCCAAAGACAATATTAAGACAGTTTTTTACGTCATATTTCTCAAAATATTTCAGATCAATTCCAAAACTCTTTGCACTATAACTTACAACAAAATCAAAATGGTATAAACTTAACATCAAATTACAAAAACGTGGGGAGAGGGGGAACGGATAAAAATACTGTAATCTATATAAATAAAAATTAATTGATGTTCGTTAGTCTGATTAAAACTCCAGAACGGCTGGACAGATTTTGATGAAACTTTTTGTGTGGGTTAGAGTGGGTCCAGGGATGGTTTATACGGTGGCAGAACGACGTCTCTATATAAATAAAAATGAATTGATGTTCGTTAGTCTGATTAAAACTCCAGAACAGCTGGACAGATTTTGATGAAACTTTTTGTGTGGGTTAGAGTGGGTCCAGGGATGGTTTATACGGTGGCAGAACGACGTCTGCCCGGGCCACTAGTTATTACATAAAAATAATGTATAGTCTATTTCACGTAGTATGGGTTCGGTGACAGTTCACATTTTTCCGTTCCACGCCTACTACTACTACTTTCGACTAATAAAAATATTTATTAAAAAAATAATTGAAATATTTTATCATTGCAAAAATACAATATTTTTTATTAGTCGTAAGTAGCATGAGTAAAAGGGGAAAATGTGAACTGTCACCGAACTCTTGCTACGTGAAATGGACTATAATAAGAGTAATTGCTTGCACGATACGCTACACGCCAACCTCTTGTGTACAGGTCATTTCTTTCTTTTTGTTTGTATTGTACGTGTATGTGTGTTGTCGAAGCAAATAAATGGTTTTATTTTTTTCTTTCTTTCTTTAATTATTACGTACGGGGCACAGCGGCGGCGAACCGAGATCCGTCCTCCATGAGCCTCTGTCGTAGCTCGTGGCGGCCGATATTTGGCGGCCCGATGAGCACTATTGGCCGCTTGTGGGACGCCCGAGGGTAGTACAAGGCCACCTCCTCGTACGTCAGGATCTCCTCTTGCTCGAACTCTGTCGATTTGTTTTTAAATTAATTGATGGCATTGGCAATTTAGCCATCAGCACTAAACACGACACAAAATTCAAGAGTTTTAGCTCTACTTTAGAGTCTATGCACAAAAATACAGTGTCATTAACACTTTTTCAGCACAATGTTACGACAGTAAAACGATATTTCAGTTTTACTGAAGATGGAAGCGGCTTCTTGAGGCAGTCCAAAAATATCTATCCTGCGCATTTTATCGAATTTCCAATTCACTGCACACCTTCACGGACACTTGCCACATAATATACTATCACTAATAGGAGTCAAAACCCGAAATATATAGCCAACTGAAAAGTTTACAAAAAACATGACGTCCCTCTTCGGATTCCCGCCAAAACGCCGAACTCTGTCGACATTTGACAGTAACAGCTGACAATCGGGCGTACAACTTTGAGCATTTGTTTTTAGGGTTCCGTACTTCAAAGGGAAAAAACTTAACCTTTTTAGGATCACTTTCTTGTCAGTCTGTCTGTCAAGACCATTTATCTCGAGAACGCGTGAAGGTATCGAGTTGAAATTAAAATCTACAGTCCCTTGAAGCTGTGAAAAAAAAACTTCTAAGTTAACGTAAAAAAAGATACTTGACAGTTCTTCGTGACGACGTAGACCCGTAGACTGCGATTAAATCAATTTGTATCGACTAACACTAGATATCCAACATTATAGATCATTTTGTATATCCGACATTTTGCTTTTACGACACTGCATATTAATCTAACATTTTGCGTGTTTGACATTTTTCGTGTCTGTCATTTTGCGTACCCGACATTTTGCCTATCCGACTGACTTTCTGCAATCATTACATGACTTAGACGTTTTAGATCAAAAAATTGCTAGTGGTTGTAGGATTTACAGTTACTCACCATCCGCCCCAGAGGTGGAGTAAAGAGGGTAACCGGCCTCGCTGGTTGCTTTCTTGCTCTTCTTCTTGCGAGGGGGCTTCTTAGCACAGAGCAGAGTGCCTCCTTTCCGAGGCTTGTCTCGCGCCGCCACTTCTCCTGCTAGCGTCAGCTTCATCGATTCTCTCCTGGGGATTACATTTTGTTTATTCTTTTGTTCCGAATTCGGTACATCAAGTTTTTTCTAATGAGGCAATTCATTTCAATAATGACGATCTGCGAAAGGGTGCAAGTAGATGCTACATGCGTCAAGCCGAAGACAGGGCGCTATGGCGCTCATTAGGGGAGGCCTATGTCCAGCAGTGGACTAAGATAGGCTGATGTAGAAATTCAATAATTCTTTTTTAAACGAAGTCATTATACTCGTATTAGAGCAGTGTTAAAGAGGTTTCAGCCCTGTGATTGAAGAAGCCGCTTCTATTGCGTGGCTCGGTTTAGAATCCTGGCGAGGCCATGTACCAATAGTTTGTTAAGAACTACAGATTTATCAAAGTACATATACATATAGCTCAAGGTGAAGGAAAACATCGTGAGGAAACCAGCAGGTCTCAGAATCGATTCTGAGGTATGTGTAGTAGCACGTTATCCCAGTCAGGCTTGTAGGCTTACCACCAATAAAAAATTGAAAACATCAATTAGTTCCACAGATCGGTTGTCCGAGCCAAAAAGGTCCGCACATTGTCAACTATCCAAGAGATGTGGATGATAGTTTTGTCGCGTTGAACGTTGGCAAAACGCTGCGGCCGGTGAAAAGTCAAAGTCAAAAATTTTTATTCACTGTAGGGTTTATAAGTCCTCTTATTGAAAGCCATTGCGACTCCACTGAAAATAAATTGAAAGATGATATTAGCTTAGTAAACTCACTGATGTTGGAACGCCTGGCTAGGTATGAGCCCTGCCAAGCTCTGGTCCTCTTCACCCTCGCGGAAGGCCTGCCACCAGTTGGGGTCTTCGCGGCTGATCACGTGAAGGACGTCGCCTTTCTGAAAACTTATACCTGCAACAAATTTTTTAGTTAGATCCATGCGCTTACTGCGCAATCTGGGTTCCAGGATTCGTCATATATACAGAATATACTGAGTTAACTGCAAAAGGGCTCATGATTACACTATGATATACATACATACATACATACATACATAATCTCACGCCTATTTCCCATTGGGGTAGGCAGAGACAACAGACCGCCACTTGCTACGAACCTGGCAGATCTCACGCGCTTCCTCCACATCCATCAAACGACTCATGCATGCTCGTCGGTTTCGGGTACTCTTTATCTGGCTTTTCTTCAAATGAACTATGAGATAAACTCAAAATTAAGTTTTTAAGAGATAATTAGGTATTTTTTGTGTTTTACGTCTACGCATAAGATTAAAATTCTGAATAGCGCGACGCCTACAAAGTGCACAGTTGGCAAATATAATCTTAATTACTTCTTACATACAAAAATACTAATCTTTCCTCTTTGTAATATTAGTATAAATATAGATGAGAGGACGGATGTAGGGCGGATAAAAGTGCCCAAAGCAATTCTAGCAGCAAAGCATAAACCAAGGCTCGATTCGTCCAACGAATTTTAAATGGCAAAATGCTATAGATACTTTGCTATGTTCTTTCAGATATAAGTAAGTAACAACTTTTTATTGTACACTAGCGGATGCCCAGCGGCGTTGCCCGCGTGGATTCCGTTTATTCCCGTTCCCGTGGGAATTTCCGAAAATCCCTTCATAGTGGTTGCCTACGACATATTTAAGACACCTACATACCATATTTCGAATTGCGGGTGCCCAGCGGCGTTTTGCCGATTGGATTTAGTTTATTCCCGTTCCCGTGGGAATTTCCAAAAATCCCTTCATACCAATTTTCTTTGACATATCAGACACCTTCATACCATTTTTCAAGTTTCTAGGTGTTATCGTTTCGGAGTAGTACGTACGTACGTAGTAGTAGTACTTTTTAACCAGTTTTTATATTTTCCCGTGGGAATGAGATATTTTCCTGAAATAAAAAGTATCCTAGATGTTGACCCGGGTACTCAGTTATCTCCATACCAAATTTCATCAAAATCCGTCCAGTAGTTTTTGAGTGATGCGTGCACAACCAGACAGACAGACAGACAGACAGACAGACAGACAGACAGACAAAAATTCCAAAAATTGGTGTTTCGGTATCTATATCGATAACTATATACACTACCGTTAAAATTTTCAAAAAATATTTAATGTACAGACACGGCCCCGTTAGAGTTTTATGATATGTATAGATCAATAAAAATATGCAACTAGTGACACAGTGATACAAAAAAAGTACAATGGGCGGTCTTATCACTTTAAGCGATTTCTTCCAGACAACCTTAGGATGGATGAAACCGAGATAAATAGATGAAGGTAGGTGGTGATGAATAACGATTTATGTTAAAATACATAAATCGTTATTTATTTTTATTGTATTATTTCGTTGTCTTACTATAGAATAGACTAGTGGCCTGGGCAAACGTTTTTCTGCCACCGTTTCTACAATCCCTGTACCCAAACCGAAACATTTTTTGACGTGATTTTGACGTCTTGTAAATCGATCAACGCCGGCTGCACACACGAAAAATTGGCTACATCCCATTTGGTAAACCTCAAACTGTACCTACTAAAAAGTTGCGTTTGGTAAACATTTTGTTACTTCATACATTTAATCCCATTTGGTAAACTTCAAACTGTACCTACTAAAAAGTTGCGTTTGGTTACTTCATACATTTAATCCCATTTGGTAAACCTCAAACTGTACCTACTAAAAAGTTGCGTTTGGTAAACATTTTGTTACTTCATACATTTAATCCCATTTGGTAAACCTCAAACTGTACCTACTAAAAAGTTGCGTTTGGTAAACATTTTGTTACTTCATACATTTAATCCCATTTGGTAAACCTCAAACTGTACCTACTAAAAAGTTGCGTTTGGTAAACATTTTGTTACTTCATACATTTAATCCCATTTGGTAAACTTCAAACTGTACCTACTAAAAAGTTGCGTTTGGTAAACATTTTGTTACTTCATACATTTAATCCCATTTGGTAAGCCATTTACACGTTCCGCCTGAGCCGAGCGTGCAAGCTCGCTCGCACGCTCGGTGGCTAGACCCGGAACAAGCAATAGAGATGCACGATCTTCATCAATGTTTTGTTTTGATGTTACTACGTAAAATTATCGTCCTTTTAAACACATTTAAATTATTCTGCGGTCAAAGATATCTGCCGGAACACGGTTATAGTAGTATACTAACGTTAAAGATTGGCAATAGAGCCATTACGGCGAAACCAAAAAAAGTGACACTTCTGTGCGTGTAACGTGGATGTGTGGAAGACAAATAGTGCTCTCCCTAAACTTATAGCTCTGGATAAAAAATGGGCGTGTGGTATATTGTGTAGTTAATAACTTTGCCAGTCACGTTATCGAAATGTGGTTAATCGATATTACGGCAATCACTATAAAATTGAGGTTAGAAATACGAGAAATCAAGTATTTAATATTTCGCTAAATTCAATTCTTATACATTCAGAACATTTATATAATAAAAAGCAATGTTATGACCTATCCATTTGTGCACAATTTGTTTTTCTGTTTTCTTTATAGAAAACAGAAAAACAAAAAATGCAATGATTATTCATTGCATTTAGAGAATTAAATCTTTCAATCGCACTTACATGTAAAATGACTAATTCTGTGGATTTTCTTTCCTAGATGAATTAAAACCGGTACTGCACACGTAACCATAGCTGTTTATGTCTATTCAATATCAAACTTACTCTTTTAATACGCGAAATTAATTAAAATAAGCAAGATTTGTTTCGTTCACAACTGATGTCGGGCCGCTAGAATCCCTTAGAGTTTACAAAAATGGTCTCGTCTCTCTATCTCGCTCTAACACACGAGTACCTATGTTCTTTCTCTGCAATCGCAATGCCAATCTAAGTATACTAAATCTATGGTTCCACCCACCTAGCTCCCTGCAGGGTATGTAGACGTCGTCCTCGGGGTCGTAGTCGAAGTGCGCGCGCACGTGCAGCACGCGGTGCGGGGGCGGAGGCCTAGGGGCGCTCCTCGCCGCCAGCACGACGCTCAGCGTGCCCGACAGCGCGCCCAGCACCTGGCACACCTCGTGCACGGACTTGCCGCGCATCGGGACGCCGTTCACCTCTAGAAGCTGCAAGGATTTTTCAAGTGACGCTTTTCAAGTGTCTGGGAACCTTTTTGGGTGGCGAAAGAGGAGGCAGAAGTTTCACTTCTATCGTGTCTTTATACATCCTGTTTTTTGTATTGTATTGTGAAATTTGTGAACAAGGCAACATAAATACGAGATTATGAAATTTTTGTTTACACCACTATTTCGTTATTTCATTAAAAAAAGTTTACAAAATAATGACAATGAAGCCTAATGTAGCTTATTTCAAAATATGGCAAAGATTCGGTAACAGATTACTCCGTAATATTAACCTTTTGCCTATAGGTACTAGTTTATAATAATTACAATTAAAATTACTTTTTAGATTTTTCCATACTACTTAGAAAATAATAGGTAGATATCAATAAAATTCTGAACGAAATACTATGTTAAGAGTTCTAAAATCACTGAACGATACAGTCACTTCTGGCGTCATATATCTAATCATGTACAATAACACAGCTTAATTTTAAATAATATCTTCGTCTATAGAAAAAAAAAATCTAATCTAAAAAGTTTATGACCCACATAGCTTAAAGCCAATGACGCTAGTTTTCTCTATTTACTCTATGGTGATCCCTAGCCACTATTGTCTATGATCTCGCTCTCACCTCATCTCCTTCATGGAGCAGCCCCGACTTCTCCGCGGCACCGCCTCTCACTATCCTGCCAATTATCACAGCGTCGCCTTCATTCCTCACTGTAGCACCTGTCACATAAAGAGAATGTGTTTGATCAAATTTCATTCGATATTGTTTCAAAGGTCAATTAGTGTTGGTAAACTAGGATCTCAGTCATTTTGTTACTTTATTACCTGTCAAATTGTAGTAACAACTTATTATAGACCTTCCAGAAAGAATGAATGTTTTTTCTTTAATATTTACTGAGATAGGACTCGCAGTTTTTTGGCGGCTTATCTCACACGGAACCCATTATACCCTTGAGAATTCCGGTAAACCCTTTCTTGGCACTGAGATTCTATTCTACTGCCTTCCAAATCTCAAGTTTAATTTCGGAGATATCGTGATGAGCAAAGCAGGAGTATTTCGCCTTTACGAGTTTAACCTGCGGAGTAAGTGACCACTGGGTGACCACTGGATGACCACTTGTAAGACACTCACCAAGTGGTTCATTGGTCTTTTCGATCTTGATGACCTTGATATTCTCGCTGGGGTCGTCCGGCGCGTGCGTCGCCGGCTTCTCATCCTTATGGTTGTGGTTGTTGCCCGTCTGAAAATATAATTATTTCCATAATCCTTCTGTTTTCCATGGTAGGTTATTTTCAATACTTTTGTCATGGCAACACCGATCGAACACAACAAAAAGATGCTTCAGATTACATTTTGTGATTGGTGTGTAATCATGATAAATTATGATAATATGCGGGAACATGAACATAAATACACTTACATTCAAACATACTAACTACATAATGAAATTATAACTTTTAAATACAAAGTAGTGGGCCAATAACATAGAACTCAGAGTAAAAACCGACTTTAACTTTTATGATTTTCTCATGGATGCCATTGTCAGAACTGGACTTAATTGAAATGGGATCACACGGGAAGCACCAGCTTTCAAATAAAAAAAGAATCATCAAAATCGGTTCACCCAATCGAAAGTTTTGAGGTTTACATAAAAAAAAAACACGGGTTGCACTCCGGGAGTGCCGGCAGAAGTGAAAACTTGTGAGCATGTGGTCCTCCGTACCACCTCTTAATTCTTTTCGAAAACCACCTAGAAGTAATGTGACGGTGATTGTGACGCTGATTTCTGCTATCATTTTGATTGTGACGGCTTCCTCGCAGAAGGATGGATCAAAATAGGTGGCACGGAGGTTCACATGCTTTGTCTATGGTTTTCAGACAAATCGTCTAATTCTAAGAGAATCACACCATGTACCGGCGAAATTAACATTTTATACCAATGTGACGGAATATGTGACAGCTACAAACACATTCTTTACATATGTGACGCAATAGGGACAGAGAAATAAGCGATCTTTTTTTCAGAAGCATGTCTTGAGTTTGGCCACCATTTTACCGTCAAAAATCCTATTGAAACATGCATATAAATAAAAACCTAACAGGAATTCGAAACCGTTTAGTCACGACAAATAGCTCATAATATTATTTCCACGACTACTTTATTCGTTTAAGAGAAAATTGGATTTGTCCATTACTATGGAAAGTTACTGTATAGGGTGACTATGATTTTGTTGGGACTGATTCAGAGTCGACCCTCTTGATTGAAAGTACTTCATACTGAAGTGCGGTAGGCACTTCGCAAATGGTAAAGGAGGGGTGTTTATTGTCTACCTACCAATATCTAAGTATGTTTTATTTACAATAACTATATAGAATCGAAAATTTTAATGAAAATATAGAATTCAATAAAAGACAGTAAGTTTTTATTATAATATTTATTGAAACATCTTGTAATGAATGATACATGTACGACAAACGCTAAGCCTGATACATTCGGTAGAATTGTTGCTTGTAAGCTCAAGCTTTATTACCCGGACCCTAATTAGAGTTAAATAATGAGAAGCCAGTAACACCGTCTTTTTATTCCATTCCCACCCATTCAACACAAAATGGTCATAAACATGAAAGAAATACTTTTTTTTGTAATTGTCATTGTTACAATAAGAGAGGGCTTTGTCGCAAAAATTACCCTTGGGTGTATCAGGCAAAAGTTTTAAATAATAAGTGGCTTTTTAATTTAAAAAATATATAATCTCACGCCTTTTATCCCCGAGGGGGTAGCCAGAGGTATTCCATTACTAGATATACCTAACCACATTTCATGAGATATATTGGACCCCTAAACGTGATAGGTTAATTATTAAAGTTGAAAATACCTACATAGACAAAATAAAAAGAATCTACTCTTTCTTTTGTCTATACATCTTACTGCTCATGTAACGATTATTTCACGTTTAGGGGTCCAAAAAATATCTGTTGAAAGGTGGGTATATCCAGAAATGAAATACCTCTGCCTACCGCCTCGGGGATATTAGGTGTGAGATTATTACTTTATTACTAATAAATTAAATTGTGCGAATGTCGATCCAGTGTTATTTACGATAACATAAATTGTGTCATTAATTATCTAATTCTTATAAATAAAAATAAAAAATCTCACGCCTTTTATCCCCGAGGAGGCAGAGGTATTCCATACATACATACAGCTTACGCCTTCTTCCCACAGGGGTAGGCAGAGACGATGGATCGCCACTTTGCCCGATCTTTGCACACTTCCCTCGCTTCCTTCACATCCATAAGCCTTTTCATGCACGCTCTTTTATTCTTTGCACTCTTGACACCAGATTTTTGAAGGATATCACTAATTTGATCCGAGAACGTCCTTCTGGGGCGTCCTCTTGCCTTGTATCCTTCAACATTTGCACCATAAATCTCTTTCGTTACTCTTCTTTCATCCATACGTTCTAAATGACCAAACCAGCTTAACATGCCCTTTTTCATCCTTGTCACTACATCTTCTTTCAAACCACACTTCTCTCGTATATCCTCATTCCTCACTCTATCAAACAATTTTACTCTACATATTTTCCTCAAAGACCTCATTTCCACTGCGTTCGCCTTGCTTTCATGCTTCTTCTGCCACACCCAACATTCACTCGCATACATCAGCGTCGGGACCAGAACAGCGTTATGCATAGCCATCCTTGCCTTGTTAGACATGACCTGGCTACTCACGACGCCATTAATTCTTATACTTTCTATAAATATTTCTTTAGCTTTATTTCAGTTTACCATTACAGCGTCTTTATTCGTTTTTAAAATTATTATTATTCGTTGTACTGACAGCAAACATTCTTTTGAATTTAGAGCCGATGAGAGTTATTTTTTTTTTATTTATAGATGAATGTCCTAAGGTGATCTAAGACATTGGTCACCCTAATTCGTGTATATGAAAAATTCATTCACGTTTTTCTTAAAAAATAATGAAGTAGTCGTGAAAATAATATTATGAGCTATTTGTCGTGACTAAACGGTTTCGAATTCCTGTTAGGTTTTTATTTATATGCATGTTTCAATAGGATTTTTGACGTTAAAATGGTGGCCAAACTCAAGACATGCTTCTGAAAAAAAGATCGCTTATTTCTCTGTCCCTATTGCGTCACATATGTAAAGAATGTGTTTGTAGCTGTCACATATTCCGTCACATTGGTTTAAAATGTTAATTTCGCCGGTACATGGTGTGATTCTCTTGGAATTCGACGATTTGTCTGAAAACCATAGACAAAGCATGTGAACCTCCGTGCCACCTATTTTGATCCATCCTTCTGCGAGGAAGCCGTCACAATCAAAATGATAGCAGAAATCAGCGTCACAATCACCGTCACATTACTTCTAGGTGGTTTTCGAAAAGAATTAAGAGGTGGTACGGAGGACCACATGCTCACGAAAACTTGATTATCGACTTCGGTGTTACAACACTACTCTCCAACCGTCTTACGGTTTTTCGATCAGCACACGTGACCTGACGCGAGTTTCACAGTTTTTACCCATCCCACAAAAGTGCTCAACGCCGCTAAAGAAGTTTTCACTTCAAAAACAGTCGAATTGATAAGCTCCTCCTTTAATTCGAGAGGCTGCCTCTACAAAATGTAGTTTTTGTAAATTTTTAGGGGCAGTAACCTCTCGTGGTTCTGCAGACGTATTCACAGAGACTCGATACCGTTTCCGTTCGATTCGAGTCGAATCTATCGAGATGGGCTGATGTTGGTATCAAAAAACTAATGTCACATATAACAGTTGGTGTCACATATGACACGCCGTATACAGAAAGAAAGCCGAAAACCCATCGGCGCCGACCGGCGCCCATCGGCGCCTATCGGCGCCGGTCTACGCAGGTAACCGGCGGAGGCATTTATATGAACAAGCGCTGATGGGCGCCGACCGGCGCCTGTCGGCGCCGATAGGCGCCGATCGGCCCCGACTCGCGCCGGTCGGCGCTGGTGCCGCCCGCCAATCATCGTACGACATTTTGCTCGCTCTGCTTCAATCTGCTTGCTTTCTGTAGAATGGACCGGCGCCGATGGGCGCCGATCGGCGCCGACAAGCTTTCGGCTTTCTTTCTGTATACGGCGTTAGTTTTAGATACCAACATCAGCCCATCTCGATAGATTCGTTTCCGATGTCGATAGATTCGACTCGAATCGAACGGAAACGGTATTGAGTCTCTGTGAATACGTCTGCTGGATTTATTAAATAGCTCATCAGATGATGATTCTGATTTTGAATTTGATGCACGTCTTGCTTCACATACTAAAACGCGATAAATTTGGATAGAACGCCATATAAAGCTTAAAAAGGACCGAGGCGAATTTAATAACTTCTACGATCTGTCAGACAACAAATTTACAACCTATTACCGAAATCCAAGAATAACTTTTAGGGCAATTCACGATTTGATTAAAGAAGACATAAAAAATACTGTACCTGTACTTACATGCAGATAAAATATTTGTATCGGCAGATGTTATCTGCAGATATTTGTATGCGCAGATAATAATCTCACTACCTTTCAATGTATGTTGGTGCCCACAGATACTTTACGGTAAAATATAAATTATCTGCGCTATGTGTGTTAGTTCATATGAATATATAGAGAGCGATATTGAAAGATATACGCTCAGATACAGATACCTTACTGTATCTGCGTGGTGTGTGACTCGCTTTAGTCTTCCTAAGATTAAGTAAATAAATAAACTGGGAATCTAAGTTACACTCTTCACGTACTTTATGCCGTTTGCTCCTAGTGAAGCAGGCGGGGTCAAGCAGCGCGGCGGCCTGGTCGTGCGCCTGCAGCAGACTTTCCAGCTCCAGCCCTCCGAGCAGCGCCAGGAGTTCCGCACACAGCGCAGATGTGTCACCTCCTCCCGTCGTCTGGGCTCCTAGTACGTCCATGCACTGGAAAGATGGAACAAGGATGAAGACTATCATATACTGTTATATCATGTACTGTTAGAACGTATCGCCGAACGTTTAGAAATTGAGGAGCTCTATCGTCTACTGGGTCCATCATCAGATCAGCTAGAATATAGCAAATTATTGGATTGTCATCCCAACATACACTTGCAAAGTTTCCGGTTAATACTACAATTACAAACAGTTTCAATTCGACTTTCAAAATTAGTTAGTTTAGGTTACTTAGCGTTTGTAAGCATGCTAAAGCGAAGTCCTTTGCTTGATGATGACCGTTTTGCAGCCGCACCATCTAACTTACAGTACGGAATATCTAATTTGACGAGGCCGAGGCACAATTATGGACCTAATCTAAATCCTTGGAGGAACACTAACTCCATTCCTGGAAATACTTTTTTGACCTCTAAACGTCATTGGTGGTGAGACAATGGCAATCGCCGGACCGAGGTACTGTTACACATGCCTCAGAATTAATTCTGGGACCTGCCGGATGTTTTCCTTCACCGTCGAGCTAGTGATAAATATGTAGGTACGTAAATTTTGATAAACTCATTGGTACATGCCAGGATTCGAAAGCGAGTCTCACTGTTTATCATCATCAAGTGAAGCTTTCTCGAAACGTTTTTTTGTAATGGTGTAAAAAGCAGGTGCTGGGCTCCGACTCCACAGGACCGTTTTTAGACATTCTTTCACTATTGAAAAGCTTACTTTTCTGAGAGTAGCATAAGTTATATGGTACAGCTATCTATATCTATACTTCTATACTTATACTAATATTATAAAGAACAAAGATTTGTATGTTTGTTACGAATAAACTCAAAAACTACTGTACCGATTTTAAATATTCTTTCACCAATGGAAAGCTAGTATCCCTGAATAACATAGGCTATATTTTATTCCCGTATTCGGGAACGGGAACTACGCTGCTGAAACCGCGCAGAACCGCTGGTGTCTTTTTTTTTTATTAATAATAGGCAAACCATTTGTCTGCCAAATGTCAAATACAACTCACGTCTTTGAGGCGATCGAGAGCGCGGTGCGCGTGCGGCGGCGCCAGGCCGGGCCTTCGCTGGCGCGCGGCAGTCAGCACGGCGCTGCGCGTGCCCAGCGCGGTGCGCAGCGCGGGGCACAGCAACGCGCCCGCCGCGCTCGCAACACGCCCCGCCAACGCAGACTCCCCGCTGGCGCCCAGCGCCTTCTGTACTCTGGTCAGAGCTGCGCATACTTCTTGGTACTCTAGAACAATGGATACTTTCGTGAGAAGGACTTTCAAAGTCAAAATTCATTTATTTCTGCAGGAGAATAGTATATTACACACCTAGGGAAGTAAAATAAGAAATGTCTGAGATCACATGTAACATGTAAGGCTTTCTTATTTACTTCCCGAGGTGTGTATACTTTTTTCTAATCGACGGAGGCGGAAAGCGGCAACTTTCTTTAGCGCAGCGGGCCGAAATTTACCGCTTCCCGCCCGGAGAGATGAAAAAATAATTACACTCAGAAACGTCAATAGCCTAAGTAAATAAAAAGGGGCTCTAAAACCGAGATAAACCAGCAACAAAGTCAAGGGCAGCTTTTTTTTAACTTCATGTCTTACTAATAATTATGATTAATGGCCTGACTTAGCGTCGAGTCGGTTAATCCCATACATGTAGCATACATGATGTAGGTCTACTAAGTAGTCTATAATTTAACGCATATAGAAGGCTTTTTTATGTAATTATTGCTTAACTATTGAACTCGAACCTAGGGAAAGTAAATAGTACCTACCTACTTGTAATAAAATTTTGATAATTATTTAAATAAACCCGCGAGATAACAGGTAGATCTAGTCGTCTTCCTTCCTACTAGAATCTTTTAAAACCCGTTCAATACTGTTTTGAATTCTAAGATATTCTTTTCGAATCATATTTAAATGGGTTGATACTTGATAGATTTTAATAAGATGAGAAGTCGCTTCTTTTTCATTCGGTTGTATATGGCCGTAGGCTATATTTTAACAGTATTGCATCACAAACAGTGTAATATGGTCCTTAAAATATATTCGGTGCCCTGTGAGTATTTTAATAATATTCGGAAAACAGAGAGGCACTAGGACTCTGTTGCAACTTTTTAAAATATGTCATTTTTAGCGTTCCGTACCTCAAAAGGAAAAAACGGAACCCTTATAGGATCACTTTGTTGTCCGTCTGTCCGTCCGTCCGTCCGTCCGTCTGTCAAGACCCTTTTTCTCAGGAACGCGTGGAGGTATGAAGCTGAAATTTATATCAATTACTCAGGTCTACTGTCCCTTGAAGCTGTGAAAAAATCAAACTTCTAAGCCAACGCAATCAAAAGATACAGCCGTTTATGCCGCAAATTTTCGACACTTGCAAGGGAATCAAAACCTACAGGGTGCTTCCTGTGAACTCAGAATCTTGAAATTTGGTACGAAGCAATGTCTTATAGCATAGATAAAGGAAAAATTACGAAAACCATAAATTTGCAAGGTTGTACGGAACCCTCGGTGCGCGAGTCCGACTCGCACTTGGCCGGTTTTTTTTTAATAACGTCACACTTCTAGAGATTTCAAATGTACTCCAAAGAGGAAACATGAGGTACAGTGACTAGTAGAGTGGCTGCACTCCCTTGTTCGAATTAAATTTCAACTTAATCGAGAGCAACAAAGATCTAAATTTTATTTCCGTACATCTGCATAAAGTTACACGTTTAGTCCTTATGTGCACATGGGACTTGGGAGCATGGCGCGGTCCCTAATTAGTGGCTGGGTGTGGGACTAACGTAAATAATAAACGTAATGCAAATACACCTAAGCCTACACTGGTTTATGCCAGATCTTGCTTATTTTTGGTGTATATCTTTGGAAAAAGTTGGCGATTCCTAAAGAGATTTAAATAAAGAGCGAATAATTGGAATATTTTCATAAAACAACTTTGATCTCAACCCTATACAACGCGTAACAGAAAAAGCGCAATTCCTCATACACCCCAATTAGTATATTAATATAAAAAAAATATGATGCAATCGAACTTTATTTGTGTCTAACCAATTTTTTTAAATATCGATTAATAATAGCACGATTTCCATAGAAAGCACTAAATTCAGCTACGATAAATATTTTTTTTGAAAAATTTAACACATATTAAAAATAGCTGAAATCGAATAAGTAGTCAATACTGAACAAACTAATTTCAGGAATTGCGCTTATTCTGTTACATGTTGTATATTTAAGTCTCGTCAAGTTTTCTTCCTAGAATCTAAACAAGGCTTTTTCTATATTTTTTGAGGTACTGCATATGAACCTGGTCGAAAATGGAACAAGTTTACACCTTTGTGAAGTATTATAACATAACCATATTATAACCAACTAAAGAGTAAAAAACCGACTTCAATTAGTAGCACTAAAAAATATCATCAATGTATGAAACTTTTAGACTTTTGTAGATTTTTTAAAAACCACCCAACCGATTCCGATCATATTTAAGTGGGACCACATCTAAAGTACGATCTACTTTACAAAATGATCATCTAAAACTGTTCATAGTTATTGGCGGAATTATCGCCTAACATACATATAAAAAAAACACAGCCTATAGAGCCAAATTTTTTGGATCTCGATTGTGTTATCGCCCTTCAAAGACAGACAAGGTCAAAAAAACATTAGACGGAGAATTGTTGTCAGCACCAATGGGACAAAAACGGATTCATTTATTGACAGAAATATAATACTTTTAAACGTATACTTACAATTGTTGAACAAATACTTGGGTTTTGTCCGCAGCCGTCTACCTTAGTTAAGGTTATGAGTTGCTCGTTTATTGAATTCATTTCATTTATATATTTTTTATGAATTTGTTTTTATGTTGAGATTATTTCTGGACCTACTGAACCGATTTATAAAATTCTTTCAATGATAGAAAGGTACATTATCCCTGGCTAATACAGGGTATACATATTATGATATATTTATACATTGACTGAAGCGAAGGGCCTGCTGGTCTCTAATCTACAATGTATTATAAAAATTAAAGATTTGAATTTTGTTTGCAATGAACGAATAGGCTCCATAACTACTACATCGATTTATTTAGTAGGTTCGCTTCGGTTTATCACTACATAGTATAAAACAAAGTCGCTTTCTCTGTCCCTATAACTCTAAGTATGCTTAAATCTTTAAAACTACGCAACGGATTTTGATGCGGTTTTTTTAAGAGATAGTGTGATTCAAGAGGAAGGTTTTAGTATTAGCATTGCACCCGTGCGAAGCCGCGGCGGGTCGCTAGTATGGCTTATAAAACCTTCCTCTTGAATCACTATATCTATTAAAAAAAACCGCATCAAAATCCGTTGTGTAGTTTTTAAGATCTGAGCATACATAGGGAAAAACAGACGGGAAGCGACTTTGTTTTATACTATGTGGTAACTAGCGGTTCTGCGCAGTTTTACACGCGTAGTTCCCCTTCCCGTGGGAATACGGGAATAAAATAAAGCATATGTTACTCATGATTTTTTTAGCTTTCCACTGGTTAAAGAACTTTCAAAATCGGTCCAGTAGTTTATTTGTTACAAAGATACAAACATACAAAAATACAAACCTTTCCTCTATAATATTAGTGTATAAGCCACTCCATTTAACTCTTTTAAAACATTCGTTCCCGTATTTCGACAAAAATAAACAGTCCAAAGTACCTAAACTTAACCTGGCACAGTAAATATTTGATGCGCGTGAAAATGGAAAACACGATGTAGGATGAATGAAAAAATTAACAATTGAATATTTTCATTGGTAACCGGCGGATTTGAGGTGCCTACAGCGTTTTTTTTTAAGCCATACACAAAGATGAGGTCCCTATTTCTAAGCTTAATAAGCTTAAAATTATGCTTTCAGGTTGTCTGTCAGTCTGTCCTAACTTTAAACTGTACCTTTTAAATAGTAGTACGGAACCATCGATTTGAGAGTCAAACAAGCACTGGATCGGATTTTTATAATAAATTACTAGTAGCTTTTGGTTAACATTTGCTTATTTTTTGACAGATTTTTAAAACTAGTTTCCTCATATAGGAACATCTGCCCTATTTTATTTTTAAAGTAGCAAATATATACGAGACAATTTACAGATTTCCCGATCAGATATCAGAACCATGGTCACGAGACAGCCGATATCCGATACCGAAAATACCGCGTACTTTCCGATACTTCCGATATCGTTGTAATCTTATCTGATTTCTGTCACACATGAGGAAGTATCTGCTACGCCAGTTTTAGAATTCCTCAAGTTAATTCCATTTTTTTGTAATCTCACAACCTGATTATCTAAGTCAGACGTTAGATGACCTTAAGGGGTCGTCCATTAATCACGTGTGGTTTTTGTAGCAACTTTTTGACTCCCCTCTCCCCCTTGGTGATGTGTTGTGAGGTTTTAGACTAACCCCCCCCCCCCCCCCATACAGAAATCACGTGTATTTTTTTGGGTAGACAGTATACTGAAATTTTCGATGACGAAATGATAAAATTTTGGAAAATTAAGCATCCAATAAGTCACGTGCTACTTATTGGTTTAGAAATCGGTCAATGAAAAATAAATACACGTGATATCTCATTACACCCCCCTCCCTCCTTGTGATTTCCTAATTTTTTCCGAACCCCTCCTTCCCTTTAACCTCACGTGATTAATGGACGACCCCTAACCTAATTAGCAGCAGCCTACTACGGGCTATCTATTACAATAGATAATCCAGGGGCCTTATTGTCTATATAATTGTAATCGCAATCGTCTTCATTTTGACATACGTTGCTTCTTCTGTACATCTGTCAATAGCCACTGAGATAAGAGCAAGCACTGATCGCGTAACAAATGTCAAATAAAGACGATTACAATTATAAATACATAATAAGGCCCCTGTTGTTTTCCAATTACGCGGCTTGGCCGTCTAAAAACTCAGTTTGTTTGAATAGGTATATTTCTCTTCGGCGACCTAGATTATAACTAAACAGGTTAGCCCGTGAACTGGAAGTAACTCGGCCTAGGCACAGGTGGCCGGCATCTGCGGACATAGGCTACCTACATGCGCCATACAATAGTAACTATGAATATGTACGTACCTATAGGACCACTCGTATTCTTGTTACATTGTGGATTTGCGGTTAAACTTTATATTATTTGCTAGCAGGGGTTTTGCACATGCGGTATCAGTTTAATTTCCGCCTCCAGTAGTTGCTTACGTCGTATATCATGATTGTATCGAGTAATCATACATTAAAAAGATTATCCCAGAACATTTGTAGCGACACTACATAAGAACGTGACAATAGACGGCAGAGTTCTAAACCGCGCTATCGAAGTTTTTTAATGAGTTTGTATAAATACAACTGTCCAACATCAACCGTTGGACCGCGGTCCCCAGGCACGATCACCTCGCCTGGCGGAAGATCTTCCCTTTTCACGATGGAGGAGCATTCCACCTCCGCTCTTCCATACAATTATAGTGTAAAATAAAACAAGTGCCGGTTGTTTGAAACTTATTTTCAGCCTACTTCAAAATTAGTCTCATTGTTTGAGGGACTGAGAGTCAGTGGAGGAAAAACTAAGATATATATTCGGGATTCCTGTGAGCAATTAACGCACATACATTGTACCTAATCCATCCGCTATAATAATGTCATCCAAGTAAGAACCATGTGGAACAGTGGCCAGAAGGGTGGCTACATTTGGTATTTGTATAACTTTGACAACAACAAGACAACTCCAAACGGCACAAACATGTAGTCAACACTGAGGTCTTTCTTAGTCATCTCCAGCAGTGAACATAAAACACGTTTTTCTATGAATGTACCGTATCTTCCTTTTTTACTTCTATCTAAGATTAGTAGAGTAGGAAGTAAACCATCTGTAACATCTTACAACAATCTCATGCAGTCAGAGGCAGCCGGGTATAAATACGTCCTATGTTTTCTTTTATGACAAACCATAAACATATCAACTCACCAACAACAGTATAGAGTTGTGAGGCGTCGTCGCTCGCGTCATCTTCGTAAGCGTCGTTGACAAACGCGGCGCTGGTCGGAGGGGTCGACTCCAGCGCCTGTAGCTTGTTAGATCCGCGCAAAGAAGTGCGCAGGAACTCATTTTGGGCTGCGATGCGGTCTTCTGCCTCTTTCCGCTGCCGCAGTTGCTCCTATGGAAGAGAGAGATGGGTAGATAAGTTTATGTTTGTATTGCGAATTTCACTTTTGCGCAGTAAGAATATCGTAGGTAATTTGTAATTTTTTAAACTCTAGTGGAACCGTGTTGGCGCACTGGCGGTTCCCTTGCGAATTTCTAAATTATTATTGTTCAAATTTCTTCCTTTAGTTACATAAACTTTACCGTACAGAAACGCATAGGAAGGAACAACTCTTTATTGTACACCAATAAAAAATATATAAATAGAAGTCGAACAAAGAAGCAAATATTCATTCAAAGTATCTGTAAATAAATAAATTAGTGAATGCACTCTGTTTGCAGCTTGCAAGTAACTAAACCACCATTGTCAATCAATCAATATAAGATTACCAAAATTTACAGCAATACTTAGCATAGAATTCATTGCATTCTTAAGCTGGGGTCCCACGGTCCGCTATTCCACGGATCAGCCACACTCAGCCGACGAGCACGGACGGCGACGCACCGCAGGCAGGGCCGGTCCAACGGTGCGTGTCGGTGTGTGTAGATGTTTTTATGTTGTCATAATGCAAAGCGAAAGAAAGAGAGAGAAGAGCGCACCTTTGAAGTTACCGACTCACGATGGATACGGTCGCACCGCCACAGACGTTCTGTGCTATCACGGACGAGGAGGACGGTCCCACGGTGCGTCGTGCGAGCTGGTCTGCGTGCATCCGCGATTTTACGGACCGTGGGACCCAAGCTTTAGCAGTTCGCAATGTGCGTTGATGTGGAAACCAATAGATATGGCCTCTGGTACTAAAATCTTCAGACTATAATTTTCAATCTAAAAAAAACTAAAGCAGGCAGGAGTGCATACGAATTCACATCATATCAGCCGCCTAAAAGTGTAATTTAGGGTCGCATTACGTTGATAAGGTCCTCACATGTTTCATCCCTGGACAACAACGAAAAAGAACGAAAGAGAGCGGGTCTTTTTTGCATGTTTCGGAATTAATTCTGGCATTTTCTCCTGGGGTTTCCTCACGATGTTTTCCGTGACCGTTCACTTTCTTTTCGGCTTGGTCAGAATAATCACTTTACTATCGCAAAGTACCTACCCGTATCGCATACGAAAGATAATTTTATAATTGCATGTCTATTAAAAAACCTGTATCGATGTCCTGGGGCCTAATTCTCGCACAATAGAGATCATGTCGAAATAGAGATATGTCGAAAAAACATGGCGAATGTCGATCGCAAACAGTTTTCGCTATTCTCAGAATCTCACGGTAGACATATGTCTACCCTCAGCGCTCGACATGCAACGAGTGGTCGGTTGCAGTAGAGGCGTGATGTCGAACGCAAAGTCGTATGAAAATACAAACGTCAAACGGATATGTATCACTCAGACACAAATTAGGTTAGGGTATTATTATAAGCCGTAATTCCTATATCCGGGCGTGTTGAGGAATTTATGTTCGCATTTATAATAATCAAATAATAATCAAATCTTTATTTCAGGCAATATTTACATTAATAGATCTTAAATAACGTAAACAGAGGCCCATATTATATATACCTACAACTAACATACATATAAAATAACTAACTAAAGATATTTTACACGTAATGTCTGCAACGGGCGAGCGCTGTCGGCAGGTACTTGACCGCGGAATTTCCGAAATACAACTCCCTGTGGCCAGAAGTCCTCCTTCATGAAGGTTTCCAGATGATGGGTTGGTACTCTCACCAGACTCCAACCGTTCAACCCTCAATGAAAATGTGGACTTCTTCACAATGTAGTCTACGACGTCTTGGACCTTCGTAGACCAGTGTAAGCGGGACACAGACAGCTGCGTCGACGGTACAGCAGGACGCAGCAGATGGTTCGATCCGGACGGAGCAGTGCCACGGGTGTTACGGCTAGAGGGCTTCTTCTTCTTCCTCTCTACTCTTTGGAAGCCCTCCTCATCACACTGGCTTGCCAGCAGATGTGCTCCGGCTCTTCTCCCCTTCCTGGGAGGGCCGCTGCATTAGCAGGGAAGGTGCGGCGGCAGCGACGGGGGCAGGCGCGGCAGCGGCGGCTGCGTAAGCACGCGGCGTGGCAGGGGCGGGGCCAGGGTTGTGGGCATCTCAGCAACAACCGGCGACAACAAACTGCTGATGGAGGCATTTTGCGATTGAACAACTTTATGAAAAATGCAGCGGAGATTCCACGACGTCGAGCAATGTCGAGAGACGACTCCTTCCAAATGTCGGACGCTCTTTTTAGGAAAAACTTTCGGATGTCCATGGGACTAGTTATCGAATTAATGAGTATTTTGGAGCCTCATTTGCGGCCTCGTACCTAATAATAATTAAAATTTTCGATGTTTGACTTTTGACAAATTGACGGTTGTAATGACAATTGCGTTTCGTAAGACGCAAGTAATAATAGACAACTTGTCATTTCCCAAGCGTTTCTAGTTGGATTTTTCTTTATATTTTTTCACGATTATGTTTTAAAATACAATCGATGAAAATGGAACATATTGTCGACAAACCATCTCTATTCTAACTGAGAATACGATTTCTTAGTGAAATAGACATTTTATTGAGATTTTAAGTAGACATTGCCGGACCGACATTATGTCGACTTCGAGAAAATGTCGTGTTTCGCGAGAATTAGGCTCCTGGAACTTAGCATTCACATTGTTGACGATGACGTCACCAGAGTTGTATCATGCCGGCCATAATTTAACAGTACACTGACTCGTCAAACGAGACGGAAAACATTTTTGTTGTTTTATTGACCAGTAAAACTGGAGTGATTGTACTTGCACAGAGATACAATCCTACTAATATTATAAACGCTACTAATATTATAAAAGTTTGTATGTATGGGTGTTAGGATGTTTGTTCCACTTCCACGCAAAAACTACAGAACTGATTTTGATAAATCTATACAGTTTAGTATATAGCTTTATACATCAGAATAACGCATAGGCTACATTTTATCTCCTAGGGCTCGGGTTTCATATATATGTTTTATAGGCTTAAGCCCTTATCCTCGAGAAGGTAGGCAGAGATATTTAATTCCTTCAAATAGGGTAAAACACCCAATTGTTGACACCCTAGTTCACACTACCAATTAATTGACACCCCAAAAGATTTTGTCAAAATTTATGAAATTACGATACACTTTTATATTTACAGAAATTACATAAAACAACCGTGTTTATTTGATTATTCTAAATACAATTGCGTATCGTAATTTCGTAAATGTTTGAATAAAGCTGTTGGGGTGTCAGTTAATTGGTGGGGTGTCAGCAATTCGGTGTTTTACCCTACCCTTTTTTCACCTCTATATTTTTTGGACCCATAAACGTGACAGGTGGTGCGCCAGTCAGATTCATTTCTGGAGCCACCGGGTTTCCTCACGATGTTTTCTTTCACCGTCAAACTACAGATAAATAATGTAAGTTTTTGAAAACTCATTAGTACAGTCAAGAGCACGTAGAGCTTGACACATTGGACTGTGTAACGTTCTACAGTCGCTTTAGAGGTCAGACTCGCACTAGAAGTGTAAAGCTTCATGTGCTCCTGACTGTATGGGAATGTCGTCACCGGGATTATAACCCTAGCCTCACGCACGATAGGCGAGCTCACTAACCACAGGGCTCATTGGTTTTTTTTTTGCAAATTTTCGCTGACAGATTTAACATTAGGTACCTGATTTTAGGACATAGTTTTCTCTTGCGACAAGGTATGTGGTCGTTTGAAGTTGTTTCAATTTCAAAACTACTAAGCATGCATGCATACTGCAACTCGGATGCATTTCATGTTACAGTAAAAGTTAGATGCATTTCTGAATACTCGGACGGTTTGAAACTTGCAAGAAACGTTGAGACTGAAGCTTGGAATCTTTCAGACATTTCTCTGTCAAAGACATTCTCTGTGACACACGCTAGCGGTCAGAAGTTTTAGATGTGTAGCCTTTTACATATTATTATGTAAAAAAAAATTATCCTATTAATATTATAAATGCCATGTGTAAAGTGTTCGATGGTTTGTCCTTTGATGAGATTTTTTGCATAGAGATTGGGTGTAGGTGACTGCAAGCAGAGAAATCGGAGCCAAAAGCTAGTGTTGACATAATAAAAAGAAGTTTTTGAGATAATTACATAATATACAAACATACTCACTAAGATACGGACAGATCAAACTGACAACCCAATTCTTTTGACTCCGAATAAAATATATCTCAAACTCAAACTAAGTATAAATAATAATAATAATATAATCTCACGCCTTTCATCCCCGAGGGGGTAGGCAGAGGTATTCCATTACTGGATATACCCACATTTCACGAGATACATTGGACCACTAAACGTGATAGGTGGTGAGCCCATCGCCGGACCGGGTCTATTTACACATGTCTCAGAATTAATTCTGAGACCTGCTGGTTTCCTCACGATGTTTTCCTTCACCGTCGAGCTAGTGATAAATACGTACGTAAGTTTTTGAAAAACTCATTGGTACATGTCAGGATTCGAACCCGAGCCTCACTAATTTTCGGCCGGCTCTTTAACCGTCAGGGCTATCACTGCTCTCGTTAAATATAAAATATTACTATTTTTCGACATTAAATTATAGCAAGTACAATACGTACGTTATAATTCACTTTACCACTCTCATTTATCTCACTTAGAGTCAGGGATTGGTTCTGATCTCTCAGTTTCATCCATCCTAAGGTTCTATGGAAGAGATCGCCAAAAGCGATAAGACCGCCCATTGTACTTTAGTTAATGTTGGTGTCCATATTGTGTAATTTTTTATGTACAATAAAGATTTATTGTATTGTATTGCTTAGTTTTCTTCAAAAAGTAAACAGATATCTATTACTGATTAAAAAAAAATATGAACTATCTTTTTGATCATTACTGAATGTTGCTGCTCGTAGTACATAATATTGCATTTTTAGCCGAAATTTACAGTAAGCCGGTAGTTAAGTCGACTTTCAAATACTCAACTTTAACTTTCCCGCCAAAAAATGTAAATTGCTCGTCACATCTTTTTCAGGGCAGTGAAAGCCGTGACACGTGACATGTTGTTTCGTTTCGCGTCGTTACGGTTCGTTTAAATCAAATTAGACATAGCTACTAGATTATCATCATTTTAAATTTTCAACTTCAAATTTGTCTATCCTAGTGTCGTGGGAAGTATCTTTAAAATTCCGTCATTTTGCGAATCCGACATTTTGCGAATCGGTCATTTTGCGAATCCGTCATTTTGCTAATCTGACATTTTGCGAATCCGTCGTTTTGCTAATCTGACATTTTGCGATGGTTCCGTTTGTATTGCTAATGACTAACAATGGTAGGACTAACTGCATAAAAACTTCCGAGTTACCTTGATCTATATGGTCATATGCCATTTTTTTACGAAAATAGAATATCAATGCTCTCGCCTGGATATTTTCTGATAAACAATGACCCTAAGCATATTGTCAGCCCAAAAGGCAAGTTATAGTGATTCTTTGTACAATTATAAAAGACATCCATGTTACCTACAACTAAATAAATTTAAAAAAAAATCAGCCCTTTTATCCCCGAGGGGGTAGGCAGAGGTATTCCATTTCTGGAAATAACCACTTTTCACTTGAATATTCAAACCCTAAACGTAATATGTGGCGATACCTATAACAATTTAAATTACATTTTTTACTTTTTATAAGTCGCATAAAACAATCTATCGTTATCGTTAATTTTATAAACTGCCATTACTATATACTATACCGAGAATTAAATAACACGCGCGTCGCTACGATGTAAGTATGGGCATCTGAACCTACTTCAATTAAATTAAAAAAATAAACCCTTCTAGAACTAAAGTAAACCCAGTATCGGTATATCTATCCACGTTCCAAAAGCACGCATTACGTGTTATGAACAAACACAAGACAACACGATCCGCGAGTGTGGTAACAGTTTGCGTAATGCAAGAATTAGCACGCGACAAACAAAACTCCCATATGCCGGGCCATAGAGCCAGCGGATAAGAATGAATAGTAACGTCATAATAGTTAAGCAAAAATTGCATAAAAATAGGCTACTACACAATTACATTAGGATTAACTGACTCGACTCTACGTCAGGCTATCGATTATAATTATTAATCTTTAATCTATCTATATTAAATGATAAACTGACTGACTGATTGATGATGTATCAACGCACAGCCTAAACCGCTGGGTCTAGAGACTTGACATTTTGCACATAGATAGCTTATACAGTGTAGGCATTCACTAAGAAAGGATTTTGCAAAATTCAACCCCTAAGGGGGTGAAATAAACGTGCGCGAGCGAAGCCGCGGGTAAAAGCTAGTAAATTATAAATCATAATAATTAGTAAGACATGACGTTAAAAAGAGTCGTCTGGGAGTTTGCTTGTTCTTCTCTTCTGCATTTGAAACCAGCAGCTCGTTGGTCTAGGTACGCTCCTGTTTACATGCAACCTCCATGGACGAAGTCCCTTGTTATTATACTCGACATTTCTAGTTGTAATAAGTATTTTTTTGCTATGTAAATAAACAGGTAGAGTCAAGAGCACGTGGAGCTTGACACATGGGACTTTGTAACGTTCTTATTACAATCGCTTTAGAGGTCAGACTCGCACTACAAGTGTACAGCTTCATGTGCTTTACTGTACAAAGAGAATGTCCTGACTGACTGACTGCTGCCAGCTCGATCTAGGAAGCAGGAATGTGTAATGTATTATTTTGTAGTTATTTATTTATTATTATCCTCAGTTATACAGTAGATTTACAAAGAATACATTAGACATAATAGGTTATCAAATGAACAGATATTAAATATCTATCAATCATAATGATAATGATCCAAGTTCAGATCCAGATGACGCCTGTGTCCTGCAAAGACACGGCGCTGTAACATTATTTTTACTTTAGCATGACGTCATCAGGCACAAGGTAACATCTTGATGCGCTACTTAAGGGCAGCCATACATGTTACGAGTTGACTGTAAAATCGGTCGTTGAATCTGTTTAAATCCAGGGGCCTTACTGTCTATCATGTTTATTTGACATTAATTACGCGATCAGTGCTTGCTCTACTTACACTGGATGTATTGACAGACGTACGGAAGAAGCAACGTACGTCAAAATGAAGACGATTACGATTACAATTATAAATAAACAATAAGGCCCCAGATCGCATACCTAAATGTTATTCATAAATCATTATGAACTTATTACTGCCCACTGGTGAGCTATGGGTCTTTCCTCACATATGATAAAGTCTAGGCAATAATCAAAACGCGAGCCCATCTCGGATTTGCAGATGGTGGTAGGTTAGTGGTCACCTTTCAGTTTTTTTTAAACTTTGCTTAACGACTTTTATTGTGCGTAAACACGACATAATAAAACCAGCTACGTGCGAGCCGGATTCAAACACGAAGGTTTATTCTCAAATAAAAACGAACCCAGAGGTATACATACTTGTTACTTATATTCATAAAATTGTAGAAGTCCATAACCAACTGTTGCATAACTGAGTTATACTCACTGAATAGGCCCTGATTCTTTCTGGGTCGATGCCATGCGCGCGCGCCTGCGACTGCGGCGATGACGACACCATGATCTATGGATCGCAGTCTATAGATCCGGACGGCTAACGGTAATCCGTAGAGTTTTTGAGACGCCAAGCGCCATTCCAAACAGTATGGTTGTGTATTTTATTCACAATTTTTGCACTTTCGTTTGTTTTGATTTAAAACAAATAAGGACACTTCCACTTTTTTTTTTTGTTTTTCTTAAATTATGCTTAGTCACTGAACTTGAAAGAATAAGGAAGGTTATTAAATTAATTAATCACAACGAATGGCCACAATTCACAAAGTCATCTAAGTTGATTAAGTTTATATTAAAAAAACTGGTTATTGCTTAAACAAACACAATTGTTACTAATAAAAGCGAATATAGACTTGTAATAGTTTGTTTTCAAAATTTATACGACCGATTTCAATAGTCAAAACTACTAAAAGAAGTAATTAACACTTCTTTAAGAGTTATTCATTAGAGACCAACGACGAAGTAGTAATTTGTTTGCTAAAACCCAGATTTAAGTACATATCTACATAATGTACTATTATATAGTCTAAAAAAGTATTTGACAACGGCAGAATTGAAAAACAAAATTTTAAAAATAGCACAGGGAAAATTTTGAAATTATGTCGGATCAGATATTAAAATGAATACAGCACTAAAGAGAATAAATGGAACAACATAAATAAATTATTTGGAGAGAGCTGTGAATACATAGTTAATTAAAAATTAAAACGCCAAGCATCAAAGACAACATCGACGCGTGAAATGCCGAATTCTATGGTTAACCACCTCATTAGATTGAATAAAATTCGTTTCATATTTTATGTGAAGTCATAGCTTTTTGGAAATGAGTCCGCGTGACGTGCGAGATGTAGGTATTATCATAGGGTCTAATACAAATAAAAAAAACGGTGCTCATAGAAATGCGCCCAAACGGAATATTTGTTACTCGTTCACAAAAACTACAGAACGTATTTCGATAAAACTTTACAGCAATAAACTTATACATAAGAGTAACATATAAGCTACTTTTATCCCGGAACGCGGACAAATTCGAAAAGCTAGTCAATTAGATAATAACGAGTCTAAAGAGTAAGAAACCGACCTCAATTAATTATACTAAAAAAGAACATCAACCTTTTTTGAAATCCGTTAAAAAAGAATCATCGAAATCGGTTCTCGTAATATTAAGTTATTCGTCAATTTGTCGCGCACATACTTAATTTAAAACTTATATAGTTTTCTCAAGGATGCCACTCTCAGAACGGGACCAAATTAAAATGGGACAACACAGGAAGCACCAGCTTTAAAAAAAAAAGAAACATCTAAATCGGTTCGGACTGGTGTGGTGAGTGAAATATTTTAGATAATCTATAGTCCTTGTCCGCTTGTGCCCTTGTTCTGATGTTTGACTGATCAAAAGGTTGCACGGTGGCCTTAATCAATACGGCCTTCAAAAACACATCGGACAAAAGAATATTAAAGAAAACATTTACAGCTCAGTCCGTAACAAATATTGATTTGTTATTTGATGACGTCACACTGAAACCAGCTGAAACACAACACTTATCACTTGCCAGCGTTGAAGATAAGAGAGCATATTATCCGATTTTCATTGACGTGTTTTGTTTATCATAGTATTAATAATTATAAATTACTAGCGGTCTTATTGTCTATTTACAATTGTAATCGCAATCGTCTTCATTTTGCATACGTTGCTTCTTCCGTTATTCTGAGAGAACTAAAAATCACCAAACGACTCTCAACAATCTGCCAGGAGAGGGCTCTCAGACTCTTCGGGCACATAATACGATCGCCACACCACAGCCTCGTACGTGACATGATACTGGGGCAAGTTGAAGGCAAGCGCGCTAGAGGAAGAGCTCCGGCAAGATGGTCGGATTCCATTAGACAAGCATGTGGTTCTATGCAGAGGGCAGCCCCACATAGCCCTTGATCGCGTTAAATGGAGGGATATAGTTCTTGGTCGCGATCCTCAGTCATGAGGGAACGACGAAGAAGAAGAAGAAGAAGCTTCTTCCGTACATCTGTCAATACAGCGAGTGAAAGAAGAGCAAGCACGCGTAACAGATGTCAAATAAAGACGATTACATTAAATACCTAGACCCTGTTTCCTGTTCCCGTAAGAATTTCCTAACATTCTTTCTTAAGACTCACTTACGTCACTCAAAGAACTTTTGAGCAAAAGCTCCTAGACATTTTCGTGTTTCAACTGTGACTTTGTGGGCCAGTCAACCAGTTAGTGTCTTCTTTTATCTACACTAATATTATCAAGACAAAATATTTGTTTGTTTGTTTGAATTGAATAGGCTCCGAAACTACTGGACCAATTTAAAAAATAGCTTTCACCAGTAAGTAACATAGGCTACATATATTTAGTGACATTTATTTTAGTTTGATATTTAATGTTTTATGTTGTTGATTTGGGCGGCCTGTGATGACAACATTTGAGATACGATAATGATGATATTTATTATCTTTTTTTACCATATTCCCACGGGAACGGGAACTACGCAAGTGAAACCAAGCGGTTTTATATATTTTGTCGCAGTGTTATGTTTCATTTCATTTCAGTGTATGTTGTGTGATATTTCAATTTCACTAGTGGTATTATAATTGCACGGAGTTTTGTCAACCGTCTCACTTTCACAGTGAACTGTCGTGATTATGCTTTAATCCTCATCACAGCTCCGAACAGAGTCACCTTATAAGTACTCCAAGAGCAAGTGGAGCTTGACACATTGGCCGTTTCAACGTTCTTATTACAATAGCCTTATAGGTCAGACTAGCACTATAAGTGTAAAGCTTCATGTGCTCTTGACTGTACCTGTCTATATTGGAGAACCAAGGCTAGGTCGGCGCGTGACCGAATGATTCGAGATGCTTTTATTGCAATAAGTCGATAAGGTCAAGCTATCAAAACTACATAGTATATAAACAAAGTCGCTTCCCGATGTATCTGTGACAGATCAACGTTTGCCCGGGCCACTAGTGGCATTTACGTCGGAGTTGTAAATTGGTAGGCAGAGACAAAGGAATACCATTTGCTACGAACTTCGCAAGTACATACTCGTCTGTTTCGGGTACAAAATCCATACACAAAATTCCCATTTTAACCTACTTCAAAAAAAACCTCCTCTGAAGTCGGTTAAAAATAGGGGATGAATTTATCTCTTTCTCAATTCGTTGCTATGTTTTTTTTATATTAATCCATATCTCCTTCAAATCTGAACCGATATCGATTTTTTTTAGTTTGATCGAGTATACGGCAAAGTTGGTCCCATATACTTAAGTTTTATGAAAATCTAAGAAAAACTGCAGGTGGAGAACTCCTCCACGGACATAGCAAATCAATCAACGTAATAGGTTTAGTAACAGTAGGTAATGGGTGTTGAGTATGAAAATAATAGTCTTCTTAGTTGTGAACTCTGCTACCTCAGGGAAAGGCTTTATTATGCTTTAAAAAACAATTTTATTTAAATAATACGGTACAATACCGGTTCACACAATAATTCAGAAAACAAAATCAAAAGCTACAAAGATCCAAAGACAAGCCAAACCCACGTCAATCTAATTTTGAATTTAAAACATTAACACTATATACAGTACCGGCCAGTGCATCGGCCACATTAGTGCTATTCGTTAAAGTCGGTTAGCATTTTTTTTTTTTTTAAATATAAAAAAATCCCAGAATTAATTCTAAGGCATGTGTAACAGACCCGGTCCGGCGACGGTCTCACCACCTATCACGTTTAGGGGTCCAAAGAATATCTCGTGAAAAGTGGGTATATCCAGAAGTGGAATGCCTCTGCCTACCCTCTCGGGGATAAAAGACGTGAGATTATTTATTTTTATTACCAAAAATCCGTGCTCCGTTGCAGTTGTGAGACCGGCCAAGAGCGAGTCAAACTCGTTGCTCTGAGTATTACCTACCTACAAATTATTATTATTACCAGATAGCTAGATAATTCTTAGTGATATCTTTATCGATATAACATGATTTATCTGAGAAATGTCAACAGTTTATCAAAAACTGTTGGAATCTGACATTTGTCGAGAATTTCTGATGTTATCAAAGTATATGAGATGAACTCATTCTATCTAAATAGAATGATATATTTTAGAGTGATCCTTTGATAAGGGCAAATATACTTTTACAGGCATTTTTACGGATCTATTTATTATAAAAGGTTACTTATTTCAAAAAACAGTCACACGTATGAAATGTTACGAAAATAAAATAAAAAATTCTGGAGAAAGAAATACCTTTGTATTTGTTTTAGCCTTGCACCAGATGTTGCCACATCGGTTATAAGGAGATAAGAATAATGATAACAAAAAACAATGAGATACAATCTTGCAATCAGGTGATCGATGTAATTGATATGTTTTTGTATTCTTGGATATGGAAAAACTATGGATCCATATAAAAGAAAACGACCTTTTGAATAATTTTCAAACATTTAAAAAAAACACTTCTATTTGACTGGCTACAAAGAATATAAATAATGGATGATAATGTGATGTTTCTTCTCAGTCTACTGTGGTTCTCTAACCTCGAGTTTACGTAACTGAAAATAAAGTAGAATTTACATAGACACTGTGCAATGTTTACCTGATTTTCACCTTCAAGTCTACGGCACAAGCAAAAGTGTTTCAGTCTGTCCACCGACATACAACATTTCGATGTATCCAAGAGCGCGTTTAGAGTTTGCAAAACACTCGCCATAACTGCATTTAAATATGAAAAATAAAAACACGCACACTAAAACAATATTCTTTGACGGCAACACTCCAAAATGCAAAACATGTTTTTTGGAATTCGAACGTTCAAATGTGACCGTCTCATTTTCCGAGCATTTGTTTTTCTTTTTTGCAAATGGCGGTCGCGTGTTTTCTGGCGGGAAAGTGTGCGAGCACTGGCAGGCGTTATCAGAGGCTGGCTATCTGGAGTTTGTCACGGCAGATTATTGTTACGCGCGGCGTGGATTGTGATGGTGATAACGTAATGGCATCGATATTTCTGTATTATTTTAGTGGCCATCAAAAATACTTAACTTACTTCGCGTTAATAGTTATTTTTGAATAATAATTTATTTCTAAGGCGTTCATTTCAACAGCTTTCCTTTTTCATTTGTACAGTTGTTTTTCTCAGTGTCTTTAGCTGGAAAAGTTCAGTAATATTCCACGGAGTTTTATTTTTGATGTAACACTTTAATTGCGTCTACAATTCTAGGAGTTTATGGTCGAGTAATGTTTATGTATAATGCAGAATGATGCGTAAAATAAAAGTAGGTAGGTACTAATGCAAGAATATATCAATATGCATTGCTAAAAAACATGCAATTTAGGTACCTACCCACTGTAGACATTTTGAAACTTTTTTCGACCTAGGAACTTGTTTTCAATTTTTTAAATATTTCCTGTGACATTATCTATGGTTTCACTTCACTTCACCCGTATTAACTTTGGAAAAGCGCAAATAAGGGGAGCGTGTAGCTCCACAGGTGATCGCTACAATCGATAATTCATGAATTATTATTAGACCTTAATTTAGGAAGAAATAAATACAAAAGCTCGTATAAAAACTGCCTATCTGAAAATACCTATAACACATAGAAACTTGTAGTTTGACAGGTAGCTTCCTTAGACGACGTAGCGTAGGAATCCACTAAGAGAGGGTTTTTAGTAATTCCTACTCCGTTCCCGGGTAAAAACGGAAGCTGCACAAGCTACGCCGCCTGGGCAACCGGTAATAATATGATAAAACGATTTAACACCTGAGAAAACTTCTCGATTATTCAATCAGATTGAGACGGAAATAACCGAGGCGCAGAGAGAAAGTCCTTTGCCCAGCAGCAGTCGGAAATAAAAAAGTTAGATAGATATTGCATTAGAGGGTTGTGTCCTACCTAGTCAAATCAGCTACTTTTTACGATCTGTCAAAACGAAATTTTACTATGGAAAATGTACTGAAATAGCAAACCGTGACGTCATAGTTTGTAGTACCCAATTGCAGCACTTTTTTTGATTGTTTTATTATTTTTAAATTTGCTATAATTGTAAATTGAAAATCGAAATACATATTTTGAGGTGTTTTGGGATAATCTTTTTAATGTATGACTACTCGCAATTTAATTTCGATGCTGTCAACTACCCAATTTTGCAGAGCAAAACTTAATATTGGTGCATAAATCGGTTATAAATAGCGCTCTGGCAGCGGCCGGATGTTTTTCGAAGGCACATTTCCGGATAAAACCTCGGAGCACTTCTGTCTGGGCACTTTTTCTTACGCTATTATTTCCTTACCCTACTGCAATAATAAGATTTTTTAATAAAATATACCTAGTCTTGCCATAAATACTGAAACAAAGAAAAACATTTTTTTCTATTGCAAATAACATTTATTATTTTTACAGTGTGTTAGTTTAATACATAAATATAAAACACTTTAAAATATAAAAAGCTTATTCGAAGTGGTCTCCATTGGCTGCAATACAGTCCTTTAAACGTTGAGGCCAGTTATCAATAGAAGCACGCGCTCTTTCCATGGGAAAATTCTTCACTGCCAATCGTACGGATTGGTTTAGGGACTCCAAATTATCATGGCGCTTAGAGCAAGCCGCACTCTCTAAAACTGACCATAAATCATAATCCAGCGGATTAAGATCGGGACTAGACTGCGGCCAGTCTTCAGCTCTGATGAAGTCCGAAACGTTCGTTTCCAACCAAGACTGCGTAGACCGAGCTTTATGACCCGGCGCCGAGTCTTGCTGGAAGGACCATTCTTGGTTATTGAACATGGTGTTGTTAAGGTACCACTACCTTCTCAAGAATGGTATCTTGATACACTTGTGCCGTTGTTTTGATACCTTTTTCACAAAAGTATGGCTCAGTCACTCCTTTATAGCTAATACCCCACCAAACCATCACTGAAGTCGGATAGTGCCCACGTTGCACTCTGTCGACTTATTGGGAAGCTTCCTTAGAGCTTTGAGCATAAATACGGTCATTTTGTTTGTTAAAATGTTGCTCAATTGTAAAAAAAATCTCATCCGTAAACAATATTTTTCTGTGACTTCCCTTTGCGTACCGCTTCAGTAGTTGTTTCGATTTTACCACCCTATTCTTTTTAAAATTATCAGTTAAGAAATGACCAGTACGTTTCTTGTAGGCTGCAAGTACTAAGTCATCTTTTAAAATACGCGACATGGTTCTAGGTGCTATCTTCATCTCCCGAGATAAAATCTTTTACTTTCGGACAGGATTTCTTCGAATTCTTTCCCTTACTGCTTTGACCACCTTTTTCGTACGAACACTACGTGGACGGCCAGATCTTTTTCTGTCACAAACAGAGGAGGTCTCATTGTACCCATTAATAGCCCGGTACACAAACATTTTACTAATATCAAGCGTATAGAGAGTTTTAAAAATTGCATTTGGCTCCATATCTACTTTGTGTAATGCAATCATAGCGATTCGGTTCTCTTTATCACCCCACTCCATTTTAATATCGCAAAATATTGTACAATTTATTGGTGCCAAAATGAGAAAACCCAATGAACAATCATATAAAAATCACAGATTCAAAATTCAAATATACCATTTTCTTTATTTTTAACTGTAACAGTATTTATGGCCAGACTAAGTATAATAATATACCTATACGATAAAAATACACGAATCTTCCTTTTATAAGAAACAACTTTAAAAAGTAAAAAACCCGGAACACCCAAGATGGCGGACTAGAAATTCTTAATATACCTACTCCTACATTTTGTATACCTATGCGACTAGTTGTCTAGTCTCTTTTAACAGGACTTTCACGACATAAACAGTTACAAGAGATACCATGAATGTAAGTGAGGTGGGTAGGTACTTAGCATCAAAAGCCTACAAATTCTTAAATACTTCAATACAAAATGGAAGGTACGAGAATCAAATGTATACAATTTATTTACTTCTCTCTCGAAATACTGTTATGTAGGGCTTTAAAATGTAACTGGACGCTGGGCATCGATGTGGCAACCAATAGATACGCCAAAGTCAATTAAGTTGGCTTACTGCGGCAATCACATTTTTGGTTACTATAATTACACAAACAGTGAAAGCAAATGCACGACGATTGCATACGATTACCTCTGGTTCTTACTAGGAGTTGGTAATAAAGGCACATTACCTAAAAAAGTCTCTAGATCCACTAGTTTAGAATGTGCGTTGTCTGTCAGTCAGCCATTTTAGTCATCTAGTACTGGGTACTAGGTATATAAATGACAATAACGTAGAGATTATGAGCCCCAACCTCAAATTAAATTCATTGCAACTACTACCGCTTCGGAATATTTTGTTATAGCTGAGGCGAAGAAGCGGAAGTGAAAGAAACTCCACAACCAATTATTCCTTTAAACGATCAATCAAAATAGATTACATCTAGCACTCTTTTGGACTACGCACAAGCTAGTTGTGATAGCAATGGTCCGTGTAAACTTATCTATTAGATTAGAGGTGAATAACAATTTCCAAGTCGATGGCAAACGCTAAAGAAATGCCCTAAATGTGTGCGGTCTGCGTAACCATAGCAACGGCACTGTACAAGTTCCCTAATTTTATAGAATTGCGGCGGCGGATTAACATATTCTGATAGTCAAAAGATACACGCAATTTAACTGGCCTTGAGTTTATTAGGTCCATCTACAAAGTAGTCTTTTGAACTGAGTATTTTTTTACGGAGAGCGTTTTGTACAGAAATAACAAATAATGATTTTACAAAAGGACATCTAAAACAAAACAATCGAAATGCTTCTGGAATATAATAAAAATAAACCTACACAAAATATAACACGATTTAGGTACCTTGTCTTGCACAACTATTTTTTTATTTTGAAATTTGCAAAAAAGTGTTCTGTAAGAAGTTAAGTAATTCTGAAATCAAGATTAACACCTACGAGTATACATTTTTGTTACAGGTAGGTATTTTGTCATATTTTGTCGTATTTAGTAGGTAACTAATAAAATAACTAATGACTCGATATTTAACTTTCGATGCAGTGAACTAAATACCCTATAATATATTTTTTCAATATATTTTTGTTGTTATAATTACAGTAGGTAAGTATTTTGATTAGCAGTGTATAGGTACCTACCTACTATAAATGGATTTACTTCCTTACTATAGCTTAGTTTTAAAACGAACTGTGGCTCAAACAAAGTAAGTAATTTACTGATGACTTGTAGCCATTCTGTAGCATTCCAATTAAATAAATCAGATTTAGCAAAACAACACCTATTTTATTTTATTAGTCACTCCTAGAGCATACATAGAGTACATGTCAACAGCCTGTAACCATGGCGACGAATTTTGCCGACGCTCTTTTTGTAAAACTACAGAGTTGAAAATCGTGTATTTTTTAACTTTTAATATTTCACGCGTAAATACGACGGTGAGTCACGTATTTCCCGCTTCCTGCGTTTGTTCTATTTCAATCACGTCGATCGATGAAATGAAATTATTTTGTTTCATCTGTGTATAATAGGTTAGGTTATAAAAAATAAGTTAAAACATGAGGACTAGGTAGTACCTAATTAAAAATTACATTTTAGTTTGGTTAGACTGTTTTTTTTTAATCCTTTTTTTTTTAACTTTTAAAACTATATTGAGATTTATACAACGCAAAATATTATTTTCCTACCGCCTTTCTATTCGCATACAAATCGAGTTCTACTATTATACTACTAATAGATACTATATTTTGATGCATTATACTGGTTACCTTTAGACATTAAGTTCGCCACGTTACATTTTCTTGTACATTAAGTTAAATATTGATACTTCTCGCACTTTGCGTTCTTGAAACACGCGTCAAATGAGCATGGGTGCATGCTCATCCTGCATGCATGGGTCATTCTCGGCGACAGTGTAATTTAACATGGTGGGTATTATATTATTTATGAAAGGAATAAAAAAATAACATCTATAAGGGCAAAATTCTAAGGCTATAAAGAGAGCCAAAGTTGTCGGATATTTGACGATATTCAGGGAACTTCCGTCATTCTCCACAATCTCGTCAATCGATTTACAAGGATTGGCTTCCGGGAATCATTTCCTACCTATTTATCATACAAGCAATGTATTTTCTAAGGTGAAAAGCTAACGTTCTAAGTTTTAACGTTTCCTACGTAACGTGTAAAATCGACAACTTTCGCCTCAATCCGTCAACTCATAGGTAGTAAACTTTACCGTTACGATGTTATGGTAAAGTGGTGGTTGTATACCTACCTAATAACTTTTTTTTATTGTATAGGGGGCAAACGAGCAGACGGCTCACCTGATGGTAAGTGACTACTGCCGCCCATGGACACCTGCAACTCAAGAGTCACAAGTGCGTTGCCGGCCTTTGAGGTGGACGTACGCTCTCTTCTTAAAGGTTTGAAGGTCGTATCGGTCGTATTTGTGATAAGTCTGATAACCTTACAGACTAAAAGGTTCACTCGCATAGTTTTATATTAATAAAATACAAAAACTGGAGACAAACACATACTTATTAAGACATTCGTTCAAAGTCGAATGCTTTTTATAACCAATATTCTTGCAAGGATTTTCAAAAACCACGTAAGTATAAAGAAAATTCTATTTAAAGGCCATAAAAGAAAGGAAAATAGAAACCAGAAACTCGTAGGTAGGCTGCTGTCTACATTTAGCCAATCTGCATGGACGAGTTTAGAGGGACTAGGTATTTTTTTACATATAGTTTTTTTTTTATTTTGATTAGTGAAAGACTAACCTACTTAATTAATAAAGGGATAAGGCATATGCATATGTTAATTTAGTTATTTATGAAGATAATTGCGCCACAGTTGTGAGAAAGCTACCGTACCATAGTCTAGCCCATCTTCTATATCGGGGGACGTATCTCACTTCGGAAAAGCCCTTCTTGTATTATGTATAAAGGGGCTTTAAAGGTGCCAATAAGAAATATCAGATAAAAGAAGAGTAGGTAACTCATCTGTTTATAGAATTTGACCAAAATAATATAAATATGTCTCTTTATATCCGCTTAAGTTAGGGATCAGCTGATACCAATATAAGGGAAGAGGCAATATTACAGCATCTAAGAATTGGTGGGATTGTGGACCATGGTCATGTTTTTGTAAGATTTTCGTATAACTATACTATTTTGAACTTTAGATTCATAATATTTCTGAGCATTAACTCTGAACCATGATAAAAGATTAAGGCATCATTATTCGTTTCCGACTGAAGGACTGGCAAGTTGTAAGTATCCATGTTCATGAATAAGAATTGATAAAAATGTTCTTAGAAACCTATCAAGTCACGAAGTCAGTCAAATTGTTAAAATGACCTCGGTACATATACCCTATTTGAATGTGATGATTAAAAAACACTTTTTGGTAATGAGCTGAACTATTTGGAATTAGGTCAAACATTTCAAGCCAGCAAACGTAGAGAGCAACGAATTGCTGAGTTTCGTATTTTATTCAACTCTTTTTTAGGTTATGATAATTTTAGGACCCTCAAAGCCGAGTTGGGCGCGTCTTAACTTAACTTTGTTTTGCTACGCTATTTTTCACTTCGGCTCTATGAGGGTGCACAGCAGTGCCCTTGCCAAGTCCAGTTTTGGGTTCTTTTTTCTTGAGACATTCTTTTATCATCAGTCTGTATTAAACTTTAGGCATTAGGTCTAAATTTTTTTAATATTAATAGCTCGATGGTGAAGACAAAAATTGCGAGGAAACCCGCATGTCTCAGAATTGATTCCGAAGGAAGTGTAAGTAGGAACTTTAGTCCCAAACTTGTCAGAGCCTTTACTTTGGGTACCTACTAAACAAGTGACAACCAATAGGTAATGTGTTTTTATGATTTCTTGAATTGTTTGCGTACCCGATTTCATACTACATTGTTACCTATAAAGTTGACGTATCATAAATTGTAAAGCTATTATTTTCACCCGTTCTCGATTCCTATAAAAACAACTCCGATAAACAATTTATAGGCCAACGCCACAAATAAACGTAAAAACGGCGACAAGCGCGAATCCAACTTCACAGCTCAAGGATTCGGCTTTTACGTGAAAAAAAAATACAACACTACGAGTGTTTGCCACTAAAAGCCGACATTATTTTGTGCAAATCTCAACAGTTCGTAAAGAATACTTTTAATTTTCAATGTCATGTCTAATTTAACTTTTGTTTCAATTGGACGAAACAACAATAGTAATACAATACTATAATTGTCGACGCACACGTACCTCAACCACACCAAAAGATAAATAGTACAAGTACCATGTTTTGCCGTCATTATCGACCGAACACATCGCCACCACAACGGAACCACCAGCACGCGGCCAAACACATCGCAGACACAACAACACAACTGCAACTTGTGGTACTTGTGGGTTGACACTAAACAGCCTAAAGCTTAAATGTTGATGGACTGGCACAGGGTTAGAAGAAAAATGGAGCAAGATTGTGATGCTACTGATAAGACAGTAACAAAAGAATAGAAAAAGAAAGTGGATAGATATGACGGTTGATAGCGATAAATACTAAGAAGGCATACTGCGATGACCCCAAATAATGGTAAAAGGGCAAAGAAAATGGCCATTTAGGAGATGGATCGATGTTATCAAGACCAGAGACGGTACACAGACACGCATGGAGTCACATTGGAGGAAGCCATTCTTTAGTAGAATAGGATTCCAATCAAATTCCAATTTAAATATTATGGCTCCATAGGTTTGACGATGATTAGTTTTTGCTTGCAAATGCTTTTGACGCGAAGCCGTTTTGTTTGTATTTGTGGCGTTTTTATTTATCCTATCAAATGTTTCATCACAATTTGTGTATTATTTGTATGGTCATCGTCCAAATCGATTTAACATTGAGTAACAAAATTCAAAACAACTATTTTAATAGTGGGATAGGATATAGTGTTATTACTAGGTTAAATGTATATTTTCCGCTTCCTCTACTTACACTCACACACTATTGGCACACTGTAAGTATTGCATTTTTAAGTTTGACTAGATTTTGTGATGATCTCAATTTAATTAAAATTTACTACAAAAGAAATTTATATTCAATTTTGATTTCATTTGATTTTAATTTAAATCTTTTTGTTCTACATATAAGTACATAGTACTTAAAAATAAAATAAAATAAATAAATAATCTCACGCCTTTCATCCCCGAGGGGGTAGGCAGAGGTATTCCATTACTGGATATACCCACATTTCACGAGATACATTGGACCCCTAAACGTGATAGGTGGTGAGCCCATCGCCGGACCGAGTCTATTTACACATGTCTCAGAATTAATTCTGAGACCTGCGGGTTTCCTCACGATGTTTTTCCTTCACCGCCGAGCTAGTGATAAATACTTAAAAATAATGATATTGTTTATTGAGCATAGTGAGATAACATGCCTATTTAATCAGCTAAATAATACCACATGTCGACATGACCTGCAGACCAGCGATCCCTAAAACGATCTGTCCTCAGGGAAACTCTTTGAAGTAGGTTAACGTTGATAAGGGTTAAAATTTACGCCTAAAATAACCCTGCACCGGGTAGTTGCGACCGTAAATTAATATTAGGTCGAAAGGTAAAAATACATCGGCATCAAAAATGTTACCTACTTGAAATGTAAACAAAATTAACTTTCCTTTTTTATTTTTAAAGCCTAAACTGCGAAAACTGCTTAAAAACCAAACAAGGTTCCTATTTAACTTCTTCCATTAACCCATTATCAACTGTCATAATTATATGTATTCACTTCCATCTTGCACATAGCAAACAGCAATAGAAACCTACAATCCATCTTTTCTATTATTTGTCCCATTGGATTGGAATTCATTCGAAACATTTAGATTGGCACCTACCTATGTATGTATTGAATTTAGTTTTATTGTTAGCTTTATTTTGTTTAGGTTCTGGTCTGAAAGTAGCCTATATCTTTCCCAAGATACAAGCTATCTTCCTGCCTTTCTTCAAGATCGTTTCGTTAAGCCTTGAAAAGGTACCTACCAAACAAACACACAGAGTTACTTTCGCATTTATAATATACTTACTAGCGACCCGCCCCGGCTTCGCACGGGTGCAATGCTAATACTAAAACCAAAGACGTTTAAAGAAAAAGTTTTTCTCTCCTAAGAGAATGATTTTCTTCCAACCTCTTTGACTAAAACCTTCCTCTTGAATCCCTCTATCTATTAAAAAACGCATCAAAACCCGTTGCGTCGTTTTAAAGATTTAAGCATACGTAGGGACATAGGGATATAGGGACAGAGAAAGCGACTTTGTTTTATGCTATGTAGTGATAGTGAATAGTGAAGCAGGGATTTCTAGAGCCATTTCGCTTGCACCATTTTTGAAGCAATAAAGTCGGTTTCGATTTGAAAAGGGCGGCAAAAGGGCGTCTATCGCAAAACAAACCTTACCACATCGAGTCAGATTCTCAAATCAGTATTCCGGCGAATACCGTTTTAAGTACAGCCGAATTACTTTAGCTGACCTTTTACAAGCCACGCATGGAGGCTTATTTTCATAAGCAAACATCACCATACAATTACATACACCTACGCAAATGTCAGCTGGTGACTAATTGACTAAACAATGGATAATGGAATTGACACCGTTTCGTTTGCAACTACAGAACAAAAAGTTGATGCCCGTATTGGCCGTTTTCACGTCACGACTGACACTATTCCGAGGAGAGCCAAGAAAGGGGTTTTATGAGGACGACATAAATATACATAATATCTACCCACGCTGTAAAATAATATCGAATTTTGAGGAAATAGAAAATTCATAAAAAAACTATAGGTAGGTAAGTACTAACGCCTTATTCTACTTGTCACCACTATATTTTACGGAACCCTTAGCGTGACAGCTGGTTAGAGGATTCGATCCCGGGATCCCGGATCTCGGGATCCCGGTCATATTTTAGTCCCGAAAATTCCGGGATCAAATTTAATGAATCCCGGGATTTTCGGGATTGATACATTTACATTACAGTACCTATAAACATTGATCTCTTTAGCATATTTTTTATTGTTTATCTAAATAAGTCTAAAGCAGTAGATTTTTTGAAGTTTATTTTTAGTTTCATAAATTATTTATAGAACAAACTAGGCCCAGTTTGTTTATTTTATAAGAAGAAAGTATAATTTTGTTTAACCGCCTTTTTAAAGATTTAAAACTTAAATATTCTATGTCCTCACAAGACTTTCTTATTGACAGAGGCGAAAAGCCGCAATTTCGGGCCGAATGTTGACGCTCTCCGCCCGGAGATATGAAAAAAATATTTTGATATGTTTTGCTGTCTTTTTATTAACCCTTGCCATTACCAATACAATCACGGGAATATCCCGGGATCCCGGGATTAACTTTAGATAATCCCGGGGTTAGAAAAATCGACCGGGATCGAATCCTCTACAGCTGGTGAACCCATCTCCGGCCCAGTATGCTGCAATAGGTACATGAAGAAATTCTGGGACCGACGGGTTTCCTCAAGATGTTTTACTTCACCGTCCTGCTAATGATAAATAGGCACCAGGATTCAAACCCAGACACACGGTTGAAAGGAGGGCTACCAACAGGGCTTTTACTATATTATGTTATAGCTGTTCCGAGAGATTTCACCCACGCAAGTCCCGCTATTGTTTGAAAATTACTTCCAGAAAAGTAAGCTAAGAATTTAATTAATCGGTCCAATCGTTTCGAATCCTATTCAATACAAACAAATTAGTATAGATAAACGCTTTGACCTGACCAAGACTTTGTCCGCAATCTACGGGCTAAAAGGCTCATAGGTATTACCAATAACATCATCATTTATTTCATTTATCAAGATGTAATTTCCTTGTCTGATTTCATAAACATCGGTTGAACTGTTTAGCCCAGATAGAGTTACTTTGAAACTGTGATTTTACTTAATCTACTATCTCTCTCTCTATAAAAATAAGTCGGGTTTTCCTTCCTGACGATTTAACTCAAGAACGGCCGGACCGATTTTGATGAAACTTTTTGTGTGGGTTCGAGTGGGTCCAGGGATGGTTTATAGCAAAGAAAATTCAGCATCGCACCCGTGCGAAGCCGGGGCGGGTCGCTAGTATTTAATATAAATAGATATTCTATTAGTGTGGATTACTTATAAACACAATCCATGACTGGTAATGAAACCAAACCGACTATTACATTTGCCAATGCAAAAGAAAAAAAATGTTGTAATGACCGGTTTACATGATACGTTTCCATTTAGTAATGTTTTTATTTTAAAAAATCGATTGTAAATTTTAATTACTAATTGGCTAATCAATAGAATTGATACTAGGTATTAATATTTCGTTAGCAACTTTAAAGATAACAAAAATAAGAGTTTCCCAAGACCGGTTCTAGCTAGAGATTCACGACTCAGTTCTATGGTTCTGAGAGGATCTAGTGAAAGATCTGTAATAGAATCGTGCAACTCGTTTCTTTCGTAGGCAGGAGAAGTGTGTAGTGTTTCCAGAAATCTGTCTCAAATGGGTCCACAAGTCACGACGTAACAGCGATAAGCAGCAATCGATTTTTAAATAGCTATGATTCATTGTTTACTGCAGTTTTTATAACTTTATTCTGATGTAGGTACGTACGCTAATTGACGGAACGTGATATTCATAAAGAGAAATCTCCTATTCCGATTTCGTGATATTCTAATTAGAAAAGATATAAACTGTAATCTTGGAAGTGGTATTTCAAATTCCGATAACATTATTAAAGCAGTAAGTACACTCTAATCGCTCAATCGGTAATTATCGTTCAACGATAGCGTACTATCATAATGTGTAAGAAAAATTCAATTGCTAAATCAATAATTCCACAGTCAACACATTATTTAGTTGCAGTAAAAAACGTGTTTATTTGTTTTGTAATATTGCTTACGAAAACAAATCATGCGTGTTTATTATTAGAATGGAGCATGGACAGTGTTTGCTTAAATTGTTGACATTCCTATGAATATATGTATATCAAACTTGCAACAACGGGGATTAGTTAAACCAATATTGCGATTAAACAACTAATATGTAGCTGGCTAGTTATAAGACAGGTTATTGCTTTCAAATTAGCAAAGTAATAAAGATTCGTTTGATTTTGTTTTTAGGCTTCTATGCTAAATCATGTAGGTACTTAAATTATTAGTAAACGTATCTAGCTAATACACAGGTCTGTATAAAAACAATGTTATTAGAACTCAAATCTAAACTCAGAAACTTGTTTTAAAACAAAACAACCGATGAAAATTACTGGCCATTCGATGTTTCTGTTAAATAAAAACTTTTTACACAAATCGAACACAAAACTGTACTATTTTTTCAAATAGGTACCACAGACAAGTTTCGAACACGTAGAGGAAAAAGGCGCGAACTTCGGCAGAACGTCCGGACTTGACGGTATTGCGCGGTAAACTGACTAAACAGGTATGAGATAGGTACCGCAGTATTGCCAGGTTGCAAGGTAACTTACTACTGACCCGTTTACCGGCATGTATATTTTTATAATACTTCTTTAAGTGAGGACTTGGATGTTGCTATTAGCTCATATAGTAAAGTTACTGGAGTAGGCAAACCTTCGACATGGAAAAAGAAGCGCTCTTTTAAATGTGTTATTTGGTCAGAGTTGCCGATTTAAGTATTTTCCCTTTTTGACAACACGTACCTACAGCCTCTAAAGTTTAATACTCAAAGCTCTAAAATCATGTGGAACAGTGCTCAGGAGACATGCCGCATTTTTTTTTAATAGCTAGTCTTGCCCTTTGACAGAGATAACTTAAATATTTTTAAATTATTTTACTTTTTTTTTTAATAGTAACTATAAAATCTTTATGATCACAGAGTACTTCAGTAATTACTACTCGAAACAAATAGGTAAGTCTTGTATTTTGTTTGGAAATTATGCAACCATTCCGCGTCAGGTAGATAGATACCTTTTATCTGCTTTTGGTATTACGTACAAACTGTAGAAGCAAGGTAAGTCACAAACAAGTATGCATCTGTCCAGTCTCCACAACTTTCGACGATTACAATCGAAAAACTGCGATTTTACTTTACGAGATCTAATAGACCTCTGCCCTTTTTTAGATGCAAGACTTTAAATGCTTCATCATCACCATTAAGTACTTAAGACACAGTAGAATCTTTGATCAGGCAAAGCTAAAGGGCGGATGTACATTGAACATATTCTTACAGAAATGGGTACCGCATTATGTTACTTTTTTTAGGAGAATTGGGATACCTTGACCATATCGTCTGCTATCCTTATTACAACGATTGTATGAGTCGAACTCGGCGGGGATTCGTCTTAGATGCAAGTGTAGTAAGCGATAGTTTGTTAAAAAAAGATATGCTGTGTTTCTAGTCAATACCTCGTTGTTGTTGACCGATTATCCTGTTTATTACTCGATGCAGTAACTGTCTCTAAGGGAGCAAGCGGAATGTTAATTATATATTTTTGTATGCATGACAATTTCGTGTACAATTTAAGGCATACAAAACAAATTCTATAAAATAGGTACAATAATTCTTCTCCTAAGGTAGAAGTAGAACACTTTCCGAAAAAGTGGTAAATTACATGTAAGTAAATTCCACATTTCTGTTTCTATTAATATTAAGTGACTGTGTTGTGTGTTGTGTTGTAGATGCATCTTGAGGAAGGATATAGGATACTCATCTCGGAAAATCCATTGTCCCTAGGGACGTAATAACGCAAAGTTCACGCTACGAAGTCGCGAGCAACAGATATTTCATTTGATATAATACCAGGTACACATCTCTAGCTCTATCGGCTATTTAAACTGCGCATAATAATACCCTCTTACAAAAGATTGAAACCCCTAGGTTTCCTACTGACAGCATCTGCCACGGCTAAGTTACCACGAATAAGGGCAAGATCACACCCGGCCACACTGACCGCAGAGCCCGGTTACCGCAAGCCGGTAAATCTTACCTACTTGTCCAATCCGAAACCTGCCACGCAGGAATGATAAAACGTAACTGACCTGCTGGCTGAATTATGCTACCTGCATGCTCGGGAATTACTCAAGGCGTGTTGACCTGGTTCGAGTGCACTGGCCAGCAACATGAACTAACAATTTCTTAAAAGTAAATACGCAATTGATGGGATGGCCAGTGATATGCAACTTAATACTAACTTAATAATTTAAATGCGAAAGTGTTTTTTATTGTTTGCTAACGCTTTCACCCATAAACCACAAAAGCGACTTTAAAAATTATGAGTGGCGCATAAAGAGACTAAGCGACCCGTAAAAAGTACAAAAATATAATTAGAGAGAGATACCTAATATAGTGGGTATGTACCGACCGAGTATAAACATGATAAAAACTATATTAAATGTACAATATTTTGTTGTCAATAAAAATAGCGGTGACGTAGGTACAACAATCTCAGGGTTCCAATAGGTACGGAATATGCGAGTCATAAAATTCATGACTACAAATTCCTATTAACAGGAACTAATTTGTTATTCTTCGATTAGTAAGACTAGTAATCACGTTTTCCGCCATTTTATGCATTATCACGTTCATTAGAATTCGTTTGAGATTCTCGTGCAAAGGCAGAGGTATTATCATTAGGTAATCGGTACACCTACGTGTTTGGAAGCACGTGCCAGAAAAAGTTACCGGATTTAATATGCAATAGCAGTTATTGTTTAGAGTTCATTGCGTCTGTTTGTCCGTCCGACTGTCACGTCGCTTTTGAACCGTAGTCCGTAATAGACACTTAATTTCACGGAGTGTGTAGCCGCTTTAATAATAACATAGAAATCTAAAGAGTAAAAAAAACCGACTTCAACTTAATAAATAAATAATAATCTCACGCCTTTTATCCCCGACGGGGTAGAGGTATTCCATTACTGGATATAGGTACCCACTTTTCACAAGTTATTCTTTGGACACCTCAACGTGATAGGTGGTGAGCCCATCGCCGGACCGTGTCTGACTGATTACACATGTCTCAGAATTCATTCTGGGACCTGCGGGTTTCCTCACTTAAGTAGATGGTTTTCTCATGGATGCCATTGTCAGAACTAGACCAAATTGGAATGGAACCACACGGGAAGCTTTCAAATAAAAATTAAAAGAAGAATCATCAAAATCATCAAAGAGCAGTGATAGCCCGGACGGTTAAAGAGCCGGTCGAAAATCAGTGAGATTGGGTTCGAATCCTGGCATGGACCAATGAGTTTTTCAAAAACTAAAGTACATATTTATCACTAGCTCGACGGTGAAGGAAAACATCGTGAGGAAACCCGCAGGTCTCAGGATTAATTCTGAGACATGTGTAAAATCCGGCGATGGGCTCACCACCTATCACGTTTAGGGGTCCATTGTATCTCGTGAAATGTGGGTATATCCAGTAATGGAATACCTCTGCCTACCCCCTCGGGGATAAAAGGCGTGAGATTATTTATTTTATTTTTTAAAAGTTCTGAGGTAACAAACATAAAAAAACAGATAGTCGAATTGAGAACCTCCTCCTTTTTTGAAGTCGGTTGAAAATTAAGAAGAAGGGTCCCTATAACTCCCCATACCAAAAACGGTTATTTTTTTATTGTACAAAACCCTTTGCACTCGCACTTCGCACAGTTTTTATTATAATTGCCCAATGAATTATAGTTGTTACCATATACTTATAAATAATGAATGCAGGAGATGCTGCGTATAGAAACCAGTGATCAACGCTACATAAAAAAACTGTTTTGTTTGTCTATGCCCTCGATTGTGGACGAATTCCACCGGAAACCGGAAGTGGCGACAAAACAGAGCTCGTTGGGAGCGAACCAAAAATCCGTCAAGCGTGATCACGGGGTCGACGTGTGCACAACGGATGCTGATTTTAAAAGACCTGTTTTAATTGGTGTTAATATGCTTCAATAACACCAAAAGGTAGTAAATCCGAAAACAGGGTTTTTGACAAAAGAATTTGCATAATACTATTACATAATATTGGGTTGGTGTGAGGCATTGAAAGAGGTGTTATATCTGTAGAAGTTAATGGTTTTGGTAGTTTACAATATTCTAATATTTGCGATTCCATAAATTCTAAGATTGGGAACTACCCTACATGAAAAACCAGGTAGATACTTACCTACTTACTTATAAATTGTAACATTTAATTAATGTGACTTCATCATAATGCGAGAAAAGTCTGTAAGTTGATACTTAAACAATGATGAAAATTTCATTTTTCACATTTAGATTTTCGCATTCATATGGTTGAAACATTGAAATGTTTTATGCCTAGCTCAGCTCAAGTGTCATCTGTCCTCCCAAATAAAAATAAACTAGTTGAAATGAATCAGCGACAACAGGTTAAATTACTTAGTTCTCCTCATATAAAAGATAACCATTATTTACTTATTTGTTGAAAGAAAAAACGACGACATTTTTCTGAACCCGATCAAAACTGTTTCCGATCCTAGGATGTTTTATTGCGAATCAAGCGCGGTAATATTGAAACAATAATGGTACTTCCAGTATGTAAATACCCGGACTAATAATTGCTTTCTTTCTAAATTTATTTTCGCAGATTGCTCCATGTCCAGTATCTGCAAATGTAGCTATCACCAAAAGTAATACTTCATATTTTATAATTCAAAAGAACATGGAACTCTCAAGAGTAAAAAAACTACTTCATTCTTCAACTTATATGATTTTCATATGGATGAATAATAAACCTCTTTCTTTTTAAAATCGCTTAAAAACCTACGCGTTAACTTCTCGTGGTAGTTCTCACGAATTGTGACAGATGGCGCTGTTGTTGACTAAGAAAAAATTAAGTAAATATTCTGACTGCTGCAAATGCTCATTACTTATACAACTTGAACACCGTATACACATAGAGTTGAAACAATAAATTCGACATACCTGATACTTCTTGATCGCCATCTGCTCTTTGGCAGCGTTGTCGTGCGCAGGCGGCCTCGGTGGCGCGTCCCTCGTCGCCTCTCTGGGTGGCACAGCCGGCGCCGGCGCAACTGTCTTCGCAGTACCATTCACCTGCTGTTGCAAATGTTATGAATATGATACAAACTGCCAGCTGACAAGTTAGAAATAGTTGATTTTAGGGAATCAAAAACAAAATGTCAGATTTATGGATTAAGTAAACAATAAACTTTCCTAGACTGGATTCGATCAACAAAGAATGAGATCCGATTAAAATCCAACATTCACCGCAAGTTGCACGAAATTCATTACGTTTAATTATTCGTTAAGTAACACACGATTTCACTTTCTTTCTTTCGTCGTATTATTAAAAACTAAACGTAACTTGCAAAATCCTATTGAGATCTCCATTCTTAGTTGGTTGAATTCAGGGGCCTTATTATGTATCTATTTACTTATAATTGTAATCGCAATCGTCTTCATTTTGAAATACGTTGTTTCTTCCTTACATCTGTCAATACAGCCATTGAAAGAAGAGCAAGCAATGACCGCTTAACAAATGTCAAATAAAGACGATTACAATTATCAATAGACAACAAGGCCCCAGCTTAGAAGCCGTAAAAATATGATTGCCATTTTGCGTCTATAGCGCCTTATGAAAAGTGTTTGAATATGCGCTTCTACCCAATTAAGTAAGATATTGCCAGTAGGTAAACATACTCGTGATCGGTACCTACTTTTAAACACAGTTCCAATTTAAAAGTACTCTTTAGTACCTTATTAAAATAATAAGTACCTACATAAACAAAGAGTGGGTCAATATTTGCACTGCGATATTGTGGATATTACTCGTAAACAACGAATAATTCTTCAATAAATAAATATTTTTAATCCCGAGTAATATAATTAGCGGTTAAATATGCAATAAAGAAATTCTAGAGTCTTATTATCAAAACACTTTTCATAGACAAAAGAGTTGAAAAAGGAAAGATAATTTGTGTGGTGGACGGAATATCAAACCGAGCTTCAAATATCACGTTTATTTTAAATCAATAAGGTATGTTTTAAATATTTGAAGCGTATACGTGATCTGCTGTCCACTGAAGAACACAGTTCAATTTTTATACTTAGATTTTATACAGCATATTCACGAAAATGATCAAATCCTTTATACAGGCCAACAACTAAAATAATATTATCGAAAATACAATAATATTCTTAGGTAAGTTGTGAAAAATATGCTGTATAAGTAGGTAATTGTATATGTTGTAATCATGCCTTAATACTTACCCAAAATTTATAATAATGAATCTTAAAAAAGATATCCTTATATGTATATAAAAATATGTCCATTACATTATACATATTTGACATTCATACTAAACCAACAAATGTAAGTATACAATTTTCCCAAAATAATTACAGTTAGTAAATGTATTAAATATATGTAAGTACCTACCATACATATTCCAATAAGACCCAAGCAAAACTATAAAAGGACTATTCAATAGTACCTATCTACATTTCTTTTCATAAATATTTATATACCTACTTACTTATAAAAACATACTTACATCAGACTAATTATTGCTTCACTTTTCTCAGACTAATACTGCTTAAATACTTATTCATTTTTACATCTCCCATATTTTACAATACAATTCAACATATAGAATATTTCTCATAAATTATAGAGAAAAAGATATGCACAATTAAGTACATACTTCCTACATCATAAGCAATCCCATCGTTATAATAACAATATTTTTTACATCAACGTTCCCATAAAACATGCACTTACACTATATACATACTTATTATATAAATTACATAAGCTTAAACAAAAAAACCTGGAAGAAATTAAACTTTATTAGTTTTTAAAGCCCCACCCTCCGTTTCCCATGCTAAAAGTAAAAAAAATATTCCAGAACTTATTCAACAGATGGAGGTAGTTGTTATGAACAAGATTTTATCGGAACTAAAACCCCACTACGGAAAAATTTAATATGTCACCCGAACCCTATGCCCGAACCATAACATCAAATCGATCGAGGTGTCAACCTCAAAATCGAATGAACAGTATCCTAGGATTGAACATACGAAAATATTAACTACGAAAACCCAATAAGATATTGTTAGGATTCCAAAAAACATTTCAATTGAAATCAACAAAGGCTATCAAGCAAACCCTGATACCTAATGAGACGTGGAAACCAAAAATGTACGTAATCATTACTTAAAATTAAGTTAATATTTTTCGGGACCGCGGACAGTACTGCGTTAAGTGCAAAGCATGATGATTAATGATGATGATATTGATGATATTGCAAATAGTTTTGATGATTAAAATGTTATAGAATGAGGGCCCGACAGCCTTTCACGAGGAAGGTGTAAACAAGATAAAGAAGGTATTTAACAATTTAATAGGGTTGAATACCACGGAGATTTCTTCCAAAGGCAAATTATCGGATCTTTCAAAGGCTGACAAGACAACGCTAAGTCTGGTATAGCAGATGTCCAACGGCGACAATAACGTATTAAGATCAGCCCCCCTAGCCAAGTGGCATTGTACAATCTAATCGAATGTTCTTTTAGATTGACAAGTATGGGATTGACATACCTATGCACTTGCCAACGAGCGCTAACGCTAATGTCAACATGTCAATCTACAAGAACATTCGATTAGATTGTGCAATGCCACTTGGCTAGGGGGGCAGATGGCTTTTTTTAATATTTAAAAACCTAGCTAGTAAACAAAAATTTTCGACTTTTGGCCGTAACCGGTATTTGGCCGTATACTGTAATATGGATTGATCATTTTCATTTGATCATATAACATATTTTTCACTAGACTTCACCTGTGAACTACCACAGGCAATGATTTTTAACTATTATGAAAAATCTCAATGACTGCAAATGAAATGTGGAATATGAACAAGAAATTCACATGATTTGCGATTCTATAGTAGCAGGCTAGGTCGAGGAGACTAGTCGGTGTGATGGATGACGTACCTAAGAAAAATTAATTCATATTATTTTTTTACATACTGCTCATGAAACGACCTATCTCTGGTTTGTTTTGTCATCTTTGCATCTGACAGAAAACCCATAGAATCAATTTCGGCTATGGACTATGTTTTGTCTATATTAAAAATGTTGTGTCATCACATCATTAGTCCTCCAGATACCATGGACCACGTAAACCTTGTTTACACCTAACACCAAAACAGAACCACTCAGATGGTGCAATTGGTGAAACTATTGGCTGGAAGCCCTCATTGGGTTGCGTATATGCAATGTCAACTAGATAACCTAGATTGATGATATTGTTGTTGTAATGATTATTTTGTGTCTGGGATAATCGTGAACACAGTTAGGGATAAATGCTTCACTATCTTGATAGGGTCGCGCCACATCTGCGTAACGTACAGCGCCGAAGGTTCGGTGAACAACATACATTGACGTTTCACTTTAAAGATAAATAGATCAGCCACCCGCGTCAACCGTAATGTAAATGTATGTTGTTTACCGAACCTTCGGCGCTGTACGTTCCGCAGATGTGTCGCGACCCTGTGTCGACGTTATGTTATTAGTTTATTATTAATCATTTAAAAAGTTAAGTTTTTCAAATACGATGTTAATATAGTCCAGGACATTCTAAGTTTAATTAATCGGCTATATCTTGCAGTAAAAGTACATTAAAGACTAAATATTTAATTGTTGTACAATTTCTGTTAATGTGTATGGTAATAGATTAAATATAAAAAATAAGTCCGGTAGATTCTACTTTACATAGGAATAAGGCATAATTATTATCGTAGATCAGAAAGTTAGAACTGATGTTAAAAAGGATTTGCTCCAAAAATTGTGTATGACTTATTCAAGATAACTGCTATAGCAACAAAATTAAGAATAGCAATTGAAGAACTTATTGTGACAGGCATTCTATGCCGAAATACGTATTTTATTTGTTCCAACACCATGTTATATCCCTTGATATTCTGTTAGTACCATTGTTAATCCCAATACCGAATGAAACATTTTCGCATCTCCAGTTGAACTGATTATGCAGGTGTTAAAAACTTGCCTTATACTTCAATAACGTCAAGGTAATGTTCAACTGAAGATGTCCAAACGACCCCAATGCGAGCGCATGCAACTCGTGCCCTTTACCTGGAACGCCACAGTCTTTCTGTCCGCGGTCCCGACCCCTGGGTATTTGGGTGTGGTTTTCACGATCTGCACGAAGGTGTCGGGCACGTCCACTGCCACCTCCCTCCCAAGCAGCACAGGCGTCGCGTCAAACCCTGCCGGCAGCTTGTACGCCGCGTACACGGCCTCCCGGATCAACACCGACTCCGTCCTCGCAGAGTAAGTCACTCCTTCCCTGCAGTCTATCAAAGAATCCTCCCCGGTCGAGATCAGCAGCTGTATTTTGTGGTCGCTCAACGTGTGAGTCAAGTTCGAGGCTACCGACGCTGATCTCTCCGACGTCAAGTCCCCACACTTCGCCGTTTCCGAGGACCCTTTGCTCTTCTTGCTGCCGAAGGAGGTTCCTGATCCTTCGGAGCTCTGTGGCAAGGACAGGAGTTCGATAGTGCTGTTGTTCTTGAAGTCTGAGCCGTCGGAGCTGGGGCCGGAGTTGTCTATGGTGTTCTGGAGGACGGTGCTCTGTTTGCTGCTGAAGCTGGCGCTGGAGCCGCCGGAGGAGAGCAGGGGCTCGTCGTCGTTGGCGCGGAGGCGTACCTGCGGGGGGCGAGGGGGCGGGTAGCGGGGCGGCGTCTTGTTCCGCGCGATGAAGCTGTCCGGGACGTCCACCGCCATCTCGCGGTGGGGGCCTGGAAGTACACATTGGGTTTGTTAGTACTTGAGTAGATGCAAAGATGTTTGAAGAAAAGGTTAAGAGGTTTTTTCTTCCAACTTCTTTGAGTAGAGCATTGATAAACATAATGGACAGTTACATCTTAGACCTTAACATAGGTTTATTTGTTTACCCGACTTTGATTCATCCAGGAGAAGAGTCATAGAGAGAGCTAATCTAAGTGTTCTCAGAACTTAAAATATTTGAAGTTTATGAGAAAAATGTAGCGTGTTATTGTTATTTTTTGACATAATATAGATTTTATTGCAAATTTACACGGAAAACAATGAGATCCTGAAAGATTATCAGCGAGATGAAATATTTATTTTTTATATTATTTCATAAAATTACATTCGGTCATTCTCTACCGAATATTCACCGTTACTAAAAATAATTTGATGACACAATTAAAGACACAAGTCTTAACAGTAACATAATTGGAAAAACCTAAAAAGACAATGTAAAGATTAAAACCATTACCCTTTGAAGCATAAAGACACTCCGGAGACAAAGACTAATCTAGCGTCTAGCGACACATCATCCTTCCTTATGTGTCAAAACTTTAATGCTACAAGCGAAAAACATTACCCTACTATAGTGTAAAAACCATGTAAAAACAGAACGGGCCACCGTTGTACGACGGACACGTTAAAGAGCCGTATCCAAACGATTACGAAATACGAGCAAACACCCCTCTTTACAAATGATCCGGTAATCGCGTCAGCTATCCGGACCCCGGCCAATTATCCGTGGCGCCGAACCGGGCGATACCGGGAAACTACCGGAATATTTATGGCACGCAACGAGAAATACATCCTGAAACACTCCGGTGAATTGTTTAACTATTTATCCGCTTTCGTTACGTGTTTTCCATCAGGAAAAAGTTTACAAAGTTTTTGGTCCATATTATCTAAAGTTAGGTGAATGTTTGTGCATTGTTGTTTTCGTGTCAAATTCGACGTTGTTTTCACCCGACTTCAAAAAAGAGGAAGTTAGTTCGGTTGTATTTTATGTAGTTTGTTACCTTCGACGACCGTCATTTATCAGCCAGCCAGCAGATTTGTAAAAATTTTATATCTACTTTCAGATTGGTACCGTTTTTTTATATAAAAAAAATTGTTTTGATGATGGGTAATTGTTTTGAAAATGGGTAGCCATTCGGAACTACTTAACTACCAGGCCAGATACCCTTGTGTGGCTTTAAAAATTTTGACAGTTAGGTGTTCAATAGCCTAACGCCATCTATTACGCAGTAGACCATATTTCCTAACATGCGAGGAAACACCTATACTCATACGGGTATAAATGATGATGAAATATAAAGATATAAGTATGACAGAAGATACAAGATAAAGAGAAGACCTGCTTTTGGTGTGTTCGGGCCTTGAACGTTTAAATAAAGAAAAATATACAAGGGTCAAATTTGTCAACAAATTTTCATTAAATTGAAACGGAAGGGAGGATAAACAAAAACAGCCAGCACATTACTGAGCGCGGGAAAATAACATTGTGTAATCTGCCAACAATATCCGCGCTTACTGAATATTATTGTTCGGCTAATTAAGCTACGACATCTTCCTGTTTATTTTTTTATTCCATTGTCGTTGAGGTCACCGACGAATTGCTCGAATACTCACGAGTCAGGGTTGCCACTTGTTAAATTAAATTTTGAGAATTTAATACGTCACTGACTTCAGAAAAAAACGGTAGATAATTTAAATACATTTTTATTGATTACACACAAAATCCATTTGTGTGGTGAGACATAAATATTTAATTATCTACATATACATTACTGCTTGGTATATTTATAGGTATCACTGATCTGGTATAGTGCTAAACTTTTAGTAACGCTAAAATAGTGTCCTCAATTCACACTAACTGCGAAAGTAACTCTATCTGTATTTTACTTTTTATGGTAAATCATTGAATTAATATTGATTAAATTTAGCAGTGTGCAATGGTTTCAATGTCTACATTCAAATTCATTTATTTTCTGAAGGTAGCTATAAAAAATACACGGCCACTTGCGCCACGCTAGGTTAAAATGGTTAACTCAGAGTTAGATGTTACTTTGGAGTTAAATTCTAATTATGTCTTGCACCACCAAGAGTTAGGGGTTAACCTTGAGTTAAATTTTTAAATATTTAACCCACCGACGAGGGAGGGTTAAGTCAACTAACTCTAGGTTAGAAATGTCAAGTGAGATATTTTAGGTTACGTGATGTTGGTTGCGTTTGTTGCATTTAGTGAAATCGGTTTTATTTTGTACTGTACAATGTTAAATGAATGGTTGTCGTCTGATGATGATGAAGAGATGATCGAATACATTAGTTCGGACTTTTTTAATAGAACAATTTCAGAACGGTCCGATAACTTTAACTCGTTGAGAGACAAAGCTTTCCACAGAATATTTTGTTTAAAATAGAAACCGTTCTTTTTTATTAGATAAAATTAAGATTAGATTGCAACATACAAATGAAAATAAAAAGTAAGTATGCCTACCTACTACATACATTTGAATTAATAGTGATTATTAGGTAGATGAAAATTGGATTGGATATAAAAATAATGACAGCAGGTAATAGGTATAATGCGACCAAATGCGAGAAAGAACCACGTGGTAATTCAATTCTGACATAAAGCAATAGATTTATACAGAATACTGTTGAGCGAAAGAGAGCAGTATACTTAAATCATTCAGCGTTTATGTTACCATATTTAGCCGGATGTAAGAAGAATGAATGAACGTAACATTAACTCGGGTTAGTTGACTCTGGGCTAATTTTGACTGGTGCAATATGCAGTATGAGTTAAAAAATTAAAATTCTAACACTGGGTTAGTAAACCTCGAGTTGTTTATTTAACTCGAAGTTTTGGTACAAGTAGGCCATAGGAATGTCAAATAACAAGGGGCACTCTAAATTCGTCCATGAAGATTGGCTAAATGTAAACAGAAGTCTAACTCCACTGACGAGTTCCTGGTTCCAAATGCAGTACCCCGAGAAGAACCAGCCTCTATATACATACGAGTATTTATGCTACTTTTCATCTTGGAAATTTTTGAGCTCAAGTATTTCTGCTATCGGCAACCCTAGTAGCTCGTTTAGGCAAGTTTTTGCGAAGACTCGACAAGACCCATGCCAGTCGTAACGTAATGCTAATTTATTTCTATTTTGATAATCTTTGGGCATTATCAACTTAAGCTTGAGACTTACGCTGTGTCGAACATACTGCAACGTTAAGACTAGCTCTTTTCCCGCTATTTTGACCACGTTTTCATTATAGAATAGAATATTCACCACCTATCACGTTTCGGGGTTCAATGTATCTCGTGAAAAGTGGGTAGGTATATCTATATTATTTTATTATTTATAATTATTTATTTTATTAATACGGAATAAATATATTGAGTGTTGAAAAATTACAATCGTTGAGCCTATTATATAATTTATTTTTAAATATATAAACATTAATAAAACTAGTCTATACCGTATTTAATAGGAAACAGACTATATCTCTCCACTAACTTTCATCTAGATCCGCTTTGTTATTAAGTAATAAACGTCAAAACATCAAAACTTTCGCATAGTATTCATCAGATTGACCTACTTTGTGCAATGCGACGCAATACTGACTATACACAGCTGTCAATTATGATAAAAGTTGCCATACCATAAAATACCATGCCATAAAATACTATATTGGACGCAATTCACTTTCAAGGACAAAAAAATGATAAAACAAACAAGTCTCAACTTAAAATTAATAGGTCCACATAATAACTACATACATACATACATGCATTCAGCTCACGCCTTCTTCCCACAGGGGTAGGCAGAGACGATGGATCGCCACTTTGCCCGATCTTTGCACACTTCCCTCGCTTCCTTCCTAATTTACTTTCCATCCCTCCACATATACATTCAGCGTCGCAAAGCGGCTGTCCTTCGCCCGCTTTTCACCCCGTGGTACCATCTGGCGTGATGTGTGGCGAGCAACATCGCCACCTCCCTGTTTCTTTTTAATTTTAGAAAACATTTTGGTCCCACGATTAGCTAGGGAAGTAACACTGTCCACATAATAACTAATAATAATAAATTGTGGGACACAATTCACACACTGTTATTTAGTCCCAAACTAGGCAGGGCCTGTACTATGGGTACTAAACAACTGATAATACAAAATTAAATATTAAACTCCCAGACACGAAGCCAACAGAATCGAACCCGCGACCTCCGGCTCAGAAAGCAGGGTCACCCACTACCAACTGAGCCAACAGGAAGAAAGAATTATCAAAATCGGTTCATAATCGGAGAAGTAATAACGGATCTCCATAAACGACTGTCGACATAGAGGCAAACCCCAACGGAGATGGCGAAATGAACGGGAAGCCTTTTCGAGGAGGCAGGAAGACAGAGGAAGGAGAGACCTTTGCTCAGCAGTGGGACTATTAAAAAGCAAATAAAATTGTTTTTAGTTGTGCCTTCATAATGGCTGGCTATATACCCGTTGGCATTGCAGTAAAGTAGGAGCACTACAATAAAATAGATAAACTTTTATTGCATACTGTAGAGGACGTTGTGCTAATGCGGTTTTATCACTAAAAGTCAGATAACCTTTTGCAAAAGGACAAATAAAAAAATATCCTCCGAGCATAACAATTCTCTACCCTTGTTTATAAGTCCCATCATCATCCCGTCTATGGCCTCTTTCCCGTTATTTGGGGTCGGGCTATGTTATCTACTGCAAAAAGTGAACTTTAACAAACATCAGGATGGATCAAAGTCACAGCATAATATTTTTGTTTCGACTCGACGATATGTCAGGCTATTAATCATAATTATTATTGTACACATGAGATTAAAAAGAACTGCCCTAGCCAAAGAGCCCACCACACCCACAGAACACTGACCACACCTCGAACGTGTCCGACGCCAGTAATGTTTTTTTTTATTATTTTAAGGCATTGGCCATTTAACCATCAGCATACGAAATTCAATATTTCTAACTCTGCTTCAGAGTCTATGCTCAAAAATACAGTTTTATCAAAACCCATGGAAATGTCACGACACTAATCGACAGTAAAACGATAGTGCACTTTTACTGAAGATTGAAGCGACTTCTAGAGGTAACTTGAAAACGTCGCATTTTATCGAATTTCCTATTCACTGTAAACTATCTCGGACATTTGCCACCTAGTACACTATCAATATGACTTATTCCTCTTATATGATGATAAGCCAAACACTAAAACACTCAGCGAAATAAAAATTTTACAAAAACCATGACGGCACTCTTCGGATTCCCGCCAATGTTGTGGCCAAAGAGGTTGGAAGAAAATCATTCAGAGAAACTTTTTGTTTAAACCTCTGTGGTACTATATTAGGGTAGTAGCCCACTCACCAGCGTCGGTGGAGAGCGAGAGCATGGTGAGCATCTCTCTGTCGTCATCCGGGGGCGGCCGCTTCTCGTCCTCGGCGCCCAGCACCACTATGCTGGAGCCCGATCTTCTGCGGGGCCTGGAAGTTGGGAAAACAGAGGTTAATACAGAACAACCAGCACGACATTTGAATCAGAGACGTCTAGTTTACTGGCTGTTCTATCCGCGTACCCGCGTACCCCCTCTGGAATGAGCGTGATTTAATTTTCTTTATTTATGAGGCCTCTTCCTCAACTAACAATTTTAAAATTCTAAAAGGCGCTACACTTTACTTCATTAGTAAGATAAAATTTTAAAAAATTTAAGCCATTATTTTCTGGCGGCCCGGATGATAAAAAACTCCATTCATTAACCTTCCACAGAGGTCGATACTTTCGATTTCGGTGTTTTAATACTTCACTTCCTTCCATCGATACAAGAACCAAAAGATATGCCTAATTAATTCATGCAGATGGAAAATGCGTTGATTTTCGTGTATTTTTCAACATACTCACTCTCACTCTCTTGCATTACTGGGTGGCGTGGATGGAACACCATTTAATTTGAGTTTTTTTTACTAGTGAATATAATACCTACGCCATTATCACTAGTAAAACGCCTATTAATGCGCTTAATTCGTAGCGGCTATTGTCAGCCGTCTACGCAGGCCTTTAGACCGTAAACTTCTTTACACATTTATGATTGTCAAATAATTAGATATACGAAACTTTAAAAACAAAAGCACGTCTTTTCCCTTTGCGAATTATTTAGGTTAGATCTTTCATTTAAACAATACTGTTAACTTCATCTATTGGAGATACATTTTTCACACATCGAAGGTTCCTTCCCACTTCAAGAGTCAGATCACTTCACAAGGCAAAGAACGCAACAGACCATGACGTCACGTCACGCATACGCACACTACGGTTTGCGTAACGGACTTTTATAATTTTAAAATGCTTCGAACTTGACAGTGGACTGTAATATGCCAAAGAGTTTCAAGACAGGTCTGGTCTCGGGTTCGAATCCTGGCATGTACCAATAAGTTTTTTCAACAACATACCTAAGTACCTACATATTTATCACTAGCTCGACGGTGACGGAAAACATCGTGAGGAAACCCGTAAGTCCCTGAATTAATTCTGAGGCACGTGTAACAGACCGGTCCGGCGATAAGCTCTCCACCTATCAACGTTAAGTGGTCCAAAAATTATACCGGTGAAACAGAAATGGAATACCTCTGCCTGCCCGATCGGGGATAAAAAAGTGAGATTATTTTTATTATTTCAAGAAAGACTAAGTCTAACGAGTCAAATATACCTATAATATAAGGGGATTGTAAGTGGCCGAGTCGGCAGAGAGCGACCTAGGCGTACTTACATCTATCAGATGGGCGATGTATTGAAGAAAAGTCAGATAAAGAGTAGGTACTCGAAATCGATGAGCATGTTCATACAAGCTTGTCGAAAGATAAAACATGCCGATTGATGGATGTAGATGAAGCGCGGGAGGTGTGCCAGGATCGTAGCACGTGGCGTTCTATTGTCTTATTGTATGTAATTTCAAGATTTGAGATAACAATACATAAGTTATTATCTCGCAGAGATGTTGCTAGACCTTTATGACCCCTCTATGGTAAAAACAGCACAATTCTCGTGACACTGTTTCGCTTCCAAACCATCCTCTGTTTCCACAATATTGTATAGCATCCAACAATAGTTCGTCAGACAATCAGTGCCGATAACCATGATAATAGTAATACAGTTGGAATGCGTGGTGAAAGCGGTGACAGAGACAAGGGTGGGGTCACATTACATAGAGTGACACGTGAATTACGACCTATAGATTTGTTGAGCATCGGAATTTTATATTTAAACTAGCTGTTCCCGTTCCTGTGGGAATACGGCAAAAATATAGCCTACCTATGTGGTACTCAGTGATAATGTAGCTATCTATAGTTAAAAGAATTTTAAAAACGTTCCCGTAGTTTTTGAGTTTAATCGTTACAAACATACAAAAATACAAATCTTTCCTCTTTATAATATTAGTGTAGATTAGTTTAATTAATTAAGTATCCAAATTTAATTACTGACCATCCTAATTCATCTAATGAGCATCCAAATTCATTTACTATACAATCAATTTTGACTAACTGAGCATTTAATTACTTAGCGTCCAAATTAGAAATTTAATAACTAAGCATAATATAATTATTGGTGATCAATTTTTTTTTCAGAATTCGAGGATCCAAATCAATGAGTTATAGACATGTGTCACACATAAATATATATATGATCACGCTTTTAACATCAGAGGGAGTAGGCAGAGGTATTCCATTCTTGGAAGTACCCACTACCCACTTTTCACCAGTATATTTATGGACCCCTAAACGTGACAGGCTTCCCAAGTAGAGGGAATAAATAACAACGTGATAAATAATGCTATGACAACAGATAGCTATTGTTGATACGTAGATAGATAAAGCAGTTTCTCAAACACCCTTTTCCACAATGTCCTATTTCAAGCAATCTAGTCGCGTTCGTACCATAGACACGCATCCGGTTCCGGCCGCCGGACCTGTCTCTCTGTCTGCCTACGATACCTGTCTCAGCTGCTGCATAGACAGATAGACAGAATGCGGACAAAACTATGTAGTATCAGTAGAGAGCAGCACTGTTTTATTTCACCACCGAAGTCCTAACTATAATATTATAAATGGGAAAGTGAATTTGTAGTTCACACGGACGGTTATAAAACTTCATTCATTCATTCACAAAACAAGATTGGCTGAATGTAAACAGCAGTCTATTTCCGCCGATTTCATTAGTAGATAATAAACCTAAAATAATCTTTAACAATTATGTATGTTTTGGTTAGAGAATAATACTTTCTATAGCTAGGTCTGTTCTCCTAAGTGAAGAGCTCTGTATGTTGAAACCAAAGAGATTTAAATATAATAGGGCATAGAGGGGGCATTGGGAATATTTTCATACAAAACTTTGAAGCCTAAGCGTCATGTCCTTGTCATGTCAGTATGAACGCCAGCTGTCATTCGGTCGAAATTGTACTAGACTTATTCCACTTGGAATAACTTTTGACTTCAAATTTTCTTCGCTTTGTCCCCTCTATGCCCTATTATATTTAAATCTCTTTGCACGTGTGTCATTTGTTAATCTCTTTGGTTGAAACACAGTTTTTTTAACTAGTTTGACGCCAGATGTTCTGCAAACATATTGTAAATATTATTATTATTTATTGTTATTATTATCTCGCCCCAACATTTCGATCCATACATGACGGCAGGTTTTGTATACTTTTTCCTTCAGTTAATAACAAAGAGATTAAAATATAATATGACATAGAGCATTGGGAATATTTTCTACAATTCGTACTGTCGAAATTGTACTAGACTTATTCCACTTGGAATAACTTTTGGCTTAAAATATTTTTCGCTTTGTCCCCTCTATGCCCTATTATATTTTAATCTCTTTGTAATTACGCCATTAGCGTGTGCCATATAAATATTGCATTTCTGAACAAATAATATTTTACTAGTACAACATTGTAGATGTTACTATTGTTATTAAAACACAGATTTTAGTACAACACCGTTGTAAAATGACGTGATTCCTAAAGTATTACCACATAACCCAGATTGTCGTCTGTTTGTTGTGAATAGCTCTTAGCCCTCGTTTTAGTACCTATTTATCTTTATTATAAGTTATTTCCTCTAGGTTTAGTGGCACTCATACCTTTTAGTTTTTAAATTATATAATAGTATGTACGTATAAATATATACGAGTAGGTACCTACATATCGTACGACCTTCGTTTTATTCGTCAATAAAAAAAACGACTTCAAACTGGAAACTAAAAAAAGTAAAAAAGCCCTAGTCGCCATTACGATTTTCGAATGCTCCCCTCTTTATTTTTTAATTGTTTAACGGCCTTTGGATTCTAGTCCTTATAGCCTTATTACTTTCCTATTAATAATCTTAGTTAAATGGCTTCAGAGACCATGCACAAAAATACTGTCTTCAACACTTTCTTCATCGCTCTTTCAGTTATCAACAGTAAAATGTTAGCACTTTTACTGAAGACTTCATAGTGACTTCTTGAGGCAATTCAAAAATGTTCATCCCTGGCATTTTATCGAATTTCCCATTCACTGCACACTTTCACGGATACTTGCCACATAATATCACTAATATGAATCAAAACCCGAAATATACAGCAAAATTAAAATTATAGAAAAAACATGACGTCTCTCTTCGGATTCCGCCAAAAGCCCCAAGGTTCCATGCGACTTCTCTGGGATGCATCATCAGATCCTGGTTTCTTTATCATGGTACAGTCAACAAAGTTGTTAGTGTTACATGGCCAAAAATTAAGATTCACTTTTCTCTTAAAGCCTTAAATGTATTTATAGTATTTTTTTGGTAAATTATAGGGATCAAAGATACCTTTCGAAATAAACATTAATCAATAAGATTTATTTATGACTTCCCCAGAAAAATGAATTCTTAGTTACTGGCCATGTAGCCCTAACAACTTTGTTGACTGTACCACCGTTGGATTATCATTTTTTCGACAAAAATAGAATAATCGAAATCGGTTCACAAACGACGAAGTTATTATACATAAAAAAAATATATTAAATACGTAGAGAAATGGCAGCGTAAAATTGACCGATTGCGAGTTCAGTTGCGCGCGAAATTGCAGATTTTTCTGAAAGTGGCATCTTTCCTTGTTTTATTCACTTTTATATATATGTACCTATGTATATTAATAAAATCAAAATGCTTTAAAATCGCACCCCCAAATAAATACAAATTTAAAATTATTTATTTTCAGATTACAAGATCCATAGTTTAAATAGTAATCGCTAAAAAATGCTATTGCGCAACTTCAGAGCTACCAAGTTAAAACGGCCGTAGGGTACATTTCCCCAAAAAACTGTATAAGAGTTTGACTGTGCTTGTTTATCTGTCCTTCTACACATCAACAGATCGACGTTGGAGTGATATTTTAAGCAACTTCTTATGCGGGAACGTTAACGAAGTCGGGAGTAAAGCCTAATTTTAAATAACTGAGTAGGTTAGGTATAATTTCATGACATGAAAGACCACAGCACTAGCTGTGATAAAATCAACCCGCTGTTTGTAGGTGGTAAAGAGATTTAAATATAATAGGGCATAGAGGGGGCATTGGGAATATTTTCATACAAAACTTTGAAGCCTAAGCGTCATGTCTTGTCATGTCAGTTAGTATGAACGCGAGGTCATTCGGTCGAAATTGTACTCGACTTATTCCACTTGGAATAACTTTTGACTTCAAATTTTCCTCGCTTTGTCCCCTCTATGCCTTATTATATTTTAATCTCTTTGGTCTGTGGTAATTGGATACAGTGCGAAGCCAAACAAACTCTTCCAATATTCGCGTGGTCGGTTATAACAAGTCTAAACAAAAAATTATATGAAAACTGCGAGTTTGTTTTTTTTTTCAAAGAGATTTAAATATAATAGGGCATAGAGGGGGCATTGGGAATATTTTCATACAAAACTTTGACGCCTTAAGCGTCATGTCCTTGTCATGTCAGTTAGTATGAACGCGAGCTGTCATTCGGTCGAAATTGTACTAGACTTATTCCACTTGGAATAACTTTTGACTTCAAATTTTCCTTGCTTTGTCCCCTCTATGCCTTATTATATTTTAATCTCTTTGTTTTTTTTAGACAAAAAATCTATGGGTGTGCGACATTTGAGCAGGAATATTCAAATTCCATTCGTATTTGGTTTCGGTGCATTTTTTTTAGGATTTTCGTGTTTCAATTTTTGATTTTGGCTGGAATCCGTAAACACGTCCACTTTGATCTTCAGTAAAAGAGCACTAGTATTTTACTGTATATTCCGAAAGTATTGTATATTTGTTGATATTTGTGCATGTACTCTATGGCAGATCCAAAAATCTTTAAATTTCTGTAGTACCTACCTACTGTACCTACTTAGGCTGATGAGTGATGACTGAAGGCATGCTGAAGCGGTGGAGTTGAAGTAACGGTCAATAAGTGGACTTGTAAGTTCCTACTTTGAATAAAACCTTTTGACTTTGCATTGACACCTCATTTAACATTAATAAAAATAAGCGATTGTACATTATAGGGCTGGGCAAAATCGAACTTAAGCCGAAAACCCATCGGCGCCGACCGGCGCCCATCGGCGCCGACCGGCGCCCATCGGCGCCGACCGGCGCCTATCGGCGCCTACAGGCGCCGGTCTACGCAGGTAACCGGCGGAGGCATTTATATGAACAAGCGCTGATGGGCGCCGACCGGCGCCTGTCGGCGCCGATAGGCGCCGATCGGCGCCGACTCGCGCCGGTCGGCGCTGGTGCCGCCCGCCAATCATCGTACGACATTTTGCTCGCTCTGCTTCAATCTGCTTGCTGTCTGTAGAATGGACCGGCGCCGATGGGCACCGATCGGCGCCCATCGGCGCCGACAAGCTTTCGGCTTTCTTTCTGTATACAGCTTTAAGCCGTATACAGAAAGAAAGCCGAAAACTTATCGGCGCAGGTAACCGGCGCAGGCATTTATATGAACAAGCGCCGACCGCCGCCTATCGGCGCTTGTCGGCGCCGATAAGCGCCGATCGGCGCCGACTCGCGCCGGTCAGCGCTGGTGCCGCCCGCCAATCATCGTACGACATTTTGCTCGCTCTGCTTCAATCTGCTTGCTTTCTGTAGAATGGACCGGCGCCGATGGGCGCCCATCGGCGCCGACAAGCTTTCAGCTTTCTTTCTGTATACGGCTTTAGGCAGGATATCTATACATATAATAAAACTCTAACGGGGCCGTGTCTGTACATGAAATATTTTTTGAAAATTTTAACGGTAGAGTATATAGTTATCGATATAGATACCGAAACACCAATTTTTGGAATTTTTGTCTGTCTGTCTGTCTGGTTGTGCACGCATCACTCAAAAACTACTGGACGGATTTTGATGAAATTTGGTATGGAGATAACTGAGTACCCGGGTCAACATCTACGGTACTCATTCCCACGGGAAAATATAAAAACTGGTTAAAAAGAGAAATACTTACTACTCCGAAACGATAACACCTAGAAACTTGAAAAATGGTATGTAGGTGTTATATGTCGTAGGAAACCAGTATGAAAGGATTTTTGGAAATTCCCACAGGAACGGGAATAAACTGAATCCACGCAGGAAAACGCTGCTGGGCACCCGCTATTTGAAATATGGTATGTAGGTGTCTTAAATATGTCGTAGGCAACCACTATGAAGGGATTTTCGGAAATTCCCACGGGAACGGGAATAAACGGAATCCGCGCGGGCAACGCCGCTGGGCACCCGCTAGTTTTTAATATAATTGTTTTTCTTTTATTTTCCATTTATCATTGAGATTTTTATTTGTACTTAATATAATAATAATAAATAATATAATCTCACGCCTTTTATCCCCGAGGGGGTAGGCAGAGGTATTCCATTACTGGATATACCCACATTCCACGAGATATATTGGACCCCTAAACGTTATAGGTGGTGAGCCCATCGCCGGACCGGGTCTGTCTTAGAATTAATTCTGAGACCAGCGGCTTTCCTCACGATGTTTTCCTTCACCGTCGAGCTAGTGATAAATATGTACGAAAGTTTTGAAAAACTCATTGGTACATGCCAGGATTCCAACCCGAGCCTCACTGATTTTCGGCTGGCGCTTTAACCGTTCGGGCTATCACTGCTCTGCAATAACGAGTATAATATACATATAAATAACCCACATTAGTACTCACAACTAATTAAAAAGCAACTAGGTATTTATGACTTGTTCCGATGAGCACATAAAAATTGTAATAAAATCATTGTTTAGTGAAATTGCTTTATATATAATTAATGTTAGATAGTAGGTACTAACCCAAAGAAAGGTATGTTGTACTAAGCTTTGCTCGCTAAGCTTGCAATTTGATTAATCATTAATTTATTTATCTTAAAAAAGGATATCAACGTTTAAAATTTAAATAGGGTATCTTTTTATCGTTTCGTAAAAACGTTCTGAGTTCAGAACCCAAAAAATATATTATAATCTGAGCCATTCCATGCCAAAAGTATGCCAGTACTTATAATTAATTAAGCAAATTATATACCTACTTAAGTATTAATCATCAATTATAGTCAATTTCTTTGGTCATGGTTGTTACTGGCGCGGCATTGCAATAAAAACAGCATTTTTATCATTCTAGCCTCGTATGCAAATTAATACGAACGAACGAACACGATTTTTTTTATTTTAATGCATTTAACCTTCTAGTAAACAAATACGTCTCACCCAGCAAGTTTGGTACTTACGTTTAATGCTGTCCTTTTTTCACTCCAATATATTTATTTAAAAAAGAAATTTATTAAAAACAAACCAGCCTTTAGAGTCACACTGGCCAGTAACAGAAACAGAAAACAAAGAAATATACCGCACACAAAAACACAAGAGCTCAAAATTCAAAACTTTTTGTTTTAAAGAAACACATTTCTCGGAAAATAAAATCAAAACGCTCAAAATAATGGGCGTTTCTTTTTAAACGTGGAACAAAGCGCGCACAGTTTCAGGTAAATCACACTGGCTGGCTGACTAATTGTTTTACCACAGATAACGGAATGATAAAACAGCTATGCGCGCCATACGATAGGCGAATGTTTACAATAGGGTTGCCAGGGTTTAATGTTGTTTACCAACAGTATTTATTTATAAGGTCATTTTTTAATTTTGAATCAAATTTCATAAAAACTGGATTCAGGGGGACTACTGCCACAAAACCCTGCCTAAAACTAGCTTACACTTTATAATGTCGTGGTACGAAACAAGACTAAAACAATACTGTTTCAAGAATGATGTTGAGAATTTTGTCAAAAATTTAAGGAAAGGTCCGAGAAAACCATAACTATAGGTATGTAGCATATTACAAGGACCACGAAAAAACTAGCATCATAATTGTTCTGTTTACTATATTAAACTTTTAGATTAATGTTAAAAATATAAACAATCCTATATTTTTCACAAACCTGGTCACCCTAACTAGCATCACACAAGACTTCGAGGTTGGTTACTGTAATTTGATTTGTCGGGATTTAGCCACACTATTGATTAAGTATTATGACAGGTTACAAGGTAATATACAGCGTATGAAGTATCTTCACTACATAGTATAAAACAAAGTCGCTTTCTCTGTCCCTATATCCCTATGTCCCTTTGTATGCTTAGATCATTAAAACTACGCAACGGATTTTGATGCGGATTTTTTAATGGATAGAGTGATTCAAGAGGAAGGTTTTAGTGTTAGCATTGCACCCGTGCGAAGCCGGGGCGCGTCGCTAGTGTGTAATAAACTAATAACACTAATTAATAACATAACTTAATTATAATGTACTAGCGGCCCGGTACGTGCTTCGCAACGTATAAATAAAGAACCACTAGACAGATTTTAAGCAAACTTTACATAAACCATCTGCTAAATAGTCCGAATAAAGCCTACAAATTTGGTTTCAATAGGTGAGCCCGTTCTTGAGTTTTAAAATAACAACGGAAAGTGGCATTGATTTTTTCTTAAAAAATTCAATTGATATATCTATCTATCTATTTAAATAAAAATGAATTGATGTTCGTTAGTCTGATTAAAACTCCAGAACGGCTGGACAGATTTTGATGAAACTTTTTGTGTGGGTTAGAGTGGGTCCAGGGATGGTTTATACGGTGGCAGAACGACGTCTGCCCGGGCCACTAGTAAAAAATATTTACAGTAGGTATATAATCTGGCTTATCGATATAACACATAGGTATAATACTTTCTGTCTTGAAAAGCTTCCTCGGAATAAGAATTAAAAAACTCTATCTTTTAGTAATAAGATTTTTGAGAGTTTTTTAATGTGTCATCCACCGCTGTTATGAATTTATGAAAACTAAAAAGAAAGAGTTTGGTCATAAAAAATCAAATGAGTCCAAATTCGAGGGTTTTTTTACGAGTAGCTATTGAGGAGTTGCGACTTCCTAGTTCTATTATCAGATCAGCTGGGCGGTATCATAATATGTATTGCATTTTTACCGAACTTACATAAGTAGGTATTTAAATGAGATTTTTTTTTTACTTTTTTTTTACATAAGTATGCTAAACAGCTCAATCGGTTGATATCTGCTTCAAAGTGAGTTGGAAGATTCCACCCAAACTTACTTACATTGCAAGTTAAAAAACGCTTGTAAAAAACAGGAGCCAACATCCATCCATCCCTTACAAACTTTCGTGTTCATATAATACTACCAGTAGTACAACTATACTATACTACTAGTAGTATTGTTATAAATAAACACGAAAGTTTGTGCGGAATGGATGGATATTTGATCCTCTTAAAGGCGAATTTTTATGAAGTGTTTTTATTTAAAAGTGTGCGTTCCATGATCGAGGGGTTATTTATTACTTCAGGCTTTGGTTGCTGACGTCCTAGTACACTCGGATCGCGTGTTTATATGAAACGAGTAGCGTCCGAGTGGGGTGTCTCTCTTTAGAGTATTATAATTCCCTGCTCAAACCTAAACTCGTCAATCATTTCAAATGACTACAAAAATCACTGCGACTGCGAACAAATGTAGTAAAAGTCCGTACGCACTAATTAACCGAAATACCCGGCTAATCTCCTCGTTAGGGATATTCACTGCCGGCCCTCAACGTAAGGGTCATTTTGATTCGGGTGGGGCCGCACTGCGCAAAAGTCAAAATGTATTTATTTTCTGTAGGTAATTGCAAATTACACTTCAAAGTCAATAGTGTAATAACAAGGCACTCTAAACTCGTCTATGGAGATTGGCTAAATGTAACCAGCAGCCTATCTCCGCCGACGACGGGTTTCTGGTTAAAAATATAGTGGTGAGACAGAAATGGGCCTATACCCCGTCGGGGATAAAAAGCGTCAGCACATTTTTTATGTTAACCGTGTTAACTTCTGCCCTACAACGTATTTAAATGTTTTGCAAATAAAAAAATACCTTTTATGGAATAGTGCCCAAAAAAGTCTGTCTTGTTTGAATTTAAACTTTGTATGTATTATTTAATTGCTACTTACGATGTAGATGCGAAAAGTGGTTTTTCCCGACTGCAATGACGATAAAAGTAACGAGATGACGTAATAAAGTATGCGGATATAAAAGAACAATAAAATATATCAGGTTGAATGCCAAATAACAGAACTCTAAAGAGTAAAAAACGCAATGTTTTTTACTACCCCACCCACCGTACCACCGGACCCACCGTACCACCGGCCATACCCCTGGTGGTATGGTCTACTTCATCTTATATGGTTTTCTCATGGATGCCACTGTCAGAACTGGGGGGCAATTCTACTAAGTGTCAACGGTCATAGTTTGATAACAATAAGATGTCAATGGTGTTATTTTGACACTTTTCAGAGCAAATAACACCATCGACTGACCATGTCATTGTCATTGTCATCCAACTGTAACCGTTGACATTTAGTAGAATTAGCCCCCTGGAACAAACCGACTTCAAATAACATAGAACTCTAAAAACATACTGTTTGTTTTAAGAAATAAAAAGTGGAAAAGTGGTTTGGAAAGAATAAAAATTCAGGAAAATTGGTAGGTACTGCTTTTTTCTATGGGATTCTATAAGAATGATGTCTTTCAGGTCAGCTGGTTTATAATATAAAAAAAACATTTCCATCTATTTAACTTGCACAAAAGTAATTAAACTTTATTGGATCCGCATGAAATCATATTGAAATAATACTATTTATAACTTCATTTCCATGTTATTGTGAATTAGTCCGACAAACATCAAAATAATGTCAATTGTCATTTTACCGGTCAGCAGGCGTATTCAGGGAGCTTCGATATTCGATATCGGAAAATCTGTCGAACACTTTCGAGATGGGCTGATGTTGGCATCGAAAACTTTCGAGATGGGCTGATGTTGGCATCGAAAACTTTCGAGATGGGCTGATGTTGGTATTGAAATGTCATATGCACGTCATATGTGACATAGGGATTCGGAAATTTTTCCGTGGCTGTCAGAAACGCCTAGAATAAATTTTTTCACTCGATCTGAATCGAACGGAAACGGTATCGAGTCTCCGTGAATACCTACGCTGGTCGCAATTTTTTTTTGAAACGTCTCCTTTTAACTTTTAGCAATCCGCTGACATTGACATCACACCTCACCCTGAGACAACTACCGTTTTGTGTAATGGCCGTATTAATTACGAGTGCCCCGAATGTTTGGATCCCCGAATAAAACTGAGACGGTTGCATTACTCTATAAATTATAGTTTGAATAATGGAAGGACCAAAGAGATTAAAATATAATAAGGCATAGAGGGGACAAAGCGAGGAAAATTTGAAGTCAAAAGTTATTCCAAGTGGAATAAGTCTAGTACAATTTCGACCGAATGACAGCTCGCGTTAATACTAACTGACATGACAAGGACATGACGCTTAGGCTTCAAAGTTTTGTATGAAAATATTCCCAATGCCCCCTCTATGCCCTATTATATTTAAATCTCTTTGGGAAGTACTAACTATAATAGTCTTAGGGCATATTAATGTACTCCTTAGCCCCAGAAACAATCACAGAAAACCTATTTAATACGAGAGAAAGATCTGAACTAAACCATAATTGGACTAATTTGGATAAAAATGTAGGGTATGGCACTCGATGAAATCGAATATAACGAGATCTCACACAATCCCTCAACGGTTTTGGCTCAAGGAGGCGCCATGACTTCTTACATACACCCTACACACCTAAAATCATTATCCTCCTTCTGTAGAAGGCTGTTAAAAATACCTAGGAGCTAAAAGAACATTACTAATCTCTTCTCTAATAGAATAAAACAAATCGCTATCTGTCTGTCTGTTACGGTCCGATTTTAGTTTTCACTAATAAAAAGAACGATAATCAAAGTAGGTTTGTATTATAATTTGTAGTTATTTATTATAATAATATATTTATAGATAGATAATGCATCTAGGCAAGAGCTAGCAATCTCAAAACAGTTTGGGCGACTATAAATATCAAACTAGGTACATACGAGTATTACCGATTTAACATAGTGGGTTCTTTCACACCATTGTGTTGTATTTCCCACTATTAATCATCCAGACCGCTCATCAAGTCAGTGTGCGAAGTGTTGCATCACTATGTTACATTGATCATCGACCCGTAATAGCCCACTGCTGAGCTTATATGAGTCTTTCCGCATAATGAGGACGAATCTATAAGGCGAGCCACGTTTTTAGGGTTAGTAATCAGAAGGCTCCGGCATCTTTCCGTCTGTCACAGGGCTAACAGATACAGTTTTGAACCGTACTAGGTAGACACTAGTTTCCAGAGTATATGCATTAGTATGGCCGATACCTACACCAAAAAATAATACAACAGAAAAAGGTAAAATTAAAGGGAGACCTATACAAGAAACGTGTTTTTTTATAGTGGTATGGGAATGGGACCTTTATGTGCGAGTCCGACTCACACTTGACCGGATTTTTGGCACAATCTTTATAATGCCTTTTATAAAAAAAACTCACGCCTTTTAGGTAGCCGGTAGGCAGAGGTATTAAATATCTGGATATACCCACTTTTCACCAGATATTCTTTGGACCCCCAACGTAATAGGTGGCGAGCCCATCCGAACCGGGTTTGTTAGTCTCAGAATTCATTCTGGGACCTGCGGGTTTGTTCACGATGTTTTCCTTCACCGTCGAGCTAGTGATAAATATGTATGTACGTAAGTTATGAAAAACTCATTGGTACGCCAGGATTCGAGCCCGAGCCTTACTGATTTTCATCATGTGAAGCAGGCCCTTGAACCGTACCGTAATGCCTTTTACGAAAAAAAATCTCACGCCTTTTATCCCCTAGGGGGTAGGTAGAGGTATAAAATTTTTGAATATACCCACTTTTCACGATATATTCTTTGGACACCAGACGGCTGATGAGCCCATCGCAATAGAAAATTCAATTTATAATAATGTTTGTTATTTTCCCGCCACCTAATGCTGTTTCTCTTCCTCTTTCAGTCCCAAACCATGTAGCAAATGATATAATACAAAATGATAATGCACAATTCCAGAAAAGTATGCACCGACACAGGCCGTGAAAGAGAAAGCACCGAATGAAAGTAGCCAGACGGTTATAACAGCTCCATGCGTAACTAATGTTCGTGTGTTACTTGTTTTGGCTTTATTTGCGCTCCCAAATTAGCTGCGGCATTGTTGTTTGTGGCTTTCAAATCTCTGTTTTGACAGGTTGCTATGGCAATTATTAATAAGTAAGCCGATTCACCTGTTCCGCAGGCGTATTCACGGAGGCTTGACACCGTTTCCGTTCGATTCAGATCTAAGTAGTGCAAAATTTTCCGAAGTCGAATCTATCGACTTCGGAAACTGTATTCTAGGCGTTTCTGACAGCCACGGAAAATTTTCCTAATCCTTATGTCAAATATGACTTTCATTTTCGATACCGACATCTCTGAATAGCCCATCTTCGACAGATTTTCCGATTCCGAGTCGAATATCGAAGCTCTGTGAATACGCCTGCTGTACAATCAAGAGCACGTGGAGCTTGACACATTGGACTTTGTAACGTTCTTATTGCAATCGCCTTAGAGGTTAGACTCGCACTACAACGCTTCATGTGCTCTTGGCTGTACCTTGTAGTAAAGGCGGTTCCAGTATTCGAGTCAAATGGAGTCACATATTCCGACAGGCTCCGATTCGATTACAATAATGTATATGTTTTTATAAATTGTGGGACACAATTCACACACTGTTATTCAGTCCCAAACTAGCAGAGCCGCTGTTCTATGGATACTAAATAACTGATAGGCATAAAATAAATCGAAATTAAAAAGACAGAACATAGTATTATCATTCGTGTCGTTAGCTTATGTATTTGCGATCTTCCCAGGTAAGTAAGTACTTAGGTACTTATTTATTTTATTAAAATAAAAAAATAAAAAATCTCACGCCTTTCATCCGAAAGGGGGTAGGCAGAGGTATTCCATTACTGGATATACCCACATTTCACGAGATACATTGGACCCCTAAACGTGATAGGTGGTGAGCCCATCGCCGGACCGGGTCTATTTACACATGTCTCAGAATTAATTCTGAGACCTGCGGGTTTCCTCACGATGTTTTCCTACACCGTATTAAAATCAAGGAAATTAAAAAAAACACTCACGCCTTTCATCCCTGAAGGGGTAGGCAGAGGTATTCCATTACTGGATATACCTACATTTCACGAGATACATTGGACCCCTAAACGTGATAGAGGTGGTGAGCCCATTGCCGGACCGGGTCTAATTAATTCTGAGACAATACATACAATATATTAGCCCGAAACTGGAAATTTCCTTTCATTAACCCTGTTCTAGTAAGGTTCAGTTTTTACATATATCCTATTGTAATAAACCAATAATAGCTTTGGCCAAGCCATTAGCAATAATCAAGCTGTAAAGTAGAAATTTCCGATCAAATTCCACAATAGCAAAATGGCCGGTACTATTCGAACAGCAGTGGGAGCCACGCCCGCTGGACCGTGGGAACTGGACGCCTCGCCGACTTTACACAAGTAAATAATGTATACCGCCATTGGATTTCAAAACTATACGTTGCCTGCGACTCTGTCCGCGTGAACGCGTCCCTTAAAAACAAATTATGCCCGGGTCACAGAGGTATTCCATTCGAGGAAATACTCCTCAATACACAAACATCACATCACATGGGTATTAATCAGATTTTCAATGTATATATTTTTCTAGAGCCTCTTTTTAATCTCATGTCTTACCAGTAAATATGGTTTACAATAATAATTATGATTAATAGCATTACATAGCGTCGAGTCGGTTAATCCCATGCATGTTGGTCTACTAAGTAGTCCGTGTAGTCTGCTGCAAGTTATAAATAGGTACTAGTTCTACGTAAGTTTCTCATTGGTACAATAACCAGGATTCGAACCCGAGCCTCACGGACGAGAGTCGGGCTCACTAACTACAGAGCTATCATTGCTAACTAGCAAGTAAAAACGCTTAATTGTACAGCAATACCTAGATAAAAGTTGACAAAAGGTCTAACAACAACCAAAAAAGAGTGGAATGGGTCTTATCGTGAGTGATTCCATCGACCTAAGTAGGTATGTTAACTGTTTTCCTGGACGAAAAGTCTCTAATTCGTCTTCCCTCAACATGTAAACTATCGTCTTGCGAAACAGCAAGCTCTGTTAAGGCTGGTTCATGTTACAACGGGACAGGGCCCTTCCGCGCCAAATGTCGAGGCGTGTTGTAGGATGGTTCGCCCCGGACGGGCCCCGTCCGGGCCCGGACGGGGCCCGTCCCGTTGTAACATGAATCAGCCTTTAGCCGGTGTAACAAACAGAAACAAACAGAGATACTGCGCATTTATAATATTAGTAACGATTTTCATCCGTTTACTTACACTCCAATTGTGAGTATGAGAGTTTCTGGTCGTGATAAAAATCAGAGAGTAAATCTTAACAATTTCTTATTGCCGCAGTTTATTGAACCTACTACGGAAGGTTCTATCGTTATATTTATCAAATGGCTACAAAAGCTTTAAGTAATAAAAGAAAGTAAGTAATAAATTGATAATACAATAAATATGAGTATGTACCTACCTGAACCCATTTTTCTTTCGTTTGAATTTAATGAATTGTTTCATTACCAGGACCTTGTCTGTGAAATAGAATGACGAATGATTTTATTGACAGCCTACCTGCTAAGCTAGAGCTAATGATCGTAGGTATTTTAAAAACTCATCCACTAAGTAATCTGCATGTAGTAGTAAATATTGCAAAACGGACGTTGTACCACATAATATGAGTACACGGACTTTGATACCAAATATTTGTACCGACGATTGTAAACAATAGTAAACAAACGCAAAAACGCGTGCAATGCAAATAATAAACAAGCACTTTGCGAATTGCTCATGTTTTGCGTCATTAGTATTTTGTTAAACGGTATACAGAGGTTCTAGTCAAGTGACTTTGTAAAACGTAAAAATTTGTCAAAATGTTTATTTATTTATCATCATAACCACATGCAACTCAAATCAACAACATTATAATAGTATATTTTGTATCGAGGGACTAAACCAAGCATTATATACAGAAGTCAATGAAACCGAGGATATATTAAGTTGGCGCTTAGTCTCGAGGTGCAAACCGTACTTTTCACTTTGAGTGTGAGAAAAATAGTCAGTTTAGTACAAATACATTTAATAAATATTAAAAATATAATAAATCACAAAAGATTTTTTCATTTGTAGCTAAATGTCATCGTCGATTTTAACATAGAATAACGTCGATGGTTGATATTTTTTCGACAATTCATCGAAATAAGCCAAAAATACGCTTTCTATGTACCTAATAATTTATGTTTCTTGTTCCTCCAGTCCATAAAACTTTCGTAAGTTTTTAGATAAAGCTTCCGCGATTTTGGCGGTAACAGGTTATCTATTATAATGCATTTTGTCTTTTGCTCGACGTTAAACTCTTCACTGTCATTGTACATTCTTAATAAATTTATTTAAAACCGAAAAAATCTACACTCAACAGAAATTAAGAAATTTTCGCGGTAAATTTTTTCTTCTAAACCAGTCACAGACTAAAAATAAAATTTAAAACACATGGCGCTACCGTCTTTTGGGAAAACACATGGAACTAAAACTCTCAACATTTTTGCATATATTTAGTTTACTGGCTGTTTGAGTTTGTCTTTGTCTCATTAAGGAAATGAAAAAAACTAATTACTTTAACTCCCTAGAGACTAAACTGGTCACTTTAGTCCCGCTTCGCAGGGCTATATTGGCGTACTTTTAGAGCATGAGAAGTGAAAAAACATTAAAAATCTAACTAAAATAAACATGAGGCATTGAGTGGAGGAATCTCTTCTAAATCTCACGTTGTAGAGAAATCTCTCTAAATCTCAAGTTGGGGAGAAATCAAGTCAAATATGACGTTTTTTTATGGGTTAAAAAATGGTTAAAAACTAAAAGTTCCAACGGTAGGCCGTCGTCGAGGCAGTCCCCGGAGGAAATGACGGGGTGAACTGGACGTACTCTCGATGACCCAGCGGTGGCAGAGGACAGGGATGAGTGAAGAACTTTTTCATCTTTTCGGGCGGAAATCGGCAAATTTACGCCCGCAAAGTTGACGCTTTCTGCCTCCGTAAAGGTATACACTCCTCGGGAAGTAAATAAGAAAGCCTCAGATCACAGGCTTGTAGACCTCGGATTCGCCTCGGTCGACAATTACATGTGATCTGAGACTTTTCTTGTTTTACTTCCCTAGGTGTGTAATATACCTACTATTACAATCGCGTGTCGTTGAACATTTACATATTAACTTTAATATAGCTAGGTACCTATCTATAAGTAAAGAAAATTTTCACGCCTTCCTTCACTGACCGGTTGTGGAGACTTACTATAGGTAACTTACATCCTTAGATCTAAGACTCTATACACAAAGTCAGAGCAAATAAATATACTTAATTTCAATTCATTTCAACATCGCTCTTTACTAATATGTGAAAAAATATGACCATACGCGTAAGTTATTTTCGGTTCGTCATGTAGTCATTCATATTAGATAATAGCCTTATAATAGCCTATTATAATTCCAGCTTCCAAGAAAATATTGCAGTTGGCGTGCTGCCATTCCCGCCTTATTCTACAAATTAATTCATCAACTTTCTAGTTTCACGTTTCGGCCATTGTCTCGAATCTCGTGCGGAATTCCAAATTATGACGCTCTTTCGCTTTTCAAATGTTGCTAATCATTTTTTTCTCGGCAATTAACATGCTTACTGCAAGCTAAGTAGTAGTTTTTTTTTCCGGTTCTCCACGTGTCAATTAAGAGTTTTAATGGGATTTAAAATTGGAACAGCTAAATGACCTTATTATACAAGTAGTGATACATAAGTACTCGTCTGTAATTAATTACCACACATAGGTACTTAAGTAGTTACATACAAAAATTAAATAACCACTGCATTTGTAGTAAGTTTTTTTAAAGTTTTTATTAAATTTCATAGACAACTCAGTTTACGTTTCTTTAACTTACACCAAAATATTATCTGTTTTTTATAACTTATTATAAAACAATTCTTCACTTTGATTCTAAGCGATTACATAATAGTAAAAATTTAATTTATATTTTTTACATGTGTGTACATTATTTACTTTTTCGATAAAATTCCCAACAGTTCATTCTTGATTTTGTGCATATTTCTCGAGAGGCAAAGAGCAAATTCCCAACATCCACGGATGCTCTTAAAAACCGTTACGTTATAATCACTGAACGTATTTCCCTGTGAGAATCGGCGGCCATCTCTACTTACGATACTTGATACTACATACCAGCATGGTAATACACTCTATATCTGGGTGTCAGGTGGATAAACATAATACTATCTCCACTGATTAATATAAATACGTCTACACTTATAGAAAGTATAACTGTGTAGACTGAGTTCAAACAGTCCATACTGTTAACCGATATAGACTAATGTTTAACTAGATTTGAAATCATCAATCAATTTGTGATGAATTACTGCATTAAATATACAATAGTTATAGATTGCTTATAGTTGTGTGTTTGTGTCAAACATTTAGAATTTAACAACGGAGTACAAAAAACATTCGGGATGTCACAGAGTAGAGAGAGAGCATAGCTAAAGTAGACTAATCTAAATTTACCATAGAATAATATATGCCAAATAAAATAAATAATATTTTATAAGTTTGGAGTTTCTACACTTGCGGCAGTCAACGGGGTAATCAATGCATTAAAGGACAGTTTCAACCAACAAAACTTGGTTGTTGAAGGAACTTGAGTAAAGTTCCTTCAAAAAACAAGTTTACAACTATCTCCCTGCAAGCGTGCAGGGAGATAGTTGTCTACAGGCGGCACAAACTGAAGTAGCCTATAGGTACCTATTTTTAAGAAAAGTATACATTAAACCTCTCAAACCAAGAATCATAGACACAATTGATTTTTAATTGTTACGGTGCGCATTGGAACCGCGCGGTGCTTGACTAATTAAGAAAAGTATTTATTATGTATTTAACATTGGCAAACGATCGCCTTAAATAATCAAAGACGATCGCATTACAAAGTTTCATCTCTACGATATTACCGGTCGTTCATCTTTATACTCATTAGTAATTTAGAGCTGAATTCTATTGAGCAACTGAGTAATATGTCAAATATTTTAAGCACCAAACCCATGACCGATATGAGCTTTGTCTAGTTGATATACTTACTCGTATGTACAGTCAGGAGCACATGAAGCTTTACACTTGTAGTGCGAGTCTGACCTCTAAAAAGATTGTAATAAGAACGTTACGAAGTCCAATGTGTCAAGCTCCACGTGCTCTTGACTGTACAATATGGATACTTTCGAAGTGGAACCTCGCCTTTAGCTAGCATTCCTTTCAACTTGAAAAAACTTTTTGGTATTCCATGACCGCGCCCTTTTTTAGGCAACCCAAGAAAGGAGGAAAATATTTGGATTCCTTTCCACCAGAAAAGTTACCAAAAATATTTATCTGAAGCATTTTGTTTTACGAATAAGAATTATCGCTGCTCAAGATAAAACAAGATTTTTTTTTAACATTCATTTTAGTTATGTTTTTTATATGTATGGAAATATTGCAAGATTTGTATTTTACCCTTCCAAAACTTAAAAAAAGTTTGCAACGACAAATATGCCATTTCGCAGTTTTGACTAGCATAAAACAAGGGTTAATTCCAAATAAAAACTATAAGTTGATTGAATCCGGCATAAATATTTATAAACTACACTGGTTGAGCTTAAAAATTGAGAATTAAATACACAAACCGTGGGTGGGAGGTCACTTTACTACCGATAATTTAACGGCCATAGTCCATCCAACATAGCGATTAAAAGTGAAACCTCACCCAAAATACTCTACACTCTGGGACGGTAAAAAAAGGAAAAAATGTCCGCATACCACAGTAATCGGCCCCAAAAATTCAGGTAACCGGTTCCCGGTGACGTCACAATGCGGGAACACGGGAACTCTGTCGTTATTGTTTTACACGTTTGGCAGTTTTGGGTGAAACCTTTTGTTTTTTATTTTTTTCAGAGAACAGTTACTTTTTTTATTCGCCTTCGTGGGAATTATGGGTAAGTTATTGGAAGAAAAGAGTTTCTAATAAGTAGAAATTCGAAGAAATAAAACTAAGTTTTGGTTCAACGAAGCAAGAGCTCTTGGTAGACTGACTGGTAAGAAATAGGTACGCGACCAATTTTTTTTTTCTGCACCTCTTTTTTAACAGCCGAATACAGTAAGAATTATTATTATTATTATTATTATTAATCAGGCAAGCAGTTTACAACTGATAAAGCCTGTATCCAGGTGTTCTCCACTCAAGCTTTCTCATTACAGGATAGGAATTTGTCAAGTTTATTTTTAAATTGATTGACATTGGGTGCTGAGACTACTTCTTCTGGTAGCTTATTCCATGATCTGACCACTCTGTTGCTCAAAAAGTGTCTGTAAGGATTGTTGTGTTAATTCCAATATTATTATCGACTATTTTGTAAAAAAAAAAGGTTACTTTACGTTACCTTCTCTTAAGTGGGCCTCACTCAAGTGTGCTTTTAGTTTCGAGTAGGTAACAGATTTCTTACTAACAGGCTCGTTATGGGGAATTTCAATTTGTGAAATCGTTTAATTGGTGTCACGTGTGTGTTATTTTTGAGGGTAAAAAGAAATGGAACCATCGCAAAATGTCAGATTCGCAAAATGTCAGTCGCTTGAAAGAGTAAAAACTAATTCTTCCTTTTTAGGATTCCAAAGTTCTTATATAGCTTCGTCATGTTCATTCGTCATAGACATTAAAAAAGTTATAATAATATCTTAAAAGAATTTAATTAATTTACTTTTTATTAAATAAAAAAATGTCTAATAAATACGTGTATTGATTGCAATTTAAGCTTGGGATAAGATGTGCCTAGTATTTTACATTCGTCGAATAAACCAAATACCTACCTACAATATTTTTTATAAAAGTCTAAAACGGTTACGTATCCGAATAGATAATCCAAAATCGTAACCGTATCCGAATATTAAAGATCTCGCGGGAAACTCCGTCTTGAATACCGAATACACCCATTGTCTCAACAAGTCTGTACCATTACGTCTTAACAACCGCATTGGGACATCCGATAATGAGCCCTAATTCTTCACATTTACATTGAAATTTCATTAATGTTCTTGCGATTCATATCGAGTGGTGCCGAAGACGGGTAATTTGCTAGAAACGGCGTTCGTTGGACACAATGCACGTTTTGATACAAATTTCCATTGTGGTGAGACTGTTATGGGACCTGGAGAAATATTAATACAACGGAAATAGCTGTCTGTTACTTGTAGGCAGTGGTGTGGATGACTTGTGATGGATCGGTCAAATAGACTTACTTAGAAGGACCATCTCACGTGGGTGGACAAGCGTCCTACTCTACTTGCGTGATACTAGTTTACAAAGCCCGTACCTCCGAGGGGTAGGCAGAGGTACTCTATTTCTGGAAATACCCACGTTTTTCAGTCTACTTTTGGGCCCCTGGACTTGATATGTGGTGAACCAATTGGGGCTCTTTTACACCAGCCTCAGAACTATTTCTGGGACCTGCGGGTTACCTCACGATGTTTTTATTCGAGATCGTGATAAAGTAGGTATGTACTTACGTAAGTTTTTTATAATCTTATTGGTACATCGCAAGGATTCGAACCCAAGCCTCACGGATAAGTGGGCTCTTTAACAACAGGGCTATTTAAGTAGTATTAATATTTAAATTTAGGACCCAATTCCTGAACTATAGCCTGTACTACGAGTAATTGTGTACTAATAAACATTAAGTAAGGTAAACACGTGCCTGTTCTCAAAATGTGGCAATATAAAAATTCTGTAATTGCAATGGAAATTTCGTTAGTCCCCTACGAAGTCGACCGTTTGATATGTAGTTGTAAAGTGCATCAACGCTCGCTTTGACGATAATCGAGTTTGTTTGTCGCAGTAGCGAGGTATAGTCGAACGAAACTGTCACTGGTGAACGTATTTTATTCACCCCTTAAATTGGTACCCCTTATTTTAGTTTACTCCTGTCATTTTCTTTCTCCTAGAAAAGAAAAGAGACGAGAGGTACCTATTTAGTCCTGTCAAATTAAAATTATGTAGTCCTGTCAACTAAGGCATTTCATGACGTGTTTAGTGCGTACGTAAGTAAAGAAGTCACGACTAAAATACAGCCTCTGACAGGACTTTTGGTAGGTTATCTTCTAACCTTTTCTTTTTTTTGAGGTAGGACAAAGACAGGACTAAACTAAAATAAGTTTATTCGGTGTAAAGCAGAATCGAGCCCAATGTCGGATTCTCGATGAGTCTAAGGTAGGTAGGTATCTACCAATCTACCTACTTCCTCGATCGCTTGATGAAGAGGAATCATAAAGTTGCAGAGTGTTTCGGCTTCAAAGACGATACCTAGTGTCTATGAGTAAAGGAGGAATGCTAATGGGTATATACCTACCTATTGATCGGATGAAGGGGAGTTAACAAGACAAATATCACAAGGGGGTGTTGTGAAAGGGCACGCGGCGGCAGAGGGCGAAGAAAAGCCAGATAAAGAGTAGGCCCGAAAGAGTAACCTACCCGAACTGACGAGCGTATCTGATGCAGATGAAGCGTGAAAGATTTCCCAGGTTCATAGCATGTACCGGTTTATTGTCTCTGTCTACCCCACGGGGAAAAGGCATACCTACTTCTTCATGATATAAAAAAACAACTATTACTCAGCACTGTGCTTGTAATAGCACTTGATGATAATGTGTTTATAGGTAGGTACATCTCCTGTGTACATCACAAATAGATTAAATACAGTAATCCACCATTACTGATGTCCAATTTGCAGTAACGACCACAAATTCGAGATAATAAAAGATTACTTCCATTAGTTCCATCACAATTCCCGAGAAGTTTAACGTGTGTTCCACTCCATAACCATTATTTTAATTTAGACAATAAAGTAAATCATACTGCTGACGTAGTTAGTAAAACAAATAGTTTAATGGATCGCACATACCCACTCAATGTCCATAGGAAAATAATGTTCATGCCATACACTTGTGCAAACCAACGCATTGGAGTAATTTTACTTTACGTTACCTTTTAAATAGCTTGTAATGCATCCCTGGATACTGATTTATACACTCTCCCACATTCCACAAACACTAAATCCAGCACAACACTAAACACTTATCTCGTCAAAAATCCAAAATTAAACACATTGTAGCAACAACAAAAAACAATTCATACACAAAGCACGTCCGTCAAACAGGTAAGATTAAAAAATTGTAAATTCAAAATGGGAAGAACGCCAGCAACCTTGCGCCTGCGACGGGTGGACGCGCCCGCGCGTGGGAAAGGGACGGGAAAAAACGGGTCTCACGCATCACAGGTGGGGGAACAGGTATTGGCTACGTCACTGAACACAATGCATTAGATGAGGAACCCACCTGTTTTTTTTAAAATAACAAGTAAAACAAGTGTCTCCAACAAGTGCCGATGGCTTACTGACGTAGGCTACCTACATTGCAAATTGTAGTGTCATTAAAATCACTCGTCAGCACGTATTATCGAGTTGCGAAAACACGAGATGGATTAACCGTGGTGTTTAGATTCCATTCATGATAAAGATAAGTCAGTTACTGTATAAAATCTACCTATAATCTGCCATTCTTTTTAGTCCTTACTTCATTTGCAACTTCTGGAATAGGTATTCCAGAGAAAGGATCGGTTACGCATTAATCATCTCATACAGAGCAACTACTAACAAGCAAGCATAGTGATTTTTGTAAACGATAATAAGGTGGGGATGTGAATTTTTACCTATAAAAAGCTATAGGCGTGACTGCTAACGGAAAATGCACAGATTCTGTGGGCTCATGTTAGAAATTTAAAGAATATATTCCTTGTCTACTCGTTTCGTCTTCACATGAAAGAATTTAGTGAAATTAAGAAGGAAGCATGAAGAACGGGATCATCACGAAACCTCAGATATACCAACACAGCACACCAATTCTACTCGAACGAAGACGAGGACGCAAAGCTAGTCCAGGTAATAAGGCCTTGATCAAAGCAAAGTACTCTTTCAAATACGATAGATAGGAAAATTAAATACTTATGAATAAACGAACACTCAAATAAATGATCTCTTCTAGAAACAAAATGACAAAATAGAGTAATATAGCTATTGAAGATAAATAATAATTGTACCCATTCCGAAACTGACAATTAACTAACAAAATATTTAAAATTACATAAAAACAGACTATTGCGTCAAAATTGGCGTTACGGACAGGTATTGCTAATTATTTAAAGAAAACAATGAGCATAATAACAACTGGCTGCCATGGCTAATGTTCAAAATGCAGCAAGCCGAATTGTTGAATAATAATAATGCTACAGCTATTATTAAAACCAATGTGCAATGGGTTAGCGTGGGAGATGAGATGACCCATCCGAGGAAAACCCGCACATGACTTGAAATACTCAGACACAAACGCAGACAACTAAAACCAAATTAAACACGTGAGTTTAAGCGTTTAATGTTCATGTGTACATTTTTTTGGTACTTACATGAACTTAAATAAATAAAAGAAGTCTTCAGGAATATTTTACATACATTGAAGCAGCAATTGAAAAAAGAATACTTACGGCAAAGACTTACTAACGACTAACTTTAGTTGTTTTTCAGTCTACACCAAATTGATTCAGTCGATATTATAGTGAATGGAACACATTGTAGATGCAAAACTTTAGTTAGGAAATTAGCTTTTTGTTAAAATGTTATTTTACTTTCTCTCAATTTGAGATTTTGAGATTTAGAAAATTCAGCATCCTACTAACTAAATATTATAAACGCGAAAGTTTGGATGGATGTATGTTTATTACTGTTTCATGTAAAAACTAGTGAACGGATTTTGTTAAAACTTTACAGTAATATAGAGCTAATATTTACATCAGAATAACATATAGGCTATATTTTAAAAAAGATATTGTGTAAAATACGGGTCTACCTTAAACGAAGTCGTGACGTCCGCTTGTAATAATATAGTATCGAGAATAAGTTCAAGATATCCAACAAAATACGTGCCCAAGAATCCCAAGATAAAAAAAACTGCCCAAGGCACAAAAAGAACATCTCATGTTAGAAATATACCATAATTACCACAGTGTGCAGGTAATGAGAGCGCAGCGGACAGGAAAATTAACTGGTTTTTAATCGACGTACAGTACAGTTACTCGATGTGAGATGATACTGTATGCTTCATACCTCATAGATAGGATTCCGGACCCGAAGGGTCACACACAATGTAGCCCTTTTGTTGTTTCAATTCTCTCCGTCATCCATCAGAGGCTTTATAAGTCTATCTCGAAACCGCCATTACGTAAAAAGCTGCAATTTATCTCATACTAGCTGTTACCCGCGACCCGGTTCACGTGAAATTTAGGTTATCGCTTCCTTCGCTCAGAATGTAAATGATCGTCCTGCAAAACCTTATCAATACAAATACAAGATCTGTTCAGCGGTTTAGCCGCGTTACGGAGTTACGTTACAGAGTTACTTTACAATATTTGTATGGATATTGATGGTTTTAGACTATACTGTAAAAGATCAAAAATCTACGGTACGGAATTCTCGGTACGCGAGGTTGCACTTGGCTGATTTTTAAATACTCAGAGTACATAAGAATCGACATCTTGGATGACAACTGTTGATAAAAAAATATTCTCAAGTAGCAATTGAACATGCAATGTAGGTGAAACTTTTGATACACTGGCAATTCATTTATCTAAAGAAATGCGTCTCAACGACCAAGAACTTGTCGCATGAGGGGCACATATGGTGTCGCAGAGACATGCGACACAATGTGCTACGAAACCAAAGAGAAAGCATGGCATAGACGTTGTAGTAACACTTGACTAAGAACCTCACGTTAGAAGAGTTAGTTACTTCACGACAAATGTTTATGAATGCAATACAAAACAACCTGATTCACATTGACGTCAAGTCAAAGGAAACGCCGCGAATGAATAACAGGCTTGAGTTATAAGAATACAAGTTTGTTATGAATTCAAGCCCGACCGCCGAGAGCTATGACAATGGCTTGCGTGCACCTAAAGTACTAATGGTTCTAACTAGATGGTTAGTCGGCCTAGACAAGACGTTATTGAAACAATAGAATGTAGGTTAAGACTTCAATACGAATTCTTAAGTAACACGAAAGAATAATAAAAGAATTGAATAAGAATTAAGTTTAGAGTTAGTAACTGTTCATGTAACTTGCATTAGGTACATTCCAAAGATATAATGATGCCAGTATTGGGTTTTCGTAATCAAAGAAATTAATGATGCTTTTTAGATTACCTATTGAACACTGTTTCGATTTTGTAGATTTTTTGTCTTGCTACATTTTAATGCTACTAACGTCGACAAATAATTTTGGTATATTATACATTGGAGCTAATATCTCATTGCATTTCCAATTTTTGCCTTTCACAGTATGAATTTGTCCACACCTTAATTTTCAACGATGACTTTATAGAATTCATTTAAACGGAAATTAATAATGCAGTATGCTTTATAATTGTCAATAATTCTGATAACAGACGAGATTATCCATTTCATAAATACACTGAAGTAATCTTTCTTGAGCGGATTATAGCTTGATAAGTGCTTTTACATCCATCAATAAGTTAATAACCACATAAACCGCTTATCTTTACCGGAATATTTTAAGCGGCTGAAAAGTGTAGGTTATTACTATTACTGTGTATTATAGAATTATAATGCATGGCAATATCTACTCTAATACGAGTCAAGTAAGGATCGTCTGCAGTAGCTGCTACTGCAATAATGAAAGCCGCTTCTTAGCTTATAGAAAAGATATTCCAGCAAGATCTTCCTTTAGGATGTTTGTATCGTATTGGTGAGTTCATGATTTCGTTTCGAAAGCTAATAACTCTATACCCATTTTATCGACGCCAAGTAGGTAATTGAAAGACCAAATGGAGGACAGAACGTTTAACCGACAGGCCATTTTTTCAAACTCCATTTGATCGACGGTCTATAAATAATTATGGTCTAATAATCGTTGTTTAATTAGCTATGGTTTGCTCTACTCACCTTTCTCCTGGTCCAAGTTTATTGTTCTCGACTACAGCTGTCGCTCGGATCCTTTCCGAGTCTCCTAGCAGCAGCTTTTCACACCTCCCGTTACTAAGATGCTCCCTAGCAACACTGTACACATCACTGACATCTCTTTCTGTATCACTAGTCACTTCGGTTTCAATTTTCACTTCACACTCCACTTTTACTTTCAGACTCTTTTCACTTGCATCTTTTTCATGTTTCTCTGGTTCTTCTTTTAATTCTTCCTTTTTCGAGATCCCGTTCGCTATGACGGGAGCGGGTTTGGCTTGTAGGGACTTGAGTTGGGATTTCGGCGAGGAAATTGTCGGTTTGGTCTCTATTGCCCCGTTTTCGTTTATGGAGGTGACATACACTGAAGAGTTGGCTATATACCCGTTCAGATCTTGCCGGTTTTCGGGTTGTGGCCGTCGTTTTCGATTGAGCTGGAAGAAGAAAACGGTAATAAATAAAATGACGTCGTTAATTAAGGAAGTGACTCATCTAATAGTGTTGTAAATGACTAATGAGATACAAGCCTTGTCGATTCACTGTTAAGGAAGTTGCTCGTTTTTCTACCTTTTTGTTAAGTTCTCAATTACTTCTAAGACGTACTAATTTCAGAATACATACTTAAATTAAATGACATCATTCCGTTTATAAATCCTTCATCAGTGCAGAGCTTGCAGTGCGTTATTTTTGGACAACATATTTACCACAGTTTTACAACCACTATGTCAGAAAAGTAACAAGTTATCGATAACTTGTTACTTAAGCCTTAATTTGGGTTTCCTTCACCTTTATCGTCTCAAACTACTTTCAGAATGCATTGACACAATTGAGGGGCGCCAAAGAGCTGGCGACGAGACTTGAAGCACCTCTCAAGTCTTGACGACAGACAGCCACAGGGGTTTCAAAGTTCCCTGTTCGTGGAAACATTGTATAGTCAAAGAAGGAATATTGAAACATCGTCTTCTTAATAATAATAATTAATTAATACAATTAACACAGCCCGAAAATTTTTGCACGAGACGAATTTCAATCGAAAAAATCCTGATAAAATTATTTGTATAGCAAACCCAGAGCGCTGATACCTGCTGTCTTGCCAAAGGTTTGGACAGCAGCGCTTCAAGCTACTCATCTCCATATACAATTAGGATATGTCGATGTCGGCATTAATTGTACGCTTGAGCGTTGACAGCCACTCTCTTGACAACATCTTCCAAGCCATAAAAAATCTTCAGATAACAGCGCTTTAAGCGTCTCACATAGCGGTGACAGCTGCTGTCTCAATAACTCCTCTCAAGCAATAAAGCAGCAGATTAGTTTAGACAGCAGTGCTGAAGCGACTCACCTCTACAGATAGCTTGGACATGTCAACGGGCGTGATACGCTTGAGCGCTGACAGCCGCTGCAGCCGCTGCCGTGCCTGCTCCTCCACCGCGATGAGGAAGGCATCTTGGACGATGTTGTGCCCGATGTCTGATACTGTGGACAAAGTGCAAGTATTACATATTGTGAACATCCTGTTTGTATTGTGGAAAGGTTTGGATGTTTGTTCCTCAGTCATGAACCAACTGCTGAAGGAGTTTAGTGGAAGTTTAGGGTGATTTTGAATTGGGATAAAATGCAGAATGCTACAGTGGTTTTTCGCAAAATATCATAATTAATTGTTTTTTTTTAAAACAAGCTTAACTCCAAATTCAATCAAATTCGTCTGCCATCCAAATTCATAGAAAAAAATTTCTTTTAACCTTCGGTTCGGGGCAACTTCTAAAATTTTTCTTACCGTATTCGGACTATTACAAAGGTTTAAAATTTAATAAAAAATAAAACAAAATAAATGTGCAATTAGGTAGAGCAGTGATAGCCCGGACGGTTAAAGAGCCGGCCAAAAATCAGTGAGGCTCGGGTTCGAATCCTGGCATGTACCAATGAGTTTTTCAAAAACTTACGTACATATTTATCACAAGCTCGACGGTGAAGGAAAACATCGTGAGGAATCCCGCAGGTCTCAGAATTAATTCTGAGACATGTGTAAACAGACCCGGTCCGGTGATGGGCTCACCACCTATCCCGTTTAGGGGTCCAATATATCTCGTGAAATGTGGGTATATCCAGTAATGGAATACCTCTGCCTACCCCCTAGGGGATAAAAAAGGCGTGAGATTATATTATTTATATATTAAATGTGCAATCTGTTCAAGCAACCGTTCTAAAGTGCTGCGCAATGCGCAACCTTATACCAACGAAAAGCATTTTTTATAGATGTATGGTATGACGTACCAAGAAAATGTACACTTGGCGAACATAATGCCAAAAGGCATTATCTAGGTAGATAGTTTGCGATTTTACTTCCCGCTGTTATTTTTGTCCCATAATGATTATTACCAGAAGATGGATCGTCATAGATTCATAATTATAACAGTACATTATCCGTAACATTCTAGATTCTACGATATAAAGTCCAATTTCCCGTAACAAAAGAGAAAGTCACCTGAAGTATGACTAATTGGCTCGTTTATACTTCGGGCCGTGCAGTACCTACCACAGATAAATGGCGCAGATAACATAAATAATTTCACGTTTTATTTGCATTCGAATCTGATACTCGTCAACCTCTTGTTATCAAGATAAAAGTTACCTAACCTACGTTAGGTTATTAATTCTTTTATAGATTTAATTTAACTTGAGTAGATTTTTGGTTATTAAATAAATTAAACATTTATTTCAAAGAAAATATATACATTCTTCAATATTGACAGATAAAAAATATCCTCCAAAGAGGAACCATGTGGGACAGTGCCCGCAAGACTGGCCGCATTCCTTCTCTGGATAGCTAGGCTGATCCCATGGACGTAGTATATTAATGTAATATACCTACTACGTTCATGGCTGATCCTTTGACAGAGATAGCTGCCAGTCCTCTGGTCACCTGAAGCCTCGATGTGATTGTAACTATTGTTAGTTACCTAACTAATTTATCATCTGATCTTGAAAAAGTGAGCAGTAATAGAACAGTGGAAGAGCCCGCTTCTCATTTGCGAGGCTCGGAATCGTAATCTGGCATGAAGGAACTTTTTCTTAAAAGCTTTCGTACCCGTAAATATTAATTAATTCTGAGGCGTGTGTAACAGAACAGATATCCGATCCGGACTTCAATACCTATTACCTATCACGTTTAGGGGTCCTAATATTTCCAGAAACGGAGTACCCTTGCCGACCCCTTCGGGGATAGAAGGCGTGAGATTATTTACTTGTTATATTTTTCTTGAAAAAGAAATCCAATGTTATTTAGGTATGACAAGATCCAATAAGCGTACTAAGGAGTAAGGACCTAGAGCACCAACTCTAAACAACCGTTAAAACGATCATGAGATGATGGGCACTGGAAGGGTTCACTCCATTTTGCAATGCCATATTAAAATGAATATAATTTTTTGGTCACTTAGCTATGCTATAGGGAAAGTAAAACGCGAGACTAATCGTTTTGCAGTCACGAGTTTAAAGTTCATTGAATACAATTGGACATACAAAATGTTTGATCACATTTTAACACTTCAAGAAATTATCGAAACGATAAAAAACCGACTTCAACGAATAAGGGTTAAAACACACTTGCGGAAATTACGCCGCGGAACTTTCCGTCAACAACATACATTGAAGTTTCACTTTAAAGATAAATGGATCCGCCTCCCGCGTCAACCGTAATGTATGTTGCTCACCGAAAGTTCCGCGCGTAAATTCCGCCAAGTGTGTTTGCTCACTAACACATTGAAAAACGACATCAACGAAAAATAAAGCTGCGGTCACACTACGGGTTGGTCCCGTAGCGGTCCCGCCCCGGAACGGGTCCCCCCTTTTGCGTTTTTTTTATTATTTTATTATCAGAACTTAAGGTTAGTATTTAAAGACTAAATAGATTTTTTACAGATACACAACCGCAGGATAAGGCTTAGTTTACGTTAGTCAAATAAGGTATCAATCCGAATTCAATTGTTTTTTTTCCTTGGCCATTTGAATAAATCGGTGCATATTAGCTTCATTCATTCATTCATTGGCAAAATCATTCCATCCTCAATCCGCGCACAATTACACATTGTCTTGTCTCTCCATATTTATTCTGAGCCGAACCCCAAGATAATTCATATTCAATCAACGATTTTCATTCTCCGCCGAGTTTGAAACATGACTCACGCTCCGACGTACCACAAAACAGTACTTAGTTCCATTGTGATAAAGTTTACAATAGCTGATTGTTAGTCTCATGGGTTGTGATAGTACCATTGTGACGCCCTCGCCTCTTCTTTGAATACCTAAACTATTGCGTAGGAATTAAATGCAACGCCAGAAATTACGAAACAGGTATTTTTGAATGTTTTTCAAGAAGCTAATTCTTTTTTATTTATTTAACTTAAACATGGCGAACTTAATGCCCAAAGTCATCATCACTTTTCACGACTAAAAATAAATAAAAATAGAGAAATAGTATACCTAGAGTGTACCTTTTATTTCATGATTTGTTTTTACAGATTTCGCTTTCCATTTTAAAATAATAAGTTAAAATGGAAAGCGAAAAAACAGTTTTAAAATTACACCTCCGTCATGTCGAAGTCAAAACTTGGGATTGTTTGTGTAATATACAGAACGAAACTGAACAGAGTCTACACATCGAAACGACGTGAAATCGTCATTACCTAGCTAACGCTAATAGTCTACTGCTGGGCTTATTGTCTTATATCTTGCACTTCGATACACACAGACGCTCACGCCTTATATCCTAAAGAGTTGGCAAATATATGCCGTTCTCGGAAAAAGCCACTTTACAGCAGTGCAATTTTTAATGTTGGAGACAACGGGAAGTATTTTTAATAATTTTATTCAATTCCCGTTGTCCCCACCCAATGTTGTGTGTGTCAGTGGATACAACAAGAATACATCCATTTTTGGCACTCCTAAACTTATCAATGTGATGGATGGGGTACTGTACGGTATAGTAGACATGAAATACTCCTCCATCGTCTAAAGGGAAGATCTTCCAGCAAGCTAGGTGATCGTGTCTGGGGACCGCGGTCCAACGATCGTGGAAGTTTGTCTTTGTTTGGCCATATGGCAAAGTCTGTTGAGAATTTTGATGGGGTGGTTTAGAACTCATGATGTCACGTATTGGTGTCTGTGGCGTAAAACCTGAATATCTCTGTAAATCAGATACGTTTTGCTGCGTGTGCACAGTCAAGAGCTGTGGAGTTCGACACATTGGACTTTGTAACGTTCTTATTACAATCCCCTTAGAGGTCAAACTACAAGTGTAAAACACTAGGGAATACTTTAACAGTTTTTCGTACCGTCCCACAGTGTTTGAAAAGGTCGATCTAGCTAGACAATTGTTTTTCTATTTCTGAGTTCTAAACGTTATTTCTAATCATAATTATATCTTCAGAAAAATAGATAGTAATAGTGTTCTATTTGACGGTATTTGCACTTTATTGCTAGATTCGTTATACTATAGTTTCTCTAATGCGACGAAAGTTATGCAGTGACGACTTTTGTTCAGCTTGATTGACCTTTTCACATACTGTGCGCCGACTATTAGCGGCCAGTGTTATTCGCTTAGGCATATATGGGTATATCTATTGCCTATGGCCGTCCTCTATTCATCCTAAATGCAGAAATATTTCGCAAATGTTTTACGAGCAATAAAATGTGTGACGTCATTAACTGTCGGCATGCGAGTGCTGAAATTCAACAAGTCTATTGCGGTCAGCTGTCGTAAAAATATTGAGTAGATTTCGTACTCTGTTTTATTATATCTGTTTCAAGAATCAAATAAAAAAATCATGGGTTGAAATCAAAATTCAAAAGTTTTTATTCAATGTATGATTTGCTGTAATATTGAACCTTATTGCAGCATACGTGGAGTGTTTATTAAACTTAAAAATAACAAATTAACCTTCAACTACGTAACACCATCGGATCACATACTGACTCAGGAAAACATCGTGCAATATCAGAAACAATGACTCACAATCACAAGTAATATCTTTGAGGTGGATTATGTAAACTGGCTATTTGCACAGACTACGTAAACTGTAGACTTAAATGTCGCATGTGTCATTTGTTTGTACACCTAATTCTAAACTACACATTTTGAAATTGTATTTTATTTTAGCAGTATATGTATAGTCTGAGCAAATCTGCACCAACTGGGTCCCAACGACTGGCCGTCGACGACGAGGCAGACCCCGAAGGAGATGGCGGGATGAACTGGACGCCTTCTCAAGGGCATGGCCGGAGGAGGCACAGTATAGGGATAAGTGAAGGGAGGGAGGAAAGGCCTTTGCTCAGCAGTGGGACAATTTTTAAGCTAATAAAGAATGTATAGTCTAAATTTTTTGTTAAGTTGTCAACGTGCTTAAGAGTCAACTTAACCGATAGCATTTTATACGTACATACATTATACTCTGACATTTAGCGCTAAATAAATGGTAATAATACGATATGCATTACATTTCCCGATGACATATTCGTGCGAGACTAAGGAGCTCGGGCATTTACCTGACACGACTGGTAACGCATTTAAGCTCATTTTATATAGATGTAGCGGTTCTGCCCGGTTTCACCCGGTTTTGAACGGTAAATATATCTTATGTTATTCAGGGATCTTTTAGCTTTCCATTGGTGAAAGAATTTTTTAAATTGGTGAAGTAGTTTTTGAGTTTATTCGTAACAAACATACAAAAATACAAATCTTTCCTCTTTATAATATTAGTATAGAAGTATAGATATCATTGGGGCTATCAGTTAATTTTAGAGCTATGTATTTTGTGAAATGCAATGTTGATCATGTGTTGTAATATGTGTGTAGTTTTAATTAAAATAAAATAAGGGCCATACCGTAGTTATAATACCTACCTACTAAATAGGTAGTGAAGTATTATGTGATTGGCTATTTTAAAACAAAAGTCAATGCAATCAACGAGATTAGGTGACTAGAAATGCCTTATGTCGCTACAGAGCCTAAGCTTGTCAAGGCCTCCGAATGCTGCGTCTACGCACTGTTCACTCTATGTATTAATGTGAATAAAACTATTTGAAATTCGAATCAAAACGTATTCCCGAGTTCCCGAAGCTACATTCGCGAGGCTTTGAAACTGTATCCCGGGATAACATGTCCATTTGGGATAAAAAGCCTTTCCTAGGGAGTCCTGTCTACAAAGTTTCATAGGCATCTGTCGTTCAGTTCAGACGAGATTGTGCCACAACACAACTCGGCAAAGTCTAGACTAGAACGGACTATTAATAAAGTTGGTGTAGGTATCGGTCTGGGATTTTCCACTAGTTTGTTTACTGGATAACATCTCACAAAAAAAACATGATGTGTACTAATATTCTGTTAGTTCTTAGGGTTCTACACCTAAAGGGTGTCAACGGGACCCTAATTAGGGTATAAACACGGACTTTTACGTTTGGGGACATTTACCTGCACCTCGTTGTGAACAAGAATTGATCATCCATCTGTCTGTCTGTCAATGTATCGAATCGTAATATGTAGGTACACAGCTGAAATTTCCACAGAATATACCTACTGTATTTCTATATCTGCTATAAAAGAAAAAGTTAAATATTAAGGAGGTCTCATTCAAAAAAATATTTTTTTTATTGTACGGTGATACGGATCACGAAACCCGACGTGTCGAGAGTCGAACTCGCACTTGGCCGGTTCTATTTTATTGTTTCATAGATATTTATTAAACGGTTCGGAAGTTACGATCATGAGCAATACCATATTGACGTAGAAAATAATAATACTATATGCTCACGACTTATAACAAAGGGTTTTGGCAGACGTATTCCACTCCTGGATTAAGTGTTTCAGTGTTTCATCTAATGCCTAAGACCGGAGATTGCATGAACGCCCCAAATTGTGGTCATCAATTATAGCCCAAGTTTATAGTTGTTCCTAATGAATTTACTCCTACAACCTAACTACTATGTATTACAGTTACGCTATCTATCGGTGATTATTTATTATTATTTAAATAATAGGTATTGTTTTTGTGTAATATTGCGTTTTTACTGGAAATACAACTATGCAGTTGAACTCAAAATGCAAAAGTGTATATTTATTTATACAAAATTTCATCAAAATCCTTAGAGCTGTTTCGGAGATACATACGTATACAAGAATTGCTCGTTTAAATAGTAATAGTATGGCAGTCTTCTTAATGTAATTTTTAATTAGTTATTCTTCATATATTTTTAAAAAAGTTACAATTTACAGACAAAGTTTTATGTTTTATATATACATATATCTTTGAATTTTTAAGTTTGTAACTCAGTCACACATAAACGGCTAAACGGATTTGCATGAAACTTGACGCATAGAAAGTCTATATCCCGGATTAGCTAATAGTCTTTTAATCCTGACACACGGAAGAAGCCGAGGGCAAAGCTACGTTAATTAAAGTGTCCCATGTCAACCGGTTTGAGAACAAGGCGTACACTTTCTTTGGACTGTTTGTCTGTCCGCACTCGGCACTACATTCGAACTAGGTCACTTGCTGTACATTCTAGTCTAGATCTATTTGTAACGGAGGCTGTGAGTAATAACTGTTTCTGTAGCTCGAACACGCAGGATTGAATTGTAAATCGAATGTAGAATTGATTGCAAGATATTGCAGTGAAAGATCTACTGTCGGACAGAAATCATTTGCGCTTTCCTGTGTGTCCAATCCAAGGAACAACATCGACATGAGAATCAATAGATGGCTTTGTGGTCAAATGAGCCCACAGACCACTTAGCCCGCGGGCTAAGTTGACCGCTTAGTTTTTTTTCGTAGGTGACTCGACCCACACTTACCGGATAACTCAGCCCGCGGGCTCAGTCGACTACTATTTTACCGATAAGGGTCGATTCAGCCCGCGGGTTCAGTTGACTACTATTTTCCCGGGAAGGGTCCACTTGGCCCGCGAGCTAAATCAACCAAAATGATGATTTATAAAAAAAAAATAAGGTTTTAGGGTGTCGTAACAGTGCTAAAAACGAAACCCTTATAGTGCCGTTCTGTATGTCACAATGGCTTATCTCAGCAACGACTTGAAATTGGATTGGACTTTTAAATAATGCTTCAAAAACTAAAGTGCAATTAAAATAACTAGAAAAATATTTTTCAATTGGGAGTAAAGCGGCCGAAATGCGGGGTGGAGATTTAAAAGTGGGGTTACCGAAGCAAGTGAATGAGATGAAAGGGCTTTTTTTGCACATTACAAATTTTTTTATGCCATCATCATCTTTTCTGGATTATGATGAAAACATACATAAAATCGTAAATAATAAAGGGTATTTTTATCTCAGAAGTTAGCATAAAAAAATCTGAAGTAGGTACCTACATAATGAGGTTTAACCTCTCAGACCATGAATCACAGACACAATTGATTTTTAATTGTGTCTCGGTTCCAATTGGAACCGGCGGTTCTTAACTGATAATGAGATGAGAAGTTTATGTAAATATTACAGTTAAAATAAGACGTCTCCAACCGTCATCATTTAGAAAACAGCAAAAATATTTAAGCGGTTCAAAAAAGAATTTTAAACACCAATAAAAAAAATATTTAAAAAAATACTTTTAAAAAAATACGTTACTACGTTCATAAATTTATGTCTTGTCATGCTGTGACTGAAAATTGATGACACTGCATTTACCTGAGAGTAAGCATATCATTTTTACTGTAGGTATTTCCGTCCAAAATTCATATCTTATGTATCAACATAATACTTAACATACTAGGCGCAATTAAGGAAAATGCATCACTACCGCCTTCGCAACGCAATTAGTCTATTTCCAACCAAATGAAGACTTTACCACACAAGTTTAATGCTCAATTTCGTATGTACACGACGCTTTAACTCAATTTCTGGCGATGCAGTGGTCTTTGTCACTTTACATTAAAGTTCAATTTCGTTGATAAAGTTGCTTGGTTATGGAACCTGTTCCAACATTCCTCAGAGTACGCTGTGGTCACAAACGGTACATAATACGATCATTCAGTTGTTATAAAAAAAACATTCGGCAATTAAATTGTCATAATCATAATGCTTGATATTTTAAATAATATGAAATATAAATATAGAGGGCATCCAGAAGTATTCCATCACTGAAAATAAGCACATTCCACCATTGTATTTTTAGACCCCTAAATGTCAAAGGTGGTGAGCTCTTCGTCGACCGGTTCTTACAATACCTCGTAGCTCAGACAGAATCACTACATAGTATAAAACAAAGTCACTATCTCTGGCCCTATATCCCTATGTATGCTTAATTCTTAAAAACTACGCAACGGATTTTGATGCGGTTTTTTTAAAAAATAGATAGAGTGATTCAAAAGGAAGGTTTTAATATAGTATTAAAGCATTGCACCCGCCCTAAAGTCCCTCAGAACAAATTTGTAGGGCCTGTAGGTTTTACCACGATATTTTTCTGCACCGTCGAGTTAGTCCATACATCTAGGTACATGTACATTTCTATAGTAATACTAGTAGAGGAAGATTTGTCAAGAGGAAAGATTTGTATTTTTGTAACGAATAAACTCAAAAACTTTTCTACCGATTTCAAAAATTCCTTCAACACTGGAAAGCTTACTTTTCTGGGAGTAACATGGGCTATAATTTTCAGACGGGAACGGGACTTACGCTGGTGAAATCGCGCGGCCAGCTAGTAGTAATATTTATTTTATTTTACTTACAAATGTTTTTGAAAAACTCCCATCTTTTTACCAGGATTTGAACCCAAGCCTCTCGCATTAGAGCCGGGCTCTCTAACCACAGCTCTTATTGTTTGTCTCTCAAATTTTAGTTAGATAGTGATGTTTTAATTACGAAAAAACTAAAAAAAATAGCAAGAACTTATAAAGAATTCTGTTCTTAAATTCTCTATTCAAAACGGCAATTGCGTAGGTATGACCTATTATTTACCTTGCTGAACAATCTGGGGGCACGGCATTGCCCCCGCCAAGTCGAGCAAAAAACCGGCACGGCCGCACCATCCTTTTCTCGAAGCAATTCAGGCAATTTTCGACCCCCTATGATATATTTTACTAATCTGAATAGCGAACTCAAGAAGCTGAGTCACAGCCTGTCGCAATTCTCGAGCCGCGCTCTGACAGAACTGAGAGACGCAATACCCATTATGCAGAGCAATTGTTATCTCCGTAATTTACGTATTTATACTTACTGTAAACTAATGTTTACATTGTTGTATCGGAACTGCCTACACACATCAAGTTAACAAGGTAGGTTAAAACAACTAAACTGACTCACAGATCTATCAATACATAGCCTACATATATACAATTAATGCGGTGTCTTCGCGTTTGAATGATGCACGGGTCTCATCATAATTCTTTTTACTTCAACTAGTTTTTTTAATTGTACACATACGTTAAATTTACATTATACTTTTTATATCGTGTAACTTATGTCACAGAAATTTAGAGAGGGTCTATATTTAATAAATTAACAATAACTAAAATTTATCAACATAAGTAATATATATTTTACGATACCTTGAACTTATCAGTAGGTAATAATTTCTTTATAGCTCTTGTTTCATAGCTAATGAATAAAGTAGTATTTTCGATGTTTTGACAATGATATTATATGTTACTCACTGTGTTTTGAGGTGCCAGCCTTACACTACCTACCTCTTTACTGTCACAACACTCACAACCACAGAGATCTTTCTTTCTTAGATCTGTGCTCACAACTCACTATTCAGTACGTTTTCCATAGAAAATTTTCGTTTTGTCGGATCATTAAAAGTAACTCATTTGGCTTGGCAGTCAAATACCTACCCTATTCCAAGTAGGTTATTCGACTTCCAAGATTTGTTTGTTTATATTGTTAGTTTTTGGGACGAACGGTTAACGTGCCCGAAACAGCTATTACTGTTATAAATACTGAAATGTGTGACGAAAACGATTCTTCTTGGTTACAATGATACTTTATAATATGTCGGTAAACACTGGGGATGTCAAACACATGAATACAAATGGTATTTCACGCCATTTTCCTCATTATATTCTCAATGCGGATATTGTTTTAAATTATTAGTGTAAAACAATGTGAAATTGTAACCGCAAATTTCGTTTTGTTTGTTGCGCGTCATGGATTATACGAGAACTAATTTATTTGTTATCATTTCCATTTAAGGAGCACATTACACAAGATTTATTTTATGTTGGAATTACTAACCAACACTAAATCACAGAATAATTACGGTTACGTATCTAAATGTCTAAAATTAAAAAACCTTATGTTAAATAACCTAAGTTCAAAATACCTAAAATAAAAATAGCTAATGTCTTAATATACCTAATAAAATAATACATACCCACGAAATATCTAAGATTACAATACCGATTGGACTAAATACCTAAAATTTAAAATGTTTATAGTTATTTACATATAACTTAAACGAATGTTAAATGTCGCGGTTACCGTCACGTGCCCAAAAACATATCAATGCAAAATCTAAATTTTTTATTCAGTGTAGGGGCTTATAAATCCACTTATTGAAAGTCATTGCAACTCCACCGAAAGTGCTTTTGCATACAGTGTTTCACATTCAATTACTGTTCATCATCGAAGTTAAAACTGGTGACAAGCAGGGGTAAGGTTGATCATCTAATCTTTTAGTGTTGGTTAGCTCGGACAGAATTTAACTTCGTCAAGTTTCCAAGGCAATGTACCTACACAGTCGCGGACTAAGGCTGTCGGAGGTCCGGGGCAGAAAACTGAATCAGGTCCCCCCGGTCTTAAAACTTTTGGACCCCAGGACCATAGGCCCGGGGCGGACCACCCCTTCCGTCCCTACCTTAGTCCGCTAGTGAATGTACCTACTACCTAACCTAAAAATGAGGAGAAGGAACGACAGAAAGCCTCCACAACAACACATTATATCATAGAGACGTTTAGCGACGACTTCATTGCCCTATCGGGATAAACAATTCCCTGTTCTTCCTAAAGATGCAGTTATATCCCTGCCAAATTTCATCAAGATAATTTAGGAATCATGAAACAAACATAACACACAGAATTACCCTCCCGAAGGAGCAATTGCTCCGTGACGAAAGAGATTAAAATATAATAGGACATAGAGGGGGCATTGGGAATATTTTCATACAAAACTTTGAAGCATGTTTGAAGCTTAAGCGTCATGTCAGTTAGTATGAACGCGAGCTGTCATTCGGTCGAAATTGTAGGTACTAGACATAATCCACTTGGAATAACTTTTGGCTTCAAATTTTCCTCGCTTTGTCCCCTCTATGCCCTATTATATATTTTAATCTCTTTGTCCGTGACTAACCCAAAGCCACCTCGGTGCCTCATAAGGTTATTTCCTACATTTTGACTTGGAAATATTCCCCAAAAATAAATCGTGGAACAGACACACTGTATGCATTTAGTTCTAGGCAAAGAAGTAGAATACCAAGAACCATAGACTAAAAATGAGGTTTTAAGTTTAATTGCAAAAAATACATAGGTTAGGTACACAAACAATATGCGACCTACAGGTAGGTATACGGGTAGGTACCCTTGTATTGTTTCATCGCAGTAAAAAACGCGACCGGCCAGCAAAAACTGGACAACCTTGACTCGAGATACGAGTTATGAGCCACTATATGCCAAGTCACATGTATTTCTTGTCTACATATAGTAGAGTATCGCATTTGAGAAGTCATAAGATCCGTAAATTTTTGTTACATTACAACTTGCAGTGGTATGAATATAATTACCTACGTTGCGGGAGGTTGGCGGAACTGTTGAAGACAAATTGACAGATTTTACCTATATGTATAGGGCCCGTATTACAGAACGATTCTTAACCATGAAACTCTTATTAAGCTTAATTAGAAGGGGACAGTTTCATGCGACTCATATAGCTGCATCTCTTTTTGACATCCTCAAGCGGAGTTTTGTTGCTTGAAGAACATTCTGTTGTAATATGTCTGGGCCTAAATATGTAAAGAGAAATGTCCTGACTGACTGACTGACTATCAATGCTTAGCCTCAACCTATGGTACTAGGATGACATAGTCTTTTAGGAAGTCAGCAACCCACTAAGCTAAGTTTTTTGAAATTTCCACGGGAAGTAGGTACCTAGGCCCTAGAAAAAACGAGTTGCTCGGATATTACTAACATTTCTCCGCAAGATTTATTTTACCACAAGTTTAATACTAACGTCACGTCATAGTAATCATGTCCACAAACGTGACGACATAATTATGTGACAAGAGAACCGTTTTAATAATAGCAAGAGAGAGGTAAGAGAACTACCCCAATCGGAAATAGGCGTGAGATTATATGTAAGTAGGTAGGTACCTAGGTATGTAACTTTACTGTTTGGATAATGGTTGGAATATCATCATCGAGGAGACGCGCAATCATTTTATTTTAAAGATTTTATTTTAGTATAATAGGTTTTTTTTTTCTCATTTGCGGCTTGTCCCATTCGCAACTGGTCTGGGCCTTTCTTTTGTGAAAGGGATATTTTTACACTTGCGACCGGTAGATATTTTGCGAAGTGGACATTTCGCGACAGTCCCGTAGTCGCATCTAGTCCCATCGATGATTGAGAGGTAGGTATTTTGATGCGACCCTTCGGAAGCTGTATATCCTTCACGAGCAACGGTTCGACTTGATACAAGAAACTAAGGTTTGATGCTTTTAGGAGGTAACCTCCTACCTACATATTTATTTAATTTACGGCACAATTCTGTCTCATATGAGACGAGGAGGAGTTTTAGCACCTCGTATTTTGCAGTCTGTAATTTTACGAGAAAGTAGGTACCTAGGTAGGTAGGTACCTAGATCCGATTTACGTGAGATCAAGAATAATTTTATAAGTATTTTAATACCTACCAATAGTGTTGAGATTTCCGAGAAATCGTATCGTGGTAGAAATCACATTCACTTTCTTCAGATTATGTATTTACATTACATAACTGTAATATTTGGCATTGTAATGTAGGTAGGTATTCGGTTTCGGTAGATACCTATGCGCAGGATTTCTATTTCATTCAGCTTCTTCGATTTTATTCATTTTCCTTTTCATTAGTCTCGAGACCGGAAAATGAAAATTGAATTAAAAAATCTCGAATCTTAAAATTGGAGTTTCATAAAAAACTTTTCGACAAAAAAATATTTTGAATTTGGTATCCTGTAAGACTCGGATACACAATCAGTACACACCTGTAAATCTCAGCTGTTTAAAGGAACCTTCTTGGAAAACTATATCCGAACCTCCGAAAATTGGTTCAAAAATTCAGGCACATCAGCATCACCAAAGGTCTGCGGGTCTCAAGAAGAAAAGGGCAAAAGCCTTGGTCCGTCAGCCAGAGTTCACTCACCCCGCACTCCGTTTGAGCACTACCACTGCACTAAAAGCACCTCACACGATACACTGACTGAAAACAAATCTCGTATTGTTTAAACACAGTTTTCGTGGCACAAAACACAGGTAATTGTTGTTTAAATATCATTTGCTGAGTTGAAAACACATCAGCAGTACAACTTGGGACGGAGGCTCGAGGTGACTCGCTCCGGAAACCAGTTTTCCCTCTCTCTTGCGCAGTTTTACTTAGTGTTGCCACTTGACGCATCATTTCCCCATTTTGATGTTTGATGATGACACATTTGTACATTTCAGTATTCAGTTCCAAACTAGGCAGAGCTTTACAAATACTATGGGTACCTACTGATCATTAAAAACTTATTATTAATCAACGTGTTTATGGACACAAATGTTGGCATTGGTTCGATCGAATAGACCGGATCGAACATGTGAAGTAACAGATTCCGTTTCTTTACTCATGTGGTAACAGACCCGTCATTTCCGGTTTAGTTTCGGTTTACCGTTCCTGATTTGTGTAACAATTACAAAGCAATGTTCTACATTTTGTGCGTTAATGAGAAGAAAATTATGTGCATACGTACGATTATATTTTACGAAGAATTTTATGAAGAATTTAATTTAGCACAGGTTTAGGTTTTAAATATAAATGTTTAAAAAATTGTTATGCTTTACTCCTCGGAAACCCTTTTCCAGAGTGACCTCTAAATATGACGGCCTATCGCTGGACATGGGGCCTTAATGTCTATTTATAATTGTAATCGTCATTGTTTGACATTTGTTAAGCGATCAGTGCTTGCTCTTCTTTCACTAGCTGTATTGACAGGTGTACGGAAGAAACAACGTAGGTACCTACTTCAAAATGAAGACGATTGCGATTACATTTATAAATAGACAATAAGGCCCTAGGGAACACCCTACTGAGACATTCGTAACAACAGTTACAAATGTCTCAGAATCAATAACGTAGGTTGTCGCGGGTTTCCTCACGAAATATCTTTCTGATTTGTTTAATCATTAATTCCTGCAATATTATGATATGATAAAGATATTATTTGAAATTTTGATACTCAAAACATTCAGGAAAATTATAATACGGACGGAATGTAGATTGCATTAATTACTTTAATTATTTGTTTTGTATAATCAATAAAAATTCATATTTAAAAAGTATAACTGTATTACAAACTAGATAGTATTGTGTTTTGAGATTCTTTATTGAAGACCTAACTCACACAGGGCCATAAGCACTTTGCAAGACTGACATTAATATGTTTTTAGAAAAACACTAAACGCTAAAACTAGCTATTGATCGTAACTTTTCAAAAGTTGCCTAGGTGCTTTCCTGAGAGGACTGTTACGGACGGACATAATAATAATAAATCTTTATAATTACTTTTTCATTTATAATATTCTGTGCTTCTTAAATTATAGGAAAAACCCATATACAATGGAACCAATTAAACCAGGCAACACCATGGAAATATAACCTGAAAGGCTGCTCGTGTCCGAGCGAGAGAACACTGTCGAACAAGAATTACTTACCTACTTCGACAAGGTTCCAATCAGCAGCTTCTTCAACGAACCTACAACCTTTTCGTAATCAATGACACATCCGTTGTTTTATAATCGCAATGGTGGACGTACGGGAAAATATTCAAAGAATTCAAAGTTTGCGCCATGAGAGTTCCGTTATAATCGTCTTTCATCCTTTGTAATAAGGAAAATTTTTGCTTTCCCAGTGGAAAATCGGGTTTGGTGTATGCAGAAGCCTTTTGCGAATTGTTAATCCAATAAAAGAGTGTAATCGTATTAGGGTTGTAGCATAACGTATGTTTCAGTTTCAGTTTCAGTTTGAAAAGTGATTTATCTATGACCCAGTTACTAAGTTACTATTAGTGTACTCGTTATTACAAGTGACTCGTTAATGAGTATAATCGGTTTAGGGTCATTTACGTATTAACTAAAAAAGATCGTATTTCGAAAGACACGTTAAATTGTTGGTAGATACAGGTTTTATTGCGTTTACGTCTAATGGAAGTCTTTAAGCTATGTCTGAAAGAAAATTTTTGACAGTGAGGTGGCCACTATCTTAACACCGTCTCCCAATCTGCGGTGGGCTCGCGTGGGAGATTAGGGGGTTACGTATTTAAATGTCTAAAATTAAAAAAACCTAACGTTAAATAACCTCAGTTCAAAATACCTAAAATCAAAATACCTAAAGTTAAAATACCGAAAGTTTAAAATGTCAAATGGATATGGCATATACTTCCTCATATGTAAGGAAATACCTGTAGCTTAGCAGTGGGAGAGGTTGATGATGATGATGAAAAAAAATAGCACGACTTTATTCACGAGGAGGTAGGCAGGTACTGGAATTTCCCACTTTTTACCAGTATATTTTTTGGATCCCTGAAGAAGGTAATAGGTGTTACACAGGCATCAGAATCAATACTAGGACCTGCTGGCTTCCTCACGATGTTTTCCTTCACAGGCGAGCTAGCGATAAATATGTAGCCTAGGTACGTACGAAAAACTCTGCACATGCCGTTACCAGGATTCGATTCCCAATTTCACGCATGAGAGGCGGGTTTAGTAACCACAGGGCTATTACTGCTAGACGCTTTTAAGTATCACTAGGTACATAGTATAAAACAAAGTCGCTTTCTCTGTCCCTATATCCCTATGTATGTATGTAAGCATACAGCTTACATCTTTAAAACTACGCAACGGATTTTGATGCGGTTTTTTTTTAATAGATAGAGTGATTCAAGAGGAAGGTTTTAGTATTAGCATTGCACCCGTGCGAAACCGGGGCGGGTCGCTAGTAAATTAATAAATAATAAAAATAAATTGTGGGACACAATTCACACACGGTTATTCACTCCCAAACTAGACAGAGCCTGTACTATGGGTACTGAAACACTGATAAACGTAGTTAAATAATTATTAAACACCCTGACACGAAGCCAACAGACTTGTAAACATATGTTCATAAATAAGACATAAATGTTGGTGTAAAAAAAATCTAATAGAGTTAAACTTATTTTTCGATAAACAAACTCACATAGTTTTGTCTCGCTCCGTCTTTTCACTCGCAGCTTGATCAGACACGACGAGATGCACTGGAACAACAACATACACAATGGTATTTACTTTCATCTTAGTTATTAAAGTTTCTATGATGCCCTCAATTCCTAATTGAAGACTAGGTACCTACCTACAACAGGCTACCTACAAGTTTTAGGTGAACTTCTGTGGTACCGATCTTAGGTCCAGTAGCATATATGAGTGGTACTCGTAGGCCTTAGAACGAATAGATATGCTACTAAATATGGCTAAGGGATCCCTAAGGATATGAGTCTCATATCCTTAGGGTTCCCTTAGCCATATTCTAAGGGCTACTATAATTCTATCATTAGAACAGTTCTAAATGAGGATTAATTGTTAGGATTGTTCTGAACAATCCTAAGACTATTCTTGGAGTCATCCCAGCCCTATCTCAGGGCCACACGAGTGTTATTCTTAGAGCGACCTTATCATGCTATCCTTAGGGTAACCCCAGCCCTAGTCTTATGGGCCATTTACACGAGGCTATTCCAGTGAGTCAATCCACTAATGGCCTCGTGTAAATAGAGACAGTCCACTGCATTGGATTGTCCTCAAGCTTTTTTATATGCAGTTTAGATTGGCTCAGTGGAATGGCTCATGGAATGGCTTCGTGTAAGTGGTCCATTAGGGCTACCCTAGTCCATTTTCAACCGAAGAAAAAAACGGAGGAGGTTATCAATTCTACTGTAGGTATGATTTTTTATTTTTCTTACCTCAAAACTTTCGACTGGGTGAACCGATTTTGATTAATCTTTTTTTATTTGAAAGCTTGTCCCATTTCAATTTGATCCAGTTCAGACAGTGGCATAAATGAAAAAACCAATATAGGTTGAAGTCGGTTTTTTTTCACTATTTAGAGTTCTACGTTGTTTACCTACTGTAACTAAACCTAAGACCTTACTTATAATATGGATACATTTCTCTATACGAAGGAACCGTAATTCCAACGTATTAAAATTTCATACGCTGCAACACAAGCTAAACATCATATAATGCTAAGCTAGTATTGCACAGCTCAAAGCAAGAATCTCATTCACAATATATCGTTTCAATATTTTGTTAACATGTTCTCTCGCACGGAATTAGAGAAAATCCACTTTTATGTCAAATCGCTGCTAATCTTATAGCAAGCGAGTATTGATGTTACACGTAAAGACGAATACGAATACAATCGCCAAACGTCCTACGCATAATTTTAAACGACCTCAAAATTTAGCTTTCATGATGATCTCCAAAGTATTAACTCAGGAGGCATCGCTAAATAGGTCGACACCGTCACAATAACTTCTGCAATTTTGGCCATGTAATTTATTTATTTGATCGTCTAGTAGTGTAGGACACTACTTTGTGAATAGTAATCCAGATCCTTTTTGAGGATCATGATTTACCGTTTGCCATCAAAAGAAATCTTAACTTGATTCAACTATACTGTTAGTTTTCTATCGCATATTTATAAAATTGTCTTTCGCTCGCTTTAATCTTTAATAGCGCTGCCCACTTCAGCGCCATTCATGCCTAAGGCAATATTTCATGAAGGACACTTCATATTCACCACCCCTGTTATCTCTTATCTGATGACAGACTCGAGATAAAATCGTCTTCCCCACATTCTCACCTCCTTTCAAGAAAAGAAATAAAAATGTGTTTGGTGGGAAGAGTAAGGAGCTCCACCTCGCCCCTTACGGTGATCGCCAACCCGCAACATTCCACAGCTGCGATTGCGACCCCCCCGAACGTCCCGGTTTTGCCGGACATCCGGTCTTTTATCCCGCCTAAGCAGGATCGTTGCGGCCGAAGCCGATTGTTGCGGCCGGAGCCGATTGTTGCAGCCGAAGCTGATTGTTGCGGCCGAAGCCGATTGTTGCGGCCGAAGCCGATTGTTGCGGCCGAAGCCGAGGTTTGCCCCGAAGGGACCGTTGCGACCGAAGTCGATTGATGCGGCCGAAGCCGAGTTTTGCCCCGAAGGGACCGTTGCGACCGAAGTCGATTGGTGCGGCCGAAGCCGAGTTTTGCCCCGAAGGGACCGTTGCGACCGAAGTCGTTTGTGGTGCCGAGTTTTGCCCCGAAGGCGAGTTACGGCAGTCATTAAGACCTCAGGATCATTTACAGTAAGCCCCGAAAGGCATTCTCGAACATATTGATAATAAAAGTTACGCCCGGAGGCGCTTGGTGGTGAGATAGTCTTTAAGACCTCAGGATCATTTACAGTAAGCCCCGAAAGGCAATAAGTCCCGTAGGACAACTCGTTCATAGGTCTCAATGCTCGTCGTAACCCGACCTCGGTCCCTACGAGCCATCGATTCTCGTTCAGCCATCAGAAGCGCTGTCACACCCTGAATGAGCTTATAATGGTAAAACCATTAGTTTATATTGATACGCGTCGCGCGCGCTCTCATATGATAGTATGAAGTAACCAATGTACGTTCTGCAAATACATGGTTACCATAGGATATATGAGGCATTCCTCATTTTCTCGTTCATTCGTGGTATCACTTTTATTATAATATCAAGCTCAACAGAAGCATGACAGACATCCCCGTCAAGCCAATCAAGATTCTAGACCCCTTTACCATGCCAATACGAATACCGACATGACTCCAGTTCCAGACTCCGAAGAGCTTACTCCTGAAGATTTGGTCGAGTGTTCGCGTACTAGACCAATAACACTCCTCGAAGATAACTTGTGTTAATGCCCAATTCGCACCGCACAGGTCCACGACCAAGCTAGATGTTGCTTTTCACATTTCAATGAGAGACGTTATCAACCTCCATCAATTAAGTGTTAGTCGACACCATCGTCTCCGTTACTTAGCACCAAGAAGCTCAGAAGTAGTCCCAGGGTGTTTACTATGAACCACAAGACAGCGCTAAGAGGTGCGTCGTCAGTCATTCTGCTACTACCTCCAATGTGTAATATTTAAAAGCGATCGTTACATCAGACGAAGCTTATGAACAATGTCCAAAAACTAAGTCCATATAAGATCACCGTGCCGTACTGTTAGGCAGTGCTGAGGCCCGGACTTTTTACCTTTTCGCACTATATCGCCAAACAGTGTTGAACAAGACAATTGTGAGTCGAAGCGTAAGCCCCAACATCACAAGCAAGTCATAATGCAAGTTAAAGAACGGAAGTGTCGCCACCGCCAAGCTAGCATTGGTATGTGCCGACATAAACACCGACCGCGGTGCGGTGAAACGTACTGACACAACCGCTGCACCACTCGGACAGTACCACACCCCCGTCAATAACTCAAACACCACAACCCCTGTCTCGTCCCGACATTTGCGTTCGAGCGGACGGCGTTAGCCGCCCTAAGATGGGAGGGAAACCCAGGTGTAACATAGGCCACTCTCTTATTTATAGGTTCGTTTAGAATATTGCATAAAACTACCATATTCCATTAATCAGACAGGGAACCCATACCTGCCTTGTCCTCTTAACTTCTGTTATTAACGAACCTTCAAGCTAATAACGCCATATGAGAGTTTCATATTTTTATTTTATTTATTTATTTATATGTCATATTGCTCAACAGGATCGACCCATGTATCATACACCCTAGGTCCAACCTTTGGTTGAGGTGGCAGCCTCGCCCCGCGACCGCGCACCCTCCCTCACCATATATGCCAGAACCCCCTCTTCGTGTCCCGCGCCGGAAAAACCCGACCATCTCCGATTTGGATGAAACCTTTTGCATATCGTAGGGTCCGTGAATAGCATTACAATGATATACTTTTTATCTCTCTAGCTCCAATAGTTCCGGAGTTATAACCGAAAAATGGTTTATCTTAATACAAGAACTATTCCGCTATATTTTCCATACTAAACAAGTTTCGGTTTTTCCTGAACCCTACTGAAACCAATTTCTAACTACTTTTATGAAACTTTTATGCTATTTTAACATCTCTTCGATCATACCAAGCCCTATTTTACTGAATTTTCATAATTTTTCGTATTTTCCTAAGTTTTAATATTTTTCTATTTCTGACTATATTTACATGTGTTTACATGTTTACAGCCCCACCAAGCTGTTTTATGTTCTTTTAGTATTCTATATATGATATTAGGGTTGAGGAGTTACACTACTCTATAGAGTTTTATGTTATTTAATTAATAAAATAATTAAGGTCTCACTCGGGAGTCAACTCACCTCGTGTATATGTCCAAGGACCTCTGCTCTGGTCATGTCCTCGAGTTTGGTCTCGTTGACGTCCATGATCTCGTCTGCCAGCTCCAAGTTGTCCCAGTTGCTGGCCGATGGGGAACCTGTGGGAGGAAAACAGGACTTCGGTTACGTCAAAGCTGGGTTGGCGCTTTACTAGGGACTTATTATCTATTGACAACTTTAATCGGGGTTGGAAGAGAATCCGCCTGGTTTTAAGGTACATTGCTTCTGATGTACCTATATACTATCAGTAAAAGTTCTGCCTGATACACCTAAGTGTCATTTTTACAAGCAGCTATCTTTACCCACCCCAAACAATGACAATTACAAAAAAGGGTTTCTTTCGTGCTTATGACCATTTCGGGTCTATGAATGGATCAGAATGGAAAAAGAAACGGTGTTAATTAGGGTCGGGTGGTAAAAATTTTAGCTTTCAAGCGATAATTCTTCCAAATGTATCAGGCTTAGCGGTTGTCGATAGTACCTCTGTCATTACCATCAGTTTCTATAAAAACTACTTGTGTAGAGTCTCTATAGAGTTTTTAGAGAGTATTTGCATAAACAAGCCCAATACATAGGTACTTATTTCGTAATTTGATCGATATCTCCATAGCTAGGTCAAATAGTTATGCCTTTATAAACACTAATAGCGCCCCGCTGCTTCACCTGCGTTGATAAAAATATCCTACGTCCCTCAGGAATAGTATAAGTAGCATTAGTGGTTCTAAAGATTTCCTCCTACAAACTTAAATACAGACAACTTCACTTGTTTATACGTATTATAAGACTTAGCTTAGCACCTATGTCATGTAGAGAAACAAGTAAGTATGATTATTTGTCGCCAAAAAGTGTTATGCTATCCAATCCTACTTCCTACTAATCCTACTAATATTAAAAACGCGAAAGTTTGTTTGGATGGATGTCTGGATCTATGGATGGATGTTTGTTCCTCTTTCACGCAAAAACTACCGAACGGATTTTGATGAAACTTTACAGTTATATAGCTTATACATAAGAATAACACATAGGCTCTATTTTAAAAGCTTTTATTTAACTTGCAATGTATGTATGTAACTATGTATGTTCGGGTGGAATCTTGCAACTCAATTTTGAAGCAGATATCTTCAACCGATTGAGCTGAAATTTGGTATACTTATGTAAGTTCGGTGACAATGCAATATTATGGCACCACCGAGCTGATCTGATGATGGAGCCAGGAGGTGGATATCGCAACTCCTCAATGACTACTCGTAATCCCCTCGAGTTTGGGCTCGTATGATTCGTCTTGACGAGTACTTTAATACTAGATAGTATATACGAGTACTGTAATACTAGAGACTTTAAAACCAGGGTCTGATGATGGAGCTGGAAGATGGCTATGGGAACTAGGTAATTAAACGACACAACCCCATCGAATTTGGGCTCCTATGATTTGTCTTTACGAGTACTTTGGTACTAGATGGTAACCAGGGTCTGATGATGAAGCTGGAAGATGGCCATAGGAACTCAGTCATTTAACAACATAACCCCCTCGAGTTTGGGCTCGTATGATTCGTCTTGACGAGTACTTTGGCATTAGATGGTAACCAGGGTCTGATGATGGAGCTGAAAGATGGCTATGGGAACTAGGTTATAAACGACACAACCCCATCGAGTTTGGGCTCGTATGATTTGTCTTTACGAGTACTTTTGTATATATGCATGGTTAGCCATGTAAGGTCATTCTAAATCCAACTAAATAGTAAAAAATAAATTAAGAGTAAAAAATATTTTTTAAAACAAGCTTTTATTTTAATGCGCTAAAAAGAATAAAATAAAGTTTTCCATTGAAACTTTGACTATCCTTAAACGTCATTACACAATTTACTATGTAATAAAAGCTTGTCGCGAGATTTAAGTAGTTAGGTCTAAGATCTGGAAAAAACTCCTCTCTACGAGTAAAAACTCGCTGAAAATGTTTTTTTTTAGGCGTCCATGTACCTACTACAAATTTGAAAAACGGGGACGGAAGTGTTCAATAATCAAATTATTACTCGAAAGCACAGATGGACTGGACTGGACTTGTAATGTTCTACTGAAACCACCCAACCCAAACCTGACATGCCGTAAAAACGAAAAGGAGACCAATCACCATGGAGTTTTCAGTCGAGGCTTCAGGCTGAAAGTTATCTCTGCCAAACTTTGAGTCATAGAGGTTGGAAGAAAATCATTCTCTTTTTTCTTTATACGTCTTTGCTTTGAGTATTGGTTTAATAACTCAAAGCTGCCAAAGGATGAGTCTAGCTATCCGAGAGGGAGTCGGCCAGTCCTCTGGGCCCTGTCTTACATGATTCCTCTTATGAGGTTTTTTATTTACTTATAATTAATGTAAATAAATCTATGTTTTCTGTGTAAATAAATGCACATAGTCACAGAGCTAATGTACTGTTATTTTGGATTACTTTATGTCTCTCATGGTATTATTGTAGATAGCTTTACAGAGATTAACTTACCGTACAGTTTGACCTTATTATCCTTGGTTTGGACAACGATAATGACGTATCCCTCTAGGTCCACAGATTTGCTTTTCACGGTGGTAGCATTTTTATCTAAAGCATTTATTTGAGTAGTGGGCGCGTTAAACGAATTCATCTTTGCAATATTTTACACCCGTCTTACTTTACATTTATAGTTTTAACACAAAAATGTTTACGAAAAACTATATTAATAACATTAGAATAGAGTTTTGTCATTTACAGTTAAGCCAACGCTTCCGCCAGCACCATTTCAGGAAAAAGTCGGCCCTGTACACGCTCTGGGTACACATTTTGGTGATGAACTAACTCTTGCTCTCAACCTGGCTTGGTGTGGTCGGCCATGGCAATTCTGGTCTCATTGCGTGAGGAAACAAAAAACTGCACATTTAACTGGCATAATTAATAAAATACTATCACGATTTCACACTTAACATTTTTTCTATACGATTATAAGCGTATTTGAGAGGTATAGGGATATTTGGAATTACTTCTACATTTCACAGGGCTTGCTTCACTGATTTCGTTTGGTGCGCGTTTAAGCTTTAATATTTAGCGTTTGTTTCATGAATTTCGATAACAGAACTGGTATTTGAAGGCGTTTTACAGTGTTTTTCGCTTGGAAACCGCTCGCACGGCAGTGTTCGCCGCGAATGGTGAGACCATCCCACTTTCGTGCGATCAATAATGCTCCCTACCCAGCATCCCTATACGGACTGAGAGGAACGTTCGTTAGTTTTTGATGTTGTCCAGAATTCGATGCTTTAATCTTAGTGGTAGGTAAAAAGTAACTAGACAAATGTTTTTTAGGTAAAAAATATAAATAAAATAATCAAAAAGTGCACCATGGTGCTTCTCCAAGGTCCCACCGAGATTTGAACTCGGATCGCTGGATTCAAAGTCCAGAGTGCTAACCATTACACCATGGGACCTCATGACTTGGTTGTCGAAATAATGAAATACATAATAATAATGATAATATTTAAAAATATATAGATTAATAAGACACCTAGGATAATATTTATTTGTTTTTGCTCATTTTAAGAAGAGAAAACATTACTTTACTTCGTTTACTCATAGTATTCTTAACGGAACACATAACTTTTGAAGTTCGACATTATGTCACTAGATGACGGTATGCACAACTACCTACTAGCTACTGGTCTGTGTACATGAGTTTGCAACAACGCCATCTGTGAATGATCACTTAAAATAAAATTTTGTGTTGCAATAGTATTGATGAACTACTACCAATACCATTTTTAAATCAAATCAAATCCTTTATTTTGCATTGAATATAATGCCTTGTAATATTCAATATATAAATTACGTTAAGTATATTGCTATTATTAATTAAGATTATTTACTAACAATTCTAACAATAAAAAATACTATAAACTAATCCCTAATCTAACTCATCACTAATCATTAAACCGCTAAATCCTTGCATCGTATTCATTTATAATTTCATATACCTATCTATTACTAACATATATATGGCTACCTAGGTTATAGCTGAAAATCAGCGAATTGCTCTTTGAGTAAATACTGCCGCTGAGCTATGGCCTCTTTGTACTGCAGCTACACACACACCCAACCATAGATTTACTTATCTAATATATATTCGTTACTTTTGTGTTGTACCTAAATTTATTTGAAAATTACTTTTCTGGATACCTGTATCACTTTTAGTTGTGTTTTTGCTGGATAACATTCAGCTCCATGCAGCTGCTCTATTATATGTGTACTTACCTATCTTTGTTTTTGTTTCTTTTTTATGTGATGAGTGTGTATCTGTTGTACAAATAAATTCTATTCTATTCTATTCTATTCTAATATTTAAAGGGTCTAAAGTAGGTACATTTCGTTTATTATTCAGCTAACATACGTTAGCATGCAAAGTATTCGTACATTATCAATTATCATGAAAAATTTGTGGTCAAAAATTCATTAAGTAATATAAACACCCACATTTTTCTTTTCAAAAATTGTATTATGTACTACATGTGCTCTAATAACCTCATAGTTCTTCTTTATTTCGTACTACATACTTCTCTATTAATGTTAAATACGAAAATAACTCTGTCTTTTTATAATTCTCTTTATAATCTCACGCTTTTCATCCTTTGACAGCGGTGATATTTCATTTCTGAATATAAATATCAGCGTCGCCAGTTTTTTTTGCCAAATCGGGATTTTGGAGCTTTTTGAGTAAAAAAAGCGGGATCCTTTCGTCGAAAGCGGGACGTAGTAAAAAACGTATAAGTATAATCAGCAGTTTTTAAATATTTGTCTTTTTATTTAAAGATTATAATTTAAATCAAAATCATAAAAGTTTTATTCATTAGAAAAATATGGCGTTTCAAACATTAGTCTGAGGAGTGAGTGTTAAAAAGTGCAACTTATAATAAGATAATAATTATTTCAGATGATTTAACTTCTTTTAAAGTTTCCTTTTTCTCTTTAATAAAAACGAAGAACTCTTTACAGGATATTATCTGTAGATTAAACTGGATTCTGCTCTCATTAAATTTACGGAGCATTTATTTCTGTCATCCGACCATTTTAAATTCATCTTATACCCCGAAAAGCGGGACTGAGCCTATCCCGCGCGGGACATTAAATTTTGATTTAAAAATCGGGAAGTCCTGCTAAAATCGGGACGTCTGGCAACGCTGATAAATACCCATATTGTACCAGTATATTCTTTGGACCCCTAAATGTGAGGTGGTGTCCCCAGAACTCGGGACGGGATGCTGTTACACATGTCTTAGACCTAATTCTGGGACCTGCGGTTATAGAAAATTCTTTTTTTTTTCAAATGGAATTTTTCATTGAAATATCGAAATCGATTCAGCGGTTTTTATTGCCTATTCGTTAAACTCGGTTTGTAATTTTGTTCAAATTATATTTATTTATTATGTTGCGTTAGTGTCCAAACAAGTAAATGTAATGTAATATTAATAAATGTAATAAACTAATAATAATAAGTACCTTTGATCTTGCTTGTCGTTCTGTGTAGGTATGTATGTACTTAACTAGAATGTTTTTACATTATGACAAAAGGATGACCTTTGTGCTATTAGAATGCAATGCAAAAAAATAAATATGCTCACTCCTTTTATCCAAGAGGGTGTATTCAGAGATCTGTTATTGACATTTCAAAGTGTATTTTACATACCTACTGAAATAAATGAATTTTGAGTTTGAGTTTGAGTTCTTATTCCACTTCATCCTGGAAATGCCCACTTTTTACCAGTTCTCAATTTAGTTTTTAGTGTTATCTATGTAGGTACTTCGTAGACTGGCTGGACTGACAGTGATCTGTGATTCACTATCAGAAATAAAATTACCATAATATTTTATAACAAAAAATAGCAATTGGCAACACTCACTACAAATTGTCAAATTGTCACTGACTTCGTTCGTTGTGGTATGGTTGTCATTTCGTCCTTCTATCAGATTAGATAGATGAATGGAAAATAATTAACATTATCGCAACGAACGCGTCCCGTACCTGAACGAAAAGTGTCGCCGCGCGTGTACAAATAAACGAGTGATCCGTAACGTGCTGAACGGCTCGACACAACACCGCCATGATCGATGTGGGAAACAAAGATGGCGGAATAATACGGTGATCATAACCAAACGTGTTTTGTTGTGTAGTGATGTGCCGTGGTGAGCGGTCGCGGCAGCCGCAGCAGTGTCGGGCGTGAGTGCGGCGTGGCGCGATGCGGGCGCGGCCGGGGTGATGCCGCCGCGGCCCGCGGCCGGCCGAGCGGCCATGGCGGCCGACGACGAACGCCCGCCTATCAATCTGTTTACCGCGGTCTTCGACTATGTCGCGCAGGGAGAGGACGAGCTGTCGCTGCGCCGGGGGGAGATCGTGGAGGTTCTGTCGAAGGACGCGAACATCTCCGGCGATGAGGGCTGGTGGACCGGCAAGATTGGGGACCGCGTCGGAATCTTCCCGGCGACGTACGTGACGGTGGAAGACCCCCTGGCCGTGAGCTCGGTGATCGGAGACGTGGACCCCCCGCGCGTGTCCTTCTCCGAGCTCAAGCTGGAGGAGGTGATAGGCGTCGGGGGTTTCGGGAAGGTGTACCGCGGATACTGGACCGACGAGGTGGTGGCGGTGAAGGCAGCGCGCCAGGACGTTAACGAAGACATCGAGGTGATAAAGGACAGCGTGCTCCAGGAGGCGAAACTGTTCTGGATGCTGCAGCACGATAACATAGTGTCGTTGAAGGGTGTGTGTCTGGAGGAGCCTAACTTGTGCCTAGTGATGGAGTACGCGCGCGGTGGACCGTTGAACCGGGTGCTGTCTGGCCGGAAGATCAGGCCGGGCATCCTGGTGGACTGGGCCATCCAGGTTGCGCGGGGCATGGCGTACCTGCATGTGGATGCACCAATCTCGCTCATTCACCGGGACCTGAAAAGCTCTAATGGTGAGATAAACATTTTCTGTTATCTTTAGTCTAGATATTGTTTAACATTACAACACTGCATTCTATGGGGCAAAACGGCTGTCAGACTTGTTGGCACTGTCTATAGAGCCAAAAAATCAAAAGAAATAAAATTGTTACCATCTAAGGAGGATTCAATAAATAAGTTTTCCAAAAATAGGCTACAAAAGCTTACATTTAAATTGTTTGTATAACTTTGGTGCCTAGGAGCATAATGTTAATCAATATAATATATTAATTTTATTGAAATTTTAACCTCCATATGGGTTTTGCCGCAGTCGGGTAGGAATCTAGACAATTCTTGATACAGGGCCCATCTAGGAAGCTATGCTGGTGAGGGTCCAATCCAATATGAGACTAAGGGTCTAGACACACGGACCGCAAATATAATAATAATAATAAAAAAATGACAAAACTGCCAACTGCACGCCAACTGCAATCAAACTGCGTGTTGGTTGCGGTTGGCTTGCAGTTTCATTGCAGTCGTGCCAACTGCATTCAAACTGCACCGAAACTGCAGTTTTGCGGTCGAATTGCAGTTGAATTGCGGTCCGTGTGTCTAGACCCTAAACTGTAATAGAATACATAGTTAGCACATTATAATAACAGATAAATCCAACTTATTGTAGGTACTATCAGCAAACGCTAAGCCTGATACATTTGAAAAAATTGTCGCTTGCAATCTCAAATTTTACTACCCCGACCCGAATTAGAGGTACACAATGAGAAGCCACTAACACCGTCTTTTTTTCTATTGCGATCCATTCATCAACACTAAATGGTCATAAACATGAAAGGAACACTTTTTTGCAATTGTCATTGTTACTAGCTTTGTAGACGCATGGTGGGAAAAGATAGCTGCTCGCTAAAATGACACTTAGGTGTATCAGGCAGAACTTTTTTCGATAGTACCTATACCTATTATGGCAGTTTATCTTTATGGCATTGGGTGAAGGTTGTGCTATCATACATTTCACTAATCTTATCTGAATTACTCCGGAAACCCTGCATTCCAAGTCAGATAATGTGGTGGATTTCTATTCATATTTTGTTATGATAAATAATTATTTTTAGAAATGAATGTTTCTTTGTTTTTTCTTTTTCTAAATTAACTTAAAAGTAGCGGTGTTTGCATGGTTTTATCCGCTCAGTTCTAGTGCCTATGGGATTAAGGGAATAAAATATACCCTATGTTACTCAGGGATATTCTAGCTTTCCATTGGTGAAGGAATTTTAAAAATCGGACCAGTAGTTTTTGAGTTCATTCATAACAAACATACAAAATACAAATATTTTCTCTTTATAATATTAGTATAGAAAAGGAATGGTTTAGTGCAGGTAATGCAGCAGCCGGGTCAGCTAGTGATTAATAAATACCTTCATGGAAATTTTAGTTCATCCAAACAAATAACATTATTTTTAGGGAAAAAAAATTTGCTCAGAAATGGTTTTTCCAAAGTTCAATAACTCCATTTGCGAATGCGCGAATAATCTAATTCCTACTGGGCTCTAACCAGCCTGAATAAGTTTATCATGTCAAAATTTGTATATTGGATAATAATAATAATTACTAAAAGTATCTAGACTTGGCCCATGAGATTACCGCCATGTGGGATGTTGATTCGACGATCATTGTCCTCTTTGCTATTAGACCGTTCGCTGAAACAACTATAGAGTTGTTTCAGCGAACGGTCTAATAGCAAAGAGTCTCGACCAACATCTTGAGAGACTCTCGCTAGGTGGTTGGATCAAGGGTCAGATACAGAAGGCGGTGATCTTGGACACGGCGTGGATAGTCCGCCGGTTCCTCTCTCTGCAGCCCTGACCACCGGCAGCTTGGGCCTCTGCCCCGCTGCCGGCGGCACCCTAGGTTAGGTTTTTTATAATGTGTAATTTTTATATTGTTTTGTAAATGTTTTTATATATTTTACTTTTATACACATTGTAAAAAACCTAACATAAGATCTAAAATAAATAAAGAATAAAATTACTAATAATAAGAAATAGTCATTTAATAAAGGGGTCAAACAATATTGGTTCATATTTGAAAAGCAGCATTTCCTAATGCAGCCACCATTATTATTTAAAACATAAATCTATAATTACATCAATACACACAACTGATTTGCGAACTAAAGTATTGAGGTCACATGTCTGTCAACAAGCAAAATTTAAATTACTCATTACTCTTATGCAAGGTCTGATTGTTCCACCCACATTCTTTGTGCTCTCACCCACATGAGAATTCTGCAAATGACATAGGAAAGCACTAATAACTGAGTCCGTTTGATTGAGATATGTGTTCATTTAATATAATTATTGGATTGACTTGCTGGTGGGAAGAAAATAACTGAAGAACGAAACATCTCTTTAAAGTGGTATGTCAGTGAAATTAAATTTATATGTTTTAAATAATTTGCTCCCGGCAGCTTTTACTGTTTTAATCCCGTTTTTCCTTTTCTTATGATAAACTGAATATGATTCAAAAAGCCACAGTTGACATTATTTTATGATCTCAATACATATTCCATTAGAATTTATTGGTTATTCAAGTAACCTCCTTCCAGTTGACATAATGTTATGATGAATAGCCTCCTTAACATTGAAACCTTTATCAGAAAGAAAAAAAACCTACTAAACTAAAATGCTTAAAAATAACATATAGTAGACACAATTATATTTTATACTAGCGGATGCCCAGCGGCGTTGCCCGCGCGGATTCCGTTTATTCCTGTTCCCGTGGGAATTTCCGAAAATCCCTTCATAGTGGTTGCCTACGACATATTTAAGACACCTACATTCCATATTTCAAATAGCGGGTGCCCAGCGGCGTTTTCCCGCTTGGATTTAGTTTATTCCCGTTCCCGTGGGAATTTCCAAAAATCCCTTCATACCAATTTCCTATGACATATCAGACACCTTCATACCATTTTTCAAGTTTCTAGGAGTAATCGTTTCGGAGTACATATTTCTCTTTTTAACCAGTTTTTTTTATTTTCCCGTAGGAATGAGATATTTATCTGAAATAAAAAGTACCCTAGATGTTGACCCGGGTACTCAGTTATCTCCATACCAAATTTCATCAAAATACGTCCAGTAGTTTTTGAGTGATGCGTGCACAACCAGACAGACAGACAGACAGACAAAAATTCCAAAAATTTGTGTTTCGGTATCTATATCGATAACTATATACACTACCGTTAAAATTTTCAAAAAATATTTAATGTACAGACACGGCCCCGTTAGAGTTTTATTATATGTATAGATAATTGAATTTAGCATGTAACTACAATTCAAAAATTATCAAGGTATTTGTACAATGTAAGATTGAGTAAAATCATGCATCATCATAAAAAATATAAAGTTTCATCCAGTACTTTGATATTTCACTAAAGAACTTTGAAGACTGCAACTTTACTGAAATATTTTAAGCTCTAAAGTTCACACTATGACATTTCTTACTCCCAACAGTGCTATGGCAACTGACCTTTTACAGAGAGCAGTTTCTCAAGCCAATTTAGGTTTAATGAAACTGGATTTTTCTCTACCTGCCTTATGGCTTATTGGCGTATTTTATGAGTTTAATTTCTCTTTTACTCTACTTTCCGATCAGAAATCTATGGGAAATCATATTAAGTTTACTCCAGTGCTGCACCTTTTGTAAAATATCTTATTATCATTTCAATTGGGTATTTCCAAAAATGAAATAGCTTTGCTGGAAGCTAGTTTCATGCTTTGTGCTGAAGTTCTTAAATAATGTATATGTTAGTACATATATTCATCAACAGACAGTGAATGATAACATCAAAGGAATACCTGCAGGCCCCAGGCTTGTTTCTGAATTCTGAGACATCCTATCTTTCGATAGGTTCATCACCTATAAAATTTAAGGATTTGCAATATACACTTGTTTCAAGAAGAGAGCATACTACCACCTGAGAGGCTGGCAACGCACTTGTGACTCTCGAGTTGCAGGTGTCCATGGGCGACAATAGTCACTTACCATCAGGTGACCCGTCGGCTTGTTTGCCCCTATACTATAAAAAAAACACGATAGGTCATTTAGTGCTTTAAGAATTTCGTTCTACAATACAATACAATAACTCTTTATTGTACTCCAAAAACAACAGAATATGGATACCAACATAACTAAAGTACAATGGGCAGTCTTATCGCTTTTAGCGATCTCTTCCAGACAACCTTAGGATGGATCTAATACTCGCTGATAAGTATAATATATTAGCATGAATAATAAAGGCACATTTTGAACTGCTGGTTACCTACTATTCAAGCTATATGCACTTACTAGCTTTTGCCCGCGACTCCGTCCGCATTCCAGAATAACCTACTTGTTAATCCAGTTTAAAAAGTATCTGTATGCGAAATTTCATCCAAATCCTTTCTGCCATTTTTGAGTTATAAATGGTGTAACTAACCTGACTTATTTTAGTATTGTAAGGAGAAATCAATTTTTATTTATGTATGCCAATAAGAACCTTTTTATCCCCGAGGGGGTAGGCAAAGGTATTCCATTTCTGGATACACCCACTTTTCACTAGAAATTCTTTGGACCCCTAAACATGATAGGTGGTGAGCCCATCGCCGGAACGGGTCTATTACACATGTCTCAGAATTCATTCTGTTTTCCTTCACCGTCGAGCTAGTGACAAATATGTAAGTAAGTTTTGTGAAAAACTCATTGGTACATGAAAGGATTTGAACCCGAGCCTAACTGATTATCATCATGTGAAGCAGGCTCTTTCACCGTAAGTCTATCACTGCTAAAAGTAATATAAAGTGATAATATATTTAACAATGGATCAATAAATATTCAATAACTGTAAAGTGTTGGCTATAAAATTACGATAAGTGTAGGGAAATCCCAGCCTATTGTGTTCGGAAACATTCGCGTAATCGTAATGACCCCGTTGTATAGACTGTCAATGTTGTGATACTTTTTTCTCACGTTAACTATAGCGTTTGCCTGAAACTTCGTCGACGTTCGAGTCCTAGTGAAGAGTACTTATTTTCCATAAAACTTGATTTTTTTATCTCTACACCAGTTGTGAAGAAAACATCGTGATGAAACCTAGTTCGAGAATAGAGTATTACACTGTATCGAAATTAAATTTCGAGTAATCATTCACTAAAAAGTTGGTCCCAAAACACTTCTAAAAATGCATTTCGTTTTTCATTCTACAATATTATAGCATTCTTTTTAAATAACTAAACCAACAAAAAGTGATGCAATTGAGTACTAAAAATTATGACGTCACAAAGTCAGTACTCAGTACATTTTCTATAGCACATTTTCGTTAAGACAGCTAATAAAAAGTCATACATATATAACTCACTTGACTAGGCAGTAAAAAAATATTTTATTTTTTCTGAGGCAAGTGGCATTACCACCAAGACTGAGACGATGATGTTTTGTTTTAGCTGTTCCACGCGGTTTCACCCGTGTTGTTCCCGTTCTCGTGGGAATACGGGAATAATATATTGTTACTCAATACTCAGTGATAATGTAGCTTTTTTTTGAATCGGTCGTCGTTTTTGAGTTTATTCGTTACAATCTAACAGAAATACAAATCTTTCCTCGTTATAATATTATTGTAGGTTATATATTATACACAGTATTGACCTGTCAAGTGTTCCAAACATTCACCAGAACCTGTCTGGTGGGTGAATCACAGAAAGTCGAATTTCGGCTCTGTTTGTGAATCACCAAATAGAAGTCACTTTCAATTCTTGAGTGTTAGATAAATATTGCTGTATCTATGGGGAATTTACTTGAGGATTGTTCTGGATTCTGGCTGACCACCTAAAATTCCTAATTTTAAATTAGCCTATCCTTCTCTATAGAATACGAAAAAAAGGACAGAAACAAACCATAGATTGAAGAGTTAATGTCAAACATCTAAAAACCTACTAATTTGAACTATGTACGTGCTTATCTGTCACTTTTATCCATGACCTTGTTACATCGTCGCTAAAATTGCTAAACACGCCATACATGAGCAGACTAATTTCAATTTGACAGGACTAAATATCTCTCGTCTCTTTTCTTTTCTAGGTGAAAGAAAATGACAGGACTAAACTAAAATAAGTTTAGTCGCTGTAATGCAGAATCGAGTCCAATGTTCTGATATACGGGTCCAATTTGACTGAGCTGCTTAACGCCTTTTAAAGTCAAAATGTTTTATTGAAAGTAGCGACTTATAAGTCCACTTATTGAACGTCTTTAACTCCACCGCTTCAGCATGTATGGTCGAGGAGAATAAGCGCTTTTGTCTTTTCGCTCCGTTCCCCGATTGGTAGAGGGTTAACCAACAACAGCTATGCCAAAGAGGGTTAGCGTCAGGTAATCATATACAAAATTGGGTTACATGATATGGTTATTTTTCGCTGTCGTATTGCGCTGTGCTGGAGGATGTGCTGTGCTGTGCATATTGCGCCGACACCAAATAGTGGGAAAAGACTCAATTTTTTCTGCATGAAAATTCTAAAACAATTAGGTGATCATTAGCCTAATTGTGGCCTATAACAAAGAGATTAAAATATAATAGGACATAGAAATATTTTCATACAAAACTTTGAAGCATGTTCGAAGCTCAAGCGTCATGTCACTTAATATGAACGCGAGCTGTCATTCGGTCGAAATTGTACTCGACTTATTCCACTTGGAATAACTTTTGGCTTCAAATTTTCCTCGCTTTGTCCCCTCTATGCCCTGTTATATTTTAATCTCTTTGGTCTATACTTTCTCCTTTATACGAAAAACCCTTAGCTCAGCAGTGGGCAAAACGCGCACAAATCTAGCTATTATACCTAAGTGTAAATAACAGTTCAACAAAGTGACTTTTGGTTTCTTGACACTTATTTAGGTCAATGGCTCGGCCAACCAATTCGCACTTATGAAATTCAATCTGATTGGAATAAGCAAATACTTACCGTTATAACAGTTTCCGTTGAAAGAGCACTAATTATCTCATTTGTGTATGTATGTAATTAAAGAATCGGAGGCTGTGAGTTCGATTCCAGCGCGGGACCAACATTTTTGTGTGTAAATGTGATTGTTCGGTTTCGTGTCAACAATCAGAAAAGCTGACATGAGATTTAACAGTCTGTCAGCTAATTTCGGTTTGATTTGTCTTTCGAAAAAAAAAATTGAATAATTTCCGGAAAATGCGTATTTTTTTATATTTTTTAAAATATCATATCTCGTGAACTATCTGCCCTACAAACAAAATTTAACACGTATATTATAGGGAATTTCATTCTCTACAACATTGAATAGAACTGTTTTGTAGCTAAAATGCACCGAAACAAAGATATAAGTGAAAATCTAAAAAAAGTGCCGTTTTTTTTAGGTTTTTTTCAAGATGGCGGTGGGCGCGGAGGGGGGGAATTGTGCATTTTGCATTTTAAACACTTAACAACCATCCTAGACAACATGTAAAAAATTTAGAACTACCGGACCGTTTGTAAGGTAACCCCCCTTATTTGGTCTCTATTCACTGTACTAATACTAATATTATAAAGAGGAAAGATTTGTATATTTGTTTCTTAGTTACTATTAAACTTAAAAACTGCTGGACCGATTTTAAAAATTCTTTCACCAATGGAAAGCTAAAATATCCCCGAGTAACATAGGCTTTATTTTATTCCCGTATTCCCACGGGAACGGGAACTACGCAGGTGAAACCGCTTAGAACCGCTAGTTTCTTATACTTTCATTATCAACTAGATTTTCTTATTTCCTTTATGGTTAAGGATACATTCGTTTAGGAACTTTAACAGGGGTAACGTGGGGCCATTAATTTGAGAAACCCTGATTTAGACCATCTCATACAGACAGTAGTTTTTTTAAAAAAAATACACTTCCAGCCATAGTACTCGAGGACCTTGACCCTTAGTGCCAAGCGCGAGCCGGCACCGCGCCGCAGCGTGGCGTGAGAAAGCCGCTATTACGTAAACCAGTCGAACTCACTAAAAAAATATGATCACGCCTTACACCCTAGGCGGTTAGCCGTAGTATTCTATTCCTGGAAATACCCAGTTGTCGCCAGCGGTTTTTCGGACCTCTAAACGTGACAGGAGAGATCCTATAAAACCTTACGGTGTTTTCCTTCACCATCAAGCTAGTGATGTGTAATTGTGTACGTCTACTTACGTAGAGCTTGGGTCCCACGGTCCGTAAAATCGCGGATGCACGCAGACCAGCTCGCACGACGCACCGTGGGACCGGCCTCGTCCGTGATAGCACAGAACGTCTGTGGCGGTGCGCCCGTATCCATCGTGAGTCGGTAACTTCAAAGGTGCGCTCTTCTCTCTCTTTCTTTCGCTTTGCATTATGACAACATAAAAACATCTACACACACCGACACGCACCGTTGGACCGGCCCTGCCTGCGGTGCGTCGCCGTCCGTGCTCGTCGGCTGAGTGTGGCTGATCCGTGGAATAGCGGACCGTGGGACCCCAGCTTAGGACGTACTAACTACGTACGTTTTGCAAAACTCATAGTATATCCTCATTAGGATTCTATTGAGAGATTCATGCATGAGACAGCAAGACTTCCAAGAAACCTATTGAAGCCTTTTCGAGCTCGTTTATACCGGTAAAAGACCTGAAAACGTTATGGCGCTGAAGTATGTCTATTGTCTGTCTTTGGTAACTTAAAGGTGAGGAGGTAATGGCTATTGGGGCGGCACTTTATCGAGGGGAGGGTCTAAAAGGTTCTCTGGGAGACGCCGAATGGACGAGTAATTACGTTAGGTAGTAAATTTCTGACAAATAGATTTTTTATTTTTTTTATAAGAGGTCACCTGATGGTAAGTGACTTTCGTCGCCCATAGACACCTGCAACTCAAGAGTCACAACTCATTGCCGGCCTTTGAGGTGGGACTAGGGGGAGAGGAGGGGTGGGGGGCGGGTGGGCTGGGGCCTCCGGTTACCTCACTCACTCAACGAAATGCAATGCATTACTTTACGCTGGTTTTCTGTGAGGCCGTGGTGATCACTCGTGGTATCAAATATTGTAAAGTTTGAAACGTAGCGCTGGAAGACCAGCCCCCTAGAAAAGATGCAAGCACTAACGAAGGCGAATGATTTTATACATAGACTAGCGACCCGCCCCGGCTTCGCACGGGTGCAATGCTGAATTTTCTTTGCTATAAACCATCCCTGGACCCACTCGAACCCACACAAAAAGTTTCATCAAAATCGGTCCGGCCGTTCTTGAGTTAAATCGTCAGGAAGGAAAACCCGACTTATTTTTATATAGTAGATTGACATTTGACATAAGCACGCTTCTTCTCCACAACTATACATTCCGAAGCAGTGGAGTCGCAATGACTTTCGATAAGAGGACTAATTATAAGTCCCTACATTGAATAAAAAAAACTCGGCCAAGTGCGAGTCGGACTCGCGCACGAAGGGTTCCGTACCATTATCTATAAACGGCAAAAAAAATCGCGTTTGTTGTATGGGAGCCTCCCGTAAATATTTATTTTATTTTGTTTTTAGTATTTGTTGTTATAGCGGCAACAGAAATACATAATTTGTGAAAATTTCAACTGTCTAGTTATCGCGGTTCTTGATATACAGCCTGGTGACAGACAGGCCGACAGCGAAGTCTTAGTAAATGGGGTCCCGTTTTTACCCTAAAAACTATTGATTTTGAGCACTTGCCAACGAGCGCTAACGTAAACGCGAGCTTATATCAATCTCATATCTCATACACGTCAATCTATAAAATCATTCGGATCCATAGCAGAATGTGCACGCAGAGAAATTGGTGACAAACAGAACTACTGAATCGAATAGTTACATTTGGTTACAAAATTTCTAGTTTGAAATACTTGATCCTTGTTATCTCTACGACTAATTATTCACTCCTACTAATCGTGCGAATGCGAGTCACAAAATGTGCACGCTACGCAAAGAAATTAAAATATAATAGGGCGTAGAGGGGACAAAGCGAGGAAAATTTGAAGCCAAAAGTTATTCCAAGTGGAATAAGTCTAGTACAATTTCGACCGAATGACAGCTCGCGGTCATACTAACTGACATGAAGCTGGAGCTTCAAACATGCTTCAAAGTTTAGTATGAAAATATTCCCAATGCCCACTCTATGTCCTATTATATTTTAATCTCTTTGACGCTACGTAAAATGAGCAAATCGCAAAATATGCAAATCTCGAAATGAGTAGATCGCAAATTGTACAAATTTTGCACTTGCATCTGGGCTATTGTCTAGTTATAACCTTAATAGTAAACGGCTTCATTTAGACGTAAGTACAATTCTTCTTCCGCGTATCTGTCAAGCGAGCACAGACAGTGTAAGAAATGATTGACTGACTGACTGATTGATCTACGGACAGCCGAAACCGCTTGGTCCAGAAGCATGGCATGCACTATGGCAGCATTTTGCACAAATGTTCGTATGACATATTATGGTAGTGATCAACGACCTATTATTTATTATTTGTAGTAGATTTAATCAACCCAGTAAAGAAAGGACGTATGTTTATGAACCGATTTTGATTATTCTTTTTTTGTTTGGTAGATCATACTTCAGCGGTGGTTCTATTTAAATTTGATCAAAATCGGTCGAACAGTTTTTAAAAAAATCCAAAAACCAAAGTCCAAAAAATATATGTACAATGAGGATATGATTTAGTGCTAGTCGTTGAAGTCGGTTTTTTTACTCTTTAGAGTTGTTTGTTATTTTTGTATCCAAATGACAAAGTCCACGAGAAAAGACGCTGACGTTAGCTAGTCCAATGTTTACGTGACACAGTTGGCATAAAAACCATTTTCGTATACTCAATCAAAACAACCACATTTCAAGGTATCAAGTTGCATTGAGGTGTGGTTGTTTACTTACGCAATAATCTACTCTAAAGTCCAGCTAGAAGGTTGTATTTGGAATGACCGCACCTTGTTTACGTCGCCAGGTGAAACTTGACTAGCGAGGACTCCATAAGGTGTGAGTTTCAATGGAGAATTAATGGATGTGCGTCTCACAGAGAAAAGTAAACAATAAAATGTTAGTCGTGTCGCTGTCGCTTAATAAAGTGTTGAGGAAGTATGTTCTATAATTTCCAACGGGAGCCTACCGTGGATTGGGAGAAGGTGTTAAAGCCATGATCCACTGGAGAGCAAAACCGCCTGTAAGCCAACGAACTCGCGAGCCAAATGTCCAAACCGACAATTCAGCACCTAAAAGTCCGCGGACTTTTAAGTCGGACGTCAGCAATTTTCATGCCACCAAAAAGCATCTGATATTGACCTGTTTCATGCAAGTTGTAACTTCCATTTTGCGTAAACACACCTTATTTCTTGTAGCGAGTGTCGTACGAGTACGAGTGCCTCGTCTCTGTTCTACATCAATACTAATGTTATAAATAGGAAAGATTTGTATTTTTGTAACGAATAAACTACTGGACCGATTTTAAAAAATATGGAAAGCTATATTATCTTATCACTGAGTAACATAAGCTATATTTTATTTCCGTATTCCCAAGGGAATGGGAACTACAAGGGTGAAACCGCGCAGAACCGCTAGTGTTATTATATTTACACAATTAAAATATTAGGTGGCTAAAAACTTTAAATTTATTTTATTCCCGTATACCCACGGGAACGGTATACTTATAAAAGAAGAAACTGACTGACTGATTGATGAACGCACAACCGAAACTGCTGGGTTTAAGCATGACATTTTGTTATAAAGGTTCCTTGAATGACGTTAGTAAGCACTAAAAAGGGGTTTTAGGAAATTCCACGGGAATTCATATTCTCAAAAGGTAAATACTATGGCAAACTCTATGACTTCTATTCTTCTATTCTATTCTACTGTCATGGATTATTTGCATATTTTTGTAGTGATATTTCATTAAAATATCTATTTTCATTAGTGCAACAAAATATTGTTAAATACAATAAAACCAAAGATCCAAAAACTGGTTTGAGGAATTTGAAATGTTATTAATACACTCTCGAAGCAAAACTCATCTTGAAATTCCTTAGGATTTCGGAGAAACAACTAGAAATAAGTATTTGCAAAAAGAGGTGTTTTGGTTTTTAAATTTTCCTGTACAAACAAATTTTTTGCTAGCGAAGATTATATCATATTCTATATTAGATCTAACCCGTCAAACATTTTCTGCTAATAATTTCATTTTTTTTCTCCTAGAAAAGAAAAGAGACGAGAGATATTTAGTCCTGTCAAATTAAAATTAGTCCTGTCAACTAAGGCATTTGATAACGTGTTTAGTACATAAGTAAAGGAGTCAAGACTAAAATACAGCCTCTGACAGGACTAAATTCGGTAGGTTATCTTCTATCCCTTTTCTTTTTTTGAGGTAAAAACAAAGACAGGACTAAACCAAAATAAGTTTAGTCGGTGTAAAGCAGAATCTCCCCGAATATTTCTATATTAGATCTAAATCGTCAAACACTTTCTGCTAATAATTTCTTAAGATATTAAACCGACCCTAAGACATTAATATAAATCGGAAATTCAATTACCACTTTATTAACGCTACCTTACGTCACTAACCAGCTGACTGTATGAGGAAAACGGTTGATAAACAATGTATTAATAACTAGACTGACCGAATGCTGATTATGTTAATGGACGTAGTCTGTATCGGCACTAAAACTAGACTTGTATCTATAGACAGTTCCCGGAATGTACTCGTAAACTGGAATATGCTTACCTGAGTTTATTGACCGTGTGAAGTTGTGGACGCCCTTGCTTGATTCATTATCTATCAGATCTATACAACGCGTAACAGAATAAGCGCAATTTCTTATACATCCCAATTAGTATATTAATATTAAAAAAAATATGACGCCATCGTACTTTAGTTGTGTCTAACCAATTTTCTTAAATAAAGAGCAGTAATAGGACGATTTCCATAGGTAGCACTAAATTCAGCTATGCTAATTCATTTTTCGGAAAAATTTATCAAATTAAAAATAGCTGAACTCGATTAAGTATAGTCGATACTGAACAAACTAATTTCAGGAATTGCGCTTATTGTTACATATTGTATAATACTGTCTAAGATCACCACGACTGCGCCAGAAGATGTCCACTGCTGAAATAGGAATCCCTTTCTTCCAGAACGAACGATTGAAATCGACAGCCAGGACCTGAGTCCACCTTGTAGATGGTCCTACGCTGCGCTTGCCAATGGTGTTCACTCGAGAACCTCTCTAGTCCAATTAGCCATCTTTCTACGAGCAAGATGCCTTGCTTACTAAGACTAAGACTTTATCATTCTAATCCGCTGGTCAGGTATCCCTGCTTATCAGAATTTCCGAACGAAAGCGGCCTGCGTACCACCAAGAAGTTTGTACACGTGGGTGGGTGGGACCACCCGGTTTAGCGCTTGCCAGTTCGTTGTCTCCGCTAGATAACCTCTCTGTCCCATCGGCCTTCAGATTTACGAGCTATATGCCTTGCCCACTGACACTTCATCTTGGTAGTCAGGGCTATGTCAATATGATCCCCCAGTCAAACCGTCTAGACGGTTTCGGAGGACTATTTTGTAAGCACATGTACTCTGTCTGTATGAGTAAATAAATAAATAATAATAAAAAAGGATACTCAAAAAATAGTGGGTCATCTAGCGGTCAGCGGTTTTTGTATTTTTTCTTTTGTTTTATCGATCTATTTAAAAGAGCCCCCTGTGTATGCCAAAAAGTTTATTTACCTAAGTCGACCCTGCCCTCTATAACTTACGAGGTGTGACTATAGGCGTTCGATTTCTCCAATAAAACTTGGCTGTGTACAGCGTGTCTCTGAATGTGTTGAAAAACTAATTGGGCGTCTAATCTTCACCGAAATGCTATTCCATTTGTTTACGTTTCCGAGGCTCGTTTACAACGGGACAGTTAACGGCCAGTAATCGCCGCCGACGACAGACGATGTAAACGATCGCCTCATAAATCTGCCAGCGCCACTCACTGCGTTTACATGGTCAGTTTGTTAACAATTAGTGATGTTTGAAAGAAAACGTTTTACTGATGTTTTTGTTAGCTGTTGAGGAAAATTGTTGGCTATGATGGTTATTGCTTTTTTTATATAATGTTTTGAATGAAGATAACAAATAATATTGGAAATAGATGTTTGGTTTGCGGTTCATTGATATATGAAAATACGTACCGACACAAAACGTTACAAAGAATTGTAATTGCAAAAATAAACAATCAGTAGGTTTTGTAATAAACAACAGACAAATATTTGCCATAACATTATTCAATAATACAGCTATATTTATTCAACAGAACTGTATCAATTGTTACGTTACAGCAGACAAAATAACAAAGCTAAAAAATATTCAAACAAATTCATATTTTATTCAAAAAGTCGGAATAAACAAGAGCCGTCGACAATTTGGCAACGGCGCGATCGTAAAAGTCCACCGCACTACGGTCGCACATAAAATAACTAATACTCCCAAGATGGGACCTAAACAGGGTTACCATAAAATAGAAAAGTCCATAGATTTCCTTAGAAGTTCGGATGTTTTTATCAGAAGAGTTACTTGAAATCGAAACTTTTGCTGTAACTGCTATTTTGACTCTTAACCTAACTGCTCCAGCACCAGGATAATGTTGTGTTGTATGTGTGTCTATTTTATTGGCCTGTTTTTTGTTTTTCTAATTAATGTACTTTTGTCATTAAAAGTGCTGCGTGAAACCTGTGTTTCGTAATTTTTTGAAGGCTGCCTGCCAACTCTCCACTCGCCAGGGTCAAATAGGACTGTTAGTCATCTCTCATGACACCCAGCAGTCCTACCTCACGACATTATTAAATAAATAAATAAATTGTTTATTTGCCAAAAATAGTGCATACAAGTAGAGGGTTTTTGGTAAGATTGTACAGTTATTACAATAAAATAAGATTCCCTGAAACCTAAACTAGGTGAAACCTGTATCTTAGGTGACAGTGAGTCTGGCGAAGTCATGTTATACTTATTGCTCATTAATTATGAATACCTATAATAATAATAAATTGTGGGACACAATTCACACACGGTTATTTAGTCACAAACTAGGCAGAACCTGTACTATCGGTACTAGATAACAGATACATACAAACATACTCAAATAAATATTAAACACCCAGACACGAAGCCAACAGACATGTTCATGCACACAAATGTTGGCCCCGAGCGGGAATCGCACCCGTGACCCTGCGATTTAGAAGGCGGGGTCACTACCACCTGAGCCAACAGGCCCGTCAAAATCCACTGCTGGACGTTGTACAAGACACGATACAAAGAATCTAAAACCTTCCACATCCAGGGGGCCAATTCTACTAAGTGTCAACGGTCATAGTTGGATGACAATGAGATGTCAATTATGGTCAGTCAATTGTGATATTTTGACACTTTTCAGAGCAAATAACACCATCGATTGACCATGTCATCCAACTGTAACCGTTGACATTTAGTAGAATGAGGATCAGTACAGTTATAGCAAATCCATTAGAAATATTATCCACGTTATTCTTTATGATATAAGAATGATATCTCTTATTGAATTATCCAAATCGGACCATTACTTACGAAGATATTAAATAATAAACATAGTCAATGATCGCGAGAGCGTGTACGTCACTGTGAGGGAACCAAGTACGGCCGGCCGGCACTCAATGATCGCGGGAGCGTGATGACGTCACAATGAGGGCGACGCTACCGCGGCGGCTACTCGGTGAACTTCGCTAGGAATTCGGTCATAACTTTGTCAATTTTTGTCGTAGAACAAAAATTTTTGTACTGTATGTTAAGGATTTCTTAGCTCTATAAATCTGCATTCTCAACTAAAAACGTTACGGATCCTCATTGGCCCCCAGCTTCCTCGCCGTTTTGCTCCATTGAGCTGTAGGGTGACCAGACACGTCGGTCGGACGCGAAGACAGCACACGGTGTGTCCGAGCTACAAAATACCGACGCATGGTAACCCTACCCTCCTTGATGCCTTACTAGGCCATCTCTAGCAGGTGCACCTACTAAAACATACTTGGGATATGAGATATGAACGGTGGATCTATCTTTCTTTTACGACTCGAGTTTATGAAATATCTATCTGCAGGTTTTATGGATCCGGTAAATGTGTTTGAGGCGATATTTTTGCGAGGTAGCGTATTTTTTTATCCGATCGCACCGGTAAACTTATGTTATCTTATTCGGTTAGTTAGTCTGTAGCCCTAACAGTTTGAAGGATTTTTAAGTGTCGTTTCATTCGTCATTATCTCGTGTTATAGGATACATTGCTACCCGACGTCAATAAAAGGAAGAACGAGGTATATATTTTGATGCGCTCTTTAGCTGCCTATTGACATTGGGACTTATTAACGACTAGCGACCCGCCCTCGCTTCGCTCTGGTTTATATGATACTAGCGACCCGCCCCGGCTTCGCGCGGGTGCAATACTAACACTAAAACCTTCCTCTTGAATCACTCTATCTATTAAAAAAAAACGCATCAAAATCCGTTGCGTAGTTTTAAAGATTTAACAAAGGGACATAGGGATATAGGGACAGAGATAGCGACTTTGTTTTATACTATGTAGTGATGATACAAAAACATTCCTCTTTTATCGCTCTTTCTATCAGTGAAAACCGCATCAAACCGTCTTTACCACCACGAAACCACGAAAGGTTTAAAAGATTTAAGCGTAAATACGGCGGGAAGCTACTTTGTTTTTATCCGACTTCAAAAAAGGACTAGGTTATCAATTCGTCAGTATGTTTTTTTCATGTTTGTTACCTCAGAACTTTCCTCTGGGTGAACCGGTTTGGATGATTTTTTTTTTGGTGCTTCCAGATTGGTAATTTCGTCTAGTTCTGACGATTGCGTCCATGAGAAAACCATATAAGTTGAAGCCGTTTTTTTTGTTTTTTATAGTTCTATGTTAAATTTTATACTATGTCAAGATGACACAGGTTAAAAAATGTAGTGTATGGACGGCCGCCAAATGGGGTTAAGCCATTAGCTTCTCCATGTTTCGGAAGATAACTTAATGTTGGTCGACGTTTTTTGGTTTTTTGCTGTGTTTACGCACAATGGAAGTAGTTAAGCCTTGTCAGATACGGTTGGGAAGCTTGAAAAATTCTGACACTTAGGTGGCTAACTAACCTCACGCCATTTCCCAATTCTGGGCACTCGTGGGAGAGTACGTTACATATACTTCCTATGTGAGGTACTACGGAGTGTTAATAATAAATAGTAATAAATCTTGGTTTGGTCAAAATGTTAATTCTCCGAAAATAATTCACTCACTGATTGCTTAAATTTTGACCCAACTTTGCATTGTAGTAGTGTTGGGTAATTAACTGAAAATTTTCTCAACCACTAGCAAATACTTCTTTAAAAAACGCGAAAAAAATAACCCTTTTTTTAAGGTTGGAGGAAATAGGATGTTTTTTCGATTTCCTTAGAAAATTCAAAAACAACACTACATTTGAGTTACGTGTTGTATGACATATAACATTAAAATTTCATTGTACAAACAGCGCTAAACACGATATCTGTTATGATAATTTGGATCCAATTTGTCAAATGGCTTTGAAAGGCCACCTCAAATTATCAGCGTTGACGCGGTCGCCACAGCTCGAAGTATCGACTACATTTGAATAATTCTCCGCTACCAAATTACATCCGAAAATCAAACTTCTGAAGTTGATAATCAAATTGCTATCTTATTTGCAAATACGTCAAAGCAGAAAATGTTTGCCGCAGCTCCCAAGTTTTATACTTCGAGTTAGGCCACAGACAACCGAGCAATAAGACGTCGCATTTATTGAATTTTGTATGAAAATTATATCTCCACTAGTTCCGTTCCCGTGAGAATACGGGATTCAAATATAGCCTATGTTACTTAGTGATAATGTAGCTTTCCATTGGTAAAAGAATTTTTAAAATCGATCAAGTGGTGTTAGAGTTTATTCGTAACAAAGATACAAACATAGAAATCATTCCTCTTTATAATATTAGTGTCGATTAGGTGGGTTGCCCTTATAACTAACTGCATAGCGTTGTAACATTTTAAGTAGCATGTGATTGTATATTTTTAAGACAAACGTGAAAGGAATTAAATAGGATTGGTCGGTTTCACTGCCAGTGAGCAGAACACGTCTGAGTTGCATGTGATTTTCTAACTTTTTTTATACACGCAGCTCTTGCGCTCGTTTCAACCAACGCACAATATACAACCGTTGCCCAAATCACGACCACGTCAAGTAAATAGTACACACTGCTTGGATTAGGCGCTCAATGCCACATTCACAAAATGCCACATCAGAATTTCGCAAAATGTAACAATCTCAAATTGTCACATTCTGAAACGCCACTTCGCAAAATGTCTCATTAGCAAAATCTCATTTTCGCATAATGTCACATTCTCGAATGTTTTTTGTATTATTTTGAATAACAAATTTTGAAGAGCAGTGATAGCCCGGACGGTTAAAGAGCCGGCCGAAAATCAGTGAGGCTCGGGTTCGAATCCTGGCATGTACCAATGAGTTTTTCAAAACTTACGTACATATTTATCACTAGCTCGACGGTGAAGGAAAACATCGTGAGGAAACCCGCAGGTCTCAGAATTAATTCTGAAACATGTGTAAACAGACCTGGTCCGGCGATGAGCTCACCACCTATCACGTTTAGGGGTCCAATGTATCTCGTGAAATGTGGGTATATCCAGTAATGGAATAACTCTGCCTACCCCCTCGGGGATGAAAGGCGTGAGATTATTTATTTTATTTTATTTTAAATTTTGATAATATGGCTCTTTGCTAGTACGTGGCTTAGTACTATTACTTATTCTGTGGTGTGGCATTTTGCTAATGTGGCATTTTGCCAATGTGGCATATTGCGTCAATGTGGCATTTTGCGAATGTAGCACTGTGCGCATATGTAGCAGTTGAGCCTAAGCTTGGCGATCGTTGCTGCCTATCTACGGAGTTTATCGTACTGTTGTCTGTGCGAAAGATGTTGAAGAAAACCCCCTGAGATGGGTGGCTTACTTCGGAACTTTCCTCTATTAATTTTCCGAGAAAGATTGCCGAAAACTCTTACATAACTTCGCGGAGTGCTAAGCTTGTTTGATCGAATGATATTACTTAGCAAGTTCTTTTTGACGCATATCTGATTCTCATGTGAGTCTCGTATTTTCCACACATTGATTTGCTTTTGTTATTATTGGTTATCGATGCATTATCAGCTGATTTGTGTACATCACACATTACTTTTTAGGATTAAAATGTCTTATCTATTCGCAAATTATCATAATATGTACATAATATTTGAAAAATGTTTGCAAAAACACTCATTCGAAAGTCTTTAGTCACGCCCATATTATATAACATGTAACAGAATAAGCGCAATTCCTGAAATTAGTTTATGCAGTATCACCTACTTATTCGATTTCAGCTATTTTTAATACGTGTTAAATAAAAAAAAATATCTTAGCTGAATTTAGTGCTTCCTATGGAAATCGTGCTATTATTAATCGATATTTAAGAAAATTGGTTAGACTAGACACAACTTGTTCGATTGCATTATATTTTTTATATTAATATACTAATTGGGGTGTATTTGGAATTGCGCTTTTTCTGTTACGCGTTGTATTTACATTTTAACCCCTCAAGCAATAAAAACAATCTTCTTCGCCATTTTTAAGTACCGTATTTGCACAAAATCTTGTAACTAGCTTATTCTCTTTCCACTGCTTAAAGTATTACACCACAGAGACCTGACCCATGAACCCGGAATAGCTAAAATCCCTTTTTTCTGATAAAGGGAAACAATTCTCTAACCCCTATCCTAAATCGCCATTCCATAAAACCCTCCTTCCGCCGCGAAACTCGCGATCACTCCACAAAATAACAATAACCGGTAAGGCTAACCCTTTCCCGGCCCTTGTAAATATTTGATGTTTAGATTAGGCCCGTGGCATTGTGGCGTGAATCGATTTCTTTTCACGGCTTCTTGAGGCTGTGAAATGAAAAAGTACTCTCGAAGTAGGGTGTTCTATGCATTATTGAAGAAAAATTAATATTAATTTAATAAAAACATATTGGGCTAATATAGCTACAAAAGACTTCTCTCATGATCTCTGCAGTTAAGTAAGTAAAGCGCCATCTTTGTTTATCGGAATAGATTTTGACAGCTAAATTTTTTCTCATGTGACGATGATGAATTTGGCAGCGCATCAATTGCATCTAGAAGCAGGTTCTAGGCTGCTCGTCACTGTCACGGAAGAATTTGTTTCCCGGGACTCAGACATAGGGCGAGAGGATGGGGATGGGGGGGTTTTAGTCATCGCAAGCCTGACATAACCTGGTTGTCGTCCCCGCTACCACCAGGTATGCGTGGCATTTTCCCTGTATGCGAAAGAAAGAAAAGGCTGCTCGTCACCCAAACGCAAGTGAAGTCTCAGGCATAAGACAGTCTTTTGGTCATACCATAAAACCCAAACGTTTAGACCTGACGGTAAAAATAAACCGGATCTATATCCGGGAGAACTTCCCGCGGTTTTGAATAATTCATGACGCAGGCTTCGCTGTTGACGGCCTGCCTGTCCAGCCTAGTGGAGTTTTAATTATATGCGTTTTGTGGTGTGAGTATGGAGATTTTAGTATGTTTTATTAGAGACTAGCGACCCGCCCCGACTTTGCACGGGTGCAATGCTTATACTAAAACCTTCCTCTTGAATCACTCTTATCTATTAAAATAACCGCATCAAAATCCGTTGGCGAGTTTTTAAGATTTAAGCATACATAGGGATATAGGGACAGAGAAAGCGACTTTGTTTTATACTATGTAGTGAAGTGATAAGTTGATTACGAAGGCCGCGGCGAGCATGCATGAGCCGTATGATATAATATGCGGATGAAGAACGACCGATCGGCCAGGTTTGTTGTAAGTGGCGGTTTATTGTCTGTGCCTACTCCAACGGGGAAGACAAGTTAGATTATGTATGTTTTATTCGATTTTTTAATAAAACACCTCTGGACTACGAAAAAAAAATTTGGCTTCCTCAGTACCTTAAGAGTTTCAAGGATAGATATTTTCCCCTTCCTCAGTTAAAATTAACTAATTGTACATCCTTGGACAGTCAAGAGCACATGAAGCTTTACACTTGTAGTGCGAGTTTGACCTCTAATGCGATTGCAATAAGGAGGTTAGAAAGTCCAATGTGTCAAGCTCCACGTACTCTTGACTGGACCATACAGGAGGATTAAACTCGATTGGAAATCTGCTTCTAAACTTTCAAAATACCCAGAACGGGTTACATGGAAGTAATTGTAGTTCAATCAGATGTCGGGCCGATAGGGGACAGACTGCCTGTCACGTCGCGCCGCCTGTCTTGATCGACGTTTGAATAAGCGAGAGCTGCAAGCTTATTGATTTCAATTGACACGTTACGTGTGTTCGTGTGTTTCTCACGATTTTTAAAAGTCGTTCTTGAGATTGATCTTGAATTAATTTACCGGGAGTCGGTACTGGGTAAGATTACTACTTTAGAATCATTTTCTTGTCATGTTTTGAAATTAATATGAGAAATCACACCTGCTGTAAATCAAATGTGAAAATGTTTATAAAAAACTTTATAAAATTTACAGATTTTATGAAGGAGGACTTTTCACCTCCTACTCATGAAATGACCCATCTCTACGTATAGGAAACAGTTAGAAGAGGACAGTAAGAGACTGATATAGTGGCATCTCTCTCTAACTGCTCAAAAGGAAATTCCTACTCAAGGGTTGTTGTGTAGCCAGAAAGGCACCTCATCAATCATCACCAACTCGTAACAGCCCACTGCCGAGCTAAGGGTCGTCCTTACGTATTAGAAAGTAGTCGATTTGGTAATACGACCAGCTCGCCTTTTGTCTATATATAATCTCACGCCTTTTATCCCCGAGGGGGTAGGCAGAGGTATTCCATTACTGGATATACCCACATTTCAAGAGATATATTGGACCTCTAAACGTGATAGGTGGTGAGCCCATCGCCGGACCGGGTCTGTTTACACATGCCTCAGAATAAATTCTGAGACCTGCGGGTTTCCTCACGATGTTTTCCTTCACCGTCGAGCTAGTGATAAATATGTACGTAAGTTTTGAAAAACTCATTGGTACATGCCAGGATTCGAACCCGAGCCTCACTGATTTTCGACCGGCTCTTTAACCGTCCGGGCTATCACTGCCCTTTTGTCTATGTACAACCTTAATCGCAATCATCTTCATTTTGACGTACATTGCTTCTTCTGTACATCTGTTATTACCGCCAGTGTAAGTAGAGCAAGCGCTGAACGCGTAGCAAACGTCAAAAAAAGACGATTGTGATCACAATTATAGATAGACAATAAGGCAACTTTTTTTTAAATGTTGTTTGTGTATAGAATCTCGTCTTCATATCTGTTTTGTCACACACAGCGTTAGTTTAATACTCAAAGCACACAGCATACATTTTTACCCTACTTTTGAAATTCTTTCATTGCCTTTTAAACACAGTCGGGTTATTTGCTTTACCTAATGAATACGATAGTTCCTCAACAAATTGTAATCCATGAATTATCAACAAAATATATTAAACAAAGCTATTAGCCGCGGAGACCGTAGAATTAATAGCGTCGCCGTTTCGTATAAACGTTGGCTTGCGCAAGAGTCGAGAGCGCGGCGGTGGATCAAAGTGGTCCGTGGCTTATTGCGGATTGAGGAATGCGTTTGCACCTCTTGATGGGTGGGCGAGAATGAGACTAAGAAAACGAAGTAGAGTTTCTGCATTTTTTTTAATGATTCTTATAAATGGATAGAAGAATTCAACTTTGGTCACTATAACATATGTTTTCTGTGTATAAAGTTTTTATATTTTGCGTGGTGGTGGTGGTGGCGACTAGTATGGGGTCCACTCTGAAAGATTCACCAACTTCTGACAAAACGACGATATTTAATATTAATAATGACAACGGGTCTGTTGGCTCAGTTGGTAGTGACTTTCTGAGCCGGAGGCCGCGGATTCGATCCCCGCTTGAAGCCAACCTTTGTGTGCGTAAAAATGTCTGATGGCTTCGTGCCTGGTCGTTTAATATTCCTCTAAAATCAAGAATCATAGACACAATTGATTTTTAATTGTTACGGTGCGCATTGGAACCGCGCGGTGCTTGACTAAGTATGTTTATCAGTTGTTTAGTACCCTGTCTAGCTTGGGACTAAATAAACGTGTGTGAATTGTGTCGCACCATTTTGACGTGACAACGTCTTATAAATTGGTTTGCCGGGTGACACTTCAAGAAACTGCGTTACGCTCCGCTCACGTTATGCGCTCACAATGAGAGCGAGTGAGAGGCACGCGTCCCTTCCACTCGGGCATGGTTAGCCCGCCTAAGAGCGAGAGAGACATATAGTTGTCACGTAAAACTTTCGCCCGTATACCGACTTTACAGGCAACCAATTTTTTTTTTAATAAATGGTATTTACATAACAACAATTAAAGTTAGGACTAGTTAGAACAATAACACATATTTAGTTGCAAGCAACACTGCATTCCAAATAAGTTTTAATCGTAGGTTATAATGCATATATTTTTTTCATAACAGATTTTGCTTTTCATCTTCACACGTTTCCAATGATCCCGTCTCTCCGTTCCAGTGCTCCTGAGCGAGACGATCCTGCCGGAAGACAACCTGGAGAACAAGACCCTCAAGATCACGGACTTCGGCCTCGCAAGGGAGGTGTACAAGACCACCCGGATGTCAGCGGCTGGGACTTACGCGTGGATGCCTCCGGAGGTGGTTACTGTGAAGACAATCTTCATTGAGCCTTCACTTTAGAATAAATAATAAATAAATAAATATATATATATATATAAAACAAGCGGTTCTGCGCAGTTACACACGCGTAGTTCCCGTTCCCGTAAGAAAAAGGGAATAAAATATAGCCTATGTTACTCAGGGATATTCTAGCTCTCCATTGGTGAAAGAATTTTTAAAATCGGTCCTGTATTTTTTGAATTTATTAGTAACAAACAAACAAATCTTTCCTCTTTATTATATTAGTATAAAAAAGAACAGTGGTAGCCCAGCAGTTCAAGAGCCTGCATGTGTAACAGATCCGGTCCGGCGATGTACTCACCTATCCCGTTTAGGGGTCGAATATACTCGTGAAAGAGGGTATTTTCAGAAATGGAATACATCTGCCTACTCCCTCGGGAATATAAGGCGTGAGATTATTTATTATTTAAACTGCTTTGTGTAATTTTACATTGTATTATATTATTTGTCTTAAAAGGAATGAAATAAAAAAACTTATGAAAACTGATGACAATTCCAAGTACTTCCTCTGGGGTTGTCTCCACGGATCATGGTATCAGATTGCATTAGCCACGGATCACAGCGAGTTGTATCCACCGATACCGTGATCCGTTTCCAACAAAAAAAATCATTAATATTTTTACCCACAGATCACGGTATCCGTAGCTACATGAAATAAATTATATAAGTTTTGTAAACTGATCACAGTGTAGAGAGATAAGTAATATAATATTGTATTTTTCCGAACACTCAATACGTTTATTGCATTTTCTAACTGAAAAGAAGTTATAATTTTAAAAAAACCGGCCAAGTGCGAGTCGGACTCGCGCACCGAGGGTTCCGTACAACCTTGCAAATTTATGGTTTTCGTAATTTTTCCTTTATCTATGCTATAAGACGTTGCTTCGTACCAAATTTCAAGATTCTGAGTTCACGGGAAGCACCCTGTAGGTTTTGATTCCCTTGCAAGTGTCGAAAATTTGCGGCATAAACGGCTGTATCTTTTGATTGCGTTGGCTTAGAAGTTTGATTTTTTCACAGCTTCAAGGGACAGTAGACCTGAGTAATTGATATAAATTTCAGCTTCATACCTCCACGCGTTCCTGAGAAAAAGGGTCTTGACAGACGGACGGACGGACGGACAACAAAGTGATCCTATAAGGGTTCCGTTTTTTCCTTTTGAGGTACGGAACCCTAAAAACAATATAAATGTATATTAAAACATCATATTAATCAAATATAAGTTGTTTTTATTTCTTTTTATTTTAAATTATAACTTCTTTTTAATTAAAAAATGCAATAAAAATATTGTGTGTTCGGAAAAATACACCATTATATTACTTATATCTGTACACTGTGATCAGTTTCCAAACTTATATAATTTTTTTCATGTAGCTACGGATACCGTGATCTGTGGGTAAAAATATTAATGATTTTTTTGTTGGAAACGGATCACGGTATCGGTGGATACAACTCGCCGTGATCCGTGGCTAATGCAATCTGCAAAGACGCTTAAAGAAAAAGTTTCTCTCTCCTATAGACTGCTAATGTTCTAAAAACACTATGGAAACCGCTTCAACCAAAAATCGGGGCGCGGGGGGCGAAGTATGAGATGACGTACTAAATGTCAATCAATTTACCAATAGTATTTAAAGGACATTTTGCGCTCGGCCAATCAAAAAGCTCACATATTATTTTACTTTTGAATTTGCTCCAATAGTGACGGACTAGTGAAGTAACCATATACCACACAATCGATATCGATAAATGCCGCAACCTGTACTGTAATTTTATTTGATTTGAAAAATTTACAAATTAGAATTATAAATATAAATTATCTCATTATTTTACTTCCTTCTTTAAAAAAAATCCTTCTTTACTATAATATAAATGCAAAAGTAACTCTGGCTGTCTGTCTGTAACATTTTTAGGGCTAAGCCAATGAACCGATGTCGATGAAAGGTAGGAATATAGGCTGCACCCTGAGGAAGGATATAAGTTTTATTTCATTCTGCAAAGCGGATGAAGTTGTGAGCAAAAGCTAGTATCTCAAGAAGCTTTTTAGACTTTAGGTAAATGTTATTATATTTTTAAATTCTAAATGAATAGTATGATTCGATCTTTGGAACACTACATTTTTTTTGAGGTTGGGATCTCTTGGAAATCTGAAAATCATTTCGAAAAAATATTGCAAATTTTATCGACATAAAATGATTCTATCGATATTGTATATTTTTTGTCAAGCACTAAGGAAATGTTTATAAATAAAAATACAAATATTTAAATATATTTTTTGTGGTGTAGTCTGAACAGGAAAATACTAACAGGTGATAGATAACGCCTGTATTGGATTTCCGCGAATTTACTGTGGAGTTTCCGCACCAAACAACTACGCAAACGGGCATATTTTTGTCAAAACCGAGAGCTTGTTTCGATCTGACTTCCAATATGGCATTGTGTTGTCAAACCAGCGGCCACGTGAAAATACGGTCTGTCAACCGAATGTTGGCGAGGATTCACTAGGGCGAGATTTCCTACATTGGCACTCTATAGGAAAGAGAATGATTTTCTTCCAACCTCTTTGGCAATCTGATACCATGATCCGTGGAGACAACCCCCTTCCTCTTTAATATTGCCAAATAGCCTTTCCATAACATCAATCTTGACAATTTCAGGTGATAAAGAACTCGACGTTCTCCCACGCGTCGGACGTGTGGTCGTACGGCGTTCTGCTCTGGGAGCTGCTCACCGGGGAGACTCCGTACAAGGGAATCGATGCGCTGGCCGTCGCCTACGGGGTGGCCGTCAACAAGCTCACTCTGCCTATCCCCAGCACGTGTCCGAAGCCCTGGCGGGTACTCATGGAAGGTGGGTTGAATAGGCAATTCAATACAAATTATTTATTTCTTTAATAGCGACCCGCCCCGGCTTCGCACGGGTGCAATGCTAACACTAAAACCTTCCTCTTTCTATTAAAAAAAACCGCATCCAAATCCGTTGCGTAGTTTTAAGTTTTAAGCATACATAGGGATATAGGGACAGAGAAAGCTACTTTGTTTTATACTGTGTAGTGAAGTTATATTCTACATATTAATCTAATGTTATAGGTAACTATATAGGAAAAAAGCAGTGGTAGCCCGAACGGAGCCGGCAGAAAATCAGTGAGGCTCGGGTTCGAATCCTGGCATGTACCAATGAGTTTTTCAAAAACTTACGTACATATTTATCACTAGCTCGACGGTGAAGGAAAACATCGTGAGGAAACCCGCAGGTCTCAGAATTAATTCTGAGACATGTGTAAACAGACCGTGTCCGGCGATGGGCTCACCACCTATCACGTTTATAGGTCCAATGTATCTCGTGAAATGTGGGTATATCCAGTAATGGAATACCTCTGCCTACCCCCTCGGGGATGAAAGGCGTGAGATATTTATTTTTTTATTTTATTTATTTCTTTTCCCACAGCCTGCTGGCACTCCAACCCCCGGGAGAGGCCCCTGTTCCCGGTGATCCTGGAGCAGCTGGAGCGCATCAGGCAGTCGGAGTTCACGAGAGCGCCGCACGAGTCCTTCCACACCATGCAGGACGGATGGCGGCTCGAGATCGAGGAGGTGCTTAGGGACCTGCGACGAAAGGAGAAGGTAACTTTTGTTTGATACATTATTTAAGATGAAAATAGTAACCTATAGATTAGTACTTAAGGTGGTTTACTGTTATGTGAAAGAGCGCTTATCGTCATCAAACGTTCAAGTTTGGCGAGGTTAGAATTAAGTAACACTACTGTATATTGTAAATTTATTTCAATAAAAAAAATCATTCATTTCTCCTCATCATCATTCATTCATACATTTCACCGGGCGGAAAGCGGCAAATTTCGGCCCGCTGCGCTAAACGAAGTTGCCGCTTTCCGCCTGCTAAAGAAAAAAAGTAGGTATATGTAGTATATTTATGTAGGTAAGTCGAGATTATGTGTTATGACAGTGAGGGTGTATTTAAAATAAATCAGTGCTTAACCAACTCTCGTGTGTTTCACTATATGGTGGCAGCGGTGGTCGTTTTTTATCGGTTTATCGGTGTAAAACGTATTTGAACCCTAAAATATTAATACTAATCGCGTAAATACAGTGTATTAGTGCATATTTTTACTAAATATGGAACACGCGCGTCCTCCAGCGGAGTTATCACTCGAAGGCGGCCCGGCCGCGCGATCTGAGTCGTGGCGAAGATGGCGGAAGTTGTTCGACGTGTTTCTCAAAGCGTCTGGAGTGAGCAAAGAGCCTAAGGAAGTGCAGGCTGGACTGTTGGTTAACCTCATAGGGCCCCTGGGTTACGAGGTTTTTACGACTTTCACATTTAGCGAGGGTGAAAGTGAAGACGATATTGTCTGTATATTGAAGAAATTTGATAACTATTTTGGGGCGAAGCCGAACATCACGATCAGGCGATTTAAATTTTTTACGCGCAGTCAAGAGGTTGGAGAAAATATTGACCAGTATGTCACAGCTCTGCGAGTATTGAGCCAACAATGTGAGTTCGGCGAGTTGCATGAGAGTTTATTATGTGACAAGATCGTGTGTGGTATAGTAAACAATACTGTAAGGGATCGGCTCCTACGTACAGATGATTTGACGTTACCAAAGGCGATTCAAATATGTCAGGCAGCAGAAATATCTAAGGAAGAAACTCTGTGTATCGACGGGTCATCGAGTAGTGTACAGGTGAATGCAGTACAGGACGCCGGCGGCCGAGCGGCACGCGGCGGAAGCTCGCGCTCGCGACGCAGCCGCGGAGGCGCGGGCGCACAGGGGCGCCGGGAGGTGTCCCGGGAACGAGAGGTGTCGGGCACGTGATGCATTGTGTTATATATGCGATAAGAAAGGTCATTTTTCGCGAGTGTGTGAACAAAAGAAAGTTATACGTAAGGTGTTAAATTTAAGTGTCGATTCTACGAACAGTGACCGCGAGGAACACAGTGAGGATTTATTCTACATCAATACTATTGGTGAGGACAAGAAATTCAGTAACTTATCTAAAGAATGGATGGAAAGTATGAAATGTAACGATAAGACAATTGTTTTAAAGATAGATACCGGTTCTATGATAAATGTAATCTCCAAGAACGAATATTTAAGCTTAGGTTTGTCTATTAAAAATCTAAAACCATTTACGAAACGAGTGCATTCTTTCACTGGTAACCCGTTGCCTATTATAGGCACTGCTGATGTAACTTTTATCTACAATAATGTGTGTCATGTTTTGCCTATTGTTGTTGCAGACATGATCTGTCAAAATGTACTCGGGTTAGAGGGTTGCATTTCACTGGGGTTGATAAATCGTGTTAATGCAATCAATATTGATAAATATTCGGATTTATTTAAAGGACTTGGAAAATTACCAGGGAAATATAAAATTGTTGTTGATAAAAATGTACAGCCGGTCATATGCCCTTCTAGAAAAATCCCTTTAGGACTTAAGGATAAATTGTTTGACGAGTTACGTAGAATGGAAGGGCTAGGTGTAATTAGGAAAGTTACACATCCGACTGATTGGGTCAATGCAATTGTTTTAGTCGCGAAAAAGAATGGTAGCATTCGTGTGTGTCTAGACCCTCGACCGCTGAACCGTGCGGTGCGTCGGGCGCACTACGCGCTGCCGACCGTGCCGGAGATGGCGGCTCGCCTCCAAGGGGCCGCGCTCTTCAGCGTGCTCGACGCGCGCTGCGGCTTCTGGATGGTGCAGATAGACGACGCCAGCGCCGACTTGTGCACTTTCAGCACGCCTTTTGGTCGTTATCAATTTCTACGCCTACCGTACGGAATCAATTGTGCGCCTGAAGTTTTTCATGGCAAACTTAGGCAACATCTGGAAGATTTAGAAGGTGTGGAATCATTTATCGATGACATCATTGTGTGGGGACGTACTAGGGAGGAGCACGATAGGAGATTAGAAAGTCTATTGCAACGCGCACAGGATATAGGCATTAAATTTAATAATGAAAAATGCAAATTTGGTGTTTCGGAGATAACATACTTAGGACACAAATTTGATGTGAACGGAATGCGAGCTGATGACTCGAAGGTAAAGGCTATTATGGAGATGCCTTACCCAACTGATAGAAAATCTTTGGAAAGGTTCATAGGAATGGTGAACTTTCTGTCTAAGTTTATTCAAAATTATTCGGAGTGTGTAAACGTGTTAAGGTCGTTACTTAAAAAAGATTCAGAATGGGTTTGGGATACACACCATACTGAGGCAGTGGATAAGCTTAAGCGTAAGCTTAGCAGTGCGCCGGTGCTGGCGCTGTACTGTGAGCACACGCCGGTGGTGGTGTCGGTGGACGCGTCCAGCGTGGCGCTGGGCGCCGTGCTGCTGCAGGCGGGCCGCCCGGTGGAGTTCGCCTCTCTTACACTCACCGACACGCAGACCAGGTACGCACAGATCGAAAAAGAAATGCTGGCCATTGTGTTCGCGGTGGAGAGGTTCAGACAATACATATGCGGCAGGTCCAACGTGACCGTGCAAACGGATCATAAGCCTCTTGAGGCTTTATTCAAGAAACCTCTAGTTTCGGTACCTGCTCGCCTTCAGAGGATGATGATGAGAGTTCAGGGGTACGACATTAAGGTAGAATATACTCCAGGTAAATTTATGTACATCGCGGATACTCTGTCGCGGGCCTCACTCAAAGAATTAATGCAAGACCAGGTCACGGACGAAATCGAAGTTCAGAAGTGCTTCATGATAGATAATGTGCCATTTAGTCAACAGAAAATGGAGGCGATCAAAAGAGAAACTGAATTTGACAGCGACTGTAAGCGGTTAATAAAGTATTTAACGAGTGGTTGGCCAAGGAATAGGCGCGATGTACACTCAAATGTAAATGTTTTCTGGCCATACCGAGAGGAACTACATTATATTGACGGAATGATTTTTAAAGGAGACTGTGTATTCATTCCATGTGCTTTACGCGATGAAATTTTGTCGCGAGTCCACGAGGGCCACTTGGGCATCGAGCGGTGCAAGCGGCGCGCGCGAGAGGTGATGTTCTGGCCCGGGCTAGGAGAGGATGTGGAGCGCGCCGTGCGGCACTGCGCCACGTGCGCGCTGCACGCGCCACGCGCCCGCCGGGAGCCACTGCTCCAGCACCAGGTGCCCGCGCTGCCTTGGCACAAGCTAGCTTCAGATATATTTGAGTACAGGAAAAAGAGCTATATTATTTTAGTTGATTATTTCTCTAATTTCGTCGAGGTTGGGGAGTTAAGGAATACGAATTCCAAAAATGTTGTTTGTTTCATGAAAGAACAGTTCGCGCGACACGGGATTCCCGCGGAGCTAGTAACAGACAACGGCCCGGCGTATAGCTCGCAAGAATTTAAAAAAATTATGTGTGAATGGGAAATAAGGCATTTGACGTCATCCCCGCATTATCCGCAGTCAAATGGGAAAAGTGAGAGGACAGTGCAGACTGTAAAAAACTTGCTGAAAAAATGTTTAGACTCAGGACAAGATTTGACACTAGCTTTACTAAATTTCAGAGCCACGCCACGGGATGGTTTAGATTCACCGGCTCAAATTTTGATGGGTAGACGTTTAAATACAAGATTGCCAATTAGTACAAAATTATTGAGGGACCAGGTAAATAATGAACAAAATTATAAGGCGTTAATGGGACATAGAGAAAATGTTAAAAAACATTACGATAGATAGGCAAGGTCACTCGAGCGCATTCTTCCGGGTGATAAGGTGACGTTAATCAGCAATGGGAGTAGGAAACCGGTTTCAGTAGTGGCGCGCGCGCCCGAACCCCGCTCGTTTATTGTAGAAGATGAGCGCGGTTGTAGATTTCGACGTAATCGAAGTCAGCTGGTTGTGCGTGAGGCTGAGACTGCAAGACATTATGAGCCATACTTTACACGGAATAAATACATTGGTAATACGAAAGAAACTCTGCCAGGACTTTTATTAAATTTAGGTGTACGTAGGCGTAATAAAAAATGGTCTGTGGTGAAACAGGGTGAACCGTCAGAGGTCACAACGACACCAACGGAAATGCTTGCCGCTACGCCGGCGAGCACTAGTGGCAGTCAGAATGTAGTGGATGTAGACGATTGCTTTCTTAGCCCAACGTCTAGTCCTAGTCAGGATGAAACACCACCCTCGCCCTTAGTTCCAATCACGAGGTCTAAACAAAGAACCGCACGAATGCTAATGAACTTGTGGTCTAGTAATGACAAATAAACACCTAGCTCTTCGCAAACTTGATTTATGGGCCTTAATTATGTAATCGGTCAATTAAATATTTCTGTGAGATAGTAGCTTTTGTATTGTTAGATATCTTGCGCTACTTGAATAAGTATAGGTATGTATATGATAAGACCGCTCATTTTACTCTTTTGTCATTGTGTCATCACATAATTGAATTTTTATAAATAAAACAGTTGTTATTCACTTAAATAAATATATTTTTCAACACACTTGCTCATAAAGTGGCTCTAATTTCACTGCAATTAGGCACATAATGACACCTATAATCAAACTGAGACTTTTTGTTTGCTATTATTCACTAGTGAGTTATAGATTTTTTTTTTCAATTTTGTTGCTAGAGTTGCTTTGTTCTTAAAAAAGTTTCGATACAAAAAAGATCGTATTCAATCGTACTAATAAATTAATACACAAATATGGCTTGCTCATTTCATGCAACTTCGTATTTAAATAGATCATTTCAACTTGTACGTGTTTAATAAACAAAACTTTCACTCAAATATAACTTTGGTTTTCTCTGTAAAAACTTTAAATACCCCATTTTGTACGTGGCTAAAACGCTATCCACGACAAACCAAAGAAAAAGAAACCTAATTTTTTTAGTCCATGGCCGATCGCCATTGTAAGATGCGAGCGCATAGGAAAACGAGGCTGTATGGGCCTAGATCCTTTTGCCTTTTCCAAATTATATAAATAAAAAATTGGAAAACCAATTAATTTTCCCCGCCATTGCGAATGATTATTTTAAAATGATTTTTTAGTATTATTTATTCACAAGTGTGTTGAAAAACGTCGTATGATACACGTGTGTATTGATGATTACCGTCCTCGGCTCTCTTATGACCCTCGCCTACGGCTCGGGTCTCAATGGCGCCTCAGCGGTAATCACCAACTTTACTCACTTGTACCATAATGTACTATTATATTAGGTATACTTGTATTTTTTTTCTTTAAAAAGAAGTAGCTTTTGTGGAGTGTACTCTTCACAGCAAGTAAGGAGTTTTTAAAATATAATATTAAGTTTCTGTAGTACTTAGTGTTTCGCTATTCTTGTTTTAAGTAAGTAAAAGATTTTTTTTTTTTGGTCATTGTAATTTTTTTTTTAAAAGGGAAAGATGTAGTATATTTATGTAGGTAAGTCGAGATTATGTGTTATGACAGTGAGGGTGTATTTAAAATAAATCAGTGCTTAACCAACTCTCGTGTGTTTCACTATAGTATACACACCTCGGGAAGTAAATAAGAGTTTGTTTGTAGACCTCGGCTTCGCCTCGACATTTCTTATTTTACTTTCCTAGATGTGTAATATATACTAGCTGACCCGACAGACGTAGTCCTGTACAACTGTCAGTTATGTCAAACACCATAAGATTACATTAGAAGAGTTAAAATGGTCGTTGTTTTCTTAAATTTTCCAAGTTTCCGCGCAACTTTCTTAATTTATTAGAGTTCCGTACCCAAAGGGTAAAACGGGACCCTATTACTAAGACTCCGCTGTCTATCTGTCTGTATGTCTGTCTCATGAACCGTAATATAAGTTAAAATTCTCACAGATGATGTATTTCTGTTGCTGCTATAACGACCAATACTAAAAACCAGAATAAAATAAATATTTAAGGCAGCCCATACAACAAACGTGATTTTTTTTCCATTATAGATAATGGTACGGAACCCTTCGTGCGCCAGTCTGTTTTTATTTTCTTTATTTCTTAATCTTAAAGATAACCCATTTTAATAAATCAATGCTGTCATACACCGCATGTCATGTCGGGTGCGTGGTAATAGCCAGATAACCACTAGCCTAACACTGGGTTGTATGTAGCCCATACATTGGTACTGGTTGATGGTGTATAAATTTTTATTAATTACATATTTTCCTATGCACGCTTGCACACAGGAGTGCAGAACAATCGAGGAGGTCAGTAGTGTGCTAGATCTAGTTCTTTTTTTTTGTACATGTACATTATTTGTAAATGCCCTCCCAGGATAAACTGTCTAGAACTGGGCTCAGTGTGCTGGATACATTTTTAAAAATAATAACGAAATGAACATAATTGTATACTTTTTTTTGTGAAGGTATTTCGCAGCGCCCTGCGGGTTAACCCGCGTAGTTCCCATTCGATTACGGGCATAAAATATAGCCTACAGTTGTTCCGCGCGATTTCAACCGCGTATTCCCGTTCCCGTGGACAGTTTATTCTGGAACCTTCCAGGAGTTGAGATTGTCTACCCCACTGACAATTTGACCTTTCACCCTGCAGGAGTACTGACAGTTTGACCTTTAACCCTGCAGGAGTACTGACAGTTTGACCGTTAACCCTGCAGGAGTACTGACAGTTTGACCGTTAACCTTCCAGGAGCTGAGGTGCCGCGAGGAGGAAGTGACCCGCGCCCAGCTGCAGCAGCGCCTCCACGAGCAGAGCCTCGCGCAGAAGGAGCGCGAGCTGGAGATGCGGGAGATCGACCTCGCCGCCAGGGAGCTGCACATACTCATCTTCGCCAGCAACATGTCTCACAGCCAGCCGCCAATGCCCAACAAACGGAAAGGTCGATATACAAAACACTGCACAAACTATATAAAACCTTCCATTTACAAACTAGGGTTAAACACCCAATTGTTGACACCCCAACAACTTTATTCAAAATTAACGCAATTACAATACACAATTATGTTTAGAATAATCAAATAAAGGAATCAGGAAAAAGCATTATTAAACTTGCCACGTTTGTACGGTTATTTTTTTTAAAGTAAACTGGACACACATCATAGTCATATCATTTACTGCTCTATGTGGTTTTACAGGTAGTATAGAATAACAATAAATTTATTTCACAGAACAGAACATATACATATCTATATATTATATAGTATAGTATATATTTTAGTATATTGTTACCTCGCCATCACATTTATTTTTACCTACAGACTACAAAAAAAACAGTATAAGTACCTATAATAATTCCGTTGCGCTAATTAGAACTGTGACCCTCTATCGTCTCTATTTCAGGCAAATTCAGCAAGTTGAAGCTCCTGAAGAAGGACACGATCTCATCGCCCCTGGACTTCCGACACACCCTGACAGTCCGGCCCTCGGAAGACGAGTCCAGTGTCAAACAGCTGGTGGCCGTCGCCAAGGACACGCCGCCGGGCTCACCGGCCATCATGCGAGCGATTGCGCGTGAGTATCCCACTTCTGGCACTTTCTGACAGTTGATGAGAGAAAATTCCGACTTCTGGCACTTTCTGACAGTTGATGAGAGAAAATGCCGTCTTCTGGCACTTTGTGACAGTTGATGAAAGAAAATCCAGTCTTCTGGCACTTTGTGACAGTTGATGAGAGAAAATCCCGTCTTTTGGCACTTTGTGATGGTTGACTATCGGAAAAGAATTGTAAAATCACTGGTAGTCTATGCCAAAGATACTGTGGAGTATCAAGCGTACATTTGCGCGTCAGTGTCCTATCTTTTGGCACTTTTTGGCAGTTGTCCATCAGAAGATTATTTAAGTTTATTTGTTGTGTATGACTGTATGTTTCCTGAATAAATAAATAAATAAAAAAAAGATATACGCCAAAGAAATGGTAGACTATGCCAATTCTGTGTTAGTATACTATCTTTTGGCACTTTCTGACGGTTGACAAGGTCATCGTAAAACAGCTCGTAGCCGTTGGTAAGGACACTAGAGTCATAGAGGTTCAAGCGGGCAATTGTGCGATGAGTATCTCGTCTTCTGATAACTTCTGATGGTTGACTTCGTGTCTGGTATGGTACCCATACGACCCCTAAGGTGGCGATCCCCTCGCCTCAGTGGGTCTGTTACACATGCCTCAGAATCAATTCTGGGACCTGCGGGTTTCCTCACAATGTTTTCCTTCACCGTTGAGCTAGTGATGAATATGTACGTAAGTTTTTGAAAAACTCGTTGGTACATGCAGGGATTTGAACCCGAGCCTCACTGATTATTACGATTAGCGGGCTTTTTAACCGTAAGGCAATCACTGGATCCGATTCTGGCTGAGCAGCTAAAATTCCTAATTTAAGTTAGCTCTTCTTTTCCACCGCTTAGGAAAGGAAAGGGGCAGAAATAAGCGTCATATTTATTTATGTCACAAATGTCAAAATAACAAAATTGAACCTAATGAACACATCTTATTCAAATACACGTGTTTACCAATTTTAGCGACGATGTAACAAGGTCATGGATAAAAGTGACTGATAAGCATGTTCATAAGGTTCAAATTAGTTGGTTTTTACATGTTTGACATTAACTCTTCAATCTATGGTTTATTTCTGTCCTTTTTGGAGAAGGATATGCTAACTTAAAATTGTAAATTTAACCTGGTCAGCCAGAATCGAGTCCACTGCCTAGTGCCTGAATAACCGTCCGTGAACTGTGCCTCCAGTGCCAGCGGACGGCGTGAAGGGCAAGACGTGGGGCCCATCGTCGGTGCACCAGCGCTCTCGGGGCCACCTTCCCTTGCCGGCGCTCCGCCCCCGACCAGCGGCCCGCTTCAGCTCCTCCGCGCCTGACCTGCCCCCGCACGCGCCCCGCACAGGTAACCCCCCCGAGGCCAGAAAGCCGACCCGCAAGTCCAAGTCCCAGGTGAGGACCCCGAAGGCTGACCTCGCCAAGAAGCGAAGCGGCAGCCATGACGACCTCCTAGACGACAGCGAACCAAGGAAAGCCTCCAACAGATTCCTCCTCTGCCCGATGTTCGCGTCGGCCGATCTCCCCCCCCACTACGGCACCGTCTTCGATCTGGAGGTCGACAAGACCAAGAGGAAAGGCAGCCAGTCGGAGGTGAAGAGGAACTTTCTGAAGACTATAAGGTCGAACAGTTTTGGGTTCCTCGCTGTGGGGGGGGTGAGCTCGGAGACGACGGAGCTGCTAGGCGACGAGTAGGGGTAAAATTTGGAGGAACGTTTTTGACTTATTTGTGTTTTTGAAAATGGTTGGAAGTGGCTGACTTAGTCCAAAGGCCTCATTGTCTATGGTAATCATCTTCGTTTGACATTTATTACGCAACGAGCGCTTGCACTATCGGTAATTGGCAATAGCCACAGAATCGTAATTCCAGATAGAAACATTATAAAAGTTGTTTCTGCACTCCAACTATTAATATTGTTACAGATTCTAATTGATCAGCTAGCTGAAAGAAATAGGTAAAAGTTATAAGAAGAACTTAGATAGATAGATAGATGACCATTTTACTTACTACTCTGTTAAACCTGTAATCAGTTTCTTGATGAGCTGGTAAATTAAAACGCGTGTAACATCTTTTAAACACAAATAAGTTTGTAAATAAATGAATTTTCCATTGATTAAGCGTTAATTTTATGGCCGTTTGACTATAACTCAGGAATTTTGAGTTAATGACTCAAATTATAAATTCTGATGACAAAAAACTTTAGTTAACAGATGAAGGTGAAATTTCTAACGCCACAAAAATGTGGTCGTAAATTTTGATAGTCATAATGAAAGAACGTAAATTCTTGGTCAAGTAGTGGTAGTCCGCAGTGTACAAATGAGTTGCCATATTGATACATATCATTTTACTAACATTCCTAGTTTTTGCATTTGACACTTCGCTTTTACGCTGTCTCTAAAGCCTAGTTTACACTACTCCAGTAATCTAGTTTAGCGGCGATTTGTTTAAGCCGGAGTTTCATGGTAAGAAAGTAAAAAAAACTTGTTGTCCGTTTTTTTATAAATGATCTATAGTTTTGACTAAGACAAATGGTTTTTAAAACCGAAAGTCTATTTGAATGACGAATGTAAATCACCACTCGACTAGCTTACTGGTAGTAAACCAAGATAGAGCGTGCGACGTCCCCACAAATTTTACCCCAACGTTTGATATTCCGAAAAGGGTTCCATCCCTTCGACTTCAATTCGACACGAAGCTTCGACAAACCAGATTAAACGACTCGAAACATCGATAAAAGTTGGAGCTAACATTGTAACATCTTTTATATTACAAAAATCGTCAATTTCTAAAGTCCCTGTAGAAGCTGTAAATTATGTAAACAAACATTGAAGGGTTTGCAACATTTGAATCAAATAATGAATACTATTTTCGTATTTTTATTTGTACATGACGCGTTTATTTTAAAATGGCAGATGTTTACGCGCCCCTGTACCACAAAACATTGAATGACAGCGCTTTATATCGCTAAAATAGAATCAAAATAATAAAAGTTAATTTAATTTGGTTAAATCTAGTGTCCGTCCGAAACTGGTTTTCCGGCCGAAACCGAAACCGAATGTTCGGCCGTGGCTTCAGTGTCGGCCGAAACCGAAACTCACGTGGTCAAGTATAAAATACTGAAATTTGGTGCATTTTACTAATTATTATTAGTAGTAGTATTTTACACACTAGGCCCTTTTCGGTGCTGGCTTTAATTGTTTTTTTTTTTTCTAAAATTTATTAAATATATGACACCTATTCTGCATTAATTAGGACATGAAATGAAAACACAGTATATTAATTTTGTTGTAATAATTATTTTAATATAATTTAAAAATATATGAACGCACGACAATTCCCGAACAGGGCCGCCAAAGCGCTGCCGCGAAAAACGAAGTTAGGCGAGCGTGCACGACAACTTCCGAAATCAGTTTCGGTTTAAAAACCGAAACCGAACTTTCGGTCGGACACTAGTTAAATCTTAACTGTCGCAAGTACGTTGCTTTACTTAATTTGTAGCTTCTTGGCGGGGACTTTTGAAGATATTTTCCTACTTGTACTCCATAATGCGACATATTTTTTGAAGTGTGTATTTTACTAGATGTGCCCTTGACTTGTAAATAATAAAAAGTAAAAAAGCACAATGACTCTTTATGGAACCTTTCGAAATCAGAATAGAGCTATCACTAAGTTAATCTGTAAGTAGACTACTTACGTCTAGTTCCACGGATTTGATGTAAACTATGTTAGGGTTAGGTTATCGGAAAAAAAATAAAAAAGACTTATTGTTAGGTTAATCTGTAGGAATAATTTAATTACTTAGGTAAAAATATACAGATAATACAGCCTTATAAAGAGGGTTAATAGCTGAGGAAATGCCGTTATGACTTTTTCAACCTCCTCTATGATCTTGTATCATAAGGTTAGTTACGTCTATTTCCGTTTTTTTTAATGATAAAAAAGAGGGCAAACGAGCAGACGGGTCACCTGATGGTAAGTGACGTCCGTCGCCCATGACACTGCAACTCAAGAGTCACAACTGCGTTGCCGACCTTTGAGGTGGGAGTAGGGGGAGAGGGAGGGGGATTGGGGTCTCTGGTTACCTCACTTACTCAACGAAACGCAATGCATTGCTTTACGCTGGTTTTCTGTGAGGCTGTGGTATCACTCCGGTCGAGCCGGCCCAAGCGTGCCGAAGCATGGCTCTCCCACGTCGAAGCCACGTCTACAGGCTCTTCATTATTGATATTATTAATTGTGGGGCACAATTCGCACACAGTCCCAAATTACACGGAGCCTGTACTGATATATAATAAATACAATTACAATACTATTAAAACTACGTATCAGACTGTACTTCTTTGGGATATTACGTAAATTTTACTTGGTCGCACTTTAATGGTCAACGCAACAGTCGGTAAACATCACGTGTCTAATCATTCTATTCTACTGGCGTAAACGATTATAGAAGACATCCAGTCTAGGGGGACAGATCACTTAGACTAGTCTTTTGTCGTTTTAACCAAATTTCTTATATAAAGAGCTACAATATGTCGGTTTCCATAGGTAGCCCTGAATTCAGTTATGCTAATTCATTTTTTGGAAATATTTAACACATTAAAAATTGTTCAAATCGATTAAGTAGTCGATACTGAACAAACACTAATTTCAGGAATTGCGCTTATTCTGTTACATATTGTATAGATGGTCTTACACAGAAAGTGTCATAGTGTTTTCAATCGGCATTTAGCTCAACTAGAAATCCTCTTTTGTAACCGAACTCATTTCCTCAGAAGTGACTTTGTCAGTAATATCCCTGAACGTTTCCATATACGGTTATAACGAAATATATGAAAAATAAATAGGTATATTATGTCTCATCTCAATTGCTTTTTAGTTTTTATTCAATTAAATACATAAACAAGAGAATAATGGAACAGCCTCATATCATAAAGACACTATTCTCAGTTGCAGAAAAATATGTACTATCGAAAAAAGTTCTGCCTGATACACCTTAGTGTCATTTTAGCGCGCAGCTATCTTTTCCCACCCCGTGTCGACAAAGCCCTCACTTATAGTAACAATGACAATTACAAAAAAGTGTTTCTTTCATGTTTATGACCATTTAGTGTCGATGAATGGATCGCAATAGAAAAAAAAGACGGTGTTACTGGCTTCTCATTGTGTAACTCTAATTAGGGTCGGGGTAATAAAATTTGAGCTTGCAAGCGACAATTCTTCCAAATGTATCAGGCTTAGCGTTTGCTGATAGTACACAAAATAAAAAGTTGTATATAAACTATTTTTGACATATCAGTCTTGAAAAGCATAACTTTAGAGTATGATTTTTAACATACTTATTAAAATAAAAAGCATTTAAATAATTTCTTAAATCAATTGTTTAATTTAGACAACTCGCGAGCTTAAAGAATTAAAATAAAAGGTTATTTTTCTGTTATATAAAATAAATGATTATACACTTAACGTGTTTATCGGGTCATATTCAAATGACACTTTTGAATATTGTATTAAAAATGCACAAAATACCAGACACATTGTTCTTTACTCTCGCGTTATTATGTAAGTTTTTTTTTGTTTTAAAAGACTTTTTCCGAATTTGACTGAATCAGTTTTAGGATCTTGCCAAAATGTTTGAGGTCACCGTAATTATGACCATTATGACTCGTGAATTGTGGCTTGAGAAAATATTGTTTTTTTACGTCGTCAATTTAAAAAGTTTTATGACATAAATCGATTAAGTATTTTTATTCAGATCAGCTTAATAAGACCATTCTTATTCAGTTCCAATTCCATTTTGTCATGTGATTCCGTCGTTTTACCGATTATTTTTGCATAGCTAGGAACGTACGTAGTTCCCATACTGGTTTAGCTTATATATTTACTGTGCTGTTGTTCGTTAAGATATAAAAGTCAGAAACACTCCGTAAACATATTGACAGTTAATTAATTATACTGTCTCATACATTTGTGACATCTAATGGTACCCTTATTGCTAAGTCAATATTGTGCCATTAACTACGTCAAACAGTGCCATCTATTGGTAGGTAAAACAAATACCAGGCCACTTTTGTTTTGTACAGAAAAAATGTTTTTTTTTTAAATATAAAGACAGTGTTTTCTCAGGCCATAAAAACTGAACCTAGTGAATTGACGAAGGAATTGGATTGTTAGTTAATAGTTGAATTTCTGTTACGCTGCGAAGGGACGTCCCAAGACAATCTGTTCTACCCTTGTGAGTATCCGCTTTGTTATTTGAATTACAGGAATTTTGGCACTTACTACCATGTCGAAGTAATGAACTGACTTTCCATCCAACTATGACATGGTTATAAAGAATGGACCATTCACACGAAACGATTTCTTAATACAATCCAGTAAGTCATTCTATTCAATGCTTTGGATTATCTTAACAAATAGCTTCGTGTAAAAGGTTCACTTATGGTGACAATTTAAGTGTCGGAAGACGCCATCCATGTCACAAAATAGTATAAAATTGGCGTGCGCTAGATTTATTCACTGATATGTATTAAAATGTGGTTTTTGATTGGAGACATTCTTTAAAAATGTATCTTGTAGCACTATTTTTAGCTTGAAAATGTATAAGCAACCTCAAATCCAGTGCTACAATGACATTAGATCGTTCTTGGATCAATGTCAACACGTTCAGTATGGTAAATGAAAGTAAATCAGTAAAGCCCTTTTCGATAAATAGTGATTAATTTCTGGTGCACGCCATTAACGGTGCTGTTGATAATATTTTAAAAATTGAATAATCAAAGTATTTTCATGTTGTCAGACCTTAATTTTTATTTGGATTTATTTTGTAATTTTGGATTGAGTGTAGAAATTGTATATGAATGTATGTTATGATTTTGTTTTTAAGTTGTGTGATACTCAGTAATGTGCGTGTTGAACACAGAATACTTATTCTGTAGTATAGTTTAGAATATTTTTACTATTAGAATTTTTGTTATGTATTTGATGTATTTTTTGTATTCGTTTGATTTTTTTTGTAAATTGTAAGCATTTGTTTGCTTAGTCAGACTTTTACTACGTTTAAGAGCTATGCATGCTTAGCAGTTCATAGTATATGCTATATTCTTTACAATATAAGTATATTATGTATTTGTGGTACTTACGTATTTGTTAGTATATCTCCGCTTCTTCACCATGTTATATGGCACGCTTTCAAATGTTTACAATGTTCTTTCTTATGTTCAACTGTATTTTGGAGTCTGTTTGACAAAAAAAAAAATAAAAAAAAAAAAATTTGTGTACAAAGTCCGCCATTTTGTTTTATAAAAGTCAAACAGGCTTCTTAACTAGTATAGAACAGTTTGTAATAGCACAAAGGTGAGAGCTCATTTTCGTTTTTTTTTTTGCATTTTATCAATTAATAGTGTATTTGTTGTGTGTTGCTAATAAATAAAATAAATACTATATTTTTATATATAGAATTGTAGTCAAATTAATAATTTTTTATCGACAATTGTAATGATTTTTTATACATATTAGTATTTTGTCAAACAACCACATTACTAACTGGCTTATTTTTGACGTTTTATTGATGGACTAGAAAAAGATTCGAAGTAATGCGCTCTCCTTTGTCCCCGCTGTAACGCAGTAACAATGTTCCCGGCAGTGGTGGTGGCATAGCATACGTCAAGAGGCTCATTGTCGAGCAGAGGAACTCTGCCTGTATTGTAAAAAACGATAGCTCTTCGGTGATCTGGTTCTTAATAGTTTTATAGACCCTTTATTATATATCAAATAAACCTTTTCCATAAAATCGATTCTGGTGTATTTTTTTAACATGGGACTACTAATCGGAACTAACACATCCCTTAACATTTAAAAAAAAATACGAGCCATAAAGTGATTTGAATTTCGAACTTAAAATTTTGGGTGAAGGGAAAGTTTAAATAATAAAAAATCCGCTTCCGCTTTCTCACTCGGCTATTTCTAATCGGGTAAGGTAGACAACTTGACGAAAAAATTAAAAAATAAATAACAAAATGTCGGATAAATATTTTTTGAAATAAAAAGTGTTTAGGAAAGTTCAAACGCACATGTAAGTATAGATTTTGATTTTATTTTGTTTTGCTTGAATCTTTGTTTGATATATGAATGAACTGTTTGGCATGTATAGTTATAATCATAACTTAGATATTGTTGCCTAGAAACTGTAAAAAACATGTATGTCCATAGAAAATATATTATAAATAATTAATTATTTATGATGGCGAAAATATCTGTGTTATGAGCACTCGAAATATTGTTCAAACTAAACCTAACCAAATTGGAGAAATATGAAATATTGTCATACATATCTCATTTTCATAAGTTTGTCCAGTTTGGTTCTGAATACATTAGACAGATGTCTTTCAGAACATTGCACGATATTTTCACTGTTTTTTCGGTCTCTAATAAAACTAGATACAGTCACATACAAAATGTAATAAACGCGCCCGGACTGAGTGTGCTCGTATGAGAATAGAACATCGTCCGATACACTGATTACCCGAGTTCACTCGGATCACTTATTTACATGATACTAGTGGCGTCCGAACGCGATCATACTGTGAAACCCCTACTTAGACTGTATATGGTTTTATATTAGTGATCAAAGCTTTTTTTTACAATAGTGCGACTGAAATGTAAGCTTTCTGCCTATGAGTCTATCAGAAGTGCTTATTATTCACAATTACGTTTTAACATACATTTCATTTCATGACTATAAGTGTCGTGGCCAATTGTCTTAGGAACTTCATAATGGAATGTCAAATGTCACTTGGATTTCGCTCACTATTGATTACGGGTCAGTGCTAATTTACATTGTGGCCGATTTACTTTATTCCAATCCAGTGATCGAATCCAGCTGGATTGCAACTAGACCAAGATAAAAGTCCTTCAGTCAAAAACAATGACTTACATATGATTTTTCACAACTGGAATATTTAAAATTACACTGAAATCTACTGGATCTAGTGAGATCCAATGTAGTGATTGACTGGGGGACTACGTTTTTGTCCAGCACTCCTGAATTCTGTAATCAGCCATTCCAGTATAACCATTTGAGTATAGTATTTACAATGGTACTTTTGAGTGATTGGAATAATGTAGGCAATATCATCCAGTGTTTTATTTCAATCATTCAGCAATGCTGTCATAGCTGGATTGGGATAAAACAACCTGGACATAGATTCGATACAATGCTGAAATCCAGCAGTATCTTCAGTAATATTGACTTCAATTCATCCGAGCACAAAGGAAAAGTGTGTATGTACTTTCACGGTGTTTCTAGTGCTGGATCCACACTGGATTCATGTGAAGGGTTAAGGGCGTTAAACAACACACAGAAGAAATACAAATTTTAATGTTTAAACATCAAATTTGACATTCCATTAGGAAGTTCCATACTAGGGGCAGACGTTCTGTCACAGACAACATAGTCGGTAGACGAAGCATAATCTAAATGTATTGGCTAATAATTATAGTATTGAATGTTAGGGTTATTAAAACAACGCTAAATAGTCGAGTTTCCATTACACTGTAGACGAAAGCATCGTTTGCCTCTATATGCGGTGTCTACTGGTGATGTTGTCTGTGTCTAAAGTACAGGCAATAAAAAACACGGAAAATGTTTTTTTTTTATTGCCTGGGCTACTTAAGATATATATTCATATCACATGCTGAGGGATTTCTTTAATACTTTTTGTCGACGATCATATTTTTTAGGTATTCAAAATCCTATCCAGTTATCTACTATAGTTCAGTTATGGCAGAAAGAGGTTTATGAAGTGGCATTTATAAGATCATCTCTTCTTTAATTCAAGTTAATCCACCAAGTTATTTTACAATTAGAATAGGCTGGTTGACTCCATCGAAATTAAATACCTGAAAAAAAAATCTTTGAAGTCCTCGGAAATGTATTTCTATTCTCATTTTAGTAAATTTCCTATTCATAAAACAATACAAATCAAATATGATGACGTCATAGGTAAGTTAGTACCTACATTTCCCCTAATAAATTTGCGTTTTGTAACTTACTCATTTGACTAGACTGTCAACTAGCCAATAGAAATAATGCATTATTTTAAAAATTTAATGTTAGGCAACTGGAATAACTACAATTGTAATGCTACAAGCCGACCAGAGTATTAAAGAAATCGCCCGCAGCACCGCATTTTAGTCACTAACGCCTATGTTTCCATTCACATAGGTTGTTTTCTCCCTTACACAGACTTCAGTCCCGAAGAGTGGGGACCAGAGTACCCTCTCAGCACCTCCTCTAGGTACACCATACCTATGCCGACGCTCTACAGCACGGAAGGTAAGAAACGCGAATTTATTATTGAACTACCAAAGGGTCAGGGCTATCTAGAGGGGTCCAGTCAACTTTAGGCACTATTCTACATGGTTCCTTTCGATGACATTTTTTATCTATAAATAAAGCGAAATACCACTCAAATCAAAATAAAAAAAATACTTGAGAGGCGTCACTGGCTTGCTTTTTATGAGAAAGAGAGAGAGAGACAGACAGAGAAACACGCATACGCCGCACGGCAAAAAGTGTCGTTACAACTTTTGGTCTTAATTTTTTCCGTCTCGCCCCCCCTTTCGCAACGCGCTATAAGGAACTTCGTTCCAATAATCTCACGTTTTACCCGTGGTCCCGGTGAGTTGACCCATTAACGGGTCCACCGGGAATTTTAATTACCCGTGGTTCCATGGCACTAGGGATTACAATTTGCCGAATGTACTTCTGATTATATCGATATAAAATTAATCGCAACTATAAACGCACCTACTTATGATTAAATATAAATCCATAATAACAGCATATTAGATACGAAAATCAGTGAGGCTCGACGGGTTCGAATCCTGGCATGTACCAATGAGTTTTTCAAAAAATTATGTACTTACATATTTATGTCTAGCTCGACGGTGAAGGAAAACATCGTGAGGAAACCCGCAGGTCTCAGAATTAATTCTGAGACATGTGTAAATAGACCCCACCACCTATCACGTTTAGGGGTCCAATGTATCTCGTGAAATGTGGGTATATCCAGTAATGGAATACCTCGCCTACCCCCTCGGGGATGAAAGGCGTGAGATTATTTATTTTATTTTATTTTTTATTCCAGAGCGTACTTTGAACTTACTTATAAAATTATGTCAAAACAGAACAAATGAATAAAGATCCTACTAAAAAATACTTGACTAATACAGGAAAAAGATTACTCTCTTTGTAATATGCGATCTCTTTTAACGTATTCATACATACATACATAATCTCACGCAATCATAAGTACGTTTATGGTTGCAAATTATTTTATATCGATATAAGTAATCAGAAGTCGGAATATTCAGCAAATTGTAATCCCTAGTGCCATGGAACTACGGGTAATTAAAATTCCCAGTGGACCCGGTAATAGGTCAACTCACCGGGACCACGGGTAAAACGTGAATAATCTTCCCTCCTTTTGTCCCCCATGGGAGGCGGAGGTATATGCCATTTCTGGAAATACCCACTTTTCACCAGTATATTCTTTATATTGTTTGGATATCTAAACATGACAGATGGTGAGTCCTATCAGATGTGCTATTACACATGCTCCGACTCAAATCTGGGACATAAGTACCTCACGATGTTTTCCTTCGCCTTAGAAATTGTAAATGCTACAAAATTGAAATTTATTAGGTAGATAGGATAGGTATATTCTAAGAAAGCATTTTGCGAAAATGCCACTGGGAAACGGTCTCACAAATACACGTGTTTAGCAATTTTAGTGACGGTAACGGTCATGGATAAAAGTGACAGTTAAGCACGTTCATAAGGTTCAAATTAATTGGTTTATACATGTTTGACATTAAACTCTTCAATCTATGGTTTGTTTCTGTCCTTTCTCTTCCCTATTCTTTGGAGAAAGATAGGCTAACTTAAAATTTGGAATTCTAGCTGTTCAGCCAAAATTTGTTGTCAGCCAGTCCATTGTTGACTAAAAAGATTTGGTTATTGTGACTCCAGGGTACAAGTTCAAGAAGCCTGGCATAATCGAGCTGGTGCTGTACAACATGGCGGCGTTGCTGGGAGGCGTGGCGGCCGGCTACGACGTGCGAGTGTCAAACGTCAGCCCGCTGCACCCCACTTTGCAGCCGCACAGGTCAGCATTGAACTTCGTTGCATACAGGGTGTTAATGTCGTTTTTCTGAACAATAAGCCAAAGCCAGCGACCTAGCTGATTTAGTCCCATAAATCATTTCACGATGATGAAAAATAGTTGCTTTTTTTATTTAGTTATTTTTTAAAACCAATGAAATTTGGTACAGAGATAGTCTAAAGCCCGAGAAAGGATATAGGGTACTTTTTAAGGCGAAAAAGGGTTGTAACAGGTTGAAACAGGGTATGAGTTTTTATGGAAATTACTTCATTTTTACGCATAGTTATGCGGGTGAAACGGAGTAAACTCGTATTCGATAGTTTAGACACCCTTTGTGAGTGATAGGGCTCTAGATCTAAACATTTAATGGTGTTTAACTGGTTACTTGGTCCCGTATGACGAGCTTGGTGGCTGGTAATTAATGAACAAGGTTAAACGATTTCCTTTATTCTTTTAACGTTACAAGTTCACGGTAGACGAGTGGAGAGAGCGCGGTTTAGGGAAAAACTGTCTCTACCCAGATTGCGAACTCGGCGTCGCATTGACTTTTGCATGTGTCCTTACAGAGTCTAAATATCGCCATTTGTGCATTGCAGGGCGGAGGGCGAGCCGGACCCCGGGCCCACGGTCTTCGAGGGCTACGGGTTCGCGCATAACACGTACCACGGGCCCGCGAGACATCTGCGCGCGCCGCTCAACGCCCTCACCGGATCACCGGTAAGTACGCGCTAAGCCTTTATGGGCCATTTACACGAGGGCAATCCACTAAGACAATCCACTAAGACTGCATACAAAAAAAACTTGAGGACAATCCATTCCATTGTCCTCAAGTTTTTTTCATTAGTGTAGTTAGTTTCATTAGTAGTTTTGTCATTAGTAGCCACAAAAGTTCACAGCAGTGATATTACGGTTAAAGAGCCTGCTTCACATGATGATAATCAGTGAGGCTCGGGTTCGAATCCTGGCATGAACTAATGAGTTTTTAAAAAACTTAATAAAAAAATGTAAAAAAACTTATGTACTTGCATATTTGTCACTAGCTCATGTGGTTTTAAGTAAACCAAGTGGTGGTGGTTCAGAAGCGTACTAAAAAAAATATAGTGTCCTAAATCATCCTTGAATTAATTGAAATTTTAAACTATAAATATTAAATATAGGTAAATGGTAAATAAATGCCTGTGGTCTAATAGTTTTTGTTTTACAGTAAAATTTACAAAATTAAAAACATTATTCACTTAAGTTTTATATTCGATCGTTGTGGAAAAGGAAGGCATCCCGACACAAGTATTATAATAACTCAAGTAACACATTTTATTTATTTATTTATGCACAAAACAGAAACTAAGATGAAAGTTCAAAATAAAAAACATTGGTATATAAAACACATGCGTATGCTACAACAAATACAGCTCGTAAGATAAAAAAAATAGAAACCAACCAAAACCAACTGACTATTTTGTAAATTAGGTGTGATATTATAATGTTGATAAGTTAACATTTTGTTTTTTTAATGTGTATTTATATCTCCTTTTCCGCAATTCCAGATCACAAGCCTCCAAGCGGTAGAGCAGAAGCCGATCCGGTTCACGGACTCGCCGACGCACTACGCCCACCCTTCGCCTTCGTCCGGATACGGGCACTCGGCACAGCCTCTATCCGGAACATCCGGCTTGGGGACCAACTACACCTCAACTCAGCCGACGCCATCCCCCCGAAGAACATCCTCTACCTCTGACCACCTCGCGGACCTATACCACAACTACCGAGAGAACTTTCAACCCTCCCCCTCTCAGGATAGAGACTACTTCTACCGGGCAGAACCGTACTACGACAGAACAGCTGACTACGTCGTGAAACACCCGTACTACCCCTACGAGGAAAACTCGTTCGAATACCGCGAGCCGACCCCGGATTACAGGCCAACGGCGCCGTTTCTAACCCACAGAAGGACGCCATCAAACTCTTCAGCGTCCAACTCTCATCCCGAGGAGTTTTCGCCCTCAAGACAGTTTCGAACGGAGAAGTTTCCCAAAGAGAGACGAGATGAGTACCGGCCCAAAGAATACCCGAGGAAGACGAGCGATTATTCCCTACCCAGAGAGTTTTACAGGCAGGAATCTCAGGAGAGATCTGAAGCGGAACGGCCTGGGAACCTAGGGCTGGAGTTAGGGCCAACGAAGCTGAGATCCAGCTTGAAGAAGTACAATAAGAAGACTAGTGTGTCCGGGGGGAGTTCTGGGGGAGGTACCCCTACTAATCCGACTCCCCCGGACAGTTTGACGAGTGAGACTGATTCGTATGTGTCAGCGAGAGACGCCTCTAGTGGGTCCCAGTCGAGAGTCCGTTTTAGTCCCGAAGCCCTAGAGGGCGCCACCGAGCGACGCCCCTCGAGGCATTCGTAGCGAAGGCTGAAAAAGTTTGATGACTACCTCGTGTGAACTGTACATATGCTTCGGTAGTCGGACGCTTGCTTCTTAGCGGTTTGGACTGTGCGGTTTCAGTTGACAAGTGCAAGTGAAGTGCGTTATAACATTATGAAATTGTGAGCAGCTATTTATTCGGTTGTGACTTTCGATCATTAATATAAAGATACACAATATGCTCTCAGTTGAAGTAAAAGAGAGTGCACTTGTTTTAGTAAGGTTCATTAGCCTTTAATTCAATATTAGTATTTCACTGGAGTTTTGTATGCAAATAGTTATCTGTGTTATAAATGATCGAAAGTCATGACAATGCATTAACTAAAATGGTTTCCATTGGAAACTTCTAGTATTTCGGGTTAAAAGTAGGCTAGAAACGGTTTTAGTCAACCTCAACTTCAAAGCGCGTCACGGCAGAGATTGTAGCAGAGCGAATGCATTTCGGCCAAGTGAAGCACTTTTTGCGGCCGCTTTCAGTGTTGCAAGGATTATACTATACAAATAAGTAGGCAGTCAAGATACAGGGTTCCTTGGGCGGACGAGGACAGTGCATAATCCTTTATGTCTGCAAATCGTTACTTGTCCGGGTACTGAAGAGATTTAAAAAAAACCTCTTTTACCTCTCAATTTTAAGGCCTGTATTACAGAACAGTCCTCCAACAGATCCTCTGGCTGACAGTTAGAAAGAGCAAACCAATTATTATCAAAACTGAAATAAGGTATTTGATTGTATAGAAATTAAAAAGCTTATCCTAAAATTGAAACTTTTTTAATAATGAAACTATAAAAAAAGTGATGCAATTAACTACTACGAGTTATGACGTCAAATTTCAGTTTTCAGTAAAGTCGAGAGCAAGTCAGCTTAAACTACCAGTTTAAGCTGAGCTCTGATTTATACTGCGCGCCATAGAATAAGCTTCGCGTGCTTTTGACTGTACATTTCCGATAGTATCTTTCGTTTTGACAGCTCATAAAAAGTATTTCATTTGACTAGGCAGTCAAATACCTCCGCCCCTGGTACCGCTTTTGCGTGACGCGTTTTGCATCTAGCGTAGAATACTGGCCGTATTGCGATAATTGTCCTCTTTTAATTAGGGTAAAACACCCAATTATTGACACCCTAGCTTACCCTACCAATTAATTGACACCCCAACAGATTTATCAACAATTGGGTGATTACTGCCGGTCTTATAATGGAGAGAGATTGTCATTGTACGGCCCACCCTTCTTCTTTGCAAGGTATTTCACAGGGTTTAAAGTACACTTCCGATGATCGCGGCCGACACGGCAATACCAAAAATTAGTGATGTAACTAATATATTTCTTGACAGTCGTATCTGTTAATTCATGCGAATATTTCGCTAATATGAACGTCGCAGAAAGACTTTGTATGTATCTTTTCGAGGAGATTTATTGTTATAGAACCTGCATCTAACTCTTAGCATCGCAAAGCGTCCGTATTTTGGTGGAAATTTATTAGTTCATGTTTCTGCTTGCGATTCGGACCAGCGCAGTAATTCTCCTTATAGGATGAAAACTGACAGCTGTATGCGTGAGACTCTGTTGCTGTAAAATGTTACACCTAAAAAATGGCGCCAGATTTAAAAACTTAATATTTGCATTCGCGTATATTGGCGGCATTGTATTCGCATTCCCGTATGCTTGAAAAATAATATTCGTTCGTTACATCACTGCTAGACACTATGACGGCGATTCAGTCAGCCATCCGACGTCAGCCGTCAACCGCTGACGCTTGACGCGACCAGCTAAACTTGTGATACACAATATTATAGAGTAGTCGAACGCTTCGGCCGCGAGACACGGAAGATCACTTTTATCAAAAGCTTTTTATAATTCCACTAGTTCAGTTTGGGGCTCTATCCCAATAAAAAAGAGACTACTTTGTATCACTATGCACTTTTAGAACACGTTATCATAGATCTGAAGCTGTGCTACGGATACGAGTATGGGCATAGTGCCTGATGAGAATTGAAACGCGATTGTGTTCATAATTTAATCATACTGTATGTACTTTTAGGTGATGCAGTCATTCGCAAGTCAGTAAAGCTCTGTCCACACAGGCGCTACGGCGATCACACCGTGTTTTGACGTGACTTGGAAATCATCTCAGATTATTTTGGTGTCTATGGACCACACTAAAGAAGTTATTCTGAATTCTCTATTGTATTTCTTCATTGAAAAATAATAATAAGTAGCCAACAGTTTTTTTGTATAACATGGCGACGGACCTGAAGTCAAAAACGTCAAAAAACAGCAATCATTGACGTACAAACTACTGACGTGACGTTGTAGCCAAGATCGTTTTCGATCACATGAAAAAATTTAAAACGTATGTTTTCTTATGGACTGTCCATTACTTTTTACTTACACATAGTAAGTTTTTCCATTTTGAAATAGTCTTATTCCATCGTCCCCGTGTCTCGCTGTGTGATCAGAGCTTAAGCATTGTTGCACCTGAATCTAATGTGTATAATGTGGATGTGTTGCCGCTTTTACAAAGATTGTGATAGATGTACTACCAATGCACGTGTGAGTACATCTCCATTTCAACTGGAGTTCCATTTCCCAAAAGTTTTTAGCCACCAAATCTTTTAATTGTGTAAATATATTAACATACATAATCAATATTGTCATTTAGCTTCCGTAATTTGAATGTTCTAAGCCCGTAAAGTTTAAGTACGTGACTTTTTAAGTTTTTCAGGTATTTTTGTTGTGTCTGTCTTTGATCTATTTGAGCCGTTCCCCAAAATTTTATTTGTAAGTTTTTCACAATCACACGAAACTTGTAAAAGCGGTGACACTAATAAGTTAATGTATGGAAGGTTAACTTAGCTGTATTTTTAGTTGAATAAGGCCCAACGGACACCAGAAGCGACGCGACACGACAGAAAAAGACGGCATTCTTGTCGCATCGTGTCTTCTCGCTTTTGCCCTGTATTCTGGTTTATTCAATACGATTTCTCAGTCGACAATTATATATTATCTTTATCGTAGATTTAATATAGTGAATTGGCACTTATTATATCGAATGAAAAGGGTGGCTGGTGGCCATTGGGCCAAAAAAGCACAAAAAACAAAAAATCTTTGTACAAATTGTAAATATTGAGTTGTTTACGCTTACCCGCGAAGCATTCACTTAGTTGCAGTGTTATGTTATACATAGTACAAATGTATTTATAAGACTTGTTTGTATGGAGTTTGCTAGTTTGGTCATATGAAAGGAATCAATGTAATTTATTTATTTATTCAGGAAATAGTACAGTTACATAATAGTAAATATATCCAATAGACATACTAAATAGTGATATAAAATTTTAGAAATCTTGAGAGATAATAAAGGACACTTACAGGAAAAAAATAACAATATCTAAGTACAGCAAAAATAATAGTAATTTACTTAAATGACTATTTTTCTTGGTATTTTTGCAATGTTATGAAGACTTACAGGACAGCAACATTAGTACAATTTCAATTGTTAAAATATGTCTAAACCAAAACCAAGGTCACGAGATTTTTGTTTTTGGTCTGGGGGCCAATTCCACTAAATGTCAACAGTTGTATGATGACAATGACATGTCAATGGTCAGTCGATGGTGTTATTTGCTCTCAAAAGTTCCAAAATAACACTGTTGACTGACCATTGATATGTCATTGTCATCCAACTATAACGGTTGACATTTAGTGGAATTGGCCACCTGGCCATGGTAAAACGAAACGCCAAACACACTATGCAGTAAAATGCAGTCACTGAGTAATTTTCATTAAAAAATTGTGGTACTTGGGTTGCACTTAACAAGCAATGTCAAAGTCGTTTATGAAATAAATATTTACTCTTTTCAATCTAGATACTAATTTAGCAATTTCTCAGTTCATTGTCTTTGTGGCATCTTTTGCTTCTGCCATTCATTTGGCTTGATAGCTAAAGTACGATATTTCTAACCTGTGTTCGATAAATTCTACGTCAGCAAACCCTATAAGGAGTTCAGATAAATAAGTACGTTCATTTTACCTTAAACTTACAACTTATTTTGATACTCTTGACATTTCAAATGACCAATCTATAAAACTGTAAATATTATATAATAAAACCAATTAAACGGTGACATAATAATGTACTAACAATGTACCTATATCAATTGAAAGGCGTAAGCGTTTTGTACAAACAGATCGAATGGTAGTTTTACTAAACATCATTAATAAATTTTATAATGTTCTGTCACTTGCACAAAACTCATTAAGATTTAATACGGCATTAAATATACTATTTATCGAACCGGTATGTTAGTTTATAGAGCTTTAAACTTACAGGGCTTTTGTGCAAATGGCGGATAACTTAGGTAGTAGTAACAGCAGCTTTTGTATCCCACTGTGAGAAATGTAAATTAGATAGAAATATGTATAACTCGCGCTGATATAGAGAATGATCGAACGAATTTCACCAAGAAAATGTCAATGTGAAGCAAACCGCTTTGCCTAAAAAGGTATCCATTTTTTTTTTTTCAAAATCTAGATTTGTACGGGTTTGTAAACGGCCTTTCCCTGGGAAAACTAAAACATATTTCTTCTAGTGGAGCGTTAAAAAGTTCTAAATCTAATAAAAGATAAAACGATATAAATGTTCATGGCCTTACTGCAAAACGGTGTTTAAAAATTAGACTGTAGACCGATCGATACCGTAACTTTTTAACGTTTTTCTGTAAAATGTGAAACGGTTACTTTAGATGGTGTCTAAATTTGAAGGCTGTCATTGTTTTCTGTATCAGCGCGTAGTCACTAGTCGGAGGTGTGTGAAGACTCGATATTGCATATCCAGATAAATGATATTGTGCGCGATATTACGCTTCTGAACTGAAACACTGGATTCACGCATACCGTTTGTATTTATTAAATAATGTATTACTTGTAATCCAAATTCAAACACTGGCAGTGCAATGGTGTCATTTTGGGTAAACTAAATTATTTAAAATAAATCGAGAATGGTTTCACGAATTGTTCTCTGAAGGTTGCCTACATTTATTATTTAATCTGCAAATGTAATCATGTAATATTGAAGATGTAATAATAATATGTAATCATTGGTTCAAATTCAGCAAAATCTTATTTTAAGTACTATAAGTTTTTTTATAGATATTATTAATTTAACAGCTTTAGTATCTGCTGGTCAGATCTTGTTGGAAGTTTTATGAAGATTTTTTTTAAGCTGACTCCAATGCAGAAGCATTGGAGTCAGCTTGAAAAAAAATTTTATATAGAAATAATTATTTAATAATATAATAATTATTATTAATCTGGTATAGAAATACCAAAGAGATTAAAATATAATAGGACATAGAGGGGGCATTGGGAATATTTGCATACAAAACTTTGAAGCATGTTTAAAGCTCAAGCGTCATGTCAGTTAGTATGAACGCGAGCAGTCATTCGGTCGAAATTGTACTAGACTTATTCCACTTGGAATAACTTTTGGCTTCAAATTTTCCTCGCTTTGTCCCCTCTATGTCTTATTATATTTTAATATCTTTGTTCTATACAAATATTCTTTTTGGTATTGATTACTATCTATATAAGTTATATTGCATATTGTTATGATTATCAATTTTTTGCATATTGCAAATGACGCCATTGCCTACAGCAACGGTTAGGAGGCCTATATTATAATGTTTGGAAATGCTTAAAATATCATAAACGATTAGCGTAAAAATTAAATTTAAGGTGTATAACGAAAATTTAAATATAATAAAAAAATAGCTTTGATATTATTAACCAAAACCAGTGCCTAATGTTTGCAGGAACGGTTTTAGAGATTATGTCAAGGAAAAGAGGATTAAAAAATATTATTTTGCTTTTTGCCGAGTGGCCAGTAACATGCTTTGAATATGAAAAATTGAAAATCAGTTTTTAATTTATATATTTTATTTTAATTTCTTGTGCAATAATTGAAATTATTTTGCGTCCATTTTATTTATTTTAAATTAAAAGTTATTTGTAAATCGTCGTGAATATAACAGTATTTCATATACAGTATTTGAGATTTGAATATTTTCGAATCATTGAATCTTTTTGTAATTAATTACTTAATTAATATGTATGTTGTATCGTGTTATTTATAACTTTATTTAGGTAGGTACTTAGCTTGATCCAGTGCCAATGTCGTCCAGTGTTTTCAACTATTATTCATTATGCCCTTGATTTTAGTACAAACCAAATCCTAACCAAAATATTGTAAGAATCATGTAACAAGTAAGTGCGGAAGTCACAAATTGTTTGAGTCAAGAATTTATAGTTTATCAACCACTGTAAATATGTATTCACGATTCACGGCGCGATTACTTAAAAATCTAGTCTTTGATTTTTTTTATTTAAATTTTTTTTCTGGCTTGCATTCGAGGTAGCGAACGACTGTCGAACGATTTTTCGTCGAGCATTCCACATGTACTACCTATACATTCCATTTATTTTGTAGTGAAGTGATATTATGCTCAGTAAAGCGATAGTCAGCAGTGCGATGGTAAAGTGTGCCAATAACATGAGATGGGAGGATGCCTTACGACTGTACGTTAAATCGACAAATAAATATTAGATTAAGCTTTTTACAGTGTGTTTTATTCATAATACAACCTGTACTGATAAATACTCAGCTTTATTAGTGAAGTAAGATTCTATAAAAACCTACCAAGTACGAGTCGGACTCTCACACGAAGGGTTCCGACGTAAATCAAAGACGTTTGATTATGGGGATTAGCAAAAATTGTGTTTACTTATTAGAAAAAGTGTTTGGACAAACAGACAGTCGAACAACAATATCATCCAAGAGTTCCTTTTTACGTTTTGATACTGTACCCTAAAAAGGTCAAAAAACCGTGGTGTGTGTGGTGCGATGCAGTCAAGTTGTAGATGTGGGTGGGTAACGGTAAATCTTTGTATCTTTTTTACAAATATGTCATCTAAATATATTGTAACTGAGCGAAAATGCTAATAAATCAAGAAAACCTACAAAATTTCGCAAATCATTTTCCTCAAAACATGCCAATGCACTTGACCGGTATAAAAACAAAAAGTATTTGCAAAGGTCATTTCAATAACCACATTTGTGACGCATTGCATGCATCTCAACATCGTGGGTCAGACTGTATAGGTAGGACGCAAGTTCATTGCCCTTTCGTAACGTGCGTCTGAGCAGAGCAATCACATGCGAATCGCGATACAAGGACAAGGTAAATCTCTATACGTATGAAGTCTTTATATTATTATCGTAGAATGGACAGAATATGATATACGTAGGTTCTTTTTTTTTTATTAATAATGGCTTACACCGGCGGGCGTATTCACGGAGATTCGATACTCGATATTCGACTCGAAATCGGAAAATCTATCGAAAGGTTTCGAGATGGCTATACAAAAATGTCATATTTGACATAAGGATTCGACAGATTTTCCGATATCGAGTATCGAATCTCCGTGAATACGCCCGCTGAGCCCGAGAGCAAAAACGGGGCCTACTATGGGACGAGCTTACCCAGAAGATGCCTGTTCACTCGATCCTTAAAGGCTTGTGTGTTATATGAACTCGGAAATACAGACGCCGCGCCGGCAGGTAGTTCCACTCCTTGGCGGTGCGCATAATAAAAGATCTAGAAAAGCGCTTCGTGCGTGGTTCGATTAAGCTCAGATGATATATTTAAGTAGGTAAGTATAGACACTACCAACACACTAAAGCAGAATTTTTAATTAACGTTGCTCAATACGTTTCAAGTGGAAACTACCCCTGGGAAAAAACAGAAATATAACCTATCATAATTCAACATAAAAAGAAAGTTGGCAAACCCAAAGCGAATTAAAAAACTTAATCAATCAAAAATAAGCAAAATCGCTAACAAACGCTTCGCAAAACTATAAGGGTACTACTTACTAGCAAAAGTAACGGATTATGACCGGTTTACATTATATTAGGAGTGTAGGTACATTAGTTTAAACGTGTAAACGGTCGCTTTAAAGCCTAGTTCGAACTAGGCCTGTAATTTAGTCGAGTCCTTGTTCAGTAGATATGTAGTACAGGAGTAGTAGCAAAGGAGCTAATATTGTCGAGTTGTATGTATTTGTATTAGGAACAAGGACTCGATTCAATTACTGGCATAGTGCGAACTAGACCTAACTGTTAAGTATTATTCATCACTCGTAGTAAAAACTAGTTCTAGTAAAATCAAATAGATACTCTTTTATTTGAATCCAGTGACACTCTTCCCATGCCCGTTGTGTATTTAATACCTATGTATTGTAAGCAGACAAGTTGGTAACAGTTAAATACTAAAGTAACCTTACTTACTACTTAGTAACTACTTCAGGAGAGTTCATAATGAACAAACTGGAAGTGGAAAAGTCTACTGAAAAGGCAGTATCTAATCGTTTGCCACTGTTGTTTCTTACATCAGCAAACTGCTTCCTATAGTGCTGAGTTGAAGTAACTCTTTTTATTCGTGGTTCCTTTAATGGGTCCAGAAGTCCGCTGTAGCAAACTGGACAGGTGACTATAATTTTAAAATTACAAAAGTTAGCATTTTGATCAGGCCATAAAACTATAAAAGAAAACACAATACGTATAGAAAAACAATTTATTCAATACTGGTCCTTATCATATTATTCAGTGCTATGTAAAACATATAAAATGTGGTCTTAAAATTAACTATTTACAAACACTAAGTAGGTACTTAAGTGAAAATAACATTTAATTTCGTTAAATGCAATCAAAAAGTCTTTCAGATCTCTTACCAATAATATTTCTTTGTATAAATATTACAAATGCATACAAAATTGTCTACATTTTCAATAATTTAATAATTGCTGCATCGGTACAATAAAATACCCGACTTTGGGTTAATGAAAGTGTACATATATTCAAAAAACAATATTTTTATTGTGGGACACAATTCACACACGGTTATTTAGTCACGAACTAGGCAGAGCCTGTACTGTGGATACTCAATAATTATTGATAAACATACATATTTGAACTTGAATAACTCTGTAGGCCGAACAGGCCGGTACATTTTATGTTACTATTTAGAACGGAACTTAATAAACTGAGCAACTTGGAGAATATATTGGGATTTATTCTTTCTTGCATATTATCCAATTTATCTTAAAGATGCCGTAACTCAATGCAAAATAATAACCAGTAATTTTATTAAATGGTTACTAAAATCTCTGCAGTTCCAACAATAGGTCCGTTTTGAATAGCAGCTTAAACAGATACTTGGGCAATTCCTGTAGCAACTACAGAATATAACCGAACGTCATTTAATGAACCATGAAATAGCACGGTTAATAATGGATTAAAGTAACAAGAGAAAACATACATAAACAAGGGTTTAGGGTGAGGCCAGTTATGCCACAATTGAACAATTTACCAGCTTTAAAACCGCTAAATTTCTTTTTTGCAAGCACATCATAGGCATTCAACAATAAAAATGATTTATATGTTGTAAAACATGTCAGGTGCGGTTTCAGTTGAATAACGGACGCGTGCAATTAAACCAGCCGTGCCTACGTTTCGACATGACATTTGATTCACCATTTAGTTTCCAGTAATCATAGCCGCAATAAACAAAAACCTCGGCTTTTATATATGGTTTTGAACAACGACATACTCTAATAAATAAACCTGTCCACTTAATGCCTGCTGTGGTATTACGAACTCTCTGAGGCCCAATACACAAATGAGTGTATGCACGCAACTTTTTTTCGAAGTCACGCTCATACATTTTATCAGATAAGTAACATGTCATGTCGGTGTATCTGTGGATGTTACAAATCAGATGTATCATGTTGGTGAAACAGTCAGCTGAGTGAATTTGTCAGTAGTTTTTAGGTACTGTGGTGTTAAATCTTATAGGCCAATCTAATATTCAAGAGTGCATGATCGTGCTAATGTGCAGGAAATGTTTCGCAGACGCCCAGTTTGGACACAGAATATATAACAGTACTAACGTACAGAAGACCGACTCAAGTAGTTTCCTTTTGAGTGTTATAGTAAGACAAAAATGAATAAACCGGCAATACGTGTGCATTCATCTTTGAGTATTAAACCAACAGGAGACGTCACGCGCACTAGTTTCTTTGCAAAAACGTCTGCCAATATCTGCGCGGGGGACGAGGAAACGCACGCAAATAATGTTAACACAAACGCATTTTTTGACAAAACAATTAAACACTAGCTTGAACTAGATGAACATTCACTATTCCGAGCACTCCGTGAACTCAAAAAAACTAGTAGTATATAACAGGTATGATCGTTGACCGACACTTTTTTTGGCAGAGGGGAACGCCTGTCAGTGGCGTCTCCGGTTGGTTTAATATTCAAAGGCATTCATGGTCAACGCTTGTCAGCCTGTCGCCGACGAGCGCCCCTTGCGACTCGCCTGTCGAGTAGGCGGCTGTAGGCAAATATTTACACCTAAACTGCGGAGTCGGATAGATCAACGCTGCGTTAAGCAATTTATAACCTACATCTAAAGCAAAGAAGCCTTACTAATATTTTATATCTTTCAGATAAAGAAGCGCTTCAAAAGTTTAAAACTTACAATTTTTAGATTACAACTAGGTATTAAAATTGGCAGTTTAAATTTTTGTCATGAATCACACTGTAAATAGCTACCGCTTTCAGCATGTAGCGCACGTATAAGCATTTGTTTAAAAATATTTGAATTCCAGTAAAACACGATCTAAATTTTACCACCAATTCATGTTTAAGTACCTATTAGTTATATTAATTATGTATTTGCAAGGACCTAATGTCTTTCTTGCTCTCGAATTGCATTTTGTATTAAAAGTACCTGGGAGACCGAGCTTCGCTCGCTCTAACACCAGTGTCACTAACGCCATCTGTCGGTGAGTGGCCGTATTATTTTAAAAGTTTTTTTTCTACTACAATGCAGTTCAACTTATGACGCAAAACTGAATTTGTATACAAAGTTTTATCAAAAGCGTATGAGCCGTTTCCGATATACCCGAAGGTATAAGCCGACCAGGTAACATTTATGTCAGATAATAGGTTATGTATTGTTATCTTGCAATCGCGGGAACCCGCTGCTTGACCCAACTTAATATAGCTTTACAATAAATAGTTAAAGACAAAACGTTTGTTAACTGATTCTTCCCATCACAGTTCGCGTTTAAGCAAGCAAAGCGAGATTAACATCACAATACATAGGTCATGTTGCTTATAACAATTTAAGTCAACATTGGGTTCGATTCTGCATTACAGCGACTAAACTTATTTTAGTTTATTCCTGTCTTTATTTTACCTCAAAAAAAGAAAAGGGATTTACTTATGCACTAAACACGTTATGAAATGCCTTAGTTGACAGGACTAATTTTAATTTGACAGGACTAAATATCACTCGTCTCTTTTCTTCTCTATGAGAAAGAAAATGACAGGACTAAACTAAAATAAGTTGAGGCGCTGTAATGCAGAATCGAACCCATTGGCGGTCTGTTTAGAGATACTTATTGGACTATGGATGGACTTTCGTACCTTAATTGTGACTTAATATTAACGCCGAATCATCTCTCTCTGATTTAGAGAATAGAATACCAGACTTAAATATACTTAGGTACAATCTAAGTGTATGTAAAATATTCAGAAATTAGTACATTATAAACTAGCTCTATGGAAATAAATCCTCGATGTAATAAAGATAAATTTGAAAAGATCATCTACTTGTACAAATCAATAATTGTAATTATTAAATATTTCAACAAAACCCCGTGTCAAACAATAATCCTTGTCACTATATCGTCTTTCAGACCGCAACGCTTTCGAATCACACTATTCTTCACTCTATCTGTCAAATAAATAGAGGGGATAAAGCGAGGAAAAATTGAAGCCAAAAGTTATTACAAGATGGAAAAAGTCTAGTGTGATTCGACCGAATGACAGAGAATGACGCTGGAGCTTCTAAGCTAAGTTTTTGTATGAAAATATTCATATGCCCCCTCCCGAGATTCGACCGAATGACAGCTCGCGTTCATACTAACTGACATGACACTTGAGCTTCTAAGCTAAGTTTTTGTATGAAAATATTCATATGCCCCCTCCTGAGATTCGACCGAATGACAGCTCGCCTTCATACTAACTGACATGACACTTGAGCTTCTAAGCTAAGTTTTTGTATGAAAATATTCATATGCCCCCTCCCGAGATTCGACCGAATGACAGCTCGCGTTCATACTAACTGACATGACACTTGAGCTTCTAAGCTAAGTTTTTGTATGAAAATATTCATATGCCCCCTCCCGAGATTCGACCGAATGACAGCTCGCGTTCATACTAACTGACATGACACTTGAGCTTCTAAGCTAAGTTTTTGTATGAAAATGTTCATATGCCCCCTCCCGAGATTCGACCGAATGACAGCTCGCGTTCATACTAACTGACATGACACTTGAGCTTCTAAGCTAAGTTTTTGTATGAAAATATTCCCAATGCCCCCTCTATGTCCTATTATATTTTAATCTTTTTGGCAGGAGCAAACTTATCCAGCAGATCAGTTATATTATACGTCAATCTGTCTTTCAAACCGAAACCAAAACTATCAAACTGGAAAATGAATTGGTAGATTTCGTTTCAATTGGCGGTAGGTACAGTCAACAAAGTTAGGGTTACATGGCCAAAAACAAAGATTCAGTTTTCTCTTAGAGCCTTAAATGTATTGATAGTATTTTTTTGGTAAATTATAGGGATCAAGGATACCTTTTGAAATAAACATTAATCAATAAGATTTATTTATGACTTCCCCAGAAAAATGAGTTCTTAGTTACTGGCCATGTAACCCTAACAACTTTGTTGACTGTACATTTTCTACCTTTTTTTGCACATGACTCCCTGAATCTGCCTTCATTGCTTGGGGGTACAATACACTGAAGGAAGATAAATCGATGTCTAAAATAGTAATCTGACATCCCATTAAGAAGTTCTATAGTTATACGATTGGACAACGTATAAATTTTTAAAGTATGTAATTCAAAACTGGAATTATACTCATCGCATACAATCTAAAATTTCCTACCAAAAAAACTCCAAAATTATATAGGTAGGCATTAGGATTTTTGTATAACAATTTTAGTGGTTTAGGTTAATGTATCAAGATAAGTATTTTTACAAAGCTTGTTTCCGTGAAACCTGTTTGTAAAAAAACTTGATTCTCGTCTATTATTCCCGGCACTGGCCGTGGCGTATCATCATTTCTTTCCAAAATCCGGTCATGCAAATAACTTTATAGCCATTGGCTCAATGCCAAGCGAATAAATCATCAAAGAACGCTGATTCTTTCACAAGTCTATCTATTTATCTTGGAACCATAAAGGACCATCCGCACACGTCAGGGTCAAATAAGGGCGTTCTAGGACCGTGTTAGGTTAGGATAAAAAATTAACACCCCTTTAATTATGAGCAGTGCAAAAGTTTGTTTAAAAAACAAAAATCGGTTGTCTGTAAAGTCGGTTCACTGACGATAGTTGAACGTGACAACGTCATAAGAAAATACTGATAGAATGGATTGTGCCTCTTTGTCGCTCGTTGCGCGCTCTCGCTTGCACTGTAACGCCGCATACGTCACACTTTTTCGTGCATGCAGCTGGCTCCACGACAAAAAAAATGTAGCTACATAGTTATTGTCTTACTACAATTAGGCTCCGGCTGCGACATTTGCCTCTCCCACTCCCACATGGGAGATTACCATAATTACTATTGACATCAGAACCTTGGAGCCCCGGAGCTTCAGAGCTGGCGAGTGGCCTAAATTATTGTAGTGAAAATGTAGTAGTCAAAAACACATCTCTTTGAATTTGTAGTTCTATAGTTCTGGAGTTATTCGACCTGAAAGCTAGAAATCATCAGGTCGGTGTGGCCCCGAGATCTCAGTTATTAGGGCAGTAACGGACGTTTGCTCTTAGACAAAGTTACTGTAATATTTAGGTAGTAGACAGAAAAACAAATAATATAATTCGTAGTTCGATATTTTGGCAGTAATTCACGTTTGAAGTGCGTGACAATCAGGTCCCTGTAGCCCAGTGTTTTCTCTGAAACGAAGCATCCTAGCATATTATGTTGTTTGAGTAAGTTTCTGTAGTTCTCGATTTAGGAATTCGTATGGAGCTAGTTTTTTATGTAGTTCTACGGTTTAATAGAATTTTGCACTCTTTCTAAAAACAATCAGAACGGTGTAGCCCAGTGTTTTCTCTGCAACGAAGCATCCTAGCATAGTATGTTGTTTGAGAAAATTTTTGTAGTTCTCGATTTAGGAATTCGTATGGAGCCCGTTTTTTATGTAGTTCTACAGTTTACGAATAATTCAGGTCGGAAGCTCCGAAATGACAGCTAACCTCACTCATTACATCTTTGGAATCAAACAAGCTAGCGAAACAGAAACTTACACAACGATTTTTTATCCATCGAATAATAAGTGTGCAAAATTTCATAGAGATCCATGCACTATCTGTAAAGGAATTTAATATAAACACATTCGGTACCATTATCTGTATAATGGAAGAGGGTGACCATACATTTTATGTTAAAAAGGAAAAATATTCGAGCACTGAAATTTGATGGTGAAAGTAAGTATGATATGACATCAAATAGTAGGTATTTATTGAAATTTGCACTCCGGTTGTTTATTCGTAAGTTTTAACATTAAGTATGTTAAATAAATTTAGTTATTTTGTTAAGTAAATAACTAAAAATGGTTTTCATAGTTATTTATTGAATTCAAATACCCATGGTGGTTTTTTTAGATTGTGAACTCGAACTCGAACTAAACAAAGTCCATATATTATGGTATTTAAAGTAGTTACCTACTACCTACGGTTTCTTTTGTGCAAAGGAATAAAAAAGAGTTGACCATGTGAGTCTTAAAAAAAATTTAACCAAGGGAAATACTTATTACTTTTCTGGGAGTAACATTTTTCCACTGGAACGGGACTGACGCGAGTGAAATTATTAGGCGCCGCTAGTTTATAATAAACTTCAAGCAGGTTCTACTAATTTAAAAAATATGGGCCATTGATATATTAAGTGATGTTTTAGCAACTATTTAAATACCTCGTGATACGAGGTAATGCTTAAACTAACCCATACCCAAAATCACGTGTATTTTTTCGAGTCTCTAAAAAAAATACTGGAGAGCCAAGCTCGGGTGTTGTATACCTGCTTCGTAATAATAATACTTTTATAATTATTGACTGCTACACACGACACTTATTTTTATAACTAGCGGATGCCCAGTTTCGTTGCCAGAGCGGATTCCGTTTATTCCCGTTCCCGTGGGAATTTCCGAAAATCCCTTCATAGTGGTTGCCTACAACATATTTAAGACACCTACATACCAAATTTCATATAACGGGTCCCAGCGGCGTTTTCCCGACGATTCAGTTTATTCCCGTTCCCGTGAGAAATTCTAAAAATCCCTTCATACCGGTTTCCTACGACACCTTCATAATTTAAAAAAATATTTAATGTACAGACACGGCCCCGTTAGAGTTTTATTATATGTATAGATATAGAAAATCAGATGAACAACTCTTTTTTATTCCTTTGCACAAAAGAAACTGTGGGTAGTAGGTAACTACTTTATACCATATTAAATGGACTTTGTTTAGTTCGAGCAATTAGCCAAACCACAATCTAGAAAAAACCACCATGGGTATTTGAATTCAATAAATAACTATGAAAACCATTTTTAGTTATTTATTTAGGTACTTAATGTTAAAACTTACGAATAAACAACCGGAGTGCAAATTTCAATAAATACCTACTATTTGATGTCATATCATACTTACTTTCACCATCAAATTTCAGTGCTCGAATATTTTTCCTTTTTAACATAAAATGTATGGTCACCCTCTTCCATTATACAGATAATGGTACCGAATGTGTTTATATTAAATTCCTTTACAGATAGTGCATGGATCTCTATGAAATTTTGCGCACTTATTATTCGGTGGATGATAAATCGTTGTGTAAGTTTCTGTTTCGCTAGCTTGTTTGATTCCAAAGATGTAATGAGTGAGGTTAGCTGTCATTTCGGAGCTTCCGACCTGAATTATTCGTAAACTGTAGAACTACATAAAAAACGGGCTCCATACGAATTCCTAAATCGAGAACTACAAAAATTTTCTCAAACAACATACTATGCTAGGATGCTTCGTTGCAGAGAAAACACTGGGCTACACCGTTCTGATTGTTTTTAGAAAGAGTGCAAAATTCTATTAAACCGTAGAACTACATAAAAAACTAGCTCCATACGAATTCCTAAATCGAGAACTACAGAAACTTACTCAAACAACATAATATGCTAGGATGCTTCGTTTCAGAGAAAACACTGGGCTACAGGGACCTGATTGTCACGCACTTCAAACGTGAATTACTGCCAAAATATCGAACTACGAATTATATTATTTGTTTTTCTGTCTACTACCTAAATATTACAGTAACTTTGTCTAAGAGCAAACGTCCGTTACTGCCCTAATTACTGAGATCTCGGGGCCACACCGACCTGATGATTTCTAGCTTTCAGGTCGAATAACTCCAGAACTATAGAACTACAAATTCAAAGAGATGTGTTTTTGACTACTACATTTTCACTACAATAATTTAGGCCACTCGCCAGCTCTGTAGCTCCGGGGCTCCAAGGTTCTGATGTCAATTAATTACTTTGTCCGTCGATCAAACGGCGATCAATAAAACTACCATCCGTGTACGTTTAAAAAGAACTCAAATATTAATTGATTCTAATATCATTTAAATATACTTCTGTTATTATTAAATATCTAAAGTATAACATTAATACAATATAATAAAAAAAGTTACTTGTTTTTACGCTAAGCGGACGGTAAATTTTTCAAATAGTAGTATGTAATTGGAAACATCTGTAATTTTTGTAAAGCAGTGATGCGGAAATAGTGAAACGAAAGGCTCAGGTTCGATGATAACTTCTAAAAAAATACATTTTCCACGAACTCAATGATGAAGGAAAACATACATAATCTCACGCCTATTTCCCATTGGGCCACTTGCTACGAACCTGGAAGATCTCTCGTGTTGGATCGATGGATGTGGATGAATCCACATCCATCAAACGACTTGTAGGTGTTGACGGTTCTCGGAGAATAAAACACGTTATATCCACAACACCTTATATTAAATACATATGGGCTAAGATAGCCCGTGTTCAAAACTTCGTACAGTTCGTCTCTTAGCTGGTAATAGACAAGTCAGAATACAGAACCATAGACTACAACTAGTGTTGCCAGGTGGCGATACCGCCACACCACCCCCCTACGGAGACAGAAAAGCTAATCTAAATTTTTAAATTTAACTCGCCTACCGGAGCGTGTGGTGTATGGATCTTTCGGCGCGTCTTTGTGCGCCGCGGATGCAGATGTAGACGGAACGGGCTCCTTCGCAGCAGGTAAGCTAGGCGACGGAGCAACTCGGTGGCCTTGCGAATCCGGGCCTTCAATATAGGCCGGCTTGAGACGATCGATGCTTACCACTACTGATCTACCCTTCACTTCGAGGGTAACGGTTTTACCATCACTGGCTCGATTTAAAACTGGGTAAGGACCCGTGTACGGAGGCTGCAATGGACGACGAACCGTATCGTCCCGTAAAAATACGTGGGACGCAGTAGACAACTCTTTAAAAATAAAAACTGGTTTCTCCGCATGACGAGAAGCTGCAACCGGACGAATGCTGGACATCCGCCGTCGTAAACCAACGACGAAATCCGCTGCGTCATCCACTCTATTCTCAGGGACGGCTGGACAGAGCAACTCTCCAGGGAGACGCAACGTCTCACCGTATACCATCTCGGCGACGGTGGCCTTGATATCTCCCTTGAAGGAGGACCTCATGCCCAACAAGACGAGGGGTAGCGCTGCTATCCAATAACCTCCGTGGCACATCAGCGCTGCCTTGAGTTGGCGATGTACCCGCTCTATCATACCATTTGCGATCGGATGGTATGATGTCGTACGGTTGCGTTTGGTAGCAAAACTGTACATCAGGCGCCGGAATAATTCTGACTCGAATTGCGCCCCTCGGTCAGTTGTTATTACCGAAGGCACGCCGAATCGTGGAAGCCACTCTCTGGTGAAGGTGTCGGCAACTTCTTCAGCGGAAATGGTACGCATGGGCCAAACTTCGGGCCATCTGGTCGTTCTATCAATTGCAGTAAGACAGTAGCGAAATTCGTTACAAACAGGCAATGGGCCAATAATGTCAATGTGTACATGCATGAAACGACCAGATGGTGCCTCAAAAGAACCCAGCGGGGCGGAAACATGTCTCGTCACCTTGCTGCGCTGACACGCTTCACAAGAGAGGGACCACTCCTTACAGTCTTTTCTGACTGAGGGCCAGACATACCTTTCCGTCACGAGTCGCGTAGTAGCTCGACTGCCAGGATGACTCAGGCTGTGTAGCCTGGTAAATATCTTGCGTCGCAGATCTCGTGTGACGAAAGGGCGCGGCTTGCCTGCCGAGACATCACAAATTAAGGAAATGTCCGTGCCAGGAATAGTGACTTTGGTCAACTCGAGACTGGAACTAGAATCGCCGGAAAGCAATTTAGCTAGCTCCTCATCTGACTGTTGAGACTTGGCCAGGACCTCGTACTCCTGCTCCAAAGAAATAGCGCCGACGCGCGACATCGCATCGGCGACAACGTTGTCCTCTCCCTTGATGTACCTAATATCCGTTGTGAATTGACTGATAAAGGAAAGCTGATTCAGTTGGGAAGGAGGAAGCTTTTCACGGCGTTGTACGAAAGCGTACAGCAAAGGCTTATGGTCCGTGTAAATCGTCGCATGCTGAACCTCTAGCATGTACCGGAAATGCTGTACACTTTCGTACACGGCCAGAAGCTCTCGGTAATAAGCTGGCCATTCAGCTTGTTTAGGAGTCAGCTTTTTGCTAAAAAATGCCAAAGGACACCATTGACCCTCAATCTCCTGTTGCAAGCAAGCCCCGATATGCACACTGGATGCATCGGTAAACAGACCCAATGGAGCATCGTTCACCGGGTGATGAAGAAGTGTAGCCTGGGTGAGACTCTGCTTACAAATTTTGAAAGCCTGATGAAGCTCGGGTGTCCATGGAAATGGAGAAGCACCCTTGCTCTTGGACGCGACGACAGCCTCTATCAAAGGGGCTTGAAACTTGGCCGCCTGAGGTATGAAACGACGATAATAATTCAGGACTCCTAGAAAGCGTCTCATCCCTTGAATAGTTTCCGGGGGACTGAAGTTCAGGAGAGCTTCCACTCTATCCTGAGGAGGACGAATGCCATCGGCGGTGATGGAATGACCCAGGAACACCACCTCGCTGGCCCCTAGAACGCATTTTGACGGGTTCACGACTATTCCATGATCCTGAAAACGCTTCAAGAGCGTGCGAAGATTTTCCTGGTGAGTAACTTCATCTGGGGAAAAGACCAGCACGTCATCAACGTATGGGAAACAAAAGTCGAGACCCCGTGTGACCTCATCGATAAACCGTTGAAAGGTCTGCCCACTGTTACGTAGGCCGAAAGGCATGACGGGAAACTCGAAGAGGCCAAACGGGGTGACGATGGCCGTCTTCTGTATGTCATCCCCGAATACGGGGATCTGATGATACGCTTTTACCAAGTCGATCGTGCTGAAAATCTTTGATCCAGAAAGATTGTGGGTAAAATCGCCGATATGCCGCACGGGATACCTATCGGGAACTGTGCGGGCGTTTACACCACGATAGTCTCCTGCGGGACGCCACTGATTATCCTTTTTGGGGACCATCTGCAGGGGGGACGCCCAGGGACTTTTAGAAGGCCTAACGATACCTGCCTGCATCATGTCTTCGAATTCCTTCCGGGCTGCTACAAGTTTGTGAGGAGCCAATCGGCGAGGACGATGGGATACCGGGGGACCTTCAGTCGTCTTGATATAATGCACAGTATTGTGCTTCACCACTTTCGGTAAACCAGGAGGACGCGTGACATCAGGGAACTCGGCCAGCACTTGTGCGAAAACTGAACTTCCGCAGGTTACGGCCTTGACACTGGTCTGCGCAGTCCTGGAAGTAGAAACAGGGACGAATAAATCAGTGTTCCCATCCACAAGGCGTTGACGTCGACAATCCGGAAGTAAGTTGTAATAACTTAAGAAATCCGACCCAATAATCGGCAGACTAACGTCGGCAACCACGAAATTCCAGCGGAAATCCCGCCGCAATCCTAAATCTAGGTGCTTGGAAACAGTGCCGTAAGTCTTAATCGTACTGCCATTTGCAGCATTTAAGTCAAAATTGGTTGTCGAATAACGACCCTTCAACAGGCGCCGAGGGAAGCAGCATAAGTCCGATCCTGTATCAATAAGGTACTGGTGCTTGGACTTCTGATCTGTGACAAAAAGTCGGCGGCTGGGTCGAAAACAATCAGCTGCCGCCGCTACTGATTGTTGTTCGAGTTTTCCGGAGGCACCCAAGCACAAGGTTTGGTGCATTTGGAAGCCTTGGTTTTGTAGTTCTTATGGTACCAACACAGCTTACTTTTATCGGCAGGTGTGGCGTCGCGCGAGCGGTTGGATCCCGAGCGTGAATTAGAACGGCCGCGGGGTCGCGAGCGAGCAGAACCAGTAGAAAGGGAAGCAATTTGTTTGCCTAATTCTTCCACCTTCTGCCTCAGGGAGTCCAAGACTGAAGTAGCTGCAGCGCCTGAAGAAGTTGGAATGGCACAAGAATAAACTTGATTTGGATTAGCCACTTCCATTACCTTATCGGCTAGGTCTGCAACTTTGTCAAGGGAGAGCTCAGCTTGAGAGGCTAATATTGCCTGAACCTGCTGAGGGAGCCGGCGTATCCAAAGCTGACGCAGGATATTGTCGTCCGACAATGCCGCTCCAGCAAGAGAACGGAGATGGCGAAGGAACTGGGAGGGCTTCCTGTCACCGAGTTCCTCTTCGCTGATGAGCTGCCGAACACGCTGCTCCTGTGACATTGACAAGCGTCTAATCAATTCCTGTTTTAATTTTGCATACCGCTGACCACTGTCTGGAGGGTTGGTAATAAGATCCTCTACCTCTCCGGCCAACTTCTGGTCTAGCTGAGCAATGACATAATTGAACATCGTGTTGTCCTGTGATATGCCTGCAATCTGAAATTGAGCCTCAACTTGCGCGAACCACACTGCGGGCTTGTCCGGCCAGAATGGAGGCAGCTTGGCCGACACTTTACAGATACCTGCTTTGAAGGCTTTCTCCTCATTAAGACGAGTCTGCAATTCCTCATTTTGAGCCTTTAAAGCTTCAACGAGTCTTCTTAAATCCTCTGCCATTTCCACCCAAACACTCCCGCGAGTTAAATAAATCCCAAAGCGAAATGACACCAGTGGGGGGTAATATGGCAATATTGTCACCTTATGTTAAAGTAAACACCGACAAAATATGTTAGTAGTGTTAACAAATCCGCAAAAATTCGTAAAATTAACACCCAGAATGCACAAAAATTTAAATTGAGTTAACACAATCCAGGTTAAGTTGGTACAGTACATAAGAATAAATCAGTATGTTATTACACAAAATCTTGCAATTAGCATACGAAATTGTTCGTAATTAGTTGTTAAAAGGTTAAAGTTACAAAACAATCAATTTCAGTTGGTTAAATAAGCAAAACAAACTAGTAAAACAGTTTGCAAAAAGTTGTTTAGAAATGCACAAACAAATGCTCCAAAATTCGCAAAAATGGTCATAAAACTTACCAAAAACTGTAGTGAGTGTCCAATTGCACTTTATACAAACCTTAATTATACAAACTTACGCTAAAATTCCCTAAATACCGCACAAAAGTTCAATCTAAACGTAGTTCAAAGTTTTTTGTTTACGTTCGTTGCGAAAACGAGAATGACAGCAGAGCTTAGGGATGTCCCAAAAATGATCGATTATCGATCGAACGAAACACTCAATGTCCATACATGAATGAATGGGTTCAGTTTATTACGCAATGTCCGGCACGTCACATCCCTATCCGAGTAACGAGCAAAACAGTTTATCTACTCGATGACAGATGGCGTTATGAGTCCAAAAGTTGCTCGCGTTAACGAAAAGTCTCGAAATGCGATGAAAAATGAACCGACGACGAACTTTTTCGATGATTTTTAGCACTGATCACAGCACAAGACACACGTACGAAGAGAATGTTTGTTAACAACACCCGCACCAAAAGATCCGCCGAATTTCGTTCCGCCGCGCCGCAACAAACCGGTTTGAACCAGTTGCTATGCGAAGCCGGCCGGCGAAATAATGAAAATCTGTGCCGCTGACTCTTCCACCAGCGTTCGAAGGCGATTGGAGCGAGCCACGCACCCCTCGAAACCGCCAGCAGGGCTCCAGGCCCCAGGAAGCGTCGAAAAGATCTTATCCAGTCGGGAACTGCTGATGCCTGTGGCCGACAATGCGTCAAAGCTCTCGGCTCACGTTCGGGGTCACCAATGTAGGTGTTGACGGTTCTCGGAGAATAAAACACGTTATATCCACAACACCTTATATTAAATACATATGGGCTAAGATAGCCCGTGTTCAAAACTTCGTACAGTTCGTCTCTTAGCTGGTAATAGACAAGTCAGAATACAGAACCATAGACTACAACTAGTGTTGCCAGGTGGCGATACCGCCACAGACTCATGCATGCTCGTCGTTTTCGGGTACTCTTTACCTGGCTTTTCTTCAACACATCGCCGATCTGGTCGATGTAGGTACGCCTAGGTCCTCTACCGACTCGCCCATTCACAACACCCTTGTATATTTGTCTAGTTAGACGACTTTCATTCATCCGCTCAATGTAACCAAACCACCTCAGCATTCCTTTTTCAATCCTAGTCTTGAAAGGTGATGTAGTCATCTTTCAAGCCGCAACGCTTTCGAATCACACTATTCTTCACTATATCTATCAATCTATAAATGAAGGAAAACATCGCGAGGAAACCCACAGGTCCTAGAACGAAGCGCTCCGGTACGGTCTACCGGTCACGTTTAGGGGTCCGAAAATAAACTATAGTGAAAAGTGGAATACCGCCAATGCCCTTAGCGATAAGGCGTGTTTGTCTAATAGATCGAATTTCAAACATTATGTAAGCTAGAAATTCGAATAATAATAATAATAATCTCACACCTTCGTCCCCGAGGGGTAGGCAAAGGTATTCCATTTCTGGAAATACATACTTTTCACGAGAATATTCGACCACTAAACATCTGTTACACATGCCTCAGAATTAATTCTGAGACCTGCGGGTTTTCTCACGATGTTTTCCTTCACTATAGAGCTAGTGATGAATATGTATGTTAGTTTTGAAAAACATGCCAGGATTTGAACCCGAGCCTCACTGATTATCATCATGAGAAGCGGACTCTTCAACCGTAAGGCTATCACTGCTCTGTTTTTTAAAAATTCGAATACTACAGCGTAAAAATATTTACAAAAGAAAGTAAGATAATAAGCATAACATGTTACATTTCTACTAAACTGGCTTAATTAGAGAAACAAAAAATGTGGCTATTTTTAGTTCGTTGTCCCTCTTAGAGAAATGCAATGCAAGAGTAACATCGTCTTATCATTAGCTTTTTACAGCTAAAAGATAGAAATCTTGCTTGAATAAGGAGGTAAGGTTATTGTAATCCCGAATCACAAACAACTAGTTTCTCTTACTCTTGTAATCGTTCAACCTGAATATGCAAGGTATCTATAAAAATAATAATATAATCTCACGCCTTTTATCCCCGAGGGGGTAGGCAGAGGTATTCCATTACTGGATATACCCACATTTAACGAGATATATTGGACCCCTAAACGTGATAGGTGGTGAGCCCATCGCCGGACCGAGTTTGGCAAGGTATCTCCCTGCCAAATTTCATCTAAATTGGTTCACCGGTTTAGCCGTGAAAACGTAACAGTTACTTTCGCTCGAGTTAGAATTAGTAGGGAATCCCCACTCACTACGTATGACAAATACTGGACTGTTTGAGCGAACGTTCGGAAACTGGGCTTTTTTTATTATTAATTTTGACACGTAGGAATTTAGAAATAGTTACCCAGTAACGGTTTTATTTTTATTCCAACTGTAAAATCTACAGCTGTTTTTTTTTTATTTTCGTTCTAGTTGGTACCTTGCACCTAAGTACACACTTTAGTATTCAAGGTGGCTGGTGCTACTAAATTATGACGTAGACATGTTTAAAAACAAAAGTCTAGTTGCCTTTTAAGCAGTTAGGTTAAAAAGTGGTGTCAGTTGGTCACGGTACTGTTTTAAAGTTTATAGTATAAATGCCTATGTAATTACTCATTTTCTTTGAGTAAATTGGATAGCTTTGGAGATTTATATATAGATTACTAGCTTTTCCGCGCTGTTTTACCCACGCAATTCCCGTCCCCGTGGGAATCCGGGAATAAAATATAGCCAGTTACTCAGTGATAATGTAGGATTTTTTTTAAATCGGTCCATTAGTTTTTGAGTTTATTTGTTACCAACATACAAATCTTTTTGCTCTTTATAATATTAGTATAGATTGACTACATTTTGTGCGCCACCCCATCCGCGTTCCTCCATTCGGGTAAAAAGTTAAATATATCCTTCTCAAGATACAAGATCCTGCAAAATTTCATTAAGATCGAGCAGTTTGGCAGAGAAAATGTAACAGGCAGACACATTTACTTTTGCATATATCATATTGTTAGGAATATAAGTGTATTATTGAATTTATGTGCGCACTTTATAAATAATCCACACTCTTTCATGTATTACTTTTAAATGAGTAAGTATTCTTGAATTATGAAAATGTGGTCCTACCTTCAGATAAATACCGAAATTAGTTAAGAGAAAATAAAATGAGCTATGCACACGATACGTTTTCATGATTTACGAACGCTTACCTTTGACCTTTGGAACCTTTAAAAACCACTAATATTTATTTAAGTACATACCTAGTTCATAGTTCTGTTACGTGCGTTATAAAGAACAATCATTATTATGAAATAAAAATTGTTTTGTCCTATTTCAAATCTTTTCTTTTTTGTTCTGACCAGAGACATACAGAAAATACCTTTCAAATTTAAGTAATTTAATTCAAAACAGAATGGTTTTTAATAGAAGTGTATCAATATCTCTACTAATAAAAATATAAATACAAAAATCAATCTTAATTTTTGTACGTCTAAGCCGTTAATGATGAAATGTGGCAAAGAGATTGCTTGAACCTTGAGGAAGGACATATAAGGTTTACGTTTCACTTCCGAATGCGGACGAAGTCGCAATCAAAAGCTAGGCTAAAATAACAGACAGATAAATAGGGAGAAGTGACTTTCGTATTTATAATATAAGGTACTAGCGGTTCTGCGCGGTTTTACCCGCAAAATTCCCGTTCCCGTGGGAATACGGGAATAAAATATAGCCTACACTCAGGTATCTTCTAGCTTTCCATTGGTGAAAGAATTTTTATAATCGGTCCAGTAGTTTTTGAGTTTATTCGTAACAAACACACAAATCTTTCCTCTTTATAATATTAGTAAGTATAGATTAAAGCTATGTACTCGTATTATAATGCACTAATAACATATTATTCACCTCAAGTCACCCAATATTGCAATAATTCTACTAAATGTTATTAGTTTAATTAATTTGCATACCTACTTATAAAATTTATCGGTGCTTTTTCTCGGGTATTAATGTTATTATACTATCGTAGAGGAGCGTTACAGCAGGAAATTTTCTCAGTACATGAGTGTGTATATCAAAGTAATGCATTATGTAAACTGTGCAGTGCTAGTAGTTTTTTAGAACCTATATAGGTAGGATACCTAATACCTACCAAATATGAAGATTTATACATTAACCAAAACTATTTGTGTTCTAATTCTTTTTTCAAACCGAAATGATAATATAGAATATTGAAAGACTGTAATTTTTAATTCTATAATAGATACAAATTACTAGGTATTATATAAATTAATGATTGACCTTTGTTACGAGAAAAATACGTCTAAAGTTGGCAATGTTTTGGCAACTTGAATTAATTTAAGTATTTTGTTTGATTTATTTAGGTGAGGATATAATTACTTTGTGATCTATGTGATCGAGGTAAAGTAGCAAAAATAGGAAGTTCTTTATAGGAACTACTTTTGATAAATTAAAAGTATGTATCTATTTAACGCGTATGTTATTTTCAAGAGGCCTATTTTATTCTTAAAGAAAAATCATCGCATACCTATTATTAGCTGGTTTTGATGTTCGTCAGTCAGCAAAATGTCCGTGGCGGTTTTAGATTAAATTTAGAAGGTCAACTATGTATCAGCAGGAAACCGGTTTATATGTATTATACAGCTATAAAAGGCATTGCGACTGATATAGGGCGGTTGTGTATTCAATAATTGATATAAAACTTGGCGTAATGAGAAGTTTGATACGGTGATCGAGGGCCGTTTGAGTTGTGACTAAAAAACTACAGAACACACTCGTTTGCCGGACAAGCCATTGACCATGTTGCATGGCTACGCAACAGTGCTGCGTGTCCGTAAAACTCGATAAAATTACAGACAAAATGGCGACTTTCCCGCGCTCGGAGGTTCTCTACCTTTAGTTTTTTTTACCAAAAAAACACATTATGCTTTGTTACTTTTTTTATAGGTGCTTAATTTTCTTAAAACATTGTTATACTTTTTTATTGACCGAACAAGGGAAAAGATTATTTCCTTTTTTTATTCTTTTGTAAAGGAACCCTAGAAAGGGGGAATGATTCTATACGTCCGCGTGAATATTAATGTAATTTTATACGAGACAAGACAACCTACCTCTCATTTCGTTCAAACTTTCTATTACATTCAGAATATATGAAATTAAATAGTATCTACCTACTTCTTATCAATCTCTTCCTAAATTCTTCATGTCTTGTCCAATAGTTACATTATGAAACAGCGGTCCACATGCCGAATAATTTATCGTTTGGGTGGGTTAGTAGCCGTGGCCTTGGCTGACGCACACAATCAAACCGAATTGAATTGTTAGTGCTACGCTGCGACTTTGAGATGAGTACGAATATTTAATACGCCACCCACGTATCTACTAATTTGCGAGTTCGGTAGACAGGACACCTTTGTAATTGCATTGAGAGAGGCCTAGTTCATATAAGCGTTAAGTGTAGCGTGTACCTGAGTGTTTTTTTACCCGTCCACTTGTATAGCATAAAACATGGGCACCAAAAACACTGTAACATTGGATTTTAATATTTACTTGTCTTTAAAGGTAGATAAAACCTAATGCACTGATGACTAAAAGTGCGGTCGTTTAAACTTGGCAGCTCTGAAGTTGCGCAAATGGCTGTGCAATAACAGTTTTTAGCAAACATTTGGAGGTATGAGGCGGTTTGCGCAGGCGGAGCCTATGTTCAGAGTAGCAAAGTTAAAGCAGCCGTACTGTACCTACAGTATGAGAAGAAAAAAAGCTTCACAGCTTGTTAAACACGCACTTCACTGCTATTTTTAGAGGTTTGGGTACATTAAAATAAAATTCTACAACCTCCTCGAGAGCAAAACTTTTGATAGGGATTATCTGTTGTTTGTTACGCCTAAATAACGGCCATCGGCGATTTAGCTCGTCAATTTAACGTAACGAATTGTCATTCTGTTCCTCTCCCCGTTGATTTTGAATAGCCCTTAAGCTTTTAACCGTAAAAACCGCTTCATAATCACTACATTTGCATGAGTAGGTAAATTAAATACAGACAGGCAGACAACAAAATAAATTAACACTGTCGTACGTCTCGTTCTCTATAGCGTCTTTTTGTAAAACATTAATTACAAACCATATTAAAATAATTCAAGTAAGTTTTCTATACAAATGTAGATTGGAATAACGTAATTTATACACCTGTGTCTGCAACAACATGAAGCGAATATTTAATTTAATATTATTTAAAAACAGACACATGCAAAGCTGTAACTATATAGACTGTTATGATCACGAAACCCTAAAACTTCCATTGGGGAGTTCGACGCTCTATTCATGGTTTCGTCGCAAAAACAAGAGATTTTTGCAACATTCGGGAAAGATAATGTTAAGGCACAGTTCTCTAAACAACCTACGGTTGAGACAAAGGCATTCATTCTGAGCCAAGGGTTTTTTATTATAGGCACGCGTGCAAGACTAAAACTATTTGAGAAAGCTCTGTATATACAATCTCTGAAAGATTGCCTTCCCTTACACTACGACACGACTTATATTGAAGCATGTGTCGTGTAGAGACATTGGATTGTTTTACAATAGGCTATAGACAAAGTTGACAAAAACATAACATCACCAAGGACTCCTCGGCTACAGCCTTTTGCAGTATAGTTAGTAATATACAGTATGGGAAGATGACAGAATAACGATGATATACAAAGTGAACATAAGCTTTAAATCGTTGAAAACTCCACCTCAAATTAGCCAAAGACAAACTCTATACAGACGATTATACAATTTAAAATGCAAGATAAGCGAAATGCCTGCTCTGAGCACATGAGTAAATGTGCTCTGAGCTTCTAAGACAGTAATATTTTGATTCGGACAGACACGCCTCCAGCCCAGCTACGAAAAATGGCGGTGATTCTTATTCTCTGTAAATGTCTCAGTTTCCCGACTAGGATACTACTAAACTTATATTTCTGGCTAGTACGTTCACTATATCCCCGACAAGTTCTGTAAAATCAATATAATACCCAATACTAACCTACTTAATGTAACATTAGCCCCATTCAAGTTAGTCACTATAACAGAAAAAGTTTGCATGTGTTAGTGTAAGTCAGTCATAAATTATTACGATTCAAACCTAGGCAGATCGTAAAACACAAGGTTGTTTGTATAACCGTATGTAAATCCAATCCAAGAAATGTGTTAAAATTGCATAAGTAATTCACCAGTTATCGGCGATAACTGATAAGCACATTTCAAAGTACGCGCTGTTATTAGAGGAGTTGACCTTCCGCTGACCATTTCGTATTTTTTAGTCATACGGCTCTAAAAGGAGCGAAAATAAATTGAATGTTCTGTATTACATCAAATGCCTACGCCAGACACTTAACTAAATTGAGTTTTGGACATTGAAATACATCTTATACCAGGAAAAGAACTCTACAAGATAATGAGTGAAGTCTCCAGGCCTATTAATTATCGTCTAGCCGATAGTCTATAATAGTCATATGGATTTCCTGGAGACTGCTCAGACTCGAGCGCTTAAGCATGGTAAGATTAGGAGAGAGGTCGTCGCATTAAGTAACCCGCACAATACATGCTAAAATAACATTTATATAGACGACGTCCTTGAGAAGGACAGGCTACGAACATACTATGTTATATAGCTATGTTTTCGGTCTGAGCCAAGCCATTTTATTGGCAGAAAGATCATGATGGCGATTTTTAGGAGCGACGAATATTTTTTTATACGGCTCCGTTTTGTTATATTTATATTTTCCATTAGTGGGTTTCACGCTTCTTATTCAAGGGCATAAGTGAGTGATAATGATTTTTATTTGGCAAGGGAATATATTTGTCGAGGTCGACGGTATCTTAAGATTAAAAAAGGAAATCTTCATCTTCATCTTGACTAGTAAGAAGGGAATATAAAATTATATGAATTGCATCTTTTACTCGTCGTTCGTCGTGGTCGTTTTTACTACTCGTTATTCTAAGTTACCTCTCGGTGTGGCGGAGAGGTTTCAAAATACAATAATTTAACTTTATACAACTGACGATTTTTTCTTTAACATCTATAGTACTGGCTAGTAGTCTGCTGCATAAATTATGGTAATATGAAAAAATACTTATCTCAAATTCATTTTTTGTTCTTACAAAGTACTACAACTTTGTCTCGGCTTTGCTTATACGTAATTTCCATATTTTACTGTTTAAAGTTTATCCGTTAATTTATGACGTCATTTATTTGTAACTAGCGACCCGGCCCGGCTTCGCACGGGTACAATGCTAACACCAAAACCTTCCTCTTGAATCACTCTATCTATTAAAAAAAACGCATCAAAATCCGTTGCGTAGTTTTAAAGATTTAAGCGTACAAAGGGACATAGGGACAAAGAAAGCTACTATTTTATACTATGTAGTGATGATGCTCGCGAAGTACCTACGGACGGAAGCCTACCCTGGTGAAACATTGTTCCCTGAGGGTTAGACTAACTTGAAATTTCCATGTTTGAAGTTAGATCCTTTTTTGTTTCCTAACTCGTAATAATCTCTCCCTTCGGGGCAGGTACTGGTCCTTCAGAATAATATTGATTAGTCATCGTTCTTTATCTTTTTATCAATATAATGGAACGTTATCTACTTGCGAATTAGTTGCAGTTATGTCCATGTGGTTTCATGTCCATGAATTTATTCATCACCAGAATTTTCTTTTAGAAATGAGATTTTATATGTCGTTTCTATAACTAGCAACGCGGATAAATATTTATAGGTTTGCGCCGAACGACCGGGGTGGACAGATAGTGTAACGAATCTTAAACATGTTCTATGAGAATCAATACAAAGCTATGATACTATGTATTTCCTGACAGTATTAAAAAAGTCGGTTTTGACTATATTTTATTATGTAACCTATCCGATTTTATCGCGATACCTACTGTTTGACAGCAGAATACCGAACGGTGAGGGTCCATTACGTTTTCCATATAAATAAACTGTCTAGTTGAGTATCGAGTTTCGATAGCTTGGTGGGTTGTGTACTGTCTAATACATGTACTACAATGGTTATATCGCTACTTAGTATAAAACAAAGTCGCTTTCTTTGTCCCTATATCCTTATGTTTATGTCCCTTTTTATAAAATCTTTAAAACTACGCAACGGATTTTGATGCGGTTTCTTAATAGATAGAGTGATTCAAGAGGAAGGTTTTAGTATAAGCATTGTACCCGTGCGAAGCCGGGGCGGGTCGCTAGTAGTAACTAAGTTATTTATGCTTGGCTGACTTATTAATTTTCTTTCCCTTTGTTACCGTAGCGTCCGTACTATGAGTCAAACGTTAGGTATACATTGTGAAAGACAGCTTGGCATTATTGCAGCTTTGTGTCAAGACTCTCAACTTCCCTTAATCAGTTTTCCGAAAGATTTTTTAGCTCAAGGCTAAGAGATTAGGAAAACAAGTTACAGTGTAAAAAGTAAAAAAATTACACTGAATAAGCATTACATGTCGTTTGATTTCAAGAACGAGTTTCCATAAAATATTATGTTATATTGCAATAATACAAGGCATGAAATTGGATAACATTTATAGCTTACAAATAAGATTCAAAAATTGTATGTAATAAAAATGAACCTTTCACTCTAGTGAGTAAGTTCTAAATAGGACTAGAATTTTTATTACAAAATTTAAAAAATACAATTTTACTCACCGCCACGCGCCGAAATACTTACTCTACTTTCACTAGGTTGCTCTAAAATATACAACTATTGCGTATGCACTGCACCATACGGCACTGGACACGAAGCACCTTTTACCCTATTTGTGGCAGCCCTTAGCATCACTTCTCATCATTTTATGTGAGGCTGGGATTGTTCGTTTATCTTATCGCCTTCCTGTCCTATGGACGCGGCATAAGATAACTCGTCCTTGTGATTACTGCTAATTACCGCCCACGCTACCCTACTGGACTCGAAGCCTTACCAATAACAGATTAAAGCTCAACTCGACGACTTTGTCGGCCTCAAAATAATCTAATTTGACTGTAACGTGAGATTTCCGAAACAAGAAAGCCTGACTCGCGACTGCTACAAAAATAATTATAAGTAACTAATGAAATATGACGGAAAAAACAATATCCCGAGCCATAACTCGGGGTAACATAAACAAATAAAAACTTATTCTGGTCTCACTACACAACATGCAATAGGAAGCGGTTACAGCGACCTGCCGCTCACAATACACACAATATATGTACATGTTAACTACTGCCACAAATAATATTATGCATTATTACGTATACTACATTAAGTAAATAAGGAACGAGAGGGGATTAAGTATATAGAAATAAAAATAGAAAAATATACGATAAACTCTATTTAAACATGAAATTTATTAAAGATAAAAAACATACAATGTTTTGTTTTACACAAAATAAAATACCTGGAGGGTAAGGCGGCGCCGGGGCACGCAACTAGTGAGGCGGAGTGCCCCGGGCCGCGGGTACATAGTGCGACAGGTCCATACATAGTCCGATAATATAATACCATACAATAAGATAAAGTGGGTACACATATACGATACTGTCAAGCCAACTAAACTCACAAATAGTCATGTCGCGCTCGCGAATATAAAACTATGTTAAATCTTACAAAAATACTTATGAGACTAATCTGAAATGCACATAGAGGATCTCGTGTCTCCACTACAAAAATATTCTGAGATTGGAATGAAAATCTTTCTTTAAGCTTTCGGCCCGGAACGATCACAATGAGACGGCGTCTACAACGTCCGTGCACATACTAATTGCTTCTCTTCTGAGTCTTAAAGCTAACCGATAGAACCTGTGCATTGAGCGTGTATCCATTGAGCGCCTGGATGGCCATTGCGGCCTCATCGTACTCTCTCATGTTCACAAATGCAAAACCCTTATTTTTCTTGGTCTCGGGATCCTTGATCACTTTTATCGAATCAATGGCACCGTAGGGGCCAAACAGCTGCCACAATGCGAGCTCCTCCGTGTCCTCGCCGATGTTGTATACGTACACAGTGGTTTGGTGTGGCGCGGGCGCGGCGCCCAGCATAGGCAGGGGGCTGGCGGGCGCGCCCAGAAGAGGCAGCGGCGAGTGGTTGCTAGCAGCCATGGGGTTGAAGCGCTGCGTGCCCTTGTTGATGAAGGGCAACGCCTTACCCGGCGACGGCAGTAGCGGCGGCGGCGACGACTGCGGGAAACCGGGCGCGAACGCGGCGGCGGGCCGAGCACCGAAAGCGGCGCTCAGGTTGGTGCCGTTGAAGGCGGACGGCGCCGTGCCGTTGAACACGGCCGCCGCACCGTTGTAGGCCAGCGGGGTAGCGCCCACGGCCACGCGTGGCGTCGGCCGCGGCGGGTTCTTGTTCGAGTTGGGTTTGTTGGCGAACTTGACCACGATCGCGCCCGTGCCGGGGATCGGTGTCGTGCCGTTCATGTGTTTGATGGCCTCCTCTGCCTGCGGCCGCGTCTCGAAGCAGACGAAGCCGATGCCCTGCGACACGCGGCTGTTGGTGATGTTGCCGAACTGACCGAACAGGCTATTGAGCCGCTCAAGCGTCATGTCCGGCGGGAGGTTGCTTATGTAGAGGTTAGATTCAGTGTCGGGCTTGTGGCTAACCTTGTTCTCGGGGTTGAGCAGAGCGAAGGACACCTTGAGGGTCTTGCCCTGCATCAGTAGTCCGTTGAAGGCAGCGCGAGCCTTCTCCGCGTCCTCGTGCTTTTCATACTCGACGAAGCCGTAGCCGCGGTTCGCGATCAGTTTACAGCTCTCGATCTTGCCCATAGCGGAAAACAGCGCATACATCATGTCCCGCGTCATCAGCTCGGGGATGTAGTTGACCATGAGTTTGGTCGGTGACACATTGGAATTAGCGTCGCCGCCGCCATTCTCCGTCGTCATTTCGTTTATCATCGTTCTTTTATTGTTATAACTACACTACGGAAAACAAAATACTAATAAAACTCACACTTTAACTTGATTATTTCATTTGCGACATGGAAAATGAACAAAGAACGAACACAAAAAAACTTCAGTCACAAGAAAACGCCAGCAATGCCGGTTCACAAGTTCATGTTGTTTTCCAAGGAATGTTACCAGATTTACACTTTCAGCAAAATTAAGCAAATGCGGTGGAAGTAGTGAATTATATCTTCAAATTCACTATTGAATAGAAGTAATTTTCAACATATTCTTCACTTTTAAAAATACGTAATTATTGTAATTTTCTTTCATTTACGTTCGTACGCGTGGCATTTTATTTATAATAAAAAAAAAGAAATCGTCTCTCTATGGTCAGAAAATAGGCGGTATTAGGTGCGTTTTTTTGTATTTATTGTAAGTATATTTATGGAAAACAAGACTCGCACATTGAAGAATACGGTCCGGAGTAGCCGTAGAACTATTTCTATGTTAATTTACACACTAGATCCGGCTTTCGTTAACCGATTTCTCGTATTTTCACGAGGTTGAATCAGATTCGAATCGGACGTAGTGCGAAATGGCTCTAAAAGGTGTTCACAGCCGAGCCATAAATAAAAAAAAACTTTTGCTGATATTCAAATATATTTTTCCAGTTTTCCTGTGACTTCGTTCTACAGGATTAAAACTAATGGATGCTAAAAAATAACGATTATAATTTTGGATCTTATCTATCCGTCCCACTATAACTGTTCATTGTAGGTTACATCATAAAGTAATAAATAAACACGTAGCATTCATTCTTGTATCTCATTTGTAACACACATGACCAAGCATGCATGCTAAGATGTTGGCTACGCTTAATTCTTTGGCTTAAAATAGAGAGGAGATTATATTTCTGCCTTCGTGTCCGAACCGAGTCCTAAATTTACTTATAGATATATGTGTCTCTAGTGATCGTCATTCACACGGATTTCAAAGCTTAGTATTATTTTAAAAAATAAAAGCATTTTTCAGTCTGGCAACACATATGTCACCCGTTTCCGTCAAAGTCCGCCATATGTCATTACGTGTTTCCGTGTTCGTTGTTCACTACGGTAAATTTTATAAAATTGTTTTTTCAGGTTTTAAAAGACTTCAAGATGCTGAAATGGAAAAATGAAGACTTGCAGGAACTCCGTGAGGATATTGAAACGTTACTCAAGACATTAAAATAGAGGACAGATGCTGATCAGCAGGATTTCGTGCGATAGAAATAATTGATGGGCTTGCACCATCCTCGTCGTCTAAGCTGTCGAGAGTCAGTCACAAGTTGTGTAGAAGATAACAAGAGATAGAAATGAGAGAACATCCAGACGAGGATAATTTTCTGAAAATAACACGAACTGCTTCACATAAATTCACATGTTACACAACTGTCTACAAGAGGTTGTCGAATTGCATTCTCACTTCTGCTAATTGGGTGCTACGCATTGCCTGCAGGGCTCCAGCTCTCACCCTTGACACCTCGATCACGCGTTACGCACTGCCTTAGGGGTTGTTGCTATCGCTGATCAGAGCACCATAGCTCTTCCTGCTGCGGAGTTAACCTCGTTAACACCACAGTTCAGGAGGTAGGGTTAGCCTACGGGGCCTCGTCCCTACGGCGACACTCTGACCGACATTTTGAATCATGGATCTGTATCACTATTACTGGAGCCACAGTTCAACAGGTAGTGTTAGCCCAAGGGGCATCGTCCCTAGGGCGACACTGACCGAAATCCTGCATCAGGGAGCTGTATCACCATCACTGGGGTCACAGCTGAAAAGATAAAGTTAGCCTAAGGGGCATCGTCCCTAAGGCGACACTTTGACGCAACTTCTGCGTCATGGAGCCGAATCATAATTACTGGAGCTGCATGAAGACGAAACTAAACTAAAAAGTTGCCTACAAGTTGAAACTGACTATGTATGTACCTACTTGGTTAATAAGTTTGAGTATGTGGCGGTTATAACTAAGCTGTTTTACTCATTATGTATACTGTACTTCCATTAGGAGTATGGTGAGAGATTCTGTAAAGAAAGGATGTTATTTTGCTGATGCTGGAAACAACAATTATTATTTCGGAAAAATACAATCTCACGCCTTCTATCCGCGATGGAGTAGGTAAAGGTATTTTATTTCTGGATATACTTACCCACTTTTCACGAGATATTATTTGGACCCTTATTTATTTCGAAAATAAATAAAATATTAATAATAAATATATATATATCTATATAAATATAGGTATGTAGATGTCTAGAAGTCGAAACAAAATACTTATGTAATATTGCAAAATCCTTAAGTGCATTATTTCAAGGATTAACAGCTGCTGTGAAACAATACAGGCCCGGTGCTGGCTAATGTTTTAAAGACAGCGAAAGAAACTATCCTTGAGGCAGAGGACAAAGACAAGAAAGTTCTTGTTCGGTGATACCTATTTTATTTGAAAGTATAAAACCACCAAATAAAATAAGCAAAAACAGCTAAGAATTGCGACATCAGACACCACAACAGATGATCTTCAAAGTAAGATTCATCAACAACAAACCCAAATCAGATACTTTAAACTGAAGGGGCCCGCCTCCACAGCCACAGCAGATGAGACTACAAGTTGAGTGGCAGCTGGTGGGCAAAGACCTCAGCAGCAGCAGACAAATACACAAAAATCATCGCTAAAGGTCAATTTATCACTGTGGAGGACTTTAACTATTCATTATAACTGGAGGAAAACACTCAGGATAAAGTGAATCTGTCTTACATTTCGGGATACAGCATTCCTTTAGGAAAGCCTCCGAAACAATGACTAAATATAGGTATATAATCAATCAGGTAATTCATACAATTACCAGATGCATACCATACCTACAGAGATCTTGAGACTCTAAGAATGTGAAGGAATCTCACGTTGTGGCCCACATTCTAATCAATTTATTTCTAAGGTATTTCTAGTACATAGCAAAACCAAATAACTTTTTCAAAGTCATAATTAACCTCAAAAAATTGAAAAAATAAATAAATACATACAAAACCATTTCAAGTTGGAAGATGTAAGATCTATCATTAGTTTAATGAATCCAGTGATGTCCAGCATTTATTTAAAGGTTACATATTTCTTAATAGGTAACTACTTATTCATGAAGATGACATACAATAAAATCTTAGATCTGTTTTTTGGGATGGTTTTTATTATATAAATTAATGTTCACCCATTGGGCCTGAACACAGTACCATATCTGGTAATCAAGTTAATAACACAAGCAAGATTAGCAAATTTTTAGGATTCTTAAAATTCTGATGGATTTTCTATAGGAATGTTTGACTCAAGAAAATTATTAGGTATATTAAAATATAAATTAATTTTGTTCAAACAACTATTACGACATTGTAAGACAAGAGTGATTGTTCAAATTTTTGCTACCCTTACAACAGCATACCCAGCCATTTAGTACGACTGGCTGTTGGGACATCAGAAATATTGGGCGATCGAAATATCTTGCATTATTTAAATAATGGTGATAATGAAAACGGTAAGGTTATATATAATCGAATAAGATCAATACAGTCTCGTAATTAACAAAATGTTAAAGGAGAGTAGAATATAGAAGAAACTAACATAATTACCTGGAAGTAATGGCGATAGCGTTTTTTGAGTTCTTTTTCAGAAGAGCAAAGACTATCATCATTCTGAAATACTTTTTCGAATAAATAAGACAACTGCTGAATTAGACAAATAATATAGGTATTACTCAATTTGCTCACTTACGCTTACGTACGACCATGGATGCAGTAGGTATATTTGTATACATTCCTGCTTATGACGTACTTACGGTACTTATAGTAGGAATATCTCTAGAGAAGAAATCTTGTTCCACATTTCTCAGGTGCGAATAAAATTAAAAGATATGAATATATACATATATCTACAAATAAAAACTACTATTTCCGTGCAATAGTTAGAATTTAAAAATGAGTATATTTTCAAATATGCTTGCATCATATATTACCTCTAAAGAAAATTACAAGGAATCTAGAAAGCTTTATGTTAATGCAAAAAAAAGGATTTTAGCTGAGTATAAATACTTTGGAACAATCAACAATTTATTTATTTGCAAGAACCTAGATTAAACCTGTTACAGGTATTTTTATTGGTTTATTAATGGATTTGCAGTAGTATTCGCACAGTTGTAAGACTCATTCTAAGAATAGGAAAAATATTGGGTCTTGATAGTGTTAGATAAAATTGTTTTGATCTAAGTTGATAGTCCAAGAAGAATTTTGATGTACCAAAATTTCCTCGATTTCCAATGTTTAGGCCCCACTAAACTATTGGTTTACCCTTTCAGGAACCTACACTCTCTACCTATACAAGCAGCTTACTCTGGTGGCAGGGAGACGCCAGGCAGGCATGTATGTACATCCAGGTATTGTAAAAGTGTTCTGTGTTTCAGAGTATTGACATTTATGAAAGCAATTTGATCCTGTAATGTATATACTGGTGATATTTTTTTTCAAAAATATAATATTAAAAAACATATATTATTTGTACCTACAGTATTGTAATATCTGTGCCTAGAAATACCTAAAACGTTAGTGGTTATATTCTCTTTGGGTATACCTGTATGTTGAAACTTCTGTCTAGGATATCAGTATGAAATTTTTCGCCATTTCTAAATTCAGTTAACAATTTGTGCCACACCAAACTCAGGCAGATCGGCCCTTCGTTTTATAAATTAACAAGTTAAGTCACTATTACGATGAATGTGAAAATTTTACAATTGATGACAATTATGACCTAATCTGTCTAAATGCCATTCCATAGGGATAATTTTTTTGTGTTCGGACCATCTGAAGAGAATGTTTCATAAAGAATAAGTATATTATTATAACCATAATAAATATACAGTTCTTTACCTACAGTGTTAGCTACTGGACATTGGGTTCACTCCTACTCTGTCTTCTATATATGATAGTAACATAAATAATATTGATATTAACACACAAAACATATTTAGCACTATAGTGTGCACGATAAAAAAGAGCACAATTTTCATCAAATCTCTGATTTGAAGTTTGAATTAGTTTTAAAGTAATGTTTGCACAACTTTAATAAAATCCAGAAAGAATAAAAACTGCTCCATAAAAACGTTTTCAGAATAATTAGGATTCTGCCTGTCTATTTCAAGTTCAATCCTGAAATATGTCCACTGTCCAGCCTGCACCTTGCTCGATTAGTTATTTAAAATTGACTAAAAATTGACGTTCCAGTAATACTTCTTTGTTCCAAAGCTTCATAAAACTTTATTCAGAAAATATTCAACACAAACTTAGAGTAGTTAGATAGCTCAAAACAATACTAGCTGATTGAGGGATTTATACGTATTTATGTAGGCTGCAACACTTGCTACCCAAAATGTAGGCCTATAAGAAAAAGGCTCTATAATAGACCCAATAGCTAAAAGAAAGATGATTTGCTTAATTCGTAAGGTTTCATTTGGTTGTAGAGATATTGAACAAGTCCCAAAAAGGACACGTAGCAATAAATAAAACATCACTTTTTCTCGTATATCAGTAGTTCAGTAGTGCCAAATATAATTGATCCTCAGGTAGTCATGTAAAAAAAGCGATTCTCAATAGCGCGATTTAAACAATTAAACATAAAATAGTACAACGCCCTCTAGTACGATTAATAGAACTAAAAACCTACCCAGAAACAAACCATAACAAATGTAAATTACAAACGCAGTAAGTGGCGTGAACATACCGCCCGCCATGGACAGAATGTTCATAACAATGAGACAAAAAAACTAAAAACCAAGAAACATCAATTGCACATACAAATTAAAACATCTTAGAAACAACTTTATAATAATACACTTATGGTACAGTAAAATAATAGATAATACAACTTCAAAGTGCTACAGGTAAAACACACAACTTGAAAACAGGTCTTTTGATAACAGTATTACCTTTACAGCGTAAACTAACAACCCGCGTGAGATTGTCCGGACCAGGATGTTTATCCGTTATGATACCATATAGCCATTGCGATGGAGGAAGGTCATCCTCCTTAATGAGAACCATGTCTCCGATTTTGGGCTCCTGAAGTTGATCTCTCCACTTATAGCGCTTAAAAAATTGTGTTAAATATTCCTGGGACCAACGTCTCCAGAAATCCTGAACCATTCTCTGTGTTAATTGCCATCTCCGAAGACTGCCAATGTTTGAATCTTCATAGTTAAGTTCAGGCACTAACACTAGCGGTTCACCAACTAAGAAATGTCCCGGAGTAAGTGGATATGAATCCCGGGGACTATTTTCAAAAATCTGTGAAATCGGCCTTGAATTGAGGCAAGCCTCAATTTGAGTTAGTACAGTTGTCATTTCTTCAAACGTAAGCTTGGATTCACCAATGACTCTTTTAAGGTGGTGTTTGGTTGATTTAATTCCAGCCTCCCACAGTCCGCCAAAGTTAGGAGCATGTGGTGGAATAAAATGCCAAGTAGTCCCATTTGATGAAAGCCAGTCAGCAATTTCAACTGTCACTGAAGACCGCTCACTAAGAAATAAAGTCTTCAGTTCCCTCGCAGCACCTACAAAGTTAGTTCCATTGTCGCTCCACAAATCAGCGCAATGGCCACGTCTGGCGACAAAGCGTTTAAATGATGCTATGAATCCTTTGGCTGTCATGTCACTGACTGCTTCTAAATGAACAGCTCTCGTTGCCATGCAAACAAATAAACAGATGTAGCCTTTAATAGAAGCATGACCTCTACCCTTTGTCGATCTTATGGCAACAGGACCTGCGTAATCAACACCGCTTTGGTAAAATGCTCTAGTAGGTGTCACTCTTGCAGCAGGAAGTTGGCCCATCAGTTGATGTCTAGTCCGTGAAGAATATCGTACACACCGAACACATCTTTGAACATAAAACTTCACCAGTCTCTTCGCATCAATAATCCAATAATTTGTTCGTAAGTAGTTTAACATTAATTGAGGTCCACCATGAAGAGTTCTTTCATGGGCGTCAGACACTATAAGATCAGTCAAATGTGATTTACGTGGGAGCAAAATTGGATGTTTCCTCTTTAGATCAATATGTGCTTGCTCCAACCTACCACCAACGCGTAATAAACCTTGATCATCTACAAATGGACTGAGAGGAGAAATCTTGCTGCTTTTATGCACAATTCCCTTTTTTTCGATGCAGTCCAACTCACCTTTAAAATATTGTAATTGACACAACTTAACACATATTGCCAGAGCTTCTTGTAACTCAATTGCTGTCAACCAAACTGGGAATTTACCCTTTCCTTGCATCTTTTTTGAAAATCTTCTACAATATGCTAAAACTCTGATAAGTCTGCGCAATGTGGAAAACTTTGTTACAAAGTCATCAGCAGTGTCACCTGTCGTGGCGCAGTAGATTTTCTTTGTTTTTTCTTCCAAATTGGTGTCTTGGCCTTCTAGTGGACTGTAATTGATATCATTTTCCTTCAACCAATTCGGACCTTCTCGCCAAAGAAAACTGTCAAAATCATTTGAAAACTTTACACCTCTTGATGCACAGTCTGCAGGATTGTCTTTGGAACAAACATGCGACCACTGATCTCTATTCAAAATTGTCAATATTTCCGCCACTCTGTTTCCTATAAACGTTTTCCACCTGCTAGGGTGGCTGCTTAACCATGCTAAAACCACAGAGGAATCAGTCCATGCGTGGATTCGTTTGTGGGACACACTTAAAACCTTGGATACTTCAAGCAATAGTTTTGCCAGTAAAACTGCACCACAGAGTTCCAAACGGGGAATCGAAACCTGCTTAATTGGGGCTACCTTAGTCTTTGCAGTAACAAGGTTAACGTGAATTTTACCAGTTCTATCAATGACACGCATATAAACAGCAGCTGCATATGCTACATTAGATGCATCGCAGAAACCGTGTAGTTCTAGCCGAATATCATCCTGACGAGTATGAATCCATCGAGGAAAACTGAAACCGGAAAGTTGATTGAGTTGATTACGGTAAGTGGTCCATTCTTCCAATAAATTCATAGGTAGTTGTTGATCCCAGTCTATGCCCGACATCCATATTTTCTGTATTAAAACTTTTGCAGTTACAATTACTGGGGCCAACCACCCCAACGGATCGAATAATCGTGAGATATCGGAAATAACCTGTCTTTTAGTTACTGGTGTATTGACTGGAGGTAGTTTAACAGAGTATTCAAAGCCGTCTGTGGCACTGTTCCAAGCCAAGCCAAGAACTTTCTGGATACTTTGCCTTTCAGTTTCGATTTCCAACTTTTCATCCTTTACTTTTTCACCTATCATCTGCAATAATTCCTTGCTATTACTCGCCCACTTCTGAAGTTCAAATCCTCCAGCGTTTAGTAAAGCATTCATTTCTTCATACAATTGTCTACCTTCATTAACAGACTCACAACCGCTCATGAAATCATCCACATAAAAATTGTTTAAAATTCTTTTAGCTGCCAGAGGAAAGTTTGCCCCATCATCTATTGCCAACTGTTGAAGCGACTTGACAGCGAGATAAGGGGCAGAGGCTGTCCCAAAAGTGACACGCAACATTCTCAAATGCTGCAAACCAGACTCATTGTTCCACAAAATACGCTGGTAATCTGTGTCTTCCGCAGATACTTTAACTTGCCTATACATTTTAACAATATCCGCCATGAGACATATTGGATATTTACGCCATTGTAAAATGATGTGTCTTAAATCTGCTTGCAAGGTTGGCCCTACTAAAAGATCATTGTTTAATGATACACCATTTCTTCCAGGGCAAGACGCATCAAAAACCACCCTCAACTTTGTGGTTGTTCTATCCTCTTTGATTACAGCGTGATGAGGTAAATAAACTGCATTAGGTTTATTAAGTTGACTTTTTGGAACAACTTCCATGTGCCCTAATTCTAAGTATTCAGAGATCACATCTGAATATCGTTGCTTAAGCTCTGGATTCTTATTTAACCTCCTTTCTAGCATTTGAAGCCTTTTGGCAGCAATATCAAAAAAACTTCCGTACTGACATTTTGGATCCTCGTCGCGAAAGGGGAGCTTCACAATATAGCGCCCATCTTCATCTCTAGTATAAGTTTTGGCAAACTTTTCTTCACAAGCTTGCTCCTCTTTAGTAAACCTTTTTTTCTCTGAATACGGCTCCGACTCTAACTCCCAAAATTTTCTCAGAAGATCATTTTCATTTAGTTGCGCGTGCATGCTGACGACATTGTGAACCTTGGAATCAGCCAAAGGTTCAGAACACTGAACCTGACCAGATAAGACCCACCCAAAAATGGTGTTCTGTGCAACTGGACACCCTGGAGGACCTTTAATTAATCCTTCTTCTAAAATCTGGCCGTATAAATCTGCTCCAAGAATCATATCAATTTTGTTGGGAATATGAAATTTCGGATCAGCTAATCTTAAATTAGAAATTTCCGACCACAATTTAAACACCACCTTCCGTGATGGAAGGACAGTTGTTAACTTGTTCAAGACGTGTGCCTTAACAACCAATAAAGCCTTAGGATCGTGCAGTGACTGAATCTCCACAAAAACTATAGACTTGGACACTAACTTGGCATCATCGTCTGAGTCACCACCTATTCCTGATATCATAATTTTGTTAGGCACTTTCTTTAGTCCAAGTGATTGCACAGTGGACTCTGTAATGAACGACACTTGAGATCCTTGGTCTAACAAACATCGCAAAGTTCCATTGATACCTGATCTTGACTGAGCCTTTACTAATGTCGTTGCTAAAAGAGACTGATTTTTTATTTGTGAAAAACACGACATGACACAAGCGGTTTCGTCTTGTGATTCAAGTATCTCATCGTCTGGCTCAGCAGCACTACATTGGTTAACTGAACGAACACGTTCGCCAGTTGATGAGACATTGGGAACTACTTCAAGATGTAGAAGAGTGTGATGCTTTCTTTTACATTCATGGCATCTAGTGGATTGACGACAAGCGTAGACAGCATGATTCGATCCGAGACAATTAAAACATAACCCGTTCATTTGGACAAATTCACGACGGGTTTCACATTTTTCATTCGCAAACCTTTTACAATGGTAAAGCATGTGGCTTTCTTTACAAAAAGGACATGATACTGACGTGGCCACATGTAGGGACTTTTGAACCGGGATATTGTTGTTAGGGTAACGGTTTATTTTTGATGATAGAAATTCTAGAGATCTAAATCTATGTTCTAAAAAGTCAGTAAATATAGTCAGAGCGGGTAATTCATTAGGTGCCTCATTAGCTTTAGCTTCCCATAACTTTCGAGATTCTGGATCCAACTTTTGACTAACAATATAGATTACAATAACATTCCACGTTTTTGTGTCTATTCCCAAATTATTCAGAGCATTCAAACATTCATTTGTCGTATCCAGAAGCTCTCTAATGGCATTTGATGACTCCCACTGTAACACTTGCAGACTCATGAATCTCTTCAAAATGTTATCAGACAAATATTTTTTATTATCATAACGATGATTCAATTGATCCCAACATGAGATATAATTGGCAGCGGTAATAGGTACATGACGCAAAAACCTCTCCGCTTCCCCGGTTAAATGACCCTTTAAATAGTGCAATTTTTGTACATCGTCCAATGAATCATTATTATGTATCAATGACTTAAAAAGATCCCTAAAACTAGTCCACTCAGTGTATAAACCAGAAAACATTGGTATGGTTATTTTTGGTAGCTTAATATTACAAACATTATCAGACTTATTACCATTTTTAGGCTGCAATTTAAGCAAAGTTTCCTTTAACAAAGTTTTATAACCAACATACAACTCCTCTGTTTCACTGTATATACATTTTTTCCAATAATCTGACTTTTCTAATTCAATAAATGATGTTTTAGAAATAATTTCCCGATGTGTTTCACAAAATTTATGCCATTGTTGTTCTAAAATTTCTAAACGAGTTTGAACAAAAGGAGTTCTTATTCTATCCTTGCCACATTTCTTAAAGTTAACCTCGGCCTTGGTAATAGACAGCTTACAATCTTTTTGAAGTAGAGTAAAAATCTCCATAACGACAGTTTAAAATATAAAACCTACAAATTTCAAAAAAGGTATATGAGTAAAAAACTAAAGTCACAGAAGTCTATGTTCAAAATGTCATAAATAAATCATAAAACAATACACTTCGAAAATGATCCAAATTCAAATAAAGAGCCACCATCAAAACACTCACAAAATGGATCCAGTCCGCTCCTTATTAGAGTAGCTACCTTGGTTACAACAACGCCTGCCACAATATCAACAGGTAGCTGCTCTCCCAATTCCTGGTCCTCCAAACCTTTCTGCCTGCATCACCACACCGAAAGGTGCCAGCAGTTGAAATCTGAAAAGCCTGGCTATGACTCCAGGAATAGCACCATAAACGACAATCAGTCGCCCGTCGGTGCTGAGGAGTGGACTTGCTCAGGTTGCACTTCCTCAATCCTCAAGATACCACATCCGGCTCGAAGGACCATGAACAAGTCCCAAAAAGGACACGTAGCAATAAATAAAACATCACTTTTTCTCGTATATCAGTAGTTCAGTAGTGCCAAATATAATTGAACCTCAGGTAGTCATGTAAAAAAAGCGACTCTCAATAGCGCGATTTAAACAATTAAACATAAAATAGTACAACGCCCTCTAGTACGATTAATAGAACTAAAAACCTACCCAGAAACAAACCATAACAAATGTAAATTACAAACGCAGTAAGTGGCGTGAACAGATATCTCTAGGTTGTTTACACCTTTTCATAGTTATCTTACACCTATTTACCCGACTGCGCAAGGTACTTTTAATGTGTTTATTTTATTATTATTGTAGTACATACAGTGTAAGAGTTACTGATTATTTATTATTCTTTAAGATACCTGTTATCTATCGAAAACCTAGCAAGTACCTTCCTACTACACACACCGGCACAATTAGCGGAACAGAAAAAAAAGGGAGTATTTACGCATTTTTGCGTGTTACTGGCCGGCTAAACAAGCTTTTTTTAAATTTGGGTTTTAATTTAAAAATGGAATACTAAGCGACTGCCCTTTTTTTCATTCTTTTGTTTTAATTTTCATTGATTCATTTTTTCCACCGCTTGTCCGTTTTTAGAAGGTTCGTGAATTCCATTTGAAAAGCTTTGAATTGCAGTTTTTGAGGCTTTTGAGTTTTTTCGCATATTGATAATTTACGAGCATCTAATTATGCCTGATTTAACGCCATCAGAAATCATTAGGGCAGATCAAATGAGGAGAAATGGTCAAACCTACAGATCGATTGCCAGAAGCCTTCGTCGATCGTTATCAACGATTTATCGTAGCATCCAACGATACAGATTGACGAATGCTCTAGTGAGAAGGAGAGGACAAGGCCGGAAAAGGTGTACTTCAAGGAGGGATGACCGTTTTCTCCAACTTCAAGTCCGACGGAACACGAGACTAACGGCGGTGCAGGCTCGAAATTTACTGGAAGAGGTACGAGCAGTAAGGATGAGTGAGCGGACAGTTCGTAGAAGATTCGAAGAAGTGGGTATAGGCTCGTATGTGCCCGCCAAAGCCCCAAAACTTGAGAGACATCATCGCACAAACCGTCTACACTTTGGTCGTGAACATCGTGATTGGGACTTCGACGACTGGGGACAGGTTCTTTTTACTGATGAATGCAGAGTTATGTTAAATCAAATTGATGGAAGGCAGCGAGTATGGAGACGCAAAGGAGAACGGTATATCCAGTCTAATTTTGAAAATACAGTTGCATATGGCGGCGGTTCAATTATGGTCTGGGGAGGAATATGTTTAGGAGCTCGTACGGAGTTAGTAGTGGTCGATGGCGGGAATCTGAATGCTGATCGGTATATCAGGGAGATTTTAGAAGAACATGTTGTGCCATTTGCCCCCTTTATTGGTAACAACTTCATTCTAATGCAGGATAATGCTCGGGCTCACAGTGCTCGCACAGTACAGACATACCTAAACCATGTTGGTATAACGGTGATGGAGTGGCCAGCACGGTCCCCCGATATGAACCCTATAGAACACGTCTGGGACTTGCTAAAGAGGAGTGTAAAGTCAAGAATGCCCCCTCCCAATAATCTCAACGAGTTGCGAAACGCATTACTTGAAGAATGGCAGAGGTTGCCCCAAGAAACCATTGATAACATCATCCGCAGCATGCCCAGACGGATGGAAACCCTCATCAGAGCACGAGGAGGAAACACTCGATATTGAACAGTCATTGAAATTGTTGTTAAACTTTGGAAAATCTTGAATTTTCTGCTGTCTCTCTATAATTAAAAATCGAAGAAAAATGCATTTTGTTTAATTTAATTTTTATTTTTATAAAATTTTAAGTATGGTGTTACAAATGAATGTCAAAACATGTTAATTTAATTGTTGTTTCATTTTAAATAATATATTGTTTAAAAATTACATTCATTGTTCTAAATTCCCTCTTTTTTCTCCTTTTTTTTTCTGTCCCGCTAATTGTGCCGGTGTGTGTATATGGAAATAAAAATATATTTACTTAGAAAGGGAAGCATAATTTAGTAATATTATATTTTTTATTGTTTTATAAATAAAACAGCTTTGAACATCTATCTATAAGTAAATTTAGGACTCGGTTCGGACACGAAGGCAGAAATATAATTGATGGTCAAACGAACTTACCCCCTGCGTTAAGTGAAGTTCGACCCATAATTATATGAGGCCTTCGTGTCCGAACCGAGTCCAGCCCTCCCAACCCTGGATCCAAAGTTTGGATCTACCCATAAAATATTAAACTTTGAACTTAAATGACATATGGCGGACTTTGACGGAAACGGGTGACATATGTGTTGCCAGACTGAAAAATGCTTTTATTTTTTAAAATAATACTAAGCTTTGAAATCCGTGTGAATGACGATCACTAGAGACACATATATCTATAAGTAAATTTAGGACTCGGTTCGGACACGAAGGCCTCATATAATTATGGGTCGAACTTCACTTAAGGTAAGTTCGTTTGACCATCAATTTTTGACGGGAATACGATATTTGGGTTTTGAATCATAATAATGATAGTGTATTAACATAATATTTTAACGCATTTCTACATATTAATATACTACATAATACTAGTATGTTGCAAATGTCCCTGAAAGAGTACAGATAGTGGGAAATGCGATAAAATATGGAAGTTTCAAATTTCCTCAAGAAGCCGCTTCAATCTTGAGTAAAAGTTACTACTGTCGATTATTATCAATCGTGTCGTATTTAGTGCTGATGGCTAAATTGTTAATGCCTTTAAATGAAAAAAAAATGGGTAAGAAAAAAAAAGAAAACAGCTGTTGAGCTGTTGTCACTTGTCAGATTGGTCTGTGTTGTCTTTAATTTATAACGTTATTTTATTACTACAAATAATCTACACTAAACTAAAAGGAGAGGAGAGCTACTACAACAATAATGTTCCTAACAAATGTTTTATTCAAGAAAACGAAGAGCAAGTAAGTTTATAATTTATTTTCGATTCCCTGAGAATTTTTTTCGTTTTCATTTTAACATTTTCTGGTTTCTACAGACTTATAATGGTGCTCATGGAGAGCGTAGTGTCAGGACACAAGTTCACATCTATAAGGGAGCGCTTGGCGGACAAACTTGAGCTTATACGCTATGATCCATACAGTAAGTTTATAACCTAAAATGTTCTAATAATTTTAACGAGAGTTAACGATTGCACTTCGTTTTTGTAGAAAAATGCATAAGTAAGTACTAAACTCGTAAATATAGTGACAGGGCAAGCCTGTTTGTTCTTTGCCCTTATCAAAAAATTTTCTACACCTGTGTTAGGAGGTCCCACTCTTCCACTTAATGGTACTGCTTAACTTAAATTGAATATGCTCACGCCTTTTCACCCCGAGAGGGGCAGAGGTATTCCTTTCCTGGAAATACCCACTTTACAACAGTATGCTTTTAGGTGGCTAGCCTATCACTGGACTGGGGTGCTCTAGAATCAATTCTTGGGATATGTTTTTTGTTTAGTAGAGTATAGTTTTTATTATCTCAATTTTAAACCTGCCTTTTTATGTAATGTTTTGTACGAAAATTAAGTTTATGTATTTAGTATAACATAATTATATTAAAATATAGAAGTTTATGTTAATTGTAGCTAGTTGCACATAATATGCTTTTATAGAAGCACTCATTTCTAAAATTAGTAAATGTTACTCGAATAAATTATTTATGTTCTAAAAAAACAGTGTATGACATTTAGTGAGGGAGAGTGAATGAAATAGATGCTTCACACTATGCCAATTGACATCCGAACGTAACTCACCTATGCAGTTTGTACAACTACAAATTTCCACAGAAATTTTTCAAAATCAATACATTGAATGGTTTACGTATATAAGTACCTTAATCCATTGGCAACTTTAGTGCACCACCTACCTTCATCTGTTTATCTCGGTTACATCCATCCTAAGGTTGTCTGGAAGAAATCGCTTAAAGCAATAAGACCGCCCATTGTATCTTTTTATCAGTGTTTTACTTGGTTATAGGTCCCATCTCCATTGACAACTGCTTATAGTCAATAGACTGATTGCATGTTAGATGACAAAATACTAAAAAAAAAAGTGTTTTACTTTTTGCATATTTTTATTGGTTTACATTAAAGAGTTGTTACTTACCTACTTATTTACTTAATGTTGTTACTATATTGTAAGTTATACTTCAATAATTAAATATAGAATTTATCTAGAAAATAATTCAGTATTTTTTTTATTTTTAGTACAACATGAGAGCTTGTATCGGGAAAGGAAAAAGATCAGGAGTATTAAATCATCATAGACAAACTTTCATCAAATCTTTATTTAATTGTATATAGTAGACGTAAACAATATTCTTTACCAGAGAAAATTAGTTACAACAACTAATAGTAACTGCTTTAATGCATCTTCACATTTTATATCAGTAATTTTTATATCTTTAAGTTGTTATAACCAACTTACTCTACTCGAAATGTTAATTTAGTATCTAGAATAAATAAATCTTTGGAAATAATGTGTTGTTTGTTTCACTGTACTGGCAAATTAGGTGACAATGATATATAAAAACATGATTACAACAATATTTTCCATAAATTAAAACCACCAAAATTAGTTGAAAATTTATGTTTTGACATATTTTTGAATGTTAAGTCAATCACTAGATGTCGTGTGTGAGCGATATGGCAGGTACGTACGCTTCCGCTTAGCTTCGGTTTATATGTTACACCTTCTCTTTCTCTTAGTGAAAACATCAAAATCGGTTGCGAGGTTTTAAACATGTAAGCGGCTGGAAGCAACTGTTGTTTTATACTATTTTGAGATGTCGTAAATTAAGCATTTCTGCTTTCTAATCACATGCCATGTCACATTGTGTGAGATAGAACAATATACTGTAATTATCATACTATAAAACAAATAATTTTCAACTGACAACGCTGATTATTTTATTACCTTCAAAATAAAATAAATAAATAAAAAATAAAACAGCTATTCATTACATAATTATGTGGTAATCAAATATATTATGTAACAACTTTAGAATAAATGCTTTACATCCCATTATCTTACGTTAATTTGAATGAAATTACAAAATACGTAATGTGCCAAATATTACGTTCTCCCAAAACGTGCCTTATTTCATATAACACGAAGTGCCCACTGTGCAAAAACAAAAACAATTTTTTTAAAATATCAGCCACCAAAACTTTTTAATATAGAATAATTATCAAATCTATAATTTTAAAACACTAATAATATTTTTAGATCTTAAGAATTCGTAATTTAACACAAACAATAGGCCCAATTATGATTAACAATTTTTTCGTATCACATTTCCAAAACGCACTACATAATTTTGATTTTTACAAATAAAAGGTAAATATTTCGTGCGAAACTAAGGCGCGGTCCCATGGCTTTAGTTAGATAGTATTCAACTTTACGAAACATGCTACACAATTCGTTAACTTTAGCTAGAGATCAAATAAGAACAAATAGATCCGCATTTAAAAAAATCTTATAATCGGTTTATAGGTCTGCATGTTATGCAGTGGAATCCCGATTTAACATGAAGTTCTATAAATATTAGGTAATTATAGTTGTAGGCTAGTCTGACGTTATCCTGCCCCGGACCACACCCTACTAACGCTTATTAATAAAATTTAATTTTAGAATTTATTAAATTATTATACGTAGGTATATTTCGAATATTATTTATCATATACTTACCTAAAACACTTATTTTATTCTCACTTTAATTTATTTTACTAACTCCAATCCACTGTTAAAAATGAATTGTACATTTATGTAGGTATGTAATATTTTTTATTAAATATTGAATGATTAAAGGAGCATTTGCTATGCAAATATATATTTTATATTGGTACGTATTTAATACTGCTACATTTGATTTTTAACTCAAACGTACTAAATAAAAAAAATATGAAGTACCTAATCTATGAATAAAATTGACTAGATGTAATTTTGAAGTACTTAGGCACCTAGAAAATCTAATATAACAGGTAGGTAACATACTTACATTTATATTAATCTTAACGAGATAATGAATATCTCATGGTCATATTTAAAATTATTCAATAAATATATTAATAGAGGAGCATATACAATAATGACATCACACAAAACATTACAATAAAATATTGTGTGTTAATTAAACATTTAAATATGTATTGATAATTGGCCTAATTTGAACAGGGAATATTGTAAGATAGGTTTTATTTTATATATCTTTGGCGTACACTAATATAAACTGTTAGGTTATTTATTTATTTATAGTAAGACTACAAAGTTACAAAACATTGAAATAGATTAGTTGGTCCTCTATTTATAGTCATGCTCATTCTGATTTCATACAAACTAAGTGGAATGACCATGTAAATGTAGTAGAAATTCAAACTGAAAGAAGGTATTAATATACCTAGTAGACATTATAACAATTTATGTTATTCTTTTAATATAATTTTCTTTATTATAATCTAAATTATGTATAAGTAAATGACAATGAATAGATAAACAACTAACAATAGATGAGAGACGACTTATTTGTAATATGATATTTAAATAAAATTACTTTTTAAAATGTCTGCCTAAAAAACTAATTGGGGCAAACAGGAAAAGAGGATATGTGTATATGGGGCAAATATACTGATATTTAGGAGGAACTTCCAAAATTATAATAAGTAGGTAGGTATGTCAAAATATTTATTATACAGGGTGACTTTTTTTACCGTCTGGAAAAGAATGTGTGTTAAGTAAGTGTAATATATTCATTTGGCAATGTTACTTAAAAAAAATTACTCAATTGTAGTCAATAATACACACTGAGATATTTGAAATAGTATTTAAAAAGAAACAGGCTCGTATTCCATTCATGCGCAATCATTGCAGGCTTCCATTTATGCTCAATATACCTACAACCGCCAGCTGCGCGTAGTACTGTGCGTAGTTTTCTAGATTTTGGAAATTGCACTAAACATGACTAAGATTTAACAATTAATCTCGTGTATAACTTCGGCTCTAGATACCTTATACATCATATTTTTTTCCAGACGGTAAAAAAATAATATTTTAAATAATCCAGTATATAGCCATTATTGATTTTTTTGTTCCCTTACCAACAACATATCATATGTGAATAAGCTATTATTGTAAGTTAATCTCACATTTATGAAACTAATGAAATGACCATATGGTGCCTATTATGATGATAATAATAATATTAAAACAAATAAACATTACACTATGATGATATCAGGTAATGAAGTTAAACTTGTTTGCTCATGTTTGCTCAACATCTATAATAAATTAATGTACCCGTAAATAGAACAATCAGGTCAGTATACTGTGTTTTTGTACTTAACACTTAAAATTATGTGAGTTTAGATACATTTTATTTAAAAGGCCAGAAACAATTTTCGTTTTTGCTCTATAGTCGTTCCAATTTTTCGATATATAATACTTATAGATAATTTATTTAATTTTTATTTTCAATATCAAGACACTTAGTATCAAGATGATGTCTTGATACTTTCTTTTTAAATTGGCTTTATTTATATTTCATACTAAACTACTAACTCGCCAAATAAGTATCATGTTAAATAATTGTACTTATTTATCAAAGTGAAATACTTTTTTAATAAATATTTCGCGTGACCGTCTGATAGCTTCTTAGACAGACAACATCATCTCTCAAATTCCAATAGCCAAATTTTAAATTAAATAAAAATTTCATACATATATTATAATATTTATAATTGAATTACTACATAATAATTTTGTTACACGAATCTATTATCAATACGTTGCCCCTTACCTTGGAAATGTACTACATTAAACGTCTGTTGCAAATGCCTTTAAGATTTAATGCGGCATTAAAATACTAGGTTCTGTCTCTTTCAAATCAAAACTTGAGTAGTTACGTTACATAATGCAGCGTTAAAATTAAAGGAATTTCCTGCAGCCGGCGGTAATAATTGTAGGTAGGTATAATTACATAATTAATCCTATCTACTGACCTATATACCATAAATAACTGAGACACAGCCTCAGAATTTACATAAGTACCTACTACCTACCAGTCCTATTACAATACAGGTCATATTCATCGGATGGTAGTTTTTAAAAATGTGTACTATGTAAAGAGATTCATGAATAAAGTTTATTTTTTAAGGAGAATGGGCGAAAAGTAACTATGGTGCACCGGTGACCAATGCTATCTTTTATGTGTTCTTAAAAGTAAAAAACTTTTTTTTATAAACAAGCTTTTTTTTTTCGAGTTCTTAGTTAGCCCTTTCATTTGATACTCATATTGTAGGAATGCATTAAAAATAACTAGTCCGCCATCTTGGGTGTTCCGCCATGTTGGATTTCGAATGACATCAGACAGCCATGCACTGTCATCCAAATTAAAATTTCTGCTCAATCGGTTATAGATATTGCTTCAAAATTGAGATGCAAAATTCCACCCGAAAAAACATACAAGTTATATAAAAGCTTGTAATAAAGGATAACAATTGATGCATAATATGATTAGAATTTCTTATACCCTAATAATCACCATTATGGATTGCTTATCTCTAATTTAGAAGATGTACACGCATTTAGAAATTATTCTTATTATTTCAACTCCGTCATTAACGGTATAAATCTAGACTTCCAATTTTAATATGTTTTATTTGCTTGCCGCATGTCGTAGCACTGGCAATCAAAAATATATAATCTCACGCCTTTTAATCTTTAAGAGGGTAGGCAGAGGTATTTCAAATGTATTTCAAAGATACAAATTGAATGATGTTATGAGATAGGTGTGAATTAAAACTGGTTTGTTTATATCCATGTAAATTATCTGTTCTATTAAAACACATCTGAACTTATTTATACAGAATGCAGGATACAATTTACTGACCAAGAACGTAATCCATTTTATTTTGTTAATGTTAAAATTAAATTAACAGTGCACCACAATAATTACGAATAATTAAAAAAAATTCCCGCCAAAACAATTGTCACTTTTCATGTCAGGCTGTGCCCCAAAGAGTTTGTATACCTATGGAAGAGATCACTTATTGCTCGTCCCTGCGGTGGAGGCTATCTCCTCCAGCAGGGGAGCGATGTCCGGATACTTTCAGGCAAGGAACTCCGTCTTACTGGCCATCTCAAACTCTGACTCCTCCATCTTGTACATCTCGATCAGCTGGTGGGAAATATTTATAGGTTATTTATAGCGAGAAAATGAATGATCTGGTTTTTTTTTCACATTAATTAAGTAGGTATTGAAATAATGGAAAGGAGTGATACTTACATTATCAATATCCTTTGAGAGTTCCTCCATCTGCTTATCGTGAGTAACTTTCAGCTTTTCCTTTTCTCGATTTTGTTTGATGGTTTGAGTCTGGGTAACAAAAAAATATTTTTAAACCAATTTTATGACATAACATTGGTCTCAGTACTTGGCTCGAGATATAGGATGGAAAGTTATTTTAAAATTATTTCAAGCGTTTTATATTTTGCCAGTAGGTATTCAAACAGTGGATCGGACGGAATATTGACTCGAGCGCATTCCGTCCGATTCTACTACCGGTAGGTACCGGAAAACGATTCAGTTCCGATTCCGAAATTGGTTCTGGCAACACTAGTCTTAACAAAACGGCAAAGGCCTCACCTTCCGTTCGTCCATGAACTTCTTGGTGTTGTTCTGTTTCTTCTCTCGCAGGCGGCGGTCCTTTTCCTGTTTGGTCTTGAGTGTTTTATCGTTGGCCACCTCCTTGCTTGTCTCCATACTGATCTTGGCTTGCCGTCCGTTCATCTCTTTCAGTTCCCTGAGTGATAATTTGGATAAAAAATAAAATTAATAATCTCAGGCCTTTTATCCCCGAAGGGGTAGGCAGAGGTATTCCATTTCTGGATATATCCACTTTTCACGGGACGTTCTTTGTGGAGTGCCCGGTCTTTTACACATGTCTCGACGGTGAAGGAAAACCTCGTGAGGAAACCCGCAGGTCCTAGTATTACTTCTGAATTATGAGTAGGTTATGGCAAGAAACGATTGGATATTATAAACGTTTACATGACATAAAATAGTTTTTTTTTTAATTTAGAAACTCTGTAGCGGGATCAAAATGAGATTATTCAGAATTTTGCCATATACTACACACAAACGCCGACCGCCAGTCGCGGCACTGCGGTCATTCACCTCGCGCAGCTGATTTTGCGAGTATACGCTAAAACTGAAGAATTTAGCTTTTCAGTTGCGATAATTAAGGTGGTGTTTTTTTATACAAATGTTGAAGGTATCGGCTTCTTATACACCCCCTTGAAGGATTCCCTCGATTTATCAGTCACACTGCATAATTTTTTCTTCTTCTGCTTCTTTCTTCTCTCTACTAGCTCTTCACGGCTGCCGCCATACTTGTCTATCCTCGAACTACAGCAGTCCGACTGTCACAATATAATACAGCTGCTGACGTCACGTACCTCTCGTGCTTGGCCTCCAGCTGTTTCATCTGCGCGAGCTGGGTTTGCTCCATGAGCTTGCGCAGTAAGTCGCGCTGCTCGTTGAGGCGGCTGCGAGCTCCGCTCCACTCCTCGATGCGGTGCTTGGCGACCAGCTCGCTCCACGCGCTCGCTTGCTCGCTCACCAGTTTGCGGAACGTCGCGTCCGTGTTCAGCTGTTCCTTGCTGGAATCGGGATGTGTCTCGATTAGATGAATATTATATTATTCTTTGAGCAGTGATAGCCCTTACGGTTAAAGAGCCGGCCGAAAATCAGTGAGGCTCGGGTTCGAATCCTGGCATGTACCAATGAGTTTTTCAAAAACTTACGTACTTATTTATTACTAGCTCGACGGTGAAGGGAAACATCGTGAGGAAACCAGCAGGTCCCAGAATTAACTCTGAGGCATGTGTAACAGACCCGGTCCGGCGATAGGCTCACCACCTATCACGTTTAGGGGTCCAATGTATCTCGTGAAATGTGGGTATATCCAGTAATGGAATACCTCTGCCTACCCCCTCGGGGATAAAAGGCGTGAGATTATATTATTATTTTTATTATTATATTATTCTTTCTTCGAGCCCGGTTACAGAGCCCGCCTCGCATGCATGTACCAATAAGTTTTTCTAAAACTTACGTAGGTACATATTTATTATCTACTAGCTCGACGGTGAAGGGAAACATCGTGAGGAAACCTGTAGGTCCCAGAATTAATTTTCAAGGCATGTGTAACCCGGTCTGGCGATGGGCTCACCACCTATCACGTTAAGGGGTGAAATGTGGGTATTTCCTGAAATAGAATACCTCTGACTACCCCTCGTGTTGAGGGGGGTAACCTCCCCAGGTTAAGGGTTTGATATACAGTTATTTAAAGGTCGGGCAGACATAGAGAGATAGCGTAGTCTTACTAATAAGATCTTATCCTTTTTGCACAGAACCCTATAAAGTAACCAAGTATACTCACTTCTTCCCCTTAATCATCTTCTCTAGAGCAGAGCACTGCTGCTTCTGCATAGCCATCTTCTCTTTGGCCTGTCGCTTGCGCATGGTCTCCAGGTCCTTCTGCTGCTTGCGACCTGTCTTCACGAAGCCCTTCTCCTGGCGAAGGGACTCCACCGTGATGGGGTCAAAGACTAGGGGTTCTGGGGACATCAATTTATATGATTTACTAGTTGTTCCGCGCGGTTTTACCCGCGTAGTTCCCGCGGGAATACGGGTATAAAATATAGCCTATGTTACTCAGGGATATTGTAATTTTTTTTATATTTATATTTGTATATTTGTTTTCTACGTCAAACCTTTTTAAGATATTAGAGAAAAACTCAAAAGTGGAAACTTTAATCCCCCCCCCACCCCACTCTGGCGGACCTCATAGGCGCGACGACTTTTAGTATGTTTACTCCCTAAGCACCGTGAACAACTTACTGAAGAATTCGCTTAGGTTCACCCACTCTACACCTTGTTTTGGGTTATTTGTTGAGTGGATTATTTATTTGGAACTCTAAACGTGGTGAGCCCATCGATGGACCGAGGTGTTGTTACTTGTTACACACTGGATCTACAGGTTTCCTCACGATGTTTTCTTTCACCATCGATACATAATAAGGAGAAAATAATTTTTAAACAAAAAAAGGAAAGAAAAGTTTATTTTGACGTAAGTACTTCACTACATAGTATAAAACAAAGTCGCTTTCTCTGTCCCTATATCCCTATGTCCATAAGTAGGAATGCTTAAATCTTTAAAACTACGCAACGGATTTTGATGCGTTTTTTTTAATAGATAGAGTGATTCAAGAGGAATGTTTTAGTATTAGCGTTGCACCCGTGCGAAGCCGGGGCGGGTCGCTAGTACTTATATAAAACAACTAAGTACAACTAAAAAAGAATGTAACAGATACTAAAAAATACACCCAAAATGGTCACCATTCAGCACGTGCTACAGCAGGACAGGAACTGCTGCAGCGCTGGTTTTATTACATAGGTATTATTATTCTAATTAATTATTATAATCAAAGTAGATGATAGGCTCCTAATAAGTATTTTTATTACGTGTAACAACATCTTACCTACCTTTAATTGAATTATGATTTCTTAACATAATAAACAACAACCGAATTCACTGCGAAACACGCGTTCCTACGGGCGATAGACGAGCAAATAAAGCGCGAACAATTTCAAACAAAGCTTCGGTTCCGGTTGGTACAAGTTACAAGACATCGAGGAAAAATAGAAATTTTAATGACGGACTAAGGAAACAATAACATTATAAACGCATATTTCCCGGCAGAGACAATAGGTATAACACAATCTGGTACTCCTGTCGTTCATCCACATCCATCAAATGGACTTAAGTCAAGTCAAAATGTTTTGTTCAAAGTATAGGGACTTAAAAGTCCACTTATTGAAAGTATTTAATGTATTTTTACTGTCGTGTCGTGAGGAAACCGCAGGTCCCAGAATTAATTCTGAGAAATGTGTAAACAGACCCGTTGTCACATTTCGTTGGGGGTCCAAAGAATATCGCTTGAAAAGTGGGTATATCCAGTAATGGAATGGATAGGGGATAAAAGACGTGAGATTTCTTTTATTTTTCTACTATTGTCCTATAGGAGTGTTCAATTTGTGGAGTCTACGCTTTCCGTTCAAGACGTAACCCACCTAATAAAACGAAGGAGAACCATCCTAAAATATCCGCTTTGTCAGTCCCCAACAGCGGTAACCAGCGCGCGCGCAGCATGACTTATGATTTCACGGCTATTCGCGGCGATAAAACGTAAATATTTATAATTGCAGTTTAGTTCGTGGACTATGGTATTCTAAACCTTCTGGCTTTAGTAATAAGAGTTGAGCATACAGTGATGTATGATGAAGACGTCAATTTTGTTTTGTTTATGTTTGTTTGGAACAGAGGAGAAAAACATAATCACTACAATAACATTTTTATTTGGGCTTATTAATAAATTATTTACCTATAGAAAAAGTCTGTTTAGTTTAATATGTATTAGTGCTTTTAAAATATGTGTTTATAATATAAAATATTATACGAATAAAAGAGATTTTGCCAAAAGACACAGACAGCTCTTTGATGAGGTGCTGTGCCTCCCTTAGAGCATATGGAGGAACGAAGGTGGAATGCTCCTCCATCGTGAAAAGTGAAGATCTTCCGCCAGGCGACGTGATCGTGCGTGGGGACCGCTGCCCAACGGTTGATGTTCGACAGTTGTATTTATACAAACTCATTTGAAAAATCCGATAGCGCTGTTTAGAACTCGACCGTCTATTGGCGCGTTCTATGTAACTCGGCCTTCTATTGGCGCGTTCTATGTAGTGTCGCTCTACAAGCATTTAACCATCTCCAAGTGCCTCCGGATTCCACGGTTCCATAGTCTCTCTCTATATTGAGTAGGTAGACATGTTCTAGAGTGGAGACTGCGAATCGGCAAGCGTAAGGTAGGATTTTGTGATTGTCAGCGTCACGTAATAACACACGTCCGATAATAATTTAGTTCCATAACCCTGATCCTGCCACAGCTAGAACGAAGGCGCGGAGGAAGGAAGGGCTAAAAAGAAGACTACCATGTCTTGGGAATAGTCGTTCAACATTGGGAGCGCTCAAACTAGTTCGTTCATTTATTTTTTTTACATAATATGGAGATATAAGGAAATGTTTTTCATATTATTATTGTGAAAAACTTTAACCTTAGATATACCACAGACCTTGGTCTCTGAGGATATAATATAATTTAATAAGAAACTCTTGTAAGAGCGGCAAGACAAAAAAAAGTCGTTTGGCCATGCAGCGCCACTCCATAATAGAGCGGACGCCAGAAAAATACATATTTAAAAGAACTAAGAGTTCTAAGAGGACGAACTAGTTAACAAGTTCACCTAAAAGAGCGCTCTTTCGAACTAGGTCGTTCACGAACTACCCAAGACAAGTACGGTTCACTGACCTTCCTTCTTCTCCTCGATGGTGACCTTCTTTTCGGGGCCGCTCTCCTCGATGCCCAGCTGCTTCATGTTGTCCGTCCGCTCCTTGGCCGCTCCCATGAACGCGCGGGGGTCAGACAGTGCCGCCATGAAGTCTGCACAGTATTTATAATCACTACATAGTGTAACAAAGTCGCTTTCTCTGTCCCTATATCCCTATACAACATGTAACAGAATAAGCGCAATTCCTCAAATTAGTTTGTTCAGTATCGACTACATATTCGATTTCAGCTGTTTTTAATATGTGTAAAATTAAAAAAAAAAATCATCGTAGCTGAATTTAGTGCTTTATATGGAGATCGTGCTATTAATAATCGATATTTAAGAAAATTGGTTAGACATAACTAAAGTTCGATTTCATCATATTTTTTTTATCTTAATATACTAATTGGGGTGTATGAGCAATTGCGCTTTTTCTGTTACGCGTTGTATATGCTTAAATCTTTAAAACTACGGAACGGATTTTGATGCGGTTTTTTTAATAGATAGACTGATTTAAGAGGAAGGTTTTAGTATTAGCATTGCACCCGTGCGAAGCCGGGACGGGTCGCTAGTAAATAATAATAAAAAAGACAGAGGTATTTCATTTCTGGAAATACACACTTTTCCCCGTCGGGGATAAAAGGCGTGAGACTTCGTTATATTTATTTTTATAATAGGTATGGGGTCGAAAGTTACATGTTGAAACCAAATTATGCTGTAATTTTTTAATATTATTTTCAAGAAAGAGACAGCAACACTGTCTGCATAGCCTTGGAATAACGCCCCCGTTATTCCAAGAGTAAAAAGTAAAAAAATGTATAGTCATTTTGAGATTGATTCTCCGAGTAAGCCCGCCGTCAATAGATCCTACCTTCAAACCCATCAGGTACGTAGATCTTGAGCTCGATGTTACAGAACAGCATGGGTAAGGACATAGGGAAATTCGCTTCAGTACGCAGCGAGATGTGCCGGTAGCCGGCTTGCAGCCCATCCAGCGGCAGGATCCTTTGGCCCAGAAGCTTCCCGTTCTCATCGTACACGCCGAAACGGAGCACAGCCAAGTCTGGAAGCACTACCTGTCGAACAGGTATTGGGTATTGGAATTGGTATATACTTGAAAAATTTTGACAGTTAAGTGGCCTAATACCAGCTCCGAATGGTGGGCTCGCGTAGTGCCGTAAATAGGGCGGGCCACCGGTGCCCAGGCACAGGTCGTAGACTGCGGGGCGCAAGAATGGGTGTCAAAAATGGCCACTTAGAGCAATTCCTCTGAGCAATTCCTCCTTTTATGAATTCCCAGCAAACCCTAAGCAATTCCTCTAAATTTCGTAAAATGGTCCTTCATTTTAGTGATTCACTGACAATTCAATTCATTAGCAGATTCGTAGGTATTTGGTGAAAATTTCGAATATGAATCGAAATAGGATCCTATTATGATTCACCCGAAACGGCCTTTTTAGACCCCCCGGCAGGACTTTGATTTTTCGGTTTGCTCCTGATATGTTCTCGCTGCGCCCCTAGTGCTCGATTCCAACATATACGTACCTAAGTATATGCCAGTATCATCAAAGTCTATTAAATGAGACAACGCTCATTTTTTTGACAACGCACGAGCGTATATTTATGTTTAGTATTTATCGGAGTCAAATGGCCACCAACACCAAGTTCCTTGTGCTTTATTTTATCACCCTGAATGAAATAAAGTAGACCTGCCTATACATAGCATCTAGGGTACCTATAACATCTAAGTAAACAAGGGCGCAGTTATAGAAGCTCGCACAGGGCGCAGAAATAGTAGATGGTGTCATAAGGGAGCAAAACGATATTTTTACGGCGAGGGCGTTTCTTTAAATCACGAACATAGTGAATGTTTTTAGGATAGAATCCCGAACGTAGTGAGGGATTCTAATGTAGAATCATGAACGAAGTGAGGGGTTTAAAGTACGTAGCCCAAGGTAAAAATAATTTTGCGACCGAATGATACACTCTGCTTTTCATACCTCTCTATGAGAAAAAAATATTGATGGCATTGTTTGCTTCTTTTTTCAAACTCACTGCTACTTGAATTCAGTTTAAAATATAAAAGACACAAACAATTTGATGTTGGAATTCGAAAATTTGGCGTAAAATAAAATGTTAATAATAATTGTGAAAAATAAGCGCATTACCACAGCAATTTTTCTGACAGTGTGGCACTGTGGTGTGGCACGACCATCGAACGCTATTCAGCCTTGTCAACCTAATGCGGCGAAAAATGGAACTAATGTTTTGTTATAGTACTTAAGCTACAGTGGCGCCAACCTAAAATGCAAACTTATTTTGGTAATCTCTTTGGCTAAGAATGTTGACGAATATTTTTAATTCTAAATTCAAAACACTTTTATTCGCACTTATAAAAACCCTATCTGAAAAGACTTACTTTGCTCCCTTTTTTTGAGGACCAAAACGTCACTTTTCGAATAGAAGGTATGAAAAGGCTATTTACGGCACTGGGCTAGCGTTTGAGATAATGGCCCATACTTCTGCATGTGACCCTCAGCTCAGCAGTGGGTTGTTACGAGGTGATGATGATAACTGTCACATGGCAATAATCATACCTTTCTGAAGAGGAACGGTTCTTCGTTGTACACAGGATTCAGTCCGTTGGCAGGCACCATTCTCGTCCTGAACTCCTTACGGATGGTGTCGGATGGCAACCCATACATGTCCACTTCCACGTATGTCCCGATCTTCTTGTCCGACAAGAACTGGCCGGCTATGACCTGGCGAGGGAGAATGGATTATTAATATTGACAGCTTTTGCTCACGACTTCTTCTATGTTCAGGGATAAAAAGTATCCTATTTGATCATCCAAATCCGTTTAGACGTTGTGCTCCATTGAGTAACACAAACTTTTACATTTATAATATTAAAATAGGATTGCTTGCCCGCTTCTATTCGATTTGACGATAGTTGGTAGTAGCTGTTTGGAACAAAAACTGACTTGAGACAGATCTGGTCTGGAACAGCGGCTGACTTCTTGTAAGTTTTAGTATAATACTGATTGTTCAATGTAAGCCAATTAATTAATTATTACTCGAATTAAATTATATTTCAAAATTAAACTGTCAAAGCTCAATGTGTTAGTGGGGAAAGTAAGCGCTTTCCAGTTTAACTATACCAATACCGACCAAGTACGTAAGAAAATGTATATGATATGAAGATATATGGGGCATGTCTGTTAAGGTATGTAGCTTCATTATAACCTTAGTAGCACCATATTTAGCTTATATTTTTAACAATTGTATTGACAAAGGATTATTTCCTGACCTAATGAAACATAGTAAAGTTATTCCTCTTTTTAAATCAGGAGAGAAAAAAGACCCCTCAAATTATAGACTTGTTTCTGTTTTACCAGTACTTAGCAAAGTTTTTGAAAGGTTATTGCTTGATCAAATGATTTCACACTTCAATCTAAATAACTTATTTCATAACGAACAATTTGGCTTCACCAAAGGTCGTTCAACAACGGATGCTGGAATAGCATTACTCAAGAATATTTTTAATGCCTGGGAGAAATCTCAAAACGCAATTGGAGTTTTTTGCTATCTATCAAAAGCATTTGACTGCGTAGATCATGAGACCTTGCTATGTAAATTAAATCATTATGGAGTCAACGGTAAAGCGCTTGATATTTTACAGTCCTATCTCGAAAATAGGATACAAAAAGTAAAAATAAATGATTGTAAATCACAGGGCGCTCCCGTAAAAATTGGGGTGCCTCAAGGTTCGATTCTTGGTCCTTTTCTTTTCCTTGTATATATAAATGATCTTCCATTCATGGTAGAGAGTTTGTCAAAGATAGTGTTGTTTGCTGATGATACATCTCTGATTTTCAAAGTAGATAGACAAGCTCAGAAGCTCGACGAGGTAAATGACACTCTTGACACTCTTTAACAAATTCTCTCATGGTTCACTGCAAACAATCTAGTGCTCAACGCTAAGAAGACCAAATGTATAAAGTTTGTACTCCCTAATGTTAGACGAGTAGAGAATGAGATAATTTTAAACAATGACAAATTAGATTTCGCTGATAATACAGTTTTTTTGGGGATAACGATAGACTCCAAACTTCAATGGAATTCTCATATTTCTGCATTATCTAACAGACTGAGTTCAGCTGCTTATGCCGTCAGAAAAATCAGATGGCTTACTGATGTAGACACAGCAAGACTCGTTTATTTTAGCTACTTTCACAGTATAATGTCCTATGGCATCTTGCTGTGGGGCAGAGCTGCTGATGCAGAATCTATTTTTATTTTACAAAAAAGGGCTATACGCGCCATTTACAAGTTAAGATGTCGTGATTCCCTAAGAGAACTGTTCAAAGAAATTAATATTTTAACAATGCCTTGTCAGTACATTTATGAAAACATTATGTATGTACGGAAAAACATATTACTGTATACTAAAAACTGTGACAGGCATAATTGTAATCTAAGGAATAAAAATAAACTAGAGCAACCTCAGTCACGATTAAGTAAAATTAATAATTCCTTTGTGGGGCTTTGCATACGCTTTTATAATAAAATACCAGAAGATATTTTGAAATTGCCTGAAACTGTGTTCAAAACTTATGTTAAACATGTACTTTGTAAAATGGCATATTACAAACTAGACGACTATATAAATGACAATGATGCTTGGAACAGATTTCCTCCAGTCCAGCGCAATACGATAGCGAAAAACAAACGAAATTATGTAACCCAATTTAGTGATATGTAACAATTGATTAAAAGAATATTGTGTTGAGGAGTTTCTTGCCCCGCTTCTTCTCCTCAACCATACATGCTGAAGCGGTGGAGTTGAAATGACGTTCAATAAGTGGACTTGTAAGTTCCTATTTTGAATAAAACATTTTGACTTTGACTTTGACTTTATAGCGCCGCTTCCGAGAGTTGCCCCAGACGCACGCGGTCGACGTCAAGCATGACGTAAGGCTCGGAAACGGAAACATACGTTTTCATAAATGGCTACTATAATAGACGCGAGTGGCGACCACGAACCGGAAGACACAGACCTGGTCTTTTTTCAAGTCTTTGTTCAAGTGGACGTCTTCCGGCTAATGATAATTACTATATAGTAGCGTCTACCTTCGGTCGCTCGCTTGTCTGTTGTCCGTGTCTGATGCGTCGGCTGCTAGCAGCGTTGCCAGATTTTTTTTGCCAAATTGAGATTTTGGAACTTTTTGAGTGAAAAAAAGCGGGATTCTTTCGTCGAAAGGGGGACATAGTAAAAAACGTATATAATCAGAACTTTTTAATAAATTAGGTTCGTTTACGTAACAATAGATAGCAAAAATAGCCATAGAAAATGAATTTTAATAAAAAAAATGTAGCGAAATAAAAACTTATAAACAAATGAGAATAAGAAAAGACGCACGCTGCACGCACGGTCGAGTTATATCCGAAAAGCGGGACCGAGCCTGTCCCGCGCGGGACATTAAATATTAAAAAATCGGGACGTCCCTAATTTCTAGAACCATTAATATAAAATAAAGATTTTTTTTTTTCAAAAAATCTGTAGTCTTCGGTTAAGTTTAAAAAAAATCACCACCTGTTCATCGTTAACCACTATGACGTCACATATCTTAAGGTATTTCACCTCATTTCACCTCTTGTGTATTACACTAAGGGCAAACACCGCCCGCATCTCCCTCAGTCCCCTTTTTCGTCACCCCCCGCGTCCCTGTACCCCGCGGGCGTAACCTCACTTAAGCGGTCTTACTATAGTGATGTGCAACAACTGACCTGAACAGAGCACTGGGCCGCGATGACCCCATCCACGGGCGCGTCTGCGAAGGGGTCGAAGCTCCGGTCGGCTCGTCTCATGAAGTCCGGCTTCAACAGGTACCCGCAGTTGCCGTTGTACTCGAACTTGCCCTGGTTGAGCTGCATCGGCAGGTCCGACGTTTGGAAGTTCAGGGAGACCATCTGGCAGCCCGCGTTCCAGAACACCTAATTGGGAATAAATAACCACTCTAAAGAGTAAAAAAAACGACTTCAATCTTTAACTTATATGGTTTTTTCATAGATGCCGCTGTCAGAACTGGACGAAATTTAAAAAAAGAATCATCCAAATCGGTTCACCCAGTCGAAAGTTCTGAGGTAACAAATATAAAAAAAAATATAAAAAAAATCTAGACGAATTGATAACCCCCTCCTTTTTGAAGTCGGTTAAAAATAAAAAAAATGGTTGTCTGTTAAGTCGGTTTACGGACGATAATTTTACGTAATAACGTCATAACAAAACATTGATGATCGTGCCTCTCTATCGCTTGTTCCGCGCTCTCGCTTGCACACTCGGCTCAGGCGGAACGTGACAATGATGCTTTTTCGTGAGTGCAGCTGGCGTTCTTCGATTTATAAGACGTTATCACGTCAAAAAAATATTTATTTTCTGTATGTACAAAAAGATACATGAAGATTAGCTAAATAATTGGCTGAATTATTTGTGAGTGGTCAGCATCGGTTCTAATTTTATGTAATACTAGCAGCGCCCCGCGGTATCACCCGCGTAGTTCGTAGAATAAAATATAGCTCTGTTACTCACTATGTTACTCAGTGATAATGTAGCTTTCCCTTGGTAAAAGCATTTTTAAAATCGGTCGAGTAGTTTTTGAGTTTATTCGTTACAAACATACAACAAAACAAATCTTTCCTCTTTGTAATATTAGTGTAGATTTTTTCTTCCTTAATCTCTGAACTTACCTGGGGCATATAGTTGGAAGAGTCGGCTCGAGTGCCCTTAGGATAGATGCGGGACATCTGCCGCTTATTGTAGTTTACGAAGTCTATGGCCTGAGTCTTGAGGTAGTTCATGCCCGTGGTCTCAGCGAACGAAGACATGTTGTGGTAGATGTTGCGCTCTATGAAAAAATTAATTAGGGATGTGAAAAAAATTTCGATTATTTTTTTGTTTTAATCGATTTTAATAATCGTTTTTTTAAATAATCAATTTTAATAAGTCATCGATTATTTAATAAAAAAAACGATTTTCAATTAATCGATTATATTCTCAAACTTATTCTTGAATAAAAAAAACATTAAAAGAAAAAATGCTGCCAAAATTACAAATTTTAATCGATTTTTGTAAACAGCACCATCGTGCGACGAATGAAGAAATTTTAAATAAGTTTACTAACATAAAGTTTACGTTAAAAGGATAAAGAATGTGAAAAAATTATAATTTTTCATACTATATGGTTTTTTTTCGTATACTTAATCGATTTTTCAAAAATAAACGTGATAGGTGGTGAGGCCATCGCCGTACCGGGTCTGTTACACATGCCTTAATTAATTTTGGGACCTGCGGATTTCCTCACGATGTTTTCCATCACCGTAGAGCAAGTGATGGTTATATGATTTTTACAAGTTATTAATTATACAGGGTGGATATTTGAGATGGGTCGGCCAGGGCAGCTACCTTAACCGTTGTAGCTAGACGAAAATGGTCTGAAGAGACTATCCACCATTTTTGAAAATATTTAGAACTGAATTTAAAGATTTTTGAAAAATGGTACAGTCAGCGAGAAAATCGTCGATTCCCACAAAAAAAATTTTTGTTGCCATTCGAACCAGTTTCAGATAAGGATCAAAAGTCTCTAAGAGACTAACTGAGGTCAAGGGGGTAGAAAAGTCAGGAAACGCAAAAAACGTTTTACATACATTTAGTAAGGAATAAAACTTCAACCGGAAAAAAAGTTCAATGAAATGCTAAAATCTCTTTGTTCGTGATTCAACTTATAAATCTGAGCAGCGTTCTCCTTGGAAAACATAGCGCCAAGTTGCCAAGTGGCCAGTAAGTATTCTAAAAAAAGAGATCTTAACTGACATTTAAAATTGTGGCAAATAAGAAAAGATAGTATACCATATTTTCCAAGGAGAACGCTGCTCAGATTTATAAGTTGAATCACCACTAAAGAGATTTTAGCATTTCATTGAACTTTTTTTTTCCGGTTGAAGTTTTATTCCTTACTAAATGTATGTAAAACGTTTTTTGCGTTTCCTGACTTTTCCACCTCCTTGACCTCAGTTAGTCTCTTAGAGACTTTTGATCCTTATCTGAAACTGGATCGAATGGCATCAAAAAATTTTTTTGTGGGAATCGACGATTTTCTCGCTGACTGTACCATTTTTTAAAAATCTTTAAATGCAGTTCTAAATATTTTCAAAAATGGTGGATAGTCTCTTCAGACCATTATCGTCTAGCTACAACGGTTAAGGTAGCTGCCCTGGCCGACCCATCTCAAATATCCACCCTGTATAATTTTTACAACTTGCATTTTTTGTAGCTGAAACAGTTTTATAAATTTACACATTTTTGTCCTTAAACCAACTTAACCTCTCAGACCATGAATCACAGACACAATATATTTTTAATTGTGTCTCTGTTCCAATTGGAACCGGCGGTTCTTAACTTATTAAGATTCTCAAAATTAATTACCACATTGGTATACAATATTCTATTGCCTATCCGTGTTTCGAAAGGTACGTTAATCTTATACCAGTATATACTCACTATCAGCCTCTTCGAAGCCCTGGAACTTGATGGGCTGGGCATAGTTGACCATGGAGGAAAGCCAGGGGTGGACGTTAGTGGTGGAGCCAGTATAGGCTACTGGAGGAGGCGCGTCTTCTCCTGCAGTCGTCGCTTCTGCTACTATCTCTTCCGGCTGGGGAAGAGAGAAAGAAACAGATTAGGAATAATTTGATCAACCGCGGATCTACGAATTTACCATTAAGCCGTATACAGAAAGAAAGCTGAAAATTTATCAGCGCTTATAGGCGCCGGTCTACGCAGGTAACCGGCGCAGGCATTTATATGAACAAGCGCCGATAAGCGCCGAACGGCGCCGATAAGCGCCGCCAATCTTCGACACGCGCCGGTCAGCGCTGGTGCCGCCCGCCAATCATCGTACGACATTTTGCTCGCTCTGCTTCAATCTGCTTGCTTTATGTAGAATGGACCGGCGCCGATAAGCGCCTATAAGCGCTGATAAGTTTTCAGCTTTCCTTCTGTATACGGCTTTAGTCACCACCTTTTTGAAATCTAAATGACGTCCCGTCGCCGGATGGTGATGTTTTTGACATTTAACACTTCAATCAGTCCTACCTGGGGGCCAATTCCACTAAATGTCAACGGTCATAGTTGGATGACAATGCGATGTCAATGGTCAGTCAATGGTGTTATTATGACACTTTTCAGAGCATATAACACCATCGACTGACCATGTCATTGTCATTGTCATCCAACTGTAACCATTGACATTTAGTAGAATTGGCCCCCTGGTGTCGGCAAATTAGAAAGCGTTGGTTAACAGTGGTAAAATAGTTTTATTTCAAACTTTTCGTTTGATGGATGTGGATGAAGCATAAAAGATCCTCAGTTCTTAGCGGGTGGCTGTCTATAGTCTCTGTCTACCCCAGAAAGAGCGTCAGGCATATACCCGTAATTACCTTCTTATATATAAGAGCAGTGATAGCCCTGACGGTTAAAGAGCCGGCCGAAAATCAGTGAGGCTCGGGTTCTCGAATCCTGGCATGTACCAATAAGTTTTTCAAAACTTACGTACATATTTATCACTAGCTTGACGGTGAAGGAAAACATCGTGAGGAAACCCGCAGGTCTCAGAATTAATTCTGAGACATGTGTAAATAGACCCGGTCCGGCGATGGGCTCACCACCTATCACGTTTAGGGGTCCAATGTATCTCGTGAAATATGGGTATATCCAGTAATGGAATACCTCTGCCTACCCCCTCGGGGATGAAAGGCGTGAGATTATATTATTATATTATATACCTTCTTATCAAGCACGACGGCGGATGCGTCTTCCTTTTCCTCATCCTCAATCACGAACTGGCCCTGGCGGAACAGTTCCAACTCCTGCCTCTCCACCTCCTGCTTCAGCCGCTTGTTCTTGATGAGGATCTTGCGCTTCAAAGCTGATGGGGGAGGGAGGGGAACTCCTGGCTCCAGCTGGAATGAGGACCGCTGGTTTAATTAATGATCATATTAAGACAAATATCGGTAAGTAGTTGGGGTTGGAATCTGGCAAGTACCATTAGGTATTTATCACTAGCTCGACGGTGAAGGAAAACATCGTGAAACCCTCAGGTCTCAGAATTAATTCTGAATAAATGAATGAATGAATAATCTCACGCCTTTGATCTTCGAAGGGTAGGCAAATTAATTCTGAGGCATGTGTGACTCGCGATGGGCTCACTAACAATCAAGTTAAAGCGTCCAAAGATTATACTGGTGAATCGTGGGTATTTCTGGAAATGGAATTCCTCTGCCTACCCCTTCGAGATAAAAGCCGTGAGATTTATTTGGTATTTTTCTCGGAACGTAAAATTTATTCAAGTTTTGTTTTGTGTTTAGTAAAGAAAACTTTTAAGTTTAATCAGCAACATTGGTTTTTAAAATTTATGAAAAGCGGTAAAATAATAAAACTAATCTGACCATCGGCACCACAAGGCACGACTTCTTTACCAAGCAAAATTCAACAAATTACCAATATAGTCAACTTTCGAATTAAATAATAATCATCGGATTACATAATCTCTAAATTAAATGAATTTGAATAAAAAATTTATTTAGAACTAGCTCGCGGCTTCGCTCGCGCACGTTTATTTGACTCCCTTAGAGTTTGAATTTTGCAAAATCTTTTCTTAGTGGATGTCTATACTGTATAAGCTATCTATATGCAAAATTTCAAGTCTCTAGACCCAGCGGTTTAGGCTGTGCGTTGATGATGTTTCTTCAATTTCATACTTTAACCCCCATTATTTCAATTCGTTACAAGAATGTAAAGAATTCAGTAGAATCTAAATTTTAACTTACAGGGTGTTCAGATAACGCTTCCTTCAGCAGCAAATCTCCCAAAATCTCGTCGCAGTACTTCGCCAGTTTGAACTGCTGGGCCTTGCAGCAGTGGTTCTCGAAGGATAGGATGACGGGGTAGTCTGACGTCACGAAGGCGGTGTCTCTCAGCGCGTAAATTACGTCTTTGAACAGTATGTCTGTGCACATCGCCATTCCGTGCGTTATGATCGGCTCCTCGTCTTCCCCTTTGCCGTCCCAGCAGTCGAGTTCAACGCACCTGGAAATTTAAAAAAAAAACAAAAAAATATTTTTTGTTGGTACAGAAAATACACGTCAATATTCTAATAACAAGGCACTCTAAGCTCGTCCATGAAGATCGCCTAAATGTAAACAGCAGCATATTTAGTGTCTTCATTATTTTGATCTACCCCTTCAATATTTGCACTTAATTTAAAAGGACCAGCAGGCGTATTCACGGAGGCTCGACACCGTTTCCGTTCGATTCAGATCGAGTAAAAAATTTTCCGAAGTCGAATCTATCGACTCCGGAAACTGTATTCTAGGCGTTTCTAACAGCCACGGAAAATTTTTCGTCGGTATCGAAAAGTAATGACAAATATGACATTAGTTTTCGATACCGACATCTCTGAATACCCCATCTTCGACAGATTTTCCGATTCGGAGTCGAATATCGAAGCTCCGTGAATAAGCCTACAGACTAGAAGGAAACGGTTCTAACAATTCGGCTTGAGGTAATTTTGTATTTAGAAAAATCTTTGCTTTTTAAAATGTATTTACATATCTGTCGTAGTAGACAGAGTTATCTATTTCCGCAAATTTTGTCAAATCTCACCTGCACCCAGCCAGCAAAACCTGCCGGTACATCTCCACGGAGCTCTTCCCACCGAACTGCCTCCCGGACAGGTAGGTGTTGTGGGAGGAGTTGATGTAGTAGTGAGCCAGGGGCTGATCCATGTCCATGTAGAAGTCCAATCGGTCCAGAAACACTGGGGCATTCTCGTCCGACATCAGGTAGCGGATTAGTCCATCTTTTGTGAGGCATTCTGGAAATAATGAGTTGTTTTCCTCAATGCTTTGACTTTCTTCGTTTGATAAATAACTGACAAGAAGATTGAAAGATTATAGCTAACTAGGATATCAGGAGCCCAACAGTGTTGGAATTCGGTGTTTCCGTTCTCTTGGGAATCTCTAAAAAGCCTTCCTAAGAGGGTATCTAGGTACCTACAAAAAGAACCTACCTACTTGCAATATTTTCAAGTGTCTAGGTGTTCTAGAGTTCATAATGAGTGGCTCAAGTGTTATTTCTGTTATAATAGAGATGTTATTTACATTGATACAGTGTTGCGATACAATACCACTGGAATATAACACCGGATCCATTAAGAACATAGCTTCGATTTAGTTATAAAACAATAGCGGTCTGCGCGGTTTCACCCGGCTTGCTCCCGTTCCCACGGGAATACGGGGATAAAATAAAGCCCATGTTACTCAGGGGTATTGAAGATTTCCATTGGTGAAAGAATTTTTATAGGTCCAGTAGTTTTTTAATTTATTCATTACAAACATACAGAAATACAAATCTTTCCTTTTTTAAATATTAGTGTAGATTGACTAGTTGACACAAAATTGCGATTTGATACAGTTGCTCTACTGGGTATGTGGTTGGTGACTAGATAGCACCATTTAAATTAGTCCAAAAATGATCCACTTCCCCTGGATCAAAACAGTGGATCAATGTGAAAGAATGAAATGATGATGATAAAACAATACACAATACTTACTGGCTGTCCTTGCGTCCTCGTTCTGCTCATAGGTGTTGATGATTTCCCAAGCTCTCTTCTCGTCGTAAAGAGGATACAAGATTTCGTTGAGCCGAGGGTCTCTCTGCTTCTCATTCATGAAGTTCACGAACTGATCCAGGTTTATGCGGTCCGATTTACCTTGGGTGCTAAAAAAAAGTTTAAACTTTTAGCTCAGTTTGTTGGCATCTGAGGCAGAGGATTTCGACTCCATCGGTCGTGCGTGCCACTCCACTCGTTCGAAGCACTCGATAAATGTAATAAGCCATATGTTACAAATTTAGATCTAAAATGTTTTAGAATTTCAAATTGATTCCATCTGAAATAAGCGGTGTCGCATTTGAATTTCCAAACCGTGGCCGCGATTACAAAGTCAAATGTTTTGTTGGAGGAATATTTGGTGATATTATTTTCACTGTTATTCTAAAAAGTTCCACAGCTAGACATAATGCCGTCAGCACGCGTGACCGGACGTTGCACTCTGCCACAGTTAGGTCTCAAATACTTGGTTATTGGGTTATGTACTCTCTGATAATAATCGGAACGATAATCATAGTACAGTCAAGATCACATGAAGCTTTTTATTTATAGTGTACGTGAGTGTGACCTCTAAGGCGATTAAAGCTTTATTAAGTCCAATGTGTCAAGTTCCACTTGCTCTTGACTGTAAATACCTACCTACTCTACCTACTCTGCATACCATGATAAATGTAAAAATCAATAATCATCATCCACCCGTAACAGCCCACTGCTAGCGCTTTTGATATAATGCCACTAGGCGGTCAAACATTCACTGACTGACCGCGCCCCAACTTTTCCAGTTAACATTCTACCAGTGTGATCGTTACAAACACGCTAGTAGAATGTCAAAAAACAAAAAACCCTGGGATAAAAATGTAGGCTATATGGGCCACTTCCAACATCTTTACCTGGCAACACGTTCTTCATCGTCGTTCATTTGAAAATCCTTCAAGCAGTTTAAGCGACAGTACCCAAAGAAACCATTCAGGTACAGTCTAGTAAAACAATCCGAGACTACGCAATCACAGGTTTTACTTACATAGATCGAAACAGCTCCTCAATATCATTCCGCGGACAAATCTTGTGATATAGAGCGTAGAATTTATCGAAAGTGAACGCCTCTTTCTCCATAACGTCATTCTTGCCCGACGGCAGACCCAGCTCGGAGAGGCACTGGTAGACCAGTTTCTCCGTCTTCCCTGATGCGAAGGTCCTGGCGACAACCTTGACGGGCACCTTACCCCGAGGGTCAGTGAGGAAGCAGAGTCGCATCCAGCTGGAAAACGGGGGTAAGTAGAGCTGTTTAGAAGTTGGTAAACAACGTTTTGCTCGTCATTTCTTTCGAAAACCAAGTGGGGACCATTTTTACCTACTTTTCAACCGACTTCAAAAAGGAGGTTATAAATTCGACTGTATTTTTTCTCTGTTCTTTACCTCAGAACTATCGACTGGGTAAACCGATTTAGAAAATTATTTTTTTATATACTTACCTATCTTAAATTTTAATTTCGTTCATTTCTGATACTGGCATCCATGAGAAAACCCTATAAGTCTTAAATTTGCATAAACAAAATGGTTGAATAACTCAATATCACGCCAACCGATTTCGATGATTCATTTTTTAACTGACTTCAAAGGTGTAAGAGGTTGACAATTTTTTAATATTGTTCGTTGAAGTCGGTTTTTTACTCTTTAAGAGTTGTGTCTACTTGCCATTAGCGTAAGCTTTCTCCCTGCCAAATAAGATCTGCTCAACGGTGAAAATGTAACACAGTCAATGGAAGTTGCTTTCGCATTAATAATAAGTACTTAGTTAGTTTGGTTATATTACAGTGGTAGGTACGAATTTTAATTCAAATTCGAAACTACTAGCTAAGGTTCCTACTGTGATAGGAGCTGATGATCTTGCAAACTGATTAACCTATTTTTAATGAAACATGGGTGAACAGAACTCCCCCAAAAATAATATTCGTTGGCTGTACTACAACATACAAAACGGTGTCCAAAGTAACACACTTATTTAAAAAAAAAAAGACGTGTGGCACTCGGGGACTGCCGCGGTAAAGCTATTGCATAGCATTTTGTATCAACAAGACTGCCGAAAGAAACGGGTTGTTCCCAGTCCGCCGATCGGAACTCCGATTGGTAGGGACGAGTGGGAATCCGCGCGCCTTCTCTACCCAGCGGGTCGCTGCGCTTCGCTGACCTTCGCCGCTCTTTCGGTGTGAGTTGAGCCTAAAACATTTTGACTTTGACTAAACCTTGAATTATTGTATTATGAATAAAATTATTGTATTCAAAAATCAATTAAAAGCTTTTCTAATAAATAAGAGTTATTATGGTTATTATAATATTAAAGAATTCTTTGAAGATAAATTGTAAAATATAAAGTTGACTGTCTTGGTTGGTCTGACTATTTCATTTCATTTGATTCGATTCGATTCGATTCGATTCGATTCGACTCGACTCGACTCGACTCGACTCGACTCGACTCCGACTTTCGACTTTCGACTTTCGACTTTCGACTTTCGACTTTCGACTTTCGACTTTCGACTTTCGACTTTCGACTTTCGACTTTCGACTTTCGACTTCGACTTCGACTTCGACTTCGACTTACTTTACTTTACTTTACTTCACTTTATTTTATTTTATACAATGCACGGCCTTTAAGCCACACCTCCGTGCCCGTCGGAGTGGGGAGAGCGTGAGGTTTTTTCGTTACGGAATTTCTGGATTCGGTCCCCGCGCTCAAGGCCCGCGATAGAAGCTATGCAATAGCTTAAAAAGATGACACTTTTTAACATAATGTTTTACAAATCGTTTAACTTTACTACGTAAGTAGAATTTGAGAAGCACATTACCATAGTCCGTACCAAGCCTCTACAATAATTCCTAAAATCACGACCTCTTATCAGAAACATACTTTCGACCCGCAACTTTGTAATGAATTATCTAAATTCCCGCCCAAAGACCTTGACCGCTGATCTTATTCATTATAATTCATAGTGACCGTGACCAAGACCAAGTACCTAAGGGAGTTATTTATACCTACATAATATTCGTATGACATTTAGCATGTACCAACCCAATTTACTAAATGGATTTGTAAAGCTTTGGAGTCCATTACCTAATAGCACAGACCTGAATCTCTCTTCCTAATAGTGTAATATATAAGTAATATTATTTATACAGAAAAACTGCCTAAACTCGTATCTATTAGGAATATTTTTTGTAATCTTTTATCTGTTCCTAAGCCGAATAAACTGTCTTAGTAGTTAATTCTGCAACAAGTATTGGATGTTATTTTATTGGTAATTTCAAAGGTAATTTCTTACCATAATCAACAAAATTTAAGTGGTGACGGAACGACAGAAAAAAAAACGGAGAGATACTATTTCCTGTAATAATAGAACTCTTATTTTGCGATTAAAATATCGCTAACTAACTACTGCTAAATGTTAATTACATTTTCCAAATCTACATTTATGAGTCTCCAAACAAAAGTCGTACCGAAAACAACTATAGGTACTGATTGTATGTACCACAAAAAAACGGTTGTTAAAAATATGTTACCTCTGTATAAAATTATTGTCATAAAGTGACAGCATGTATTTTACAACAGAGTGCAACTTTAATAATCATTTTGTGGTACGTTTGGCCATTATTACATACATTACGGTAGATTTAAATGAATTCAGTGTTTTGATCTAGCGTTTAGAAGTCAGTGGCAGGCAACTGAATCATTATTGGATCAATGTTAACAATTGCTAATCTAGTCCAATGTAAAAAGACCAGTGCTTACATTGAGCCAATTATGATCCAGTGTTACTGGTTTGACATACAGCTAAATAAATGTAAATCAATGATTACTATACTAATCTTCTAATAAGTCGTGTTACATAACAGAGTAGGAGTACAACTAATGTGAGAAAAGCTATATTACAAGTGCAAATGCAAATTATAAAGTTAAAGTAGGTACATACTGTTTCATGAGGTTAGTTCTTGGACAGACATTGCTGATTTTGTTGTTGTGGAAAATGGAGCGGAGATGTTCTTTCCACGACTGAAGAAAGCAAACGAACACATAAGCATGTAACATGCAACTGACTAGTGCACTGTGAAAACAGCATCGAATTACGTGAAGTAGTTTTTGCGTGATGCGCGTACAAACATGCGGACAGACAGGCAGAAATTAACAAAAAAATAGTTTCGGCTTCTTTTCTTGACCCTTATATTGAGTTTTCTTAAATATCTCCCATATAGAGACATCAGAAAATAACAAGTTAATTATATCTAATTTAATTAAAGAACAACTTTAATTTTTAATTTAGTATTGAATTTAATGAAAGATCAACTTTTCTACTTACTTCTATACAAATGCGACACTAAAATATCAAAGTAAATTTAAAAACATGAGTTTCTTTGAGACTTTCTGTATGCAATAGTCAATAAAAATGTAAGAAAATTATTATCTACAAAGAGGAAAAGAGAATATACTTATACCTATAACCTTGACCATAACTCGCGATAATCTTAATTTACGATGCGATGTAAACTGCAAAATGGGAAGCTAAGCCATGCTTGGCGTGTCTAAATATAACGTCATGCCATAATTTAGACACAATAAACAATAAGCCACTTCGGCGTAAACATGCATGCCTGACTTACTGCTTTTTCAGACAGGTCATTGGGCAAACGTTGTTCGCTTTTACATTGTGCGTGATTCTTCTCAGCCCTTCCAACCACACCTGTTTATTATACCATTTTACATTACCTACCTAGTATAAGTTTAAAAATAAGTTACATAAACCAATATCAAAATTAAAAGTTCATTCATTTAAAGCGCTTGCTGTTATTACCGCTGCGCAATCATAATAGTTGAGGAGAAAAAGCGGCGTAAGAAACGCCACCATATAATAAATGTTACACCAAACACCATTTGCATCATTTTATTTTCATCTCATCCAACTTTTTTTTATTTACATAGAACCATTTTAAATGAGCTTTGAACATTTTTAGGCAAATCTAAATAAGTATAAATTTGTAGAAGCGTACCTACATACCACACCTACGTTATCGTGATGTGGTAGTTTTATTTTATTGTTATGTATAGTTAAGTAGTCGTTAGTCTGGAGTTGAATTCAGTAGATCGGGACTTCACTAGGCCTATAGGTAACGGTAAATGTGACGGTAATTTTCGCATTTCTAGTACTGCAATTAAACAGTGGATACTCGGGCGAAAAGTAGCTTCACCCTGGATCAAAGATATTAAAATATAATAGGGCATAGAGGGAACACAGCGAGGAAAATTTTAAGCCAAAAGTTATTCCAAGTGGAATAAGTCTAGTACAATTTCGACCGAATGACAGCTCGCGTTCTTACCTACTAACTGACATCACGCTTGAGCTTCAAACATGCTTAAAAGTTTTGTATGAAAATATTCCCAATGCCCCCTCTATGTCCTATTATATTTTAATCTCTTTGCCCTGGATGGATCTAGAATATTCCAGAACAGTCTAGAAGGCCTGACCTTAGCGGTGGCGGTATCCGGGCAGACCACGTGCTGGTAATTGATGTTGATGTAGTCCGTCCCGCTGCATATTGTCAGCGATTTCTCTTCGTAATTTTCTCCATGTTTGTTCAGTAAGTTCATATTCAGTTTTGAATCCTGTGGAGAGATAATGTCGTCATAAGAAAATTAAAAAATATATATCACGCCTTTTTTTCCCAAGGGGGTAGGCAGAGGTATTCCATTACTGGATATACCCACTTTTCACGAGATATATTGGACCCCTAAACGTGATAGGTGGTGAGCCCGTCGCCGGACCTGGGGGTCGATTTTTGAATCTCACCAAGTGACTAATTCTCACCGATGTGAGTGATTTCCGAAAGTTCGTATTTTTGAAACTCATCGGTGACTTACATTTGTCATACCTATGATATCGATTTACGGCACACCGGTGGCATTTACGGTGGGGGCACTCGTAAATCGATATCCGGGTCTATAACTGAGACCTGCGGGCTTCGAAATTTTAATCGTAAGACTTTTGAGAGCGAGTTTGTTTTAGAAATTACTTACATTAGCTCTTGAAAATGTCTGTAATATATCTTTCTCCGGGGCATTTTGTGTGACAGGCCCACATCCGGACTAGGGTAATGACGTAAGTGAACACTAAGAAGGTATTTTTGGAAATTCCCACGGGAACGGGAATGAACAGGATCCGCGCTGCTGCCTCTGGCCACCGCTAGTGTTTGATGAAATTGAGTTACGTGTACAAGATACATACACAATGAGTTCGAAGTTTGTGCTTAACGACTTTATCCTAGAAACATACTTAACTGACCTTAACCCAGAGACCTTTAACCTAACCTGCGAATAAGTAAAATCGTACCGCTCATCATCGTTGTATGTGACCCATTTTCAGTAAGCCAAGGCCTATGCTTCGAGTACCGTTAAGTGGAGGCCCTGACATTATGGTTGATTTGGGACCCTTTTCAACAGACTTCAAAAATAATAATAATTAGCGACCCGCCCCGGCTTCGCACGGGTGCAATGCTGAATTTTCTTTGCTATAAACCTCGCGGAGCCCTAGACCTTTCCAACGAATGCAAAACCGTGGAAATCGGTTCGTGCGTTCTGGAGTTATATCGTCAGGAAGGAAAACCCGACTTATTTTGATATAGTAGATAATAATAAATTGTGGGACACAATTTACACACGGTTATTCGGTCCCAAACTAGGCAGAGCATGTACTATGGGTACTAAACAACTGATAGACATACTTAAATAAATATGAAACACCCAGACACGAACCCAACAGACATGTTCATATTGTTCATACACACAAATGTTGGGCGGGAATCGAACAAGGCAGGATCACTACCAACTGAGCCAGCAGCCCCGTAGTTCTCAATTTGAGTGTATTGTTTTATGTTTGTTACCTCAGAACTTTCGACTGGGTGAAATGATTTGATGATTTTTTTTATTTGAAAGCTGGTGCTTCCGTGTTGTCCAATGTTGACAATGGCATCCATGAGAAAACTATATACCTACCTGAGTCTTACATTTGCATTCATTTCATTCATTCTCATTAAATGGACGAATAACTCAATATCACGCCAATCGATGTTGATTATTATTTTTTTGACCGACTTCAAAAAAGGAGGAGGTTCAATTCGACTGTATTTTTGTTAGTGTTATTCGTTGAAGTCGGTTTTTTACTCTTTTGAGTTATATATTACTATCTAAATATAAATAAATATATATATAATCTCACGCCTTTTTTTATCCCCGAGGGGGTAGGCAGAGGTATTCCAATACTGGATATACCCACATTTCACGAGCTAAATTGGACCCCTAAACGTGATAGGTGGTGAGCCCATCGCCGGACCGGGTCTGTTTACACATGTCTCAGAATTAATTCTGAGACCTGCGGGTTGCCTCACGATGTTTTCCTTCACCGTCGAGTTAGTGATAAATTGTACGTAAGGTTTTGAAAAACTCATTAGTACATGCCAGGATTGGAACCCGAGCCTCACTGATTTTCAGCCGGCTCTTTAACCGTCGGGGCTATCACTGCTCGTGTATAGGTGTATATATATAGGTGTGTATATCTAAATAGGTGTGTCTAAATAGTCGACTAATCGGTTTTTAACTTTTTTACCCTCGACGAAAAACAAAGGGGTGTTTATATATAAGTTTGACGTGTGTTTCTGTGTATCTGTCTGTATGTCTGTCTTTTCGCTCGTAGCTCCCTAACCGCTGAACCAATTTTTAATTAATTTTCTTTGGTTGAAAGATGACTTGATCGAGATTCGAGAGTGTTCTTAGCTATAGTTTAAGAAAAACTGCCCAGCCGTTTGTGTTTAAATGTATTTTTTGTGTCGGGGGTTTTATAAATTATCAATTTATAGTTATTTATTTTCAATTAGGATACGGGGGACTGGGCCCATCCGTAAATGGTCATTACATCTGACAATATAACTTTATTATTGCCAGATTAATGACGGTGATATAACTTCAGTATTACACTCAACAGATTGCTTAGCGAGTTAATTTGAGTCAACTTGCGATCGTAAATGACCTTACGACGCGTAAACCCACCTACGAGGCATGGTCACTACAAATTTACAATCGACTCCCATGTGGGTAAATCTAGAATATAGATTAATGATGATGATACCCCACACTTGTAACGATGACACAGCACATAGCTCGTCGCTTTTGACATCACTCCTTGCAAATTTTGTAGCACGGCATGACGTCACGCGAAATTAGAAATTTCAAACCGCTGTATATCGTCTTTTTTGTATGCTGGACCAACGAAAAAATACGTATACAATACATACATGTATACATACACAATCTCACTAATCTCACGCGTAATTCCCATTGGGGTAGGCAAAGACAATAGACTGCCACTTGCTACGATCCTGGCAGATCTCTCGTGTTTCCTCCACATCCATCAAACGACTCATGCATGCTCGTCGGTTTCGGGTTCACATCGCCGATCGGTCGATAGGTCGTCCTCTACCGACTCGCCCATTCACACGTACACAATAGTTTTTAGCCGGTAGTAGGGTAGGTAGGGGTTTTAGCCGGTAGTATCTGTTCTCCGACCTCATAGGGTACCCCCAATCATTTTCTCACCGTCACAATAAAAAAGCAACATTGACTGACCTTTGGCACCCCTCCCGACCGCACGTCGCTTACTTGGCACAATTCGATCACATCGCCGTCCTGAAACAAAACAAAAATGTATTGTGTGATATTGTCATAGATGTCTCTTTGTAAAAAAATCACATCGATGCGTTGCTCCGCGAAAGAAGGACAAACCATCAAAATATAGGAATCTACACTTTCGCATATTTAGCTTAAAAATGCATGGAATTGCGGTTTGTGGAGTTTATTTTTACTAGTGTTGATTCATTTTCCTGTAGTTTGCATTGACCGATTTAAATACATTTTGTAAGATGTTTATGCCCGGGTGATTATATTTAAATATTTTTTTGTAATCGGATTTCAGCTTCTCCTATGGAACTAACAGTCTTATAAGTATTTACCTACCGAGTGATTTTGGAGTTGTTGCCATATCGAAACCTTAAAAATATATCTAATTCACAAAGTTCAAGCATAGCCTATATTTATTTACAAAGAAAATATACATTCATTTACAATATTTAAAAATAAAAAAATGTCCTCCAAATAAGGCGAAGTTCTAAATAACATTGGGAAAAGTCTACGTGTTTTGGGTACCCCACTTACACCTGCCCACGGAAGACGAAACCGTGTAAAATCGATAGTTCTTGGACAGACTAAGATAATAGGTAGGAAATTTTTTTCGTTACCTAGTGTATTTTGTAGGTTATTATGAGATTTTAGGTACCAAAGACGTGTAAAGAAAAAGTTTCTCTAGGAAAGAAAATGATTTTCTTCCAACCTCTTTGTTAGAAAATAGCACTGCCTACCACATGCCATATACACCCCGGCCGTTATAACTTGACCACTCTGAAGTTGCGCAAATGGCTGCGCAATAAGATTTTTAGCGGACCATTTGGCGGTGCGGGGGGGGTTTGCGCAGGCGAAGCCTATGTTCAGAGAAGCCAAGTTAAAACGGCCGTATTGTAAGTTACTCTATGCCAGTGAATGATGGCTTGGGCAAAAAATATCGATACATATATTAAAATATCGATATTTTTCCAAATACATAATTAGCATATTAATCGTCGATATTTTTAATGGCGATATATCGACATTTATTTTACAATATCGAATTTGTATCAATTTTAATATATTTTTAACGCAATTCTGGTTTCGTGTTTCATTTCATGTTAGGTACTAGATACTTGTTTAGACTCAAGCATTTATAAAAAAATACCTACTATTTTCATCGTCCTTTTTTATGAATTTGGGAATATGTATAAATAATAATGTAAAAACTGACGATATATCGGTATTTTTCACTCGATTTTTATCTATAGTATTTAGAAATGTCGATACGATAAATATCAATTATTTTTTCACTTGGCCATCCCTAGGGTTGACGTGATGACACGACGTTCAATTTTACCACAACAACAAAAAAGTTTTTGTACATTAAAATATAATAGCATTGGGAATATTTTCATACAAAACTTTGAAGCTCAAGCGTCATTATAGTATGAACGCGAGCTGTCATTCGGTCGAAATTGTACTAGACTTATTCCACTTGGAATAACTTTTGGCTTCAAATAATCCTCGCTTTGCCCCCTCTATGCCTTATATTATATTTTAATCTCTTTGGTATTAATAGATTTCCTAATCGATCGATTCGTGTTTCTATGATATTTCTGTTTTATTTGACTCAATATTTCAAACTGCTAGATTAATTAAAAAATATGGAAAATTTCGACTTGTTATGAGTCAATAAAACAAGCACAGTGTGATACCCCGTGGGTGTCTATTTCAGTGGGTACCAAAGCTGCCGATGTTCTTTGTAACTTCCTGCAGTTCCAGCTCAAAACTAGAGTAAAACCGAGACTCCCATTTTTCTTGAGTGGGGGACCCTCGGTCTATTTCTGTAGACCCTACAGCTTTTGACAAAACCGCTCATTAGCGTGCAAGGTCAAGTCTTGAGGGTGTCGAGTGTAAACTGCAGCTACAGGGAGACACAGTGCCGGATTTAGAACCTTTTGAGCGCCTCAAAACAAAAAAAAGCGTCTAAAATGGGGGGAAAATGCACACAGTTGAAGATTTAAATTGATTGTATAAAAGAATAATGTGTTGAGGAGTTTCGTGCCCCGCTTCTTCTCCTCAACTATACATACAGAAGCGGTGGAGTCGCAATGACTTTCAATAAGAGGACTTATAAGCCCCTACATTGAATAAAAACTTTTGTTTTTTTTTTACTTTGACTTTGATAGAACAGAGCACTATTATATTTAAATCTCTTTGCTAAAACTCCAAGTGGCTCTGCCACACAGGAGTTCGAGTTCCGAAATGCGCACGGCTTTAAAATTAAAAATTACAAAGAGCCCTTAAGCTTGCAGAATAACTTACATACCTGTCAAGCAACAGATTCCAGACAATAGATTTCAATGGTCCTTGACTCGGATGCGTCTTACTGCTTGACAGGCTTAAAGGGCACGCCAAGTGCCAAAAGGTAAGGACTTGTTTTTTATTTTTAAATCCGACCCTGACTAATCTTGAGCCAGTTCACAAGTACCATGACAAGAAGATGGACTAGAGACTGCGAAAACTACTTTTGCCTTGGAAAACTTATACATAAATATGTAATATGAACTACATGAAGGAAAACATCGTGAGGAAACCCGCAGGTCTCAGAATTAATTCTGAGACATGTGTAAATAGACCCGGTCCGGCGATGGGCTCACCACCTATCACGTTTAGGGGTCCAATGTATCTCGTGAAATGTGGGTATATCCAGCAATGGAATAGGTTTCATGATGGTATCAGATGGGTATATTTAGGGGTCCCGATGGTCACCTTTGACCTTGAGAGCATCTGCCAAGCACTTCCGTCAACAAAATACTGACAGATTTAGTTTTTCTGTATTTATAGGTTCCAGTTAATTTCTAACTGATGCCATAACTGAAATAATTTCAGATGGGTAAAGTAACGCCCCCCTTTTCGCACCGGAAATGACTTTTTTATTTTATTTATTTTGATCATATAATTTGAATTCATTACAATAATTTGCATGCTTACATGTAAGCTGAATACATTGTACACATTATATAATAAGATCTGAATTTACTGTATTCCTGCAAATAAAGATATTTCATTTCATTTCTTTTTTTTTTACTTTCGGCAAGTTCTTCCGTGACAGACTATCAAATTCGGACTTAGCATCACTTTTATGGAGAACCATTGTGCATTACCGGTATCAAGTATGAAATTTTGCAATCGGCTCCCCAACTATTTGTAAAAGAACTCTGAATTCTCTTCACTTTTCACAAAAGCTTGATGCGTCTATTTTGTCAGCTTTTACTTGCTTTTGCGCTAGGATTGGTATACGAGAGATGAAAGTACCCGTCATAACTACCTATCTATCCATCCACCAAATTTCATCCAAATCTGTTCATCACGTTTACTTTACGACAAAATAATTATATGTAAAACTTTAGCATTTATTTAAACAAAAGGCATTTATTCAGGCAACAACCCTTAGGCGAAGTCGGTACAATTAACAAGCCAGTATAGCGAACTTAAAATGTAAAGGAAGACAAAAACATTACTTAGACTAATTACGGTCTCTACAAAACAGTTTGTTTTAATGAAATTGCTTTGTAAACAAGCAAATTGAAAAGAGATAAAAACCGGACAAGTGCGAGTTGGACTCGCGCAAGAAGTGTTCCGTACCATTGTCTATAAAAACGGCAAAAAAACAGGTTTGTTGTATGGGAGCCCCCCTTAAATATTTATTTTATTTCGTTTTTAGTATTTGGTGTTATAGCGGCAACAGAAATACATATAATTTGTGAAAATTTCACCTGTCTAGCTATCGCGGTTCTTGAGATACAGCCTGGTGACAGGCAGATGGACGGACAGACATATCGATGTCTTAGTAATAGGTAGGGTCCCGTTTTTACCCTTTGGGTAAACACTTACACAAGGACATCCTCAGGGTCAGCACACACTGGCGGAGGATCTCGATGATGTTATAAGACGTTCTAGACTACTATAGTTCCCTTACGATGTCTAAAGAACAAGTTACGTTCATCAAAATCTAAGATCAAAACAAATTACCTAACGGATCTGTTTTCAAGTGACTTCAAAAATTACTGTTTTTTTTATGTACCTATGTTACGCGATTACTCCGCCAAATATTAATCAATTTTAATGATTCTTTTTTTTTGGTAGATCATAGTTCAGAGGTGGTCTCATGTAAATGTTATCTAAATCGGTCAAGCGGTTTTAAAAAAATAACCAAATTATAAAAAATGTATACCTAGATGATATTTTTAGTGTTATTCATTGAAGTCGGTTTTCTTACTGTTTAGAGTTTATTTTATTTATTGTTTATTACCTCAGTTGCTCACCCTGCCTTCTGAGTCTAAGCCTGAGGGTTCAAAATGTTCATATCCCCTCCGTCACATGCCTGTTGGTTTTTTGTAGATGTTTATACGTCTTTAAGTATGTTTGTATGGTATTACCCCACATTACCATACGTTATGTCCCTTTTAAATTAAGTCTTGAAAAGACAAGTTTTATCCTGCATTGCGAAGGGAGTTCCGGGAAAAAGCTACTTAAAATATATTTAACGAGTTCTTAATTAAAAAGCCGAGAGATAAATTACGTCAACCAATATTGCTGCCTTGTATTTTATTGAGGGATTTTACCAACTATCCCTACCAATTTAATAAATGCGAAAGTAATTCTTTCTGTCTGTTGGTGTTATACTTTTTTACTAATATACATACATATGCTCACGCCTTCTTCCCGAAGGGGTAGGCAGAGACAACAGCCTGAAACCTGCTACGATCCTGGCATACCTCACGCGCCTCATCCACATCCATCAATCGGTTCATACAAGCTCGTCGGTTTCGGGTACTCTTTATCTGGCTTTTTTTCAATACATCGCCGATCTCGATGATCTAGATCATGTCGATGTAAGTACGCCTAGGTCGCGCTCTGCCGACTCGGCCACTCACAATCCCCTTATAGATTTGTCTCGTTAGACGCCTTTCATCCATCCGCTAGATATGTCGAAACTACCATTGGCGTAGCTAGGGATTTTCAGGGGGCCATAGTCCCAGCTATGAATCGGCCGGCAACGGCAAGGTGGTCATTAACTATCAGCGAATTATGTATGTATCAAGTACCTATGGATTTCAGTTATCCTATCCTATTAAACTATTGTTTTTCTTTTATCTGTGTCCTGACCAAAAGTCGCTAAAATAGCTAGGTATACACTATATAGTATTTATGTATGAAAAATGGTAATTTTCTAGGGTGGGCCCACAGCTTTCTAGAGAGGCCCAGCCCACCCTGCCCCCTCCTCCCCCTAGCTACGCCTATGCAAACCACCTGAGCATTCCTTTCTCAATCTTAGTCACTACATCCTCTTTTTTACTAATAATCATAATTATTATTGTAAACCATTATTACTAGTAACCTACCAATCTACTGCGGGCGATCTTTTACAATAGATATAATCCTTCATTTTCCGATTACGCAGCTTGCCCGGCCATGATGTTGAAAAGAGTTGCCCTTGAGTTTCTTGCTGCTTCTTGTCGGGGAATTCCTGCATTTGGAACCAGCAACTCGTCGGTGGAGATGGGCTGCTGTTCACATTTAGCCAATCTTCATGGACGAGTATAGAGTCCCGTGTTATATTTTATTACACTATTGACATTTTTAAGTGTACTTTTTGTACTTGATTATTTATATATGAGATTATTCATTCATTCATGTACTCGTATATGTATTATGTAAAAATATTACGTAGAAGTAAAATTACTTTGAAAAGACAAGGTCCGACTGTGAGTGGGAGGCGCATCTGCCGAGACTTAGAAGGTTTCGCAAAAATAATATTCTGAGTTTATAGGTCAAACATTTCTAACAAACGCCCGTCCTTTGTTAAGTCTGAACAGACATTTTAGTACATTTACGCCTTATACAAGGGAAGGCAGAGATATCCTGTTTCATGTTTTACCACAAAATAACTAATAGTACTAACGTACAGAAGGCCCACTCAAGTATTTTCCTTTGAGTAAGTACTTAGTAAGACAAAAACGAATGAAACAGCAATATAAGTGTGCATTCACGGTCAACGCTTGGCAGTCTAACGGAGACGAGCAGACAGGCGTTCCCCTCTGCCAAAAAAAAGTATCGGTCAACGCGCATACCTGTTATATACAACTAGTTTTTTTTTAGTTCACGGAGTGCTCGGATTGGTGAATGTACTTGTGTGCATCTAGTTCAAGCTAGTGTTTAATTGTTTTGTCAAAAAAAGCGTTTGTTTTAACATTATTTGTGTGCGTTTCCTCGTCCCCCGCGCAGAAATTGGCAGACTTTTTTGAAAAGAAATTAGTGCGCGTGACGTCTCCAACGTGACCCACTTTCCGCCAGTTGAATTTTTCGGGCTCCTAAACATAACACGTATGGTGAGCCCGTGGCTGAATAATATAAACTATTTTAAACCTTTTCTCGTATTATAAAAGAAACTGAGTAGCTTATTGATCTGATTGTCTGACTGACTGATCGATCAACGAACAGCTCAAACCGCGGTGTATAATAATAATAATCTCACGCCTTTTTTATCCCCGAGGGGGTAGGCAGAGGTATTCCATTACTGGATATACCCACATTTCACGAGATATATTGGACCCCTAAACGTGATAGGTGGTGAGCCCATCGCCGGACCGGGTCTATTTACACATGTCTCAGAATTAATTAACTAATTAATTTATTTAACTAATTAATTTATTAAATTAACCGCGGTGTCTTAAAGCAAAAATTTTAGACAAAGGTTCAGTAAATGAGCACTAAGAAGGAATTTTTGGAAATTCCGTTCCGTAAATAAGCGTATTATTTTTACAATTAACCTCTAAAGCCAATAAAATAAAACACAATTGATTTTTAATTGTTACGGTGCTTATTGGAACCGCGCGGTGCTCAACCAATGACAGGCAATCATATTAAGACTGTTCCAAATTTCAAATCAGCTGTGACAGACATCATCGGTTTCTTTTTTACCTCCTTTTTACGAAACCCTAAAAAGGTGTAGGCAAGGCAACCTCATCTGAAATCAGGATGCAATATAGTAAAGGAAGAGGGGAGATGTCTGGAGATGAAGTCTAGATAAATTGTAGACAAGTAGGACAAACATAGATTTTATGTAACCAGGGCCGCATTGGGGAAATTAATACACATAAGTACCTACTATTAATTTCAGTGGCGGAATTTTGAAAAGACATCTATTCAAAGTTCGGCTCGATTAATCAGATTGTTTAACCACCAATATTAATTTCCCGAGGCCATTTTTCCATTCCCGAGGAAGCATAAGGAAGGCTAATCGTAGAAAAAATGCCAAAACGTGCAGTATGAACGACATACCACGCCGACTCCATATACATAATGGGAAAAGGGTGGGATAATGATGATGATTGGTATTAGGTAAGGTAAAAGGTAAAAAGATTAAATCACTTATTTCTTGTCCACTTATTAAAAGTCATTGCACCGCTGCCGAATATTTGTAGCCAAGGAGAAGCGGCACAAGAAACTATACAACAAGACAACACAATAATCACTACTATTTTCATGGTTATGTTGTCTTCTGGAGCAAAACAGTCCTTTTTAAATTTATTTTCCTAAGTGACTCCTAATAAGGCTGGGCCACAACATAGACCACATACGGCCTAAAATTTTAAAAGGGCCCCACTGAATGCGGCCCTGAATACCTCCAAGCTTTCAAGAAAAGGCAATCGACGTTCTGAGATGACGGGAAATCGAGTTCCGAAGCCAAGTAGAGCTTTGCAGACAGTTACTGCACTGTTTATAAATAACTAGCGACCCGCCCCGGCTTCGCTCGCGTGCAATGCTTCTACAAAAAAAAGGCGACCTGACCGGTAAAATGAAAATTGACATTATTTTGACGTTTGTCGGACTAATTCACAATAACATGGAAATTGGGTTAAAGGGGTTAGAAATAGTATTATTTCAATATGATTCCATTGAAGTTTAATTACTTTTGTGCAAGTTAAATAGATGGAAATTATTTTTTAAAATATTTTTCTGATAATCACCAGATTTTTCTCTATCTTTCACGCTGGTGTACAATGTGCAGGCCCAAGATGGAACGTCTCCTTTTGATAGTATGAATTAAAATAACGGAATGTTTCCTTGCTATCTTCAGCACCTAAATTACCTACTTTTCCTGCAGGGACGATAAAAAATCTACCCTGTACCTACTATTAGATATTTAAATTATAACGCGATAGCCTTTTATATTTATTTATTTATTTATTTATTTATTTATTTGGTTTACTAACAGTCGACTTACACTATGACACAAAATAAACAAAAAGACATGAGTATCAGCTAAATGTAGTGACTACTTACTAGTAAACACAGCATGCACTATGACAAAGACGTAATTAGGTTTTTATCTAAACAATATTAAAAATAAAAAATAAAAATGTTCAAGTAAGCAAACAATATATATATGCTAGGAGGTGCTAGGATGCTAATGAGTGATATTATTACTTATTACCTAAATTATTATTAAACGTTTTACAAATACTTTTAGCGGAATCAAAGTTTATGTCAAAAACATGTTTGTAGCTATTTAGCAGCTTACTTAATCTGGGCAAGGGCGAGTTGGCACCAAGAACAGTTTTGCGGAATGGAGGACTCAATGGCGCTATGGGAAGACGTGGATATCTTGAGGGAACACAAAATTTTAGTGAGCTTAGTAATTGAGGACAGCTAGTTCTATTGTTGAGAATTTTATGTAGGAACAACAAATCTGAAAGCTCTCTACGTTTGTCCAATGATAACATTTTAAAAAACTCCAGCCTACTAGCATAAGAGAAATCTCTCTTTGCTTTACCGACCAATCTTGCTAAATGCCATAGGAAACGCTTTTGGATCCGTTCTATGCGCAGACTGTGAATTGCATAGTGTGGACGCCAGACAACAGAACAGTAGTCAAGTATACTGCGAACGAGACTGTTATAAAGCATTTTTTTTGTTTTTATGCTGAATCCCTTGCTATTTCTTATGACAAACCCAAGCATCCTTGAAGCTTTCTTAATGATATTTTCGTAATGAGGTAAGAATGTCAACTTCCTATCAAAAGTAATCCCCAAGTCCTTTACTACTTCAACCTCTTCAATTACGTATCCTTCTATATTGTAAATATATGGAAAGACGTTCACATTCCTAGTAAACTTGATGTGTTGACATTTTTTGGGATTCAGTGTCATTCGGTTAGCTTTGCACCAATCAATGAGATTATCTATATCCTTTTGTAACAGTACTGAATCTTCTATAGAGTTAATATGTCTTAAGAATTTTAAATCGTCGGCGTACATAAGAACATAAGAGTTATTCAAATAATCTGGGATGTCATTAATGAAATAGTTAAAAAGAATAGGACCAAGGTGTGATCCTTGTGGCACTCCAGAGGTAATCTTAAAATTAACTGATCGAAAACCATTAACCACAACATAGAAAGTACGACTTTCCAGATAAGACGACAGCCATGCTAAAAAAGAACCAGTAAACCCATAACAGGAAAGTTTATTCAGAAGGATATCGTGTGGAACCTTGTCGAAAGCTTTACTGAAATCAGTATATATAACATCAACTTGGCGTTTCCGGTCAAAGCCTTGGGCTAAGTTCTCCACAAAGCTAGTTAAATTTGTGCATGTAGACCTAGATTCCACAAAGCCATGCTGATTGTCCTTTATGTAAAGCTTAAGGTGGCTCTGCAACAATGGACATACCAGAGCTTCGAAAATTTTTGCAAATGTTGATAAAATCGATATGGGTCTGTAATTGCTCACTAGACATTCGTCATCAGACTTGTATACTGGTACCACTTTTGCCTCTTTCCACAGTGCGGGAAATATCCCCGTGCTTAGTGATATATTATATAAAAAACATAGCGGAGTGACCAACACGAAAGCACACGATGAGATAAATAGCGGTGGGATACCGTCTGGTCCTGCACCCTTAGACCGATCCAATTGTCGTAGCTTTTTTAATAAAGTATTCTCTGCAATAACTGGCGATATAATAGCCTGACCGTAGTTATTAATAGCATTTAGTGACGGGTGGTGACCTTCAGATACGTTGTTACTATTATTATCACAGTTTTCGTCACTATACGCTAACAAAAAATTTCGGCCAAACATACTACATATGGTAGGTCCATCAGAGGTCGTAATTGTGTCATTAGTCATTGCGGCTGGGTAGGAACCCTTTCCCCCACGTTTACTTTTCACAAATGTCCAGAAAAGTTTCGGATTATGGATAAGGTCACTTTCCAGTTTCCTTATATAACCATTGTATCTGTTCATAGCCATAGATTCACAACGTTTACTTATAATTTCAAGTTCCAGCTGGTCACGTGGATTTCTGTATAACCTGTAACGCCATCGAAGATTATTCTTTTCATTTAGCCTTCGAACAAGATTACGATCAAACCACGCCGGAAACCTACCTCTTTTCCCAAGACATTTATAAGGTACAAACTTGTGTATAGCTTCCCATAAAACATCGTAGAAGATCTTAACCATATCATTTATATCATCAAGGTCTTTAAATATATCAGCCCAGTTAGGTTTAGATAAATAATCACAGATTGCGTCGTAGTCAGCTTTATAAAAGTTAAATTTGTTTGTATTATAGTTATAAGAAAGTTTTTTATCAGCATTTAAGGAAAGTTCTATATCTAAAGGGGGGTGTTGTTTATCAATTCTACTGAGGACATTAGTTGATTCCGAGACTGAACACATTTTGATGTCCGTTAGAACTAAATCTAAAATGACATTTTTACAGTTGGGGATATTATTTAATTGGAAAAATTTATGTAGGTTAACAAAATCCACCAGGTCCTTGCCCAAACTCGGTGCCACATAACCATTACAATCATCTTGTACCATTTGCCAATTAATATTTCTAAGATTAAAGTCACCTACAATTATTGTCGATAGATTATTTTCAGAAACTGAATTACAATTATCTAAGAAGTGTTCCAGTACTCCACGACTAACCGGAGATGGTAAATATACAGCACACAGAGCTATCTGACGTATTGATTCAGAAGATGCAATTTCCAGGCATAGCCACAAATCTTCACATTTACTTTCCCATGACATCATTCTTTTTGCTTTGAGTTTATTGTTTATTGCGACTATGACGCCTCCACCATCCTGTTTGTTGCTATGAAACCCAGCACTCTCCCTGTCCCTTCTGTGAACTGTATATCTATTGTCAAAAAGTTCTTCTGAAAATATATTTGAGTTTAACCACGATTCCACTATAACTATTATATCGTAATTATTACAACAAACCTGTTTGTAGAAGTTATGAGTTTTTGTTTTCAAACCACGGACGTTTTGATAATACAGCTTTAAGGTATTGAATTCTATAGTAGATGATTGAATACAAGCATAGTAAAAAAAATTTGGAAAGAAGATTTAAGCAATTTTATCTAACGACTTAATGTCCTTAATCCAAATATAGTCGGATTCAGTGGATTTACGCACAAAGATACGTCCATTTCTTATCCAGACGAAGTCGTAGCCCATTTTCTTCGCCCTCGTCCTGGCCGCGTAGTGAAGATCCTTAAGTGCAGGTGTTAAATGTTCGGTGACGTAAATTGGGTTATCTTCTTTAAGACCAACGTGCGTTGCATTCAATTTAGCTTTAGCATTTGTTTTGTTATAGACTGTAACCTTTGCCAATAGATCATCGCGTAGTCTCGAATTTGCCAGCTGGACAACAATAGCTCTAGGACGATTGCTGCTTGGATTAATTTTTGACACACGAGTGCAGTGTTCGATCCTAGTGTCAGTAATTTCGCAACCTACTGTTTTACCTAGGGTTGTAACAAAATTTATGAGGTTTTCATGCTTTTTCTCCGGAACGCATTGTATCTCGACATTTTTTGAACGAGCGTGCTGTTCTAAGAGAGTTAGACGAGTCGTAAGATCCACGACTGTCGATTTCAGGCCATCATTTTCTTTTAGTAAGTCCGTAATTTTCTTATTGTTCTCCTCCTGTTCCTTGATCACTTTCTCGTAAGAGTCATTCATGAAGGCCATTGAAGTTTTTATCTCAGCAATTTCTCTTTCAATTGGTGCCAGTTTTGAGTTCAATGCAGAAACAAGCATGCCATTAAATTTAGTAACTAAACTGTCAAAGTTAGATTGCATTGTCTCCTGTATTATGTTACGCACATTAACACGCGTGACATTAACTTCCGTTTCAACTTCAGGGGGAGTGTTCGGTGCAGTTCGTTTATTCCCTCTATTTATCGATACATTGCGCACAGGTGTACTATCGTTTTTGTTTGGCCTTGGGACCTTACTAAAGCAGGTTGGGCAAACCCATGCAGAAGCTGGTTCTGAAGTAATTGATTTTTCATCGAGCCCTAGGCAGGCATAATGTAAGACCTTATTACATTGCGTACAGTTTATGTAGCTACTATCTTCGCTTTCCGTTGCGCCACTGCAGCATCCCCATTTAATCAAGCTATTGTTCGCCATTATTAATTGTTGCACTCGAAATCGCCAAATAAACAAGTAAATCAAAAGAAAAGAAAGAAATATATTATGGTTTATTAATTACGTTACAGACTTTCAGATACTCTGACAAACATTTATATCAATTAAATATACGCGCCACAGCCTAGCTCGTCAGACATAATGCGCGGGATTGTTGACAGTTCCTCGTGACGTCACCCGTATGGACGTAACTCCAATAGAGTTGCCCGAATCGATATTTATGGGCTAACACTACATATCTATATATACCTATACAAATGGATGCTCGTTTAATATAGAGATATCATTGGGGATCCCCACAAAGTCGATCCATCATCCCCGATCTCAAGTGTCTCCCATTGTCCTCACCCCTTCTTCGACAGCTGACCCTAATCGAAACCTAATGGAGTGTTTCCTCTCATCATTCCGATTGTGCCCGCAACAATGGACCTTTTGGCTGCTTTTCCATGAGAGCTGTGCGTGCTAGCGAAGCGGTGAGCGATATCAAAGCTAAGATATTCAAAATTCAAATTCAAAATTCATTTATTTGAGTAGGTATATAAAATACAGGCACGAACTCGTCCAAGAAGATTGGCTAAATGGAAACAGCAGCCTATCTCCACCGACGAGTTGCTGGTTCCAAATGCAGTTGCCGAGAAACCGATATGAAACTATGGATGCAGGTGTCCCTCTGTACTCTGTACTCTGTAGGTAGGTTACTGAATTTTTTTTTCTTTTTATTGTATACATTATTGTTGCATTTTAATCGTCCAATTATTTGCCTTAGTTGTGCAGACCTTTTTCTCCACCATATTAACTATTTACATTAAGTTTAGTATTCGGTACAAATAACAAGATGTGCGACGCGAGCTAAGCGATGCATCACCAAAGGAAACAATTCAATCAAACAGCCATTTTGTGTGGGAAATAAATAATTTCCCCGCAATTTACAGGCGCTGCGGCTGGTTAGGAATCGTCACGTTACAATGGTCACGTTACTTAGATCCATCGCGTGTTGAGTGAGCCGTTTCAATATAATCTTCAGACTTAGGAGAAGTACAGAATATTTAATGATTGTAAATCTCACACCTTTTATCCCCGGGGGGTAGGCAGAGCCATTCCATTTAAGGAAATACCCACATTTCACCAGTATAATCTTTCGACCCATTAACGTGGTGGTGATCGCCGGACCGAGTCTGAACATGCTTCAGAATTAATTCTGGGACCTGCGGGTTTCCTCATTCCTCATGATGTTTTCCTTCATGATCAATATCTACGATAGTCCGAAGTTAGAATAAAATTTATTAGAACGCCTTAGAACAATATGTCCATTCACCTTAGCATTCCTTTCTCTACCGTAGTAAAGAGGATACAGTATCCTCTTTCAAGCCACTATGCTCTCAGATTACAGTTTCACATTCTATCGATCAATTGTAGGTACCTACTACTGTCTACTGTATTTATTTGAATTTTAACTAAGTATTCCGACATAGCTAACTCACTGCCATATATTTATACGTAGGAACCAATATCATCATCAAATAGAATCACTAATTTCACAAATTGTTATTTCACCACTGTTCGAATTATTCAAAGCACCCCGATGACCTCCGATGTGAATTCTATCGCAGAAAATTAATTGTTAATGAATCATCGATAGAGTCGACAGTAGTAGGTACTTTAAAATATATATATTAGGAAGTCTGCCCATCGCATTCAGCGATCACCTAGGCCGACTTCTTGGGTGCTCTGGTGCTCCAGAGCCCTGAACAGCTCACTGAATACAATGCAACAGTGGCACAACTCAAACTTCGGAAAATAAAGGTGATGTTCAGAAAATCTATAGAGGGTGGTAAAATATTATATGAAAAATACTATAGAGATCTGAGTTAGTAGAGCGGTAAGAATATATTATTTTAAACAAATATGTCCTACAAAACACCCCCCAGAATGCCCCTTGTTTTGTAAAATTCTTCAAAGTAGAAAAATCTGCTTACAACATTATAAAAATACCGATAACCCTTCTAACATATATTTTTGTACAATGAATCAAAAAAACTTGAATCCAGCGTCGGAAAAAGAAAAATTTAAAATAAATAAATATTTTTTTTGCACATACGTAGCGATTGATGAGCTACCTGAAAGAGATAGCGCTCTACTTTTTTTCTCACTCTTATCTGTTTAGCGTTTATGCAGAAGCGAAATAGAACAGTTATTTTTATTAGGTTGTCGGTCAGACACTCTGCCAATGTCAACATGACATTTCATCTGCATTGAGCACAGAATACTATAACTCCTCACAACGAAACGAACACACCACTGTATATTTGACTAACAAAAAAAATATTTAATAATTCAGGGAATACTAAATAATCACAAGAATTCGGTTAGCCTAATTGAACACGTAACTAAATAATTATTTTAAATCATTTTGGGTTCATATACCAAAAGGGTGACGTTCATTTCTCAGTGACCTGAACCCTCATGGATTACTAAATTTTTCAAACATATTGAGGCATTTTAAAATATTTCATTGTGTTATCAAATAGCCCAGTAAATTAGCTTTACAATGATATATACATGGTTCTGGTAATAAAATACGAGGAATAAAATACCACTATTATCTTCTCGTTTAGGAAATTTAATTAATAGGAAAATTGTGTTTAAACGAAAAAAGGTTACATAATATACTTACCTACATTTATACTACCCTGGTACCTAATGGGTTTCACAGACTTTATTTATTCCGCTCTTCTGCGACGGATTATTAAGCAAAGTGGGTTTATGAGCCCTTCTGAAGCCCCGAGGCAAGGGATCAAAATGATATCGCTATGTTGTACATTACCGAAACATGGTACGGTGTTTGCTTTTGAAGTCGAGATTAATTATCTGCCCCTAGGGGACTCCACTCTGGTACTACACGTCAATATTTTTCAAAGCTTCAAGGATGAATATTAAATTATAACAAAATATACGGCAACAAAGTTGATTGAGTATATTCTCAGCGCGAGGTTCTTGATTTAATAATAGCAATGTCAATGATCTCAAATTTTCTGAATGAACGGTGAACGCTTCAGTGTCTAATCTAATTCTGATTTATGTTGACTTTATTTCTTAGAATACATCCCGTTATTTTTAAAAGGCGGTCAAACTATGCGACAGTTCAACCAACTCAATTACGTGTATGTATAGATAACTCTAGTTTCTAGGTGTGTCGAGATGAAACATAAAATGACTAAAAAAATTTTTTTCTGCTCATGGTGGTATAAAATAGCGTCTCTGTATTTACAAATTACCTTTACATGATTAACTTCTACCTTCCGGGTTGAAAGTAGCCTGTCCGTTCTCAAGATACAACGATATCTCTGTAGCGACACTACATAGAACGCGCGATTTTATTCGTGTGCGACATGACACCGACTAGCACTTGATCGCTTTTTATTCTTTCTTAAGCTGGATATCGTTGTACACCAAGTGGCTTACTCGGAGATTAAATCGCTAAATGCTCTAGAGATTTTGCGAGTCATCCTTGGGATGTTGAGAGTTTGTACTAATCCTTCCTTAATTGCCATAGCCTTCAATGTGTGTGTGCAAAAGAGAAACTAACGTACAAAATATAAAAGCCAATTTACCTAAACCTAAGCCACGATGCTTTACATATTTTCCAGGACCTATTTCGCGCGGAGACACGCGTGAAATTAAAAAAACAACTCCCTATTGCCTTGCTCCAGTTAGAGTGTACACAGAATCGGATGACCTCTGGGGAGGTATGGCAATATTGACATCACCCCTAATCAGGTCGGGGAGTTTGGGGAGTGTGATTTATTTGAGTTCAACTTTGGTCGTGATCTCAGGTGGATTGAATATCGGTCATTGAATGTTCATTGTGGAATGTGCACTGAATTCCTCGTAACCCTGCGATACCAGAATCAGAATCATCTATTTGATTAGAATAGGTTAATTCATACACACAGTTCTTAATATTTAATAAAGTCTATTAGGCTATTTAATCGTTTTACAGATATGCAAATACATATTTAGTAACATATTTTTTTACCCTAAAGTCTAAATAATCTTTAATAGGAATACCAGTGTGCTTGTAGCGATCATGCGGGCTAAGCAAATCTACGCTCAGTTAGTGAATGGGTGACCGCCCAGTGACGTTATATCGGATTGGTGGCCTTTGTGTTTACGCATAATGGAAGTCATTATGCCATGTCAGATAGGTTCCCTTGGATGGCTGTCAGATAGGTAGCCTTTGCTTGAAAAATTCTGATAGGTGACCACTAGCTGAACACCATCTCCCAATCCATGGTGGGCTCGCGTGGGAGATTATGGCACATACTTCCTCATGTGTGAGGATAGACCCTGTGTGAGGGTTGATGATGATGATTCTGTACTGACTACTGATAGCAGCGAAGCTCCTCCAATTCTAGGAGTTAGTTAGAGTTCTACCTATTTCTCAATAGTGTATTTTGTGCATCGCCAGGTTAGGGTGCTGTTACACATGCCTCCGATCAATTTGCAGGATTCCTCACGATGTTTTTCTTCACCGTCGATCTATATGTGCGTAAGTTTTTGGAAAACTCATTGGTATAGTATGACTCTCTTCAGGAATGGAACCTCCATGTACAAGAGGACCGTCGCTATCATTGCAACCTCTTACACCTTTTGTAGTTTGGTTTAGTTCTGTGGTTTAGTTCGTAGTTTTACTTTTAATTTTCTGTTGTATCTCCATGTCTTTATCTTAATAAACCTCTTTAAAATATGCAACAGGCTTTTGCCCCCGACATATCCTCATTTCGGGAATTAATGCTGCTGTTTTGCTGTAATCAACTCAAACATACAGCAAACATTTAATTCCATATTGATGTTGTTATGCTTGTTGATACGGCACACATGTTGAATTTTTGATAAACTCTCTTTTGTCACGTCACTCCGCGGTTTGCTCAGGTTTGAATATTTAACTATATATTCAATAGCTACACTCATCTAATTTATATGAATAATAAATGAGATAGTTACTTATTTGGTCTCTCTATTTGTAACATTTCAACTGAAAGGAAATTCTACTTAATCTAAGAATTGATTTTGCTGTAACTCGACTACGAAATCTCAATCAATATTGTATTCCCCGTATTCATATAGTCAAAGCAATTCGAGGAGTTTTCTTACTTCTCAGAAGAGCGTAACATGATTGCCGCCCGAGATAAGTGCGAATACGACTTTTTTCGAATCTGATATTAAGTCGATTCCGTGAGAATTTCCTCCCCGATCTTAATGAAATTTGGCAGAAAAAAATACCTGATAGTCCTGTTGTATGTGATCGAGCTTCTTTGCAGACCCTTGTTCGATTCCTGATGAGGGCATGTACCAGGAAGTTCCTAAAACTCACTAACATATTCCTCACTGTCTTGGCAATGAAAAAAAACATCGCGAGGAAACCGGCAGCCAACAGAATTGGTCCGGAAACTTGTGTATAGACTTGAAATTTTGCACAAAGATAGCTTATACAGTGTAGGCATAACTAAGAAAGGATTTTGCAAAATTCAACCGAGATTATCTAAACATTACCTAGATATTATAAGTAATGACTATTGAGGAATGACAGAATGTTTCTAGTTTAGGAACACGAAGCTGGCATACGCTAGTGTACCTACCTACTATATACGAGTACCTCTACACTACAGCAGGTGCCGTAGGTAAGCTTTTATACTCTCTTTGCGAACTTCTATAACAAAGACGTTTAAAGAAAAAGTTTCTAGAAAAGGTTTTTTTTCATAAGGTGACCCGTCTGCTCGCTTGCCCCCTTTTTTATCATAAAAAAAAATATAAAAAAAATCCAACCTCTTTTGTCGCTCTTGAAACATTTTCTAATGTTACCCGTCTCTGACAATGTACAATGGACAATGCATATCAAAATAAATAGATATATATTTAAGAAACAAAATTGTTGTCTACGTATTACGACTTTTTACTTCCAAAAAGGAAGAGGTTCTCAATTCTTTTTTTAGGTATGGTAATCCATATCTCCTTCAAATCTGAAGCGATTTTTTCGTTTCATCGGGTGGTATACCCGAGAGCAGTCAAATCTGATAAAGAATAAAATATTTTTTTTGTTCGATTTAGAACCGTATTATGTTTATTTCACATTTCACTTGCTAAAAAGCAAAAAAAAACTGCAAAATGTTTATGCTGAATTATTAGTTTGTTCTCTTAGATTATGTTAAAAAATTACGTGGATAGCTTATTACCTGTTATTACCTATAGTATTGTATTTAGAATAAGATATACTTGTAATTGTTTTGGCTGTTGCTATTCCTAATGAAATAAAATAAATAAATAAATATCTTTCGATGGAGAACGGAATTCCTCAAGACATCAGCAAATCACTCGCTGTCAGCGTAATAGGTTTAGTAACAGTAGGTAATGGACGTTGAATATGCAAATAATAATCTTTTTAGTGTTATTCGTTGAAGTCGGTTAGCATTTTTGTTTCAAATTTTGATTATGTAAAAAAAAAGAAATAATTATATCAGTTGCAAATAAAACTGATATTAGGACGCTTTTATACAGGCTACGATGATATGACTTTTTTTACCGTCGGGTTAAAAATGTGGTGTGATAGGTAAGTGTAATAGATTCATTTGGCAATGTTACTTAAAAAAAAATTTTTTTCTCATAATTTTTTTTTCTTCCTTAAACTAATATACATTACTCAATTGTAGTCAATAATACACACTGAGATATTTGAAATAGTATTTTAAAAAGAAACAGGCTCGTAGCTTCCATTTATGCGCAATCTACCTACAACCGCCAGCTGCGCGTAGTACTGTGCGTAGTTTTCTAGATTTTGTAAATTGCACTAAACATGACTATATTTAACAATTTATCTCGTGTATAACTTCGACTCTAGATACCGTATACGTCATATTTTTTTGCAGACGGTTAAAAAAAATCATCTAGTATACATTTACTGTATGTACCATGCGTTACCCAAAACTTGGTCGTGGTCTAGTCATTTCTGCGCCTAAGTGCTCCCTGTGCCTGGACCCCACTGGCACCGTCCTGGTTACGGCACTGACTACAACACAGCTTTCAATTACAGCAAACAATACAGCATCGTCACGTGACCGTAGCATCACGTTGAAAGCTTGGTTTTGCAGCGCTGGGTTATTTACCCCGACTTAATTAACTAGTTTTAAGGTTTCATTTTGCGTAAATATTGTTCCTTTGTCTCAATTAAATTTCGAGACTTGATTCATTGCACCGGTCTGTTTGTTTGTTCATATATCACCCGAACACGGACGGATGTGTGGGGTTTGAGATCCTTATATATTTTATGATGAACCTTAAATATTTTAGATTTTTCGTTTCTATGTGATGCGGACACAAAAACAGATGAAAATATATTTTGTTATTTGCAAAGAAGCCCTCCCATATGATACTCCACTTTCCTTTTCGAGATACTCCCCATTTAAAATTCCGTCATTTTGCGTATCCGACATTTTGCGATGGTTCCCCAGAAAGTAAAAATCTTTCATTTGAAAGAAAGTCAAGCTAAGGGAACGCCATCAATAAAAAAACTAATCCAATTGACACGTAGACAGATAGCAATGATAGTATATCTATTAAATAGAGTGAGGTTTTGAATTTCGGTAAGACAGATGTTTTAATTGTTGACTGTTTTCCTTTGGGCGATAGGGCTACTGTAGATGTTAAATTGGGGAGCCGGTTGACCACCATCTATCTGCTAACGTTTTCTTCATACTTATGAGGACATGAGCTTTAATCTCCTATCTAACAAATGCATTTTCTCTAGAACAAACAGATTGTCCACGGTGGCATGTTTAATCATACAGCCACCCTCAATAACAACCAAAACATCATGTGATTTGGTGTTTAGATTGGAGAATTAATAGCTTCAGCAGTAAACAACACGTAGGTAACAAACAATGCATAATTCACAATTCGCCAGCCAGCCAAAAGCTCGGTGGAAATGAATGTGAGAGTTGGCTGTTCATAATATGCTGGCCGAGAAATTTGTTGTTTTGATGGCTTTGTTGGAATAGGCCTTTATGTGTTCCATTCAAAGTTTGATAATGAACCTTCTCGTATATAGGTAGATATCTGAATATATGTTTTGATGAAACTGTATTCATTCTTCTACTTTCCGTCTTTCTGAATCTGTTTCTAGTATGTTTTTCAAGCGACTTCAAAAAAGAGGAGGTCATCAATTCGAATGTATGTTTATTTCCTCAGAACTTTGAACTGGGTGAACCGATTTTGATCATTCTTTTTTATTTAAAAGCTGGTTAAAAGCACGTGTGGCCCCAGTTCTGACAATAGCATCCATGAGAAAACCATATTTATCTCAAAATTTGCATTAAGTATGTGCGCGACAAATGTACGAATAACTTCAATATATCATGCTAATCTACTCGTATTTCGATGATTCGTTTTAATCCGACTTCAAAAAAGGAGGAAGTTCTCAAGTCGAGTGTATTTTTTTTTTGTTATTCGTTGAAGTCGGTTTTTTACTATTTAGAGTTATATGTTAAGCATTATCTAAATAGGCGTGTCTAAATAGTCGACTCTAACGATTTTGATGTTATTCTGTATCTAGATATAGTTTTGCATTTTAAGTTCATCTTCATAGTTGTATTTCCTGTATAAACGTAATTTTGCACAAAAAACATATTTTTTAAATAATACGGCCAATCACCGTCAGATGGCGTGGTGTTAGAGCGAAGCTCGGTCTCTCAGTACTATTTTTAAGATGACACATCATCATCATCAGCCGGAAGACGTCCACTGTTGAACAAAGCTTAGGCCTCCCCCACAGAACGCTACAACGAACGGCAACTTGCCGCTTGCATCCACCGGTTGCCCGCGACCTTGATGTCGCGGTCCACCTGGTGGGATGCCTACCACTGCGTCTTCCGGTTCATGGTAGCCACTCGAGAACCTTTCTTCCCCATCGGTCATACTTGCGATGCGGCCTGCCCAAGATGACAACTTGTCATTACTCATACGTACTCACCCGCCCCTCGCTCTTCCAATAGATGAAGAAACCGTACTCGTCGACCTTGAACAGGCAGCTCTGCTCCAGCTCCGTGTTGTCTTTCTCTTCCGTCCATCGATCGAACACTGCGCCCTGCATCAAACAGACTATTATAAACGCGAAAGTTTGTAAAGATCGATGTATGGATGTTTCTTCCTCTTTCACGCAAAAACTACTGAACGGATTTTGATGAAACTTTACAACTATATAGCTTATACATCAGAATAACACATAGGCTATATTTTATCCCCGTGTTCTCACGGGAACGGGAACGGGTGTTTAATAAAACAATAGATTCAAACCCCAGCCACACTAATGAGAACTTACTCCGGAGATAAAGACGTATCTACTATCTACCGCCAGTCTGCTTTTCTATAACTTTCCAACTGTTTAGGAAAAAGTAACAGACTCACATAACCATCTTTTTGGTACAGTCGGGTAAAAATACTACTGCAAATGCAATGTAATTCCAATAGCATTCTGTTGATAATCACTGATAGGTTTGACAGTTCCTACATCTATATGTACTTTCGACATTTAGATACGTAACCAATCTACCACATTAATTTAATTTGACATATCACATAAGGCTACTAACCAACTTACAAACTATGGACTGAAATAATTGTGTCAGAAATAAATTTATTTTTTATTAATGGATCTGACCAATCGTAGGACAGTAACCTAAAATACAGTACATTGTTCCATAAAAGGAAATGTTGAAATGTTGCGGAGGTCAGTAAACCTCTTGACTTACACAAAACAGCGACCCCACCGCCCGTCCTTTGATCCCAAGAAATAAAGTAACATAAATTTCCCCTTCTCTACCTATTGTTAGTAGATATGAAATCGATTCACATGAAGTCTATTTGGGCTACGTCTCTACTTGACGCTAGAACTGTCAAAGATCCTAAAAATCAAATCATTCACCTAAAAAATGAAAAAAAAAAAAAACTTACGTCTTTTATCCCCGAGTGGGTAGGCAGAGATATTACATTTCTGGATATACCTACTTTTCACGAGTATATTCGACCCCTACACGTGAAAGGTGGTGAGCCCATCGCCGGACCGGCAGGCGTATTCACGGAGGCTCGACGCCGTTTCCGTTCGATTCAGATCGAGTGAAAAATTTTCCGAAATCGAATCTATCGACTTCGGAAACTGTATTCTAGGCGTTTCCGACAGCCAAGGAAAATTTTCCGAATCCTTATGTCAAATATGACATTCGTTTTCGATACCGACATCTGTGAATAGCCCATCTTAGATTTTCCGGTTCCGAGTCGAATATCGAATATCGAAGCTCCGTGAATACGCCTGCGGGTCTGTTACACATGCCTCAGAATTAATTCTGGGACCTGCGGGTTTCTTCAAGATGTTTTCCTTCACCGTCGACCTGGTGATGAATATGTACATATAAATGACGTGGGATGAGAATGGAGTAATAGGTATCGTTCTTTCCCTCATGCCATGATATAAACGGTTGACAAAAGAAAGGTTTAAACTTTTAAACGTGTTCGCGGTATACTGTCTACCAAGATGTTTTCGTGCTACCCAAGCTTACAGAGTTAGTCTTTCTTTGTCTTTAAATCTTCTTCCAATTACCTATCTAAAAGTCGGTATATCGTCAGGGCTACGAGCGCATCAAAATAATATATCATTTAAGATTATATTAGTGAAAATGGAACAGACTAAGCAACATGACCGGAAAACATTGGTTTTTCTCTTCTCAGGCCAAAGGTTCTCTCGCGATTCTACGCGGCAGCGACCGAAGACATCAAAGGGTTTTGTTTGACTACCGTTATTTTACTGACGACATTTGTTCTAAAAATATTATTGTAGCTATTTATTGTCTACTAAAGTCTATTTCACTAAGCATGGGTTCGGTGACAGTTCAATTTATTTCCGTTTTACGCTTACTAATTTCGACTAGGTAGGTACCTACCTAAGTACTTTATAAAAATATTTGATTAAAAAATAATTAATATTTTATAAGAGCGGTGATAGCCCGGACGGTTAAAGAGCCTGCCTAAAATCAGTGAGGCTCGGGTTCGAATCCTGGCATGTACCAATGAGTTTTTCAAAAACTTACGTACATATTTATCACTAGCTCGACGGTGAAGGAAAACATCGTGAGGAAACCCGCAGGTCTCAGAATTAATTCTGAGACATGTGTAATAGACCCGGTCCGGCGATAGGCTCACCACCTATCACGTTTAGGGGTCCAATATATCTCGTGAAATGTGGGTATTTCCAGTAATGGAATACCTCTGCCTACCCCCTCGGGGATAAAAAAGGCGTGAGATTATTATACTTATAATATTTTATAATTTCATTTGTCAACACATTATAAGTAAAATGGAAAAATGTGAACTGTCACCGAACCCATCCAACGTGAAATAGACTATAGCTGTTCCCCAAGATTCCGCCCGCCTAAGTTCCCTTCCTTACCACATATAATGTCTATGATTATAGCCCATGACACTCCTAGAAAACCAAGCCTTCCGTCGGCAAAAGAATTTTTTAAATCGTTCTAGTACCTATTAATTACAAACAAAGATATAAAAACATCTTTCGTCATCTTTTCATCATATTGCTAACTAAGCGGCGCAGTGGGCTGAAAATCGAATTTCATTTTTTTTTTTATTGCAAATAGCTTCTGTGTTAATTTAACCCGAAAACTTTGTTTGTTGAATTTGTTGACTTTTTTCGTACGCGCTGATTTCGCATGTGTTTACGGCTGTTAACTTTGAGTATTAAACCAACCGGAGACGCCACTGCCAGGCGGTCCCCTCTGCCAAAAAAAGTGTCGGTCAATGATCATACCTTTTATATACAACTAGTTTTTTTTAGTTTACGGAGTGCTCGGACTGTTGAATGTATTTGTGTGCATCTAGTTCAAGCTAGTGTTTAATTGTTTTGTCAAAAAATGCGTTTGTTTTAACATTATTTGTGTGCGTTTCCTCGTCCCCCCCGCAGAAATTGGCAGACTTTTTTGCAAAGAAACTAGTGCGCGTGGCGTCTCCTGTTGGTTTAATACTCAAAGGCTGTTAAGGATAAATTTTGCAAAAAAACATCTTGAGGGTCATACCTGCAGCAGCGGCTCCGGAATGGGGATCTGCCAGTTGAACTCGAACTTCTTGGTCATGGTGAGGGGTCAGCTCGCCTACACCTGGACACCTGGAGCTCAGCGCACCATCGTCTGCCACCTGGAATTGGTCGTCATTTATACAGGGTGAATTTAATGCATCCCTACCTCCTATATCTACACTAATATTGTCAAGAGGAAAGATTTGTATTTTTGTTTGCATGAATAAACTCAATACCTCTGGACCAATTTTAAATATTACTTCACTAATGGAAAGCTACATTATCAGGAAGTAACATAGGCTATACTTTATCCCCGTATTCCCACGGGAACGGGAACTACGCGGGTGAAACTGCGAGACGCGAGGCGCTGCTAGTCTATACATATAATAAAACTCTAACGGGGCCGTGTCTGTACATTTAATATTTTTTGAAAATTTTAACGGTAGTGTATATAGTTATCGATATAGATACCGAAACACCAATTTTTGGAATTTTTGTCTGTCTGTCTGTCTGTCTGTCTGTCTGGTTGTGCACGCATCACTCAAAAACTACTGGACGGATTTTGATGAAACTTGGTATGGAGATAACTGAGTACCCGGGTCAACATCTAGGGTACTTTTTATTCCAGGAAAATATCTCATTCCCACGGGAAAATAAAAAAACAGGTTAAAAAGAGAAATACGTACTACTCCGAAACGATAACACCTGGAAACTTGAAAAATGGTATGAAGGTGTCTGATATGTCATAGGAAATTGGTATGAAGGGATTTTTGGAAATTCCCACGGGAACGGGAATAAACTAAATCCAGGCGGGAAAACGCCGCTGGGCACCCGCTATTTGAAATTATGGTATGTAAGTGTCTTAAGTATGTCGTAGGCCACCACTATGAAGGGATTTTCGGAATTTCCCACGGGAACGGGAATAAACGGAATCCGCGCGGGCAACGCCGCTGGGCATCCGCTAGTTAACACTATAAGTAGTGACCATATCAATATTAAAAATCTTTTGTGATTTAAGTAAATTATTGTTGGGACTCAATGTCCCAACAATTGTTTTCTATGGCATCTCATTTCTTTTTGTAGATAGTCCTACTTATTTCCTTTCCTTCATCGACTTCTTAAATAACTTTGTAATCCTATACATTTATATTTGATTAAAGTTATTTATGCACTTGGTGTATCTAGAAACCTGGACCGAAATTGCAAATTATTTGAGTTTTTCCTTTATTTTTACACCAAACACTAATTGTATTCTAAATTTGAAGCTTCTACGTCTGCTAGAAGTGCCTTAGAGTTTTGATGATCGATCAGTCAGTCAGTGAAAAAATTTGAAAACTTTGACTAGTTATAACTCCTAATAAACTATTGATTCAAATTAGATGAAATATACTGTGTTTATACAATGCCTGCTTGGATACTGAAAATTTAGGCTTATAGTTTTACTAGCCACCCGCCCCGACTTTGCACGGGTGCAATGCTTATACTAAAACCTTCCTCTTGAATCACTCTATATATTTAAAAAAAAACGCATCAAAATCCGTTGCGTAGTTTTAAAGATTTAAGCATACATAGGGATATAGTGACAGAGAAAACTACTTTGTTTTATACTATGTAGTGATCCACAACGAAGTTATAGGGGGTCGAAAATGACTTGCTTCGAGAAAAGGATGGTACGGCCGTGCCGCTTTTTTGCTTGACTTGGCAAGGGGCACTGCCGTGCCCCCAGATTCAAGCAACTGTTGACGCAAATATGACAAGCAAAGAGATTGGAATAAAATTATTATCTTTAGGAGATAGAAACTTTTTCTTTAAACGTCTTTGATGACAAGATAGCTCAGCGGCGTGTGGACATTTCAGTTGCGTTTCGTTCATTACAGTATAATTTGTGTTTCATCGATTTATTATTTCCTTTTTAGCAAATCAGATCAAATAGTGCAAGAAAAGGACGTTTTACAAATAAAACTACCGTAAATACGTAAAATAAAAATATTTTGCTTTATTTTTTATTAGAATGTAATTTTTCTGTTTTTGCTAAAACGAAACGCAGCGGAGGGCTTCGGTAAGCTGGTTACCTACAACCGTTCGTCGCAGGTAGATGACGTGAAAACATATAGGAACGTCTCTATCCGTTCGTTACTCGTAGTTGACAAACGGTCCGTTGCTGAAGTACAACCACGATTCGTTGAATATAGGAACCGGGCAACCGATTTTAAGAATTTCTTTAACCAATGGAAAGCTACATTATCCGGGAGTAAAGTAGATTATATGTTTTTTTTATTTCCTTCCTGTATGTAAGTAGGTACTAACACATTATGGATTTTTATATCTGAAATAAAATAATGAATGTTGGGTGTGGCAGAAGAAGCATGAAAGCAAAGAGAACGCCGTGGAGATGAGATCGTTGAGGAAAATGTGTGGAGTAAAATTGTGTGATAGAGTGAGGAATGCTGAGATACGAGAAAGGTGTGGTTTGAAAAAAGATGTAGTGACAAGAATAGAAAAGGGCATGTTACGCTGGTTTGGTCATGTAGAACGCATGGATGAAAGAAGAGTAAAGAAAGAGATTTATGGTGCGAATATTGAAGAATGCAAGAAAAGAGGACGCCCCAGAAGGACGTTCACGGATCAAATAAGTGACGTCCTTCAAAAAGCTGGGGTCCGGAGTGCGAAGAATAAAAGAGCGTGCATGAAAAGGCTTATGGATGTGAAGGAAGCGCAAGAAGTATGCATAGATCGAGCAAAATGGCGATCCATCGTCTCTGCCTACCCCTGTGGGACAATGGCGTGAGCATTATGTATGTATGTATGTATGAAATAAAATAATTCTATTTAATTTATTTTTATTTTATCAGCATATAACGTAAGTATTATAAAATTTCTCCATTTAACTTTCATGGAACCCTAAATAATATGAAAAACAGTCCGTAGTTTTTACCTTTGTCAGTTACGAATAAATTTACAAACTTCCAAATTAAATAATGGACAGCGTCTGTTCTTCTAAAGTAATTTATTCATTTAATAATAACAGTTGCAAAATTTCAAGTAGGTAGCTGTCGTACGAGAAGTAAGGCGCGGGACAAATACAAGAAGCGTCGGGCGAAGCGTGGGCGCGGCGCTACTTCTTTGATACTGAATACAAAATGTTTAAAAAGAGATGCGACGTGAGACATCCTGAGACGGCGGGGCGTGGCTATACATTTTTTATGAAATATCAAAGAAGGAGCGCTGCGCCCGCGCTTAGCCCGCGCCTCACCTCCGCCTGACGCTTCTTGTATTTGTCCCGCGCCTAAGGCGTACACACAGTATGTCGCAAGTCGTACCGAGAGACGTCTGCGTACACGACTTTCGATGAGACTTACGTTCATTGGTTGTGATTTTGTATTCGTTACGCTAGTAGTATATAATGATGTTTATCGAACGTTGCTATTAGGATACCAAGTGTGACCAAGGAAAATTGTAGCAACACTGCTGCAACTGGTAGGTACTTTGTAATGCACTGAGCAGCAAAAATACCTATCTGGTCATTGTAGTGATATTTCCTAAGCTATAGCTTAACCGACCATGCCTTAGTGGCGACAGGCGACCGCGTTGAGAGGAATCGAGATAGAGGAGTCAAAAGTCATTTATTTTCTGTAGGTAATTAGAAAATAGACTTAGAAAGGTCAATAGTCTAATAACAAGGCACTCAACTCGTCCATGAAGATTAGCTGAATGTAAACAGCAGCCCGTCTCCACCGACGAGTTGCTGGTTCCAAATGCAGTACCCCGGAACCAATAAATAAATAAAATAAAATAAAAGGAAACATCGACATCTACTTTATTTTGCTCGTCAGTGTTGCATAATTGGGTGTCTGTGGAATGGAGTACAGAAGTTTCATGATCTTGAGTAGGGAGGGGTTTTCGAATTAATTTGCGACTTTGTGTGTACTTCTGCGAGATTCAATTGTTTTTGCTTAGCCAAAGTCGTAGTGTCGTTTCTATTTGCGCAACAGTCTGAGGATCGCCTGAATTCTTATCTTATCTCTACCAATTAGGGACCAAAAGTTTTAAAATCATGTTTATTTTGTCATCCACAGGAAATAAAGCTCTCTGATTCTCATTATATATATCCAGTAATGGAATACCTCTGCCTACCCCCTCGGGGATAAAAGGCGTGAGATTATTTATTTTATTGAGATTCTCACTATCTTCGTTTGCCTTGAAGTTTCCTTGAATACGATAGACTGAATAGAAAGGCATCTAGTACATAATATGGAATTGACTATTAGTATTGTGGCAGTATTCTTAATGTATATAATTTTTATTTAGTTTCAAATTTCAATGTACAGACAAATTTCGTTTTAAGTTTTATATATGTAGATATCCGATGCGTGATGGCGCACGGTTGCTATGGACACTGAACTTTGTTAATTATCTTGTCTATTGCCTGCTGAAATTATACTTTTATATTTGCCGTGTTTAATCCTTCTATCATTTACAACAACTACATTGGTGACTCCGCTTAAACACGTGGTAACATGGCTCATAACCCAGTGCCGGGTAAATCAAAAGATCGCGTTGAAGAAAGATTCTCGGACTGCGACCCGCCTTTCGAGCTGCATCGGGTTGGTGTGAGAATGCCACCGTTCTATCCAGAAAAACCGGCGCTATGGTTTGCTCAACTGGAGAGCCAATTTATTCTGGCAAACATAACAGTGGACTCTACAAAATTTCACTACGCTATGGGACAGCTCGACCCCGTTTATGCATCGGAGGTGGAGGATATTATCGTGGACCCATCACCTTCAACAAATAAATACGAGCGGCTCAAGACAGAGCTCACTAAGCGGCTTTCGGCTTCGAGAGAGAAGAAGGTTCAGCAGCTTCTCACACATGAAGAGTTAGGTGATCGAAAACCCTCTCAGTTCCTCCGTCACCTGAAGCATTTGGCCGGTCCAACGGTTCCAGAGGAGTTCCTTAGGACAATTTGGACGAGTAGGCTACCGAGCAGTACCCAATCAATCGTGGCATCGCAAGCAAAAGCAACGCTAGAGGAAGTAGCTGACCTGGCGGATAAAATTCACGACGTCGTTACTACTACTACTCCGCATGTTGCAGCAACGGCTAGTTCGTCAGGTTCCGTCTCAGATCCACTTGCTAACCAGATTGCCGAATTAACACGCCAAGTGCAGTCGCTTACTACACAAATGGACAGGATGTCAAGATCGAGGAAAAGATCGTCATCACAGCAGCGAAACCGATCATCATCTACGCGGTCGCAGAGCAACTACCGTAAGTTCCCGACTTGTTGGTATCATCACAAATTTGGTAGCAAAGCTAACAAGTGTGTGAAACCTTGCGACTACTCGGAAAAATAGATGGGCATTCTGTGATGGCGACCGACGATTGTCCTAACAACGGTCGCTTATTTGTTACGGACCAAAAGACAAAAACTCAATTTTTAGTGGATACCGGTAGTGATTTGTGTGTTTTCCCTTATAGTGCATTAAAAGAACGTAGACCTAAAACTGATTTCGAACTATGTGCGGCAAACGGTTCGTCTATTAGTACATACGGTTATGTTCATTTAATTCTTAACCTAGGGTTGCGCCGTGACTTTTCTTGGAGATTTATTGTGGCTAATGTAACTAAGGCGATAATAGGCGTAGATTTTCTTTCCTTTTACAATTTAATCGTAGACGTTAGAAACCAACGCCTCATCGACGGCACTACTACGCTCGCAACCCGGGCTTCACTCGCTCGAGCATCTGACATTTCTTCGGTCAAGGTAATATCTGGTCACACTATTTATCATGACATACTAGCTGAGTTTCCAGATATCGTTCGCCCTTCAGGCATGCATACCACACCGAAACACCAAACTGTTCACCACATCAACACTACACCTGGTCCACCAGTATCTAGTACACCACGTAGGTTGGCACCTGATAAACTGAAGATTGCCAAGTCTGAGTTTGAGGCCATGCTGTCTATCGGCACTTGTAGACCTTCAAAATCTCCATGGTCGTCTGACGTCTCCACTACACTTGGCACCAAAGAAGGACAACGGGTGGCGTCCGTGCGGGGATTACAGGCTGCTCAATACCCGCACTATACCAGATAAGTATCCCATCCGTCATATTCATGACTTTGCTCACAGTCTTGCAGGTTGCCAGATATTTTCAACGATCGATTTGGTTAAGGCTTACAACCAGATCCCAGTCCATCCAAATGACATCGAGAAGACCGCAATTACAACTCCGTTTGGTCTTTACGAATTCCCGTACATGACGTTCGGACTTCGTAATGCCGGACAGACGTTTCAGCGCTTCGTAGATGAAATGGTACTGGGGCTGGATTTCTGTTACGCGTATCTCGATGACTTTCTCATATTTTCTAAAGATAAAGAGTCACACCAGCAGCATCTTAGGCAACTTTTTAATAGATTGCATGAGTATGGGATGGTCATCAATACTGCCAAATGTGTCTTTGGGGAGCCCGAAGTGACGTTCTTGGGTTACAATATATCCGTGGATGGAACAAAACCTCTGCCTGCAAAGGTTGAGGCTATCAAAAGCTTCCCAGTGCCCAAGACCGTAAAACAACTGCGTCGCTTCCTGGGGATGATAAATTTTTATCGGAGATTCATTCCAAACGCTGCACGACATCAGACACCACTGAATTCTCTCTTAGTTGGGTCAGTGAAGGGTTCCCATCCGGTGAACTTCACTGACACAGAGCTGCAAGCCTTTGAAGCTTGCAAAAATGGACTATGTCAAGCAGCTATGTTGGCACACCCTGAATGTGGAGCAAAATTTGCAGTTGTCACTGACGCATCGGATATGGCGTTAGGAGCGGTGCTTCAACAGCTGGTAGGAAGCTCGTGGCAGCCGCTTGGCTTCTTTTCACGCAAGTTGAGTCCCTCTCAGCAGAAGTATTCTCCATACGATAGGGAACTATTGGCCATTTACGAAGCAATCAAATACTTTAGGCACATGATTGAGGCAAGAGACTTCACAGTCTATACTGACCATAAGCCATTGATATATGCGTTTCACCAGAGGAAAAACAATTGCTCACCAAGACAGTTCCGACACTTGGATTATATTTCCCAGTTCACTTCAGATATCAGACATATATCTGGGAAGGATAATGTGGTAGCCGATACCCTTTCACGAATTGAGGAAATCGTTCAACCAATAGACTTCAAAAAACTTGCAGAGTCTCAGGGTCAAGACGATGAACTTAAAAGTATCGTGGAAGGAAATACATCTTTACGGCTAAAAAAGATTACACTGCCAGATACAAATGCGGAGCTGTACTGCGAGGAGAGAAGCAATATATTGAGACCATATATCACAAAAGAGTTTCGCCGACAGGTATTCGAAAATCTACATGCACTTAGTCACCCTGGCGCAAACGGCACAGTAAAGTTGGTTACAGATAGGTATGTTTGGCCTGGGATAAGAAGAGACTGCCGAGAGTGGACTCGCAACTGCGTAGCTTGCCAGCGGTCAAAAGTCACACGTCACGTGTCTGCCCCGCTAGGCAATTTTAAACTACCACAGGCGAGGTTCCGTTTCATTCACATCGACCTCATAGGACCCCTGCCATTATGTCAAGGCTACCGCTATTGCCTCACAGCAGTGGATCGTTTTACACGATGGCCAGAGACAATACCGCTACGTGACATTACAGCTGAAACTGTAGCAAGGGCTCTTGTGGATGGATGGATATCGCGTTTCGGTTGTCCTACGGATATAGTCACCGACAGAGGGAGGCAGTTCGAGTCGTCGTTGTTCAAAAGCTTGTCGCGGATGATAGGTTTTCAGCACAGGCGAACAACAGCGTACCATCCGGCGTGCAATGGCCTTGTGGAAAGATTCCACCGTCAACTGAAACCGGCCATTACCTGTCACGCCAATGATAACTGGGTGGAAACATTGCCATTAGTCCTGTTAGGTATTCGCTGTGCACACAAAGACGACCTGCAATCTTCCTCTGCGGAGTTAGTTTATGGTGAACCACTTCGACTCCCTGGGGATTTCCTTTACCCAAGTGACGAGGTCGGTGTCGACTTTGCAGATTTCGTAGCAAGGTTACGCCTATTTTCCCGAAAACTACAACCTTCACCAGCCTCAAGGCATGGTAGTCAAAGGTCAATTTTCATTTTCAAAGATCTTAAAACATCTAGTCATGTGTTTTTGAGGGATGACACATCAGGTGGTTCATTTAAACCTGCTTATACCGGACCATACGAGGTCCTTCAACGTGGTGACAAAATATTTAAAATCGTTGTTAACGGTACACCAGTCACAGTATCGATAGACCGCATCAAGCCAGCCTACATACTACGTGACATGGACACCAACATAACACACACTTCACACCCTTCGCCACATATAACATCAAACACATCATTCCCAACTCATGACACACACATACAAAACACACCGCAGGCCGAAGAAAACATAGTCAGAAAGACACGATCAGGTCGTACTGTGAAATTTCCCGACTGTTATCGCCCGTAGTACGGTCTCTGGAGGGGGGTGATGTGGCAGTATTCTTAATGTATATAATTTTTATTTAGTTTCAAATTTCAATGTACAGACAAATTTCGTTTTAAGTTTTATATATGTAGATATCCGATGCGTGATGGCGCACGGTTGCTATGGACACTGAACTTTGTTAATTATCTTGTCTATTGCCTGCTGAAATTATACTTTTATATTTGCCGTGTTTAATCCTTCTATCATTTACAACAACTACAGTATAATCAATTTTATTATATACTTATTAGCGGTTTTGCGCAGTTTCACCCGCGTAGTGTCCGTTCCCGTGGGAATACGGAAATAAAATATAGCCTATGTTGCTCAGGGATATTCTAGCTTTCCATTAGTGACAGAACTTTTGAAATCGGTCCAGTGCTTTTGAGTTTATTCGTAAGAAAGATACAAACATACAAAAATACAAATCTTTCCTCTTTATGACATTAGTATATCATAAAGAGGAAAGATTTTTAAGCTATTGCATAGCTTCTATCGCGGGCCTTGAGCGCGGGGACCGAATCCAGAAATTCCGTAACGAAAAAAACCTCACGCTCCCCACTCCGACGGGCACGGAGGTGTGGCTTGAAGGCCGTGCATTGTCTAATGGATGGATGGATGGATGGACGGACGGACGGACGGACGGACGGACGGACGGACGGACGGACGGACGGACGGATGGACGGACGGATAGACTGACGGATGGACTGACGGATGGACTGACGGATGGACGGACGGATGGACTGACGGACGGACGGACGGACGGACGGATGGACGGACGGACGGACGGATGGACGGACGGATGGACGGACGGGAGGACAGACGGACGGATGGACGGACGGACGGACGGACGGACGGACGGACGGACGGACGGACGGACGGACGGATGGACGGACGGACGGATGGCCGGACGGATGGACGGACGGACGGACGGACGGATGGACGGATGGATGGATGGATGGATGGATGCCTTCTATCGAGGGCCTTGAGCGCGGGGACCGAATCCAGAAATTCCGTAACGAAAAAAACCTCACGCTCCCCACTCCGACGGGCACGGAGGTGTGGCTTGAAGGCCGTGCATTGTCTAACGTCGTTTGTTTTCGGCAGTCTTGTTGATACAAAATGCTATGCAATAGCTTTACCGCGGCAATCCCCGAGTGCCACACGTCTTTTTTTTATTTTTGTATGACTATCGACCCGCCCTCGCTTCGCTTCGGTTTATATGATATACCTACAAAAACATTCCTCGTTTATTATTGCTCTTTCTAATTAGTGAAAACCGCATCAAAATTCGTTGCGTGGTTTAAAAGTTCTAAGCGTAGGTAGGTTTCCGTGAAGTGGACTATATTTTATGTAAAAAAAAAACAAGAAATTTCGTCCCAAAAATCAATAAAAAAAATAATTAAAATACTAGGCCATATTTCGATAGGGCACCCTGGTAGATATATATTCTCCTAATCATAAATATGCTTAAAAATTTGGTTTGTAGCATATACTCGATCCCTACACTAATTCTGCAGCCGGAACTTAGGCTATTATTGGATTTATTGGGCATTATAGTTATGTTCCTCCGCACCCCCCGCTTTTGGCAATTTCGGTTTTATAATAATCAACGCGACGCGTCGCATTGGTCTGTTGAAATAACTAGTGACATGAATGGGACTTCAATTAAGCCCGCACCGTATGGATATTGCGATAGCAATAATCAACGGCAATGAAGGTAATTGTACATTGAAATTAAAAAAGCTTTTAGGTAGTTACAACACTAACATCTGGCTTGGTTTGCCAATTAAATAACGATATGAGATTTTTGGATGACCCTTTTAAATTAAGTGTGGATGTAAGGATCCTAACATAAGTATTCAGATATTGGGTTCAATTCTACAACACCGCCTAAACCTCTTAATTTTATTTGACAGCTGCTAAAGCATTTTGCTATTCTAGGCAGTACTGTCAAAATCAAATGACAGGACTAAAAATGAATCTGACGTTCCTAATTTATCTGGCCAATTCAATTTAGGTTTAGCGATCTTAAGGCTATTCTGTGGACGCCATTTTAAGCATTTTAGAAATGTCATCCGACTAAACTTCCTAAATTTAGCGGCGATTAAAATGGTGTCGCTTAAATTAGAATAAAGGAAAAAATCCGACATATTTGTGTTTGTGTTATTTTTGAAGATACGTTGTTCATATTTTTAGAAATAGTCTAAAGGGTTTTTGGTGGGAATCTGGAAAGGGAGGTCATGTTTTCTTGTACATTTTTCATTTTGCTGTATATTTTGGGTTTTGTCTAATAATTAGTGATAGTATATTATGTGGCAGGTGTCTGTGAAGGTGTGCAGTGAATGGGAAGTTCGATAAAATGCAAGGGATCGACGTTTTTAGATTGTCGAAGTCTTATTGAAGTTTTTAGTAAAGGTACTATAATTTTACTGTTGATGACCCAAAAAGGGATGAAAGTGTTGATGACTCTTATTTTTGAATTGGATTAACAAGGAAACAAAGACTGAAGACGAGGCACATAGCCATTTAAAGATAACTGAAGACGAGGCAGAACGGTCTATGACTCTAGCCTGTCCAAAGAAAAAAATCTATTTGGTAATACCTTTTTAGTGTTGCCCGAGTAATAGTGACTTTAATATTTGAAGTAAAACAAGAAAATATAAATTAAACCATTGTTAAAATGATAAAGATGGCATCGAAAGTAATTGTTGAGAATTTTGTTTACATTTTAAGAAATAGATACACATTTATTATTGTATATTTTTTAAATTTCATTCATTCGTTCACTCGGCTCTTTTTTTATTTGTAATCGCAACACTATTCAACTTAGCTATTTTACGCTGTGGTTAAAGACTATCTAAATTTAGTAACCATGGCGTTTTAGAATTGCATTTGGCTTAGCGGCTGCGTAAAACTAAAAATAATTTAAGAAATTTAAATTTAAGCTATTTAGGCAGTGGACGCGTAGAATTGAACCCATTATAATAATAATATAATAAATAGTGGGACACAATTCACACACGGTTATTTAGTCCCACACTAGACAGGGCCTCACCCGTCATATTATTAGTATAAATCAACCACTAGGAAGGGATTTTGGAAATTCCCACGGGAACGTAAAAAAAATAATTCAACGCAGGCAACAATATAAGTTAAAGAATTTTTTTTGTTCCTCGTAATGTTTAGAAGTTATAGACAGAACTGTTTTATGAACATTATTATTCACTATACGCAGTTGTGACTCTTGAGTTGCAGGTGTCCATGGGCGACGGTAGTCACTTACCATCAGGTGACCCGTCTGCACGTTTGCCCCCTTCTCTTATATAAAAAAAACAATAATGATGTCTAAATTCATTCCTTATTATTATTATAGCTGTAGGTCGCCCTAAAATTAAGTAAATACTTAAATAAATAAAAGACGCTCACTCAGCCCTCATCGGTTTTTAGCAAACTTAGGTTCTTAGCTGCGTGGATTGTAAAAGTTCTCGCTAAGAGACATCAGTAGTGAAGAAAAACATTTGACGGTTATAAAACAAAGTTGGGAAGGTCCCAAGCTCCCAGGCTCCTAGTCGGGTAAGTGGCAAGTTTGCCGCGGTTTTGTTGGTCATTTCGGTGCCTCCCTCGCTAATGCATCGTGACCGCCACCGCTGTTTCAAAACTTATGTAACGGGCGTTTGTGTTCCATTAATGTTACAGAGTTTTACTGCCAGTACTTTCCTAAATACTTTATATAGAGCAAGGTCTATTCATATAGTCTTTGATTCTTTGACCCATGACTTGGTGCGAAACGATTTGTGTTAGTACTGTCTACAATATCATGACACTACTTGTTGGCAAATACTAAGTAAGTATATGAAGAATTTCGTGGTATTATTATTTTGACGGGCGTGTTGGCTCAGTTGATAGTGACCCTGCCTTCTGAGCCGGGGGCCGCGGGTTTGATCCCCGCTCGTGGCCAACATTTGTGTGCGAAACGACGTCACTTATTTGATCCGTGAACGTGCTTCTGGGGCGTCCCCTTTCCTTGCATCCCTCAACATTCGCACCATAAATCTCTTTCGTTACTCTTTTTCATCCATACGTTCTAAATAAACCATCGTAACATACCCTTTTCTATCCTTGTCACTACATTTTATTTCAAACCACACTTCTCTCGTATGTCCGCATTGCTCACTCTATCACACAATTTCACTCCACACATTTTCCTCAATGATATCACCTCCACGGCGTTCACTTTGCTTTTATGCTTCTTCTGCCACACCCAACATTCAATCGCAAACATCAACGTCGGGACCAGAACCGCGTTATGCATAGCCATGCTTGCCTTGTTGGACACGACCTGGCTACTCACAAGGCTATTCAGGGCCCCATTCACTGCATTTCCCTTTCACGTAACTACATTGTTCAACTTTAAAGTAACTACATTATGTATGAGTCAGTAGATAATGCAATAAATAAATAGATGTATAATTATAATCCTTACTGTACTACAGTACGGCCTTTTTAACTTGGCTTCTCTGAACATAGGCTCCGCCTGCGCAAAACCCTTCGTGACATCAAATGGTCGCTAAAAAATATTACTGCGCAGCCATTTGCGCAACTTCAGAGCCGATCACCTCCCCAAGATCTTCCCATTTCACTATGGAGGAGCATTGCACCTCCGCTCCTCTACAAATCCATCCTTTGTAATGGGGTCTGTCAGTTATCATAGAAAGTTAGACAGTTGCATGACGTTGACGGCAACCTACATAGCTACATAAGCCTACCTGTACAATACATTACAATACAATAACTCTTTATTGTACACCAAAAACAATACAATATGGATACCGACATTACCTAACTAAAGTACAATGGGCGGTCTTATCGCTTTTAGCGATCTCTTCCAGACAACCTTAGGATGGATGAAACTGAGAGATTAGAACTAGGGTAGACGGTGCACTATATATTATATCTGTATATAGAAACTGAGATGCAGAGACCACCCTTTGGTAACAATATTAAACCTCTCAAACTAAGAATCATAGATACAATTGATTTTTAATTGTTACGGTGCGCATTGGAACCGCGCGGTGCTTGACTAATTAAAAATTTTAGATGTCCCTCTGTACTACCACAGAATAAGTAATAGTACTACGTAGGTTTTAATAAATAGTTATATGTATATCGATGCAAATCAGAAACAAATCACTCAAGCCTGGCCTGGTGGGTACTGTTCCAAACGATTCCTGTTTGGACACTTTGGACGCCATTTTGTGTAAAATGTACAGTTGAAATAATATTCTCAATGTAAAGTACTTGGACATTTATTTAAATTGTAAGGCACATTCTTTTATGTAGGTACTAAAATAATATGTATGTACTTCTTACCTTATATACAAAGTGTATTTGTATCTAACTGTATGTACCTAACCTACTTACTTACCATACCTACTTATGTTGTTGTAATGCTATACTATGTTATAGGTATCCCAATTAGGAGTCAAAACAATGTATTGTTCTGTGCGACCAAATCTTCAACTACGATACTGGATTAGCATAGAAAACGGCTTTTAATTAATTTAGCTCCACTGAGGTAGGGTTGCTAACTCAAAATTTAAAAACATGGATTTGAGGTTGAAAAAAACAGGACACAATAATAAACAGAGATCACCGAGAGGCATATTGCGCCTTTGTTTTAAAACAGCACGTCCAGCGCGAACTCTTTCGAGTCGTGGGCCGCCCGCACTGAAAAAAATGGTTTGTAGCATTTACCAAATTAGCAAAGGTTGGCTGAATAACATGGAAACTGTGATAAATATAACAAAACCTCGCTATTGAACTTACAAAACTAAAAAGGTTAAAGTCGGTACCAGAGTTCCGGTGTAAATCAACAAAGAGTATTGTACATTTTACAAAACAAATGACAACAATTTGGTTTGGTAAATTTTATCATAGAAATATGATAAATATAACAAGACCTCGCGGTTCATCTTGCAAAACTAAAAAGGTTGAGGTCAAAATATAGTCCCTACCAGAGTTCATAGTGTAAATTAACAAAGAGTATTGTACATTTTACAAAACTATTCTCAACAATTTGGTTTGGCTGATTTTATCATGAAAATGTGATAAATATAACAAGACCTCGTGGTTGAACTTACAAAACTAAAAAGATTGATGTCAAAATATAGTCCGTACCAGAGTTCATGGTGTAAATTAACAAAAAATATTGTAAATTTTACCAAACAAATCTCAACAATTTGGTTCGGTTGATTTTATCATAAAAATATAGTAAATATGTCAAAATATATAGTCCGTACCAGAGTTCATAGTGTAAAATAAAAAAAAATATTGTAAATTTTACCAAACAAATCTCAACAATTTGGTTCGGTTGATTTTATCATAAAAATATAGTAAATATAATAAGACCTAGCTGTTGATCTTACAAAACTAAAAAAGTTGGCGTCAAATATAGCCCCTACCAGAGTTCATAGTGCAAATTAACAAAGAGTATTGTACATTTTACAAAACTAATCTCAATAATTTGGTTTTTCTGATTTTATCATGAAAATGTGATAAATATAACAAGACCTCTTGATTGAACTTACAAAACTACAAAGATTGATGTCAAAATATAGTCCGTACCACAGTTCATGGTGTAAATTAACAAAAAATATTGTAAATTTTACCAAACAAATCTCAACAATTTGGTTTGGCTGATTTTATCATGAAAATGTGATAAATATAACAAGACCTCGTGGTTGATCTTACAAAACTATAAAGATTGATGTCAAAATATAGTCCATACCAGAGTTCATGGTGTAAATTAACAAAAATTATTGTACATTTTACCAAACAAATCTCAGCAATTTGGTTCGGTTGATTTTATCATAAAAATATAGTAAATATAATAAGACCTAGCTGTTGATCTTACAAAACTAAAAAAGTTGGCTTCAAAATATAGTCCCTACCAGAGTTCATAGTGCAAATTAACAAAGAGTATTGTACATTTTACAAAACTAATCTCAACAATTTGGTTTGGCTGATTTTATCATGAAAATGTGATAAATATAACAAGACCTCGTGGTTGATCTTACAAAACTAAAAAGGTTGGGGTCAAAATATAGTCCCTACCAGAGTTCATAGTGCAAATTAACAAAGAATATTGTACATTTTACAAAACTAATCTCAACAATTTGGTTTGGCCGATTTTATCATGAAAATGTGATAAATATAACAAGACCTCGTGGTTGAACTTACAAAACTAAAAAGATTGATGTCAAAATATAGTCCGTACCAGAGTTCATGGTGTAAATTAACAAAAAATATTGTAAATTTTACCAAACAAATCTCAACAATTTGGTTCGGTTGATTTTATCATAAAAATATAGTAAATATAATAAGACCTAGCTGTTGATCTTACAAAACTAAAAAAGTTGGCGTCAAATATAGCCCCTACCAGAGTTCATAGTGCAAATTAACAAAGAGTATTGTACATTTTACAAAACTAATCTCAATAATTTGGTTTTTCTGATTTTATCATGAAAATGTGATAAATATAACAAGACCTCTTGATTGAACTTACAAAACTACAAAGATTGATGTCAAAATATAGTCCGTACCACAGTTCATGGTGTAAATTAACAAAAAATATTGTAAATTTTACCAAACAAATCTCAACAATTTGGTTCGGTTGATTTTATCATGAAAATGTGATAAATATAACAAAACTTCGTGGTTGAACTTACAAAACTATAAAGATTGATGTCAAAATATAGTCCATACCAGAGTTCATGGTGTAAATTAACAAAAAATATTGTACATTTTACCAAACAAATCTCAGCAATTTGGTTCGGTTGATTTTATCATAAAAATATAGTAAATATAATAAGACCTAGCTGTTGATCTTACAAAACTAAAAAAGTTGGCGTCAAAATATAGTCCCTACCAGAGTTCATAGTACAAATTAACAAAGAGTATTGTACATTTTACAAAACTAATCTCAACAATTTGGTTTGGCTGATTTTATCATGAAAATGTGATAAATATAACAAGACCTCGTGGTTGATCTTACAAAACTAAAAAGGTTGGGGTCAAAATATAGTCCCTACCAGAGTTCATAGTGCAAATTAACAAAGAATATTGTACATTTTACAAAACTAATCTCAACAATTTGGTTTGGCTGATTTTATCATGAAAATGTGATAAATATAACAAGACCTCGTGGTTGAACTTACAAAACTAAAAAGATTGATGTCAAAATATAGTCCGTACCAGAGTTCATGGTGTAAATTAACAAAAAATATTGTAAATTTTACCAAACAAATCTCAACAATTTGGTTCGGTTGATTTTATCATAAAAATATAGTAAATATGTCAAAATATATAGTCCGTACCAGAGTTCATAGTGTAAAATAAAAAAAAATATTGTAAATTTTACCAAACAAATCTCAACAATTTGGTTCGGTTGATTTTATCATAAAAATATAGTAAATATAATAAGACCTAGCTGTTGATCTTACAAAACTAAAAAAGTTGGCGTCAAATATAGCCCCTACCAGAGTTCATAGTGCAAATTAACAAAGAGTATTGTACATTTTACAAAACTAATCTCAACAATTTGGTTTGGCTGATTTTATCATGAAAATGTGATAAATATAACAAGACCTCGTGGTTGAACTTACAAAACTAAAAAGATTGATGTCAAAATATAGTCCGTACCAGAGTTCATGGTATAAATTAACAAAAAATATTGTACACTAGCTTTAAATCGGGGTAACGCGTTAAGGCTTCTGCTAGTTACTTTAATCGCGTTAAACCCAGATTACCGTACCGCTACCTTGATGGTACTTATCAATTGAACTAAACATTATAAACCAAAATATCAATAAATTATTGAAAATAAAAGAGTTTTAACCGGCTCCCTTTTTGAGATAAAACCCCCTCCCGTCCCATTAAGGTGGCCCAAAAAAAATAACCCTAACCTAACCTATCCGAGTCATTTCTGTCACTTTATTCTTTTGTAACCTCGCAGCGGTTAGTAGCACCGGGGATAATGTAAAATTTCCCGTGGTACTACCAGACAGGATAGTAGTACTACGGGCAAAAAATAATCCTCTTGGTACTACCAGCAGTTCCACCGATAGTTCCACGGGTAATAAGAAGCTAATACATCTCTGTAAGCAGATTTCTGGATTTGCTAACACGCGAGCCCGTGTGAAAATATCATAGGTATCAATAGGTACTGCATCTCTTTTGGCTCCACCGGTGCTGATAGTGGCCTGAACAATGTGCCTTTTCAGCTCTATAATGCGTAAACCTGGAGTCATTACACAATCTAGGTGCATCGAGATTACGCATCAGTATTACCTAAGGGAGATGGTACCCCTGACAGCTCTAGTGAGTTCAAAATCACTACAGGGTATGTGGTGGCGTCGTCCATTGTCATCACTGTATCGATTGTCGTGTAAGAAGATGTACATGATGAAATTTTTCGGTATAAAAAGAAGCCTATGTGTTAAGTTAGGGTATCTCTGTTCCAAATTTTATGCAAGTCCGTCTAGCCGTTTCGGTGTGAAGAAGTAACAAAGATACACATAGACAGACAGACACACACTCAAACTTTCGCCCCCTATTTCAACTCCTTTAAGCCTCTTATCGTGACAAAAGCTAGATCCTCCTCTTAGGTAAAATCTATCTGTAAAAATTTTTTTAAAGGAACGGATCCGTGCTCTTTTGACTTTTCGTTTGCGTATACTCCTTAATCGCCGTAAGGATTTAAGAATAGAATAGAATAGTTCTTTATTTGCGTCAAACATGGTTTTACAGATGGAAAAATACAGTGTTGGCAGTGCATACATGTTCGCCGTAATAAAAAGGCATGCAAAAACTTAGACATATACGAGTAGACATACTTATTTCATTTTAAAATTCATAAATTCATTAATATTGTAAAAATTACATTCATTGAGCCATTTATACAATTTTGTTTTAAACATTTTAATGGGTAAGTCCTTAATGTCTTTCGGAATTTTATTATATATTCTAATACTCATGCAGAGACAACTTTTATCATATTTCATAATTTTTGGAATTGTTTCAAAGACAAGCCGGTTTGGGTCTCTGTGACTACGAGTGTTTATGTCACTAGCTTTTGTAAACAATTCCCCATGCTGTTTAACAAAAACACAAATCTCATATATGTATAAGGATGATAGTGTCAATAAGCCAAGGTCTTTAAAAAACGGTTTGCAGGATTCAAATCGCGATATTCCCGTTATTGCTCTAATACATTTTTTCTGCGCAATAAAAGCTCTATTTACGTTTGTACTGTTGCCCCAGAGTATGATGCCATACCGAAGGACTGATATGATGTAGGCATGATAGGCTGATAACACAGTTTCTATATTCGTAACTTTTCTTAAACGTTTTAAAGCATAGACAAATTTATTTATCTTCTAGTTTCTATTAAAATTAAATGAAACAAAAATAGGAAAGCTATTTCAGAGATAGAGATAGGGTACGCTTACTTGTTATAAAGGTAGGTAGCGTAAATATTTGTAGATTATGGAATCACTATATAAAAAATCTCGGGATTTTGTCTTTTTTCTGTTATTATGGACATAATTTTAAAATAGGTACCTACTTAAGTGATTTACTGATTATTGTATTACTGATTGGTAAAATAAATTTAATGGTGTACCAATAATCGATTTATGTTTCTTTAAGCCATCGTTTTTATTAGGCCCTATATTTAATAAGGATACTTAGACGTATTCTTTTTAACTTAAAAATAAAAAATAAGACAATTTGTAAATGTCTCTATTAACTGCTGATTTTCGGATAGCCTACATGAAGTTTTAACTGCAAACAAACTTCACTATATCTCCCTAAAAAGGAATATGTTGAGTTACCAATAAGCCTGTATGTTTTTGAAGTGTTGGTCAAACGGGTTCCACAAAAAATAAATATTAGGGTGTGGTAACGATAGATCTTCTAACTCTACTCTCTCTCTCTACTACTCTCATACCATGGTTTTAATCTCATACCATGACAGCAATATTGCACATACGCTACTAAATTTCTAATTTTCAATCATACCACACCCTATTAATATTCTAGAAATAAAAAAAATGTGTTTGGTAACATTTACCTAAAAAGTTGTGTACATTTTACTAGTGTTAGTTTGATAAATTAACCAAACTAACACCAGTAAAATTTATGCTATTTATTTGGTATGTTTTACTAAACCAAGACCGGTAAAATTAGTAAAACAAACCTTGATAAGATATTGTAGATATTACCAATAAAAGTTTGGTAAAAATATACTACAAATCTGTTAATTATTACCAAACAAATTTTAGGAAAAAATACGAAACACATGATAGTGTAGCGACGCTACATAGAACGCGCCAATAGACGGCCGAGTTCTAAACCGCGCTATCGATGTTTTCTAGTGAGTTTGTATAAATACAACTGTCCAACATCAACCGTTAGACCGCGACCCCCAGGCACGATCATCGCGCCTAAAGGAAGATCTTCCCTTTTCACTATGGAGGAGTATTCCACCTCCGCTCCTCCATTACTGGTGACCCTCGACACCTGGACATCAGCGCAACCTTGACCTGGACTTCAGCGAAACCTTCTGGAACACCTGGACTTCAGAAGCAGCATCGCATCGCCATCACTCATCACTTCCACAACAACCTTCACACAACGTCATCAGCAGCAGTCGCACAGCAAGCCAGACTCTCGCCCAATCAGATCCATACGCAGCCGACACACCGTGCTACCTGGTGCTGAAGGCTCATCACTCACAGTGACAGTACTCGGCCCACACAAAGTTCACCGCAGCCCACGTCCGGATCTTCAGCGGCTGGGCACCCTCGCCGGCGTGGCAGTCTCTGCACACTGAACTACGGGCACTTCAATAGTCGCAGTCCCTAGTCATGATCACCTCGCCTGGCGGAAGGTCTTCCCTTTTCACAATGGAGGAGAATTCTACCTCCGCTCCTCCATAATACTTAATTATATTTGATAAAATCTGCAATACACTTTTGGTAGATAATACAAAATTATTTTTAATAAAAAGCACGATACACACTGATAGATTATACGAGATATTAAGCTAACTTTGATGAGAACTACGTTACACATCTAGTAGATGTATCAAACAACCTTTGGTAGTAACTAAAATATAAATATGGTAATTATTACAAATTAACGCTGATAGAATACACCGAATGTGATTAGTAAATACTGCTAAACTTTGTTTGTTAGAGTTTACCATATAAAATAGATTATACTTACTAGTTAAATTCAGTTTTTTCTATCAAACTGATTTAATACATTCTATCATATAATAAGTGCTATTTACCAAAATGTTGTTGTAGATTTTACCAAATAACTTATGCATTTGCCACTACATAACTTCGGTAATTTGCACCAAAAACAGTAACAGTACAACATGCCAAATGTATTTGGTAAAAACGAGAAGTATGTTTGGTAAAATATAAAATATCTGTTTGGTAGATTACCCCAAATTTTATTGTAAAAAAAATTACTAAAGTACTTTGATCAAACATTTACTAAAGTACTTTGGTAAAAAAATATACTAAAGTACTTTGGTGAGAAATGTTACTAAATTATTTTGGTAAAAAAATATACTAAAGTACTATGGTGAGAAATGTTACTACATTACTTTGGTAAAAAATGTTACTAAGTACTAAAAAAGATTAGTGTAATCTATCAAATAAATTTGATACAACGCCAACTTATTTAGTTTGGTAAAATCAACAAAAATTCGTGATAGGACCGAAATCAACAGCTAACTTTGGTAACATTTACACGGAATCTAGTAAATCCAACCTAACATTTTTTTCAGTGCGCTTAAAGTAGTAATTGTAATGCTCTAGCTAGAATTTTAAAATACATGACTTTATCAGGGCGGTTGGCAACCCTACACTGAGGGGTTACAGAACCATCCTCAAGCATGAAATTGTGATTAAGCTTAGTTATAAAGAGACACCTTTATGCGTTTCATTTAGCGGCATCTCTTTCTGACATTTTCAAGCGGACAAAGAGGTTGGAAGAAAATAATTCTCTAGGAGCGAAACTTTTTCTTTAAACGTCTTTGCAAGCGGAGTTTCGCTTAGGGCGATGATTGCACCTTTTAAAATAATTTAATGAAATTACTTTTGTTTTATTCACATGATTTCACTTGTAAAATGTCACTGGCAATTATTTTTAATTACAACTAGCGACCAGCCCCGGCTTCGCACGGGTGCAATGCTAACACTAAAACCTTCCTCTTCCTCCTTCTCTCTATCTATTAAAAAAAACCGCATCAAAATCCGTTGCGTAGTTTTAAAGATTTAAGCATACATAGGGACATAGGGACAGAGAAAGCGACTTTGTTTTATACTACGTATCTAGTGATAAATCATAGTTGCTACTGAAAATAAAATCTGAACATTATTGTCATAAAAGTTACAGCATTTTTTTTAGACGACATCTATTTTAGACAGCATTTGTTTTAGTCAGCATCTTTATCCGTTTCAGACAGCATCTGTCTTACAAAATGTCTAACCGACTATGTCTTATAAAATCACACCGTTTTGTGGTAAATCTGGTAAAGCTGTAACTATTTTACTATTCTGTATTTACTTACACCATTTTCACGTCCTTTTGAAATGTTTGTGAAAGTAACCCATCTAGCTCTCGACTAACCACTGCCTTCATCCTTACAAAGCCATACAAACTAGCTAATCCGTTTACAGTCCACGTGACATTTAGATACACGTTCACGTCCCGCAGGGTCGGATCTAAAGCGTAACGTCACGGGCGTAGCTACAGGTTTTATATGGGGGGGTCTAGCCAGCTTCGCACTAAGGTAAACTAGTTTCCATGAATAGAAAGAACTTTAAGCGCCAATAGAACAAAATTACAACACCATGTCATGAAACGCGGATGCAAAAGGTGGATATTTTGCGTTAATTTACGTTTTTATGTATAGGTACTAAAAAGGGGGGTGTCCCACAAGAACGTAAATTTCCCACTCCACTTCCCTGCCCCCTAATATAGCCTCATGCGTGACCTAAAGACTCCAGGGGCCTTACCATAATAATTTGAATTTTATGATGTTGTCACTTTTAAGTCATCCAAGTTTTTAAGGTTCCGTACCCAAAGGGTGATGATGGGACGTTACTACAATGTCTGTCAGTCCGCCTGTCTGTCTTTCAGTGGTGTCTATAAGCCGCAATAGGTTGACAATTGAATGTCACAGAATGTGTATTTATTTCTATTGTAGCTATAACAACAAAAAATAAATAACACACACACTAGAAACGTGTATATTTTTATACGCGTTTCTAGTGTGTGTGGGTCATAACCTATACGGTTATGAAACCTTCCGTCGTCTTAAACAATTTCGCAAATCCTGACGTGTGGCAACACTCGAGTTATAAGCAAACTCGTTTGTTTACGTTTGTGCCCACGTGGCGACCGAAGGCTATCGTTGGTTTACTGAGCCAAATTGATACGCACGTTACTCCCAATAGTCACAGAGCAAATATTTATGCGCAAATATCAGATCGAGGCGCCGCGCCGGAGACGTGCGAATGCCATTTTGCAACGATGTAGCCTTATGGAGCGGAGGTGGAATGCTCCTCCATCGTGAAAAGGGAATCTTCCGCCAGGCGAGGTGATCGTGCCTGGGGACCGCGGTCCAGATGTAGATGTAGACAGTATTTATACAAACTCAGTAGAAAACGGTAGCGCGTTTTAGAACTCGTCCGTCATTGGCGCGGTCTATGTAGAGTCGCTACAGCCTTATGGGCGCGTCAGCAAATAAGCGATTTTAAGAGTAGTATGTGAAAAATCATATGAAAAAACCTTTCGTAGGTCACACCTGCTACACTCCTTCACCTAGGCTCTTATGATTTCATAACATTTCATGATTTTTGGTAACAAATTGTGCGAATTTCATTGCACTTTTCATATTTTATTTTGGAGAACCAACTTAAAGTTACACTCTGAAATGTGTAAGAATACAAAACTGCAAATTAAAGAAGAAATTTTCTTAAAACATCTACGTTACATACAATATATTTTATTTATTATTTCTCTCGACCCACCCTCTTTTAAATTGGGTTTCTTTCGGCACTTTTCTTGACTTGATTTACTTAGGTATATTAAGAGTAAACAAATTTTATCATAATAGAGAATATTTTATCTTATGAGCATTTAAAAATAGATCCGGTAGTTCCAGAGATTACACCTGACGTAAAATCAAACACACAACATCACATTTCCATAATAACAACGTGAAAAATAATCTAATACTTACTCGTAGACAATTTAATTTAGTCTGCGTTTTCTAATTAAATTTCCAATGTCACCTTCATGTAGAATCTCATTGCTTTAATTGCATTACTGGCGACCTTGTGGGCGTTAAACCTATAATGCTATTAAGAGTTTTCTAAGCCATAAGGAAGCCTTACAGTCTCGGGGAACAATACCGAGATATGTCACAGTGTGAATTAATATACATACCTACAGTAGGTACATATCCCTACCTCCTTTGTATTCGATAAGAACTAAGAAGTAAATAAATAAAGTTACACTTCTTATACCACGCTTAAAATAAATTGGTAATTTGAGTGGAACATAAAGCGGCCATGGTTTTAGAGTAGGTATGTTTCATCATTTATTTACTCTGTGGCTACTTTGTCTATGCTTACTGGAAAGTTGTACTTCATTAAATTTTCCTTATTTTAGGAAGTTTTACAAGTAACTGTGCCAATTTAAGACTAAGGGGTGTATATTTTTAGGAGTTGACAACACTGGCGCTACATAAATATTATGTATTATAATATGTAAATTAAAGCGTAAAGCAATGCAATGCATTTCGTTGAGTGAGTGAGGTAACCGGAGGCCCTAACCCCCCCCCCCTCCCCCTACTCCCACCTCAAAGGCCGGCAACGCAGTTGTGACTCTCGAGTTGCAGGTGTCCATGGGCGACGGTAGTCACTTACCATCAGGTGACCCGTCTGCTCGTTTGCCCCCTTTCCTCTTATAAAAAAAATAATGCGCCCCTGGCAGTTTGAGCTGTCCTGTCTCCTGCAGAGAGACAATAATAGACATTATAATGCACGGTACAATGCCTCCATTGTACGGGTCACTTCGCAGTGGCGATCACATTTCCACCCTTTTGATAAGGGTGAAATATTTCTAATAATAAGTGGTTACAGTGGTTACTTGCTCTTTATTTACCAATAGCGCTTCTGCGCGGTTTCACCAGCGTAGTTCCCGTTCCCGTGGGAATACGGGAATAAAATATAGCTTATGTTACTCAGGGATATTCTAGCTTTCCATTGGTAAAATAATTTTTAAAATCGGTCCAGTACTTTTTGAGTTTACCTACCTATTCGTAAGAAAGATACAAACGTACAAAAATACAACTCTTTCCTCTTCACTATCACTACATAGTATAAAACAAAGTCGCTTTCTCTGTCCCTATATCCCTATGTATGCTTAAATTTTTAAAACTACGCAACGGATTTTGATGCGGTTTTTTTAAATAGATAGAGTGATTCAAGAGGAAGGTTTTAGTGTTAGCAGTGCACCCGTGCGAAGCTGGGGCGGGTCGCTAGTTATTTATACTCATCACTAAGTATAAAACAAAGTCGTTTTCTCTGTCCCTATATCCCTATTTTAATAGATAGAATGATTCAAGAGGAATAATATAAACGACAATATAAAAAACAGTTGTTTCCTTTTGGTGTCTCTATTCCCTAACATCTAGACCCAGTTTCTGGGTCTGCTCGCTTTCTGCGTCTTGATCAACCAGTCAGTCAGACAATCAGCCAGTCAATTTCTCCTTTTGTAGTCGTACTAATATGTAGAGATCATTCAATGCAGTGATCGAATAGGTAATGTAGGTAATACAAATATTATACGGTCAGGTAAAATTTTGAATACCTCTTTTATCCTCGGCGCTGTCATGAGAGCATATTATTATTTATTTATACGAACTTGAGAAGGACATGCGGCCAGAAGCCATCGAAAAAGTTGTCTCATTACGTAACACTCAGAACACTCAAAACTTTCGCGTTCCCAAGCAGACTCACCACACTGGCTCATATGACTCATACATCATATTTATAGCGACTTCCAACATGCTCAAACATACTTACGACCAGAGCCGTAAGTGCCCTGTAACCTTTTATGGGCCCTTGAAAAACGTTCTAATCTCACCCTGCTCTGATAAAAAGGATAGTTTATAAAATAAATCTATGATCTAAAAACTATTTTTTTGTTGAAGCTATAATTAATTTTTAGTAGGTAAAGGTTTATTTATTAGACACAAAACAGATGACAACTATTATAGATGCATTGTAATGAAACAGTTCTGGTATGAAATAGATTTTATAACACATTTGCTCGTAAAAGGTGTCTTATTTCAACAATTTTAATATCGTTACCTATCTCATTACGCCCAAGTGCGGTAAGTGTAAAGTAAAACGCACGGTTTATCAAGATGCTCCGTCTTGAAACGAACGGTACTTTTTAAAATCTCAGCAAAGAGTTTTTATGTCAAAAAAGTTGTCAACATTTTATGATTAAAATTAACTTTGGGAGATAAATTATAATAAAGAAATATATATGTACATAATTATTTAATTTAATTAATGTTGACAGTAAATTACAACCAATTAATCTGTAACAAAAACACAAAAATATTAATTTACTTTATTAGTAATACTGGCTGTTTTTTGTGCCTTTGCCTAAAAAAAAATGCTAATGCGCGCCGCGCGCTTTTTCTTAACGCTGTATTGTTTTTATTCGTTTACCATAGTCGGAGTTTTATTTTATTTCCTCGCAAATGTGTTATAAAACGTCGTATGACATACGTGCGCTTTGATAATTACAGCCTCTGCTTACTTGTAGCCCTCGCCTACGGCTCGGGCTAGCAATATCGCCTCGGCTGTAATTTTCAACCTACCGCACTTATATCATAATGTACTATTATAGATTGCAACCCTTTACGTACGTAGGTATATGTAGTACAATGTTGTTTAACGAAATGCATATAAGTAGTATTGTTATCATTACCATGTTTCTACACCCGTTTATGCAGTGAATAATATTTATCGCACCATGCGCCCCTGCAAGGTCTGCGACCTGTGCCTGTTCATCGCTAGCACCGCCCTAGTTACGGCACTGCACTGTTACGACCACAGTTTACGGACTTTTGACGAGCTACTTCCATTACAATCTTGTACTCGGCGATGGACTCACCACCTGTCACGTCACGTTCAGGGTCCGAATATTAAATAAGTAGGTACACAGGTTGAAGAATACAATACAATAACTCTTTATTGTACACCAAACACAACACAATATGGATACCAACATTAACTAAAGTACAAAGTGCGGTGTTATCCCTTTTAGCGATATCTTCCAGACAGCTTTAGGATGGATGAAACTAAGAGATTAGAACTAAGAATGTTCAGTATTTCCGAAATTGAATATCTCTATCAACATAGCCGTTTCATCCTCGCGTAGTTCCCGTTTTCGTGGGAATGTGTGTGTGGCTAAAATGCCTAATGTTACTCGCTGATAATGTAGCTTTCCATTGGTGAAAGGATTTTCAAAATCAGTTTAGTAGTTTAGGCTTGAATGCGTAATAAACAAATTCACTTTCGATAATGTTAATTAAGATGTGATGTTTTTCTTGTCGTTACTTTTTATTACTGTAACACACCTGTGTGACTGTTACAGAGCATCGCCGGCCCACAAACACCGTACATTTTGAATACTTATTAAAACCGTAACTCGGATTTTCCTTCTCAGAAAATCATATGTCCCTCGGTCCAAGAAACCGAGAATACAAGGTTGAAGCAAAATTACGGATTTTTATATGTTTACGTCGGCAGCAGTATCTAATAAATTTTCATAAATAGAGCCGTAATAATGGAGTAGTGCAAAAAGTTTATTTAACCGAGAGAGAAAAAGACAACTTGTTCGAGTAAAAAAGTAATAACTGTACGTAAGTAGGTAAAGTAGGAATCTTTAGCTTTAGACTTTATAGTGTAAAACGTAAGCCAGATAAAGAGTAGGTACCAGAAACCGTCGAGTACGCACACAAGTCCACACTATCTGCACTAATATTATGAGGAAAGATTTGTATTTTTGTAACGAATAAACTCGAAAACTACTGGAACGGTTTTAAAAATTCATTATCACTAAGTAACTTGTAGGTAATATTCTGTTGAACAGCTAGTTATAACAAAAAATGAGCTAAATAATCTTCTCATGCGCGATGCTAGGGTTCGCATTCTGGTATAAAGGCATGCAACAATGATTTTTTATCACTAGATGTACGGTGAAGTAAAACAGCAGGTCCCAGAATAAATTCTGAGACATGTGTACAACTTACCTAACATCACCCCTGTCCGGCGATGGGCTCACCGCCTATCACGTTTAGGGGTCCAAAAAAAATACTGGTGAAATGTGGTTAACGTGGGTATTTCTAGAAATGGAATACATAGGAATACAATAAATAATCTCACGCATTGAGAATGCGTGAGATTATTTATTTAAAAAATAAAATGTGCAGGTATATGTTGCAGGATATCGGCTAACACTACTAAATGTTTACCACGCCAGTTCTATTAACGACATTTAATTGAAAGCTTCAACCTACATTGAAGACAGCCAGTTCTGCAGAAAACCAACCCTTATTTTATCTGAAGGCTGAAGTCTGAAGGTTGCGCACAATGCCTCGGATGCAACTGACAGCAGCTTTGAAAAGAGAACATAACTGTCATGGCGGCGAGTGCGTTGGCGGGAAACTGGAAATGTCTTTGTCTGGTGCCATATCTGCTATGTTGGAAAGACCTATTTTCTGTGATTGACAATTTAACTGGGTTTACTATATTATTCAACTTATTATTTTATATATTTTTAAGATTGTGAACGCATCACAGGACTTCGGCGCTACTATACCTAGGTCTTGCTACGTTTTCCGTCATCATTGATTTAGTTACCTGCTGCTGATTTAGACTGAGTTTGAAGAGGCTTGTGACCAAAGGGCTGGCAGTTACCTTTGTCAATGGATCGGCAGGCATATTCACGGAGACTCGATACCGTTTCCGTTCGATTCAGATCGAGTGAAACTTTATTCAATGCGTTTCTGACAGCCACGGAAAATTTTCCGAATCCTTATGTCACATATGACATTAGTTTTCGATACCAACATCAGCCCATCTCGAAAGTTTTCGACACCAATATCAGCCCATCTCGAAAGTGTTCGACAGATTTTCCGATATCGAATATCGAAGCTCCCTGAATACGCCTGCAGTCCAGTTGTGTAGAGATGGAATGTGGCCAGTGGGTCTAAAATGGCCACTTTGAGCAATTCCTCTGAGCAATTCTCCTTTTCTGAATTCCCAGCAAATCCTAAGCAATTCCTCTAAATTTCGTAAAATGGTCCCATAATTTAGTGATTCACTGACTATTCAATTCATTAGCAGATTCGTATTTGGTGAAAATTTCGAATATGAATCGAAATAGAATTCTATTATGATTCACCCGAAACGGCCTTTTTAGACCCGCAGTCCTCTGGGCACTGCATGATATCGTTCCTCTATAAAATACATTTTTTAATATAATCTATAAAAATAATAGAATTGAATTGTACCATAAATTGTAGTTTTAACGGTTGTGTCTGTCTGTGTGCAATAGACTCAAAGTAGACTCCGGAACAGCTTAACGGGTTTCAATGAAAATTATAGGGCGTTAAGCAGGAATTTTATCTTAAATTTTAGTGTTTCATTACGATATCTTGCAGGGTTCAGAAGATTGTATTTTGATAAACCGAAGCAACACTAGTCACTACATAGTATAAAACAAAGTCGCTTTCTCTGTCCCTATATCCCTATGCTATGTCCCTATGTATGCTTAAACCTTTAAAACTACGCAACGGATTTTTTTAATAGATAGAGTGATTCAAGAGGAAGGTTTTAGTGTTAGTATTGCACCCGTGCAAAGCCGGGGCGGGTCGCTAGTTATATTAATGTAATACAAAAGATATCTTTTATGTTTTCTTTGTAAATCTGTATACTTATGGAGGAGCGGAGGAGGAGGGCACCTCCATAGTGAAAAGGGAAGATCTTCCGCCAAGCGAGGTGATCCTGCCTGGAGACCGTGGTCCAACGGTTGATGTTGGACAGTTGTATTTATACAAACTCATCAGAAAACTTGGATAGCGCGGTTTAGAACTCGGCCGTCCATTGACGCGTTCTATATAGTGTCGCTACATACTTTTAATATTGTAGTGATGAACCTACTCGTAAAAGGTTATTATAAAACAAATCTTTTGACTTTACTAACTGCTAGTGACGCCATACCTACTCGTACCCAACACCCAACTCAGGGAAAGCAAGCGATATTTGTGAATAATTCATCAGTTTCACAAACAGCCAGCTGGTTGAGTTTCAGAAGCGAGCAGTTTCTGTAACAGTGTGGGCGCGCGGGTCCACAGCTGGGTCTGTTTTATCTATTACTAGCAGCGCCCCGCGGTTTCACCCGCGTTCCCGTGGAAATACGGGGATAAAATATAGCCTATGTGTTATCCTGATGTATAAGCTATGTAACTGTAAAGTTTCATCAAAATCCGTCCAGTAGTTTTTGCGTGAAAGAGGAACCAACATCCATACATACAAACTTTCGCGTTTATAGTATTATAGTAGGATATGGGACTCGATTCTGCATTACAGCGACTAAACTTATTTTAGTTTAGTCCTGTCATTTTCTTTCTCCTATAAAAGAAAAGAGACGAGAGATATTTAGTCCTGTCAAATTAAAATTAGTCTTCTCATGTATGGCGTGTTTAGCAATTTTAGCGACGATGTAACAAGGTCATGGATAAAAGTGACAGATAAGCTCGTTCATAGTTAAAATTAGTAGGTTTTTAGATGTTTGACATTAACTCTTCAATCTATGGTTTGTTTCTGTCCTTTTTCTTTCGTATTCTATGGAGAAGGATAGGCTAACTTAAAATTCGGAATTTTAGGTGGTCAGTCAGAATCGAGTCCATGGTCGGTTAAGTGAGGACCCCTTCTAATATCCCCTTATAGCTTACAGCACCACTGAATAACTAATAGAAAACTGTCCGTCCGTCCGCCGTCTGTTACCAGGCTGTATCTCATTAACCGATAGTTAGACACTTGAAGTTTTCACAGATGATGTATGTCTGTTGCCGCTATAACAACAAATAGTTACAAAAACAGAATAAAATAAATATTTAAGCGGGCTCCCATATAACAGTCGTGATTACTTTACTAGTAACATTACTTGTCTTATAAGAGGAGAAACTAACTGATTTGTCATCGCTTATCCGCTACACGACTCTTAAAATTAGCAATTTGTGTAGGGACCATCAGGAAAGGACTGTTAGAAATTCTCATGGAAAATGGGACTAAATTCGTGAGAGCTACGAGGCTGAGCACTCTTAATTCTGGGACCTGCTGGTTTCCTCGCGATGTTTTCCTTTACCGACGAGCTGTGATAAATATGTACGTAAGCTTTTTGAAGGTAGGTTGACATGACAGCTATCACTGCTCTTGCCTTGACTTGACTGCGAGACACGAAGTCACGAACCAAAGTCAGTATTGTACCGTTGAAATAGGTTCATAATATGCACAATATAAGACTGGCATATAGAACGTGCCTGTCACCATAGATAGATTGACGTTCCACAGATATTTGTAAAATAAAAGAAGAGTATTGAATTCTAACAGTGGAGTTTTGGACCCCGAAGAACCCTCTGCTGACCTTAGACCTTCGCTTACTAATTTGGACACCGTTTTAATTTGCTCATGGCATGTCACACCACACTCAAGTTTTCAGTAGCATTATGTTTTACTATTTAGTCTCTTTGATGTCCAATAAATAAATGTTTTCGAATCATAATACTTACTTGTTTTATTTAGGAAATAAAATAAATTTTAAAAGCCGACCCTACTAAAAAAAGAAAACAATAGTTGGCACCACAGACTTCTTCAGATGCCCCCACACGCTAAGGATTCAGTTTACTGATACCTCTATTTCCGTCTATATAGGTAAGTTACTCATGTTTTTGTTTGCTGGCACCACAGACAAAGCGAGGAAAATTTGAAGCCGATAAGTTATTCCAAGTGGAATAAAATCTAGTACGATTTTGACCGAATGACAGCTCGCGTTCATACTAACTGACATGACGCTTGAGCTTCAAAGTTTTTTATGAAAATATTCCCAATGCCCCCTCTTTGTCCTATTATATTAAAATCTCTTTGGACTCACACCTTTCTTATTCACCACACTTTGGAGCACTGCACACTGCGCCAACAAGTATTTCATAAATAACTTTTATCACTTATCAGCGAACTGTCGATAAAACTGCTAAGTGGATATTTATGCGAGGTTATCACCGAGGTCGTGATGCCACCAGTCTTAGTTTATTATGTAGGTACAATATTGTGAAACTTTGTCCGCCTTTAATGTCTGTAAATATCCTTTATTCCTTTTGTTCTGCCTGTGGTGATCAGTGGCGTAGCTATCATAGGGCAAGGTGGTGCAGTGCACCGGGGCCCTCGAGCTGATAGCCTCAAGAAAAATTTAAAAAATTGAAAAAAAAAAATCTTGTGAGCAGGCTCGAGCCTCGAGTCTCGAGGCCTGCTCACAAGATTTTTGTTTCAATTTCTATTTTTTTTTTATTTAAATCAACATTACCAATGATAAAACTCCTTAAATTTAACATTTTCAACACATGCGCCAAGCGTCCTCGATAAGCATGTGCTGTTTGTTTGTTATCGATAATTCAGTTATAGGTATAGTAGTTTGGATGATTACGCCCGTAGCAGTAGCAGTAGTAGGTATACAGAACAACGCTAACCGTATAATCTATGATAGCACGGCGGGACCATAGACCTATTAACACACGGGACACGAAACGTCGTCGTTCTCGCCTACAGTACTTTTTTCACGAACCAGGAACTTTTTACCTTGGCAGGTGAAATTGTAACGTCAGTGTACTCAGTATGATTTCTCCGCTAGGAGTAAAAGTGTTCTGTGGTATGATTTGAGCGTCCGTAATAACAACAGCTTGTTAAAATGACTAAATGCAGTGTATTGTTCTGCAAAAACTACAGCAATCGAAACCTAATGGTTTTTTTCACCAATAAGTACAATTTTGTTTTATTTTAGTAATTTTTTTTTGCTAAAATCAATAAAATTCGGTATAAAATTGCCAAATAAAACGATAAATTTAAAAATACTCATTAAAGAATGCACTGTAATGAAAAATCTGTTTTCTTGGAACTAGTTGGATTATACCGGTCAATGTTTCGTTCGTTCATTAGATTTCACATCAATTATAGCCTGCGCAGACGAAACACTTTTGTCCCCGTATTTTTTTGTCCGCCAAAATAGATCGCTTACAACTGCATCGAGTAACGCACACGAGGGATTAAAAGTATAGCGTACAAAAAGTCCCCCGAATAATCGCGGACACCGAGGGGCGGGACGGGAAAAAAATTACGCGGCAGTCCCTGAAAAAATAGAACTAACGTGACTAGACGCTGCAACGCACACGGCACACTTTACTTCTCTTCGTCTTCGCTACGCGCTCGATAGGGATGTGACATTGATCCAAAAAAATTACGATTATTATTTTTGATAATTAATGGATTTTTGAAAAATGATTAATTTTCTTAAAATAATCGATATTTAAAAATCGATTACCTATACGAAAAATAAATACCAATTTATATGAAAAATTATCATTTAGGGATTTAATGTCAAATTAGGAAAAAACTAAATATGATATTTTTTGCTTATTTATTATTATTAACAAATTAATAACAACAATTGTTTCTTCTGGACCAATGCACATCCTCATCATTATCAGAATAACTTTTAGAGGGTTTCACAATTGAGAACAACCCTTCAAAAGTTCCAACCGACGTTTTATAATATTTGAAGAATCTTTTTGGATATTGTTTCAACCATAGCAAAAAATTCTAAATTTATGGTTTCAACTGAGCATGCTTCGCATGGAAATATCCATTCATTAATCGATCTGATATAAAGGGATGGACTCAGTATTCTCTTTTAAAACTACTTCTCTTTTTCTTAAACTTCATGTAAATTACAACACAACGTAATCTCAGAATATTCGCTTCCATAGCGTGCGCCTCTCTAAATTTTCGGGGGACAAATGATCGAACACCGTGTGCGTTGAGTCCGCGGCAAGTTTTTTTACGATTCGGAGGACTTTGTCCTCCGGGAACTATTAGTGATTGCCGTTATTGATAAAAAGATATCGATATAAACGAATGAAGTATTATGGACTTATTATACAAAATTAAATTATGTATACTGTAAGAAAATGTATTAGATTTTTAAATACCTACCGACATTATGTAATCTATTTGATCAATTAGTCAGGTCAATATACCTAGACATTTAAAATATAAACTTCCCAAAGAGCCAAATTTTGGTGGGAAAAATTTTATATCAATAAGTTCAAACTACGCGGAAAGCGGGGAGGAGGGCCCGATTCTCTCCCTATGCACCAGGGCCCTTGCCCCCCTAGCTACGCCACTGGTGGTGATAACAATAAAAAACTGCCAATTGCGAGTCAGCTAATACATAAGGTTCCGTACCAGTGTATCTACAATAAAAACACGTTTCTCGTATGCCCCTTGATTGGTGATGTATCAACGCACAGCCTAAGCCGATGGGTCTAGAGACTTGAAATTTTGCACATAGATAGTGTAGGATTTTGCTAGATTCAACCCAACGGACCCAGGTGAAATAAAAGAGCGCGAGCGAAGCCGCGGGTATAAGCTAGTTTAATAATAATGATAAAATTAAAAAATAATCCCGCGCCTTTTATCCCGGAGAGGGTAGGCAGAGGTATTCCATTTCTGGATATAACCACTTTTCACGAGATATTCTTTTTCATTATTATATTTCAATTAAATTTTTAGGGTTCCGTACTCAAAACGAGGTTACAAGGATTGGGTTTTGGGCTCTCTGTTGAGCGAACTGTGGAGATAGCCTGCACAGAGCTCGGCCGGCTTATTGTTGAGCGTGTAGATTCATGAGCACGTGAAGCTTGACACATTGGATTTTGTAACGTTCTTATTACGTCAGAGGTCAGACTCGCACTACAAGTGTTAAGCTTCATGAGCTCTTGACTGTACGCACCCCCCAAATCCTGTTAGGGACCATCCATAAATAACGTCTACAAATTTCATGATTTTTAGGGTTCCGTACCTCAAAAGGAAAAAACTGAACCCTTATAGGATCACTTTGTTGTCCGTCTGTCCGTCCGTCCGTCCGTCTGTCAAGACCCTTTTTCTCAGGAACGCGTGGAGGTATGAAGCTGAAATTTATATCAATTACTCAGGTCTACTGTCCCTTGAAGCTGTGAAAAAATCAAACTTCTAAGCCAACGCAATCAAAAGATACAGCCGTTTATGCCGCAAATTTTCGACACTTGCAAGGGAATCAAAACCTACAGGGTGCTTCCCGTGACCTCAGAATCTTGAAATTTGGTACGAAGCAACGTCTTATAGCATAGATAAAGGAAAAATTACGAAAACCATAAATTTGCAAGGTTGTACGGAACCCTCGGTGCGCGAGTCCGACTCGCACTTGGCCGGTTTTTTTACCCTTTCCCCGTCCTTGTCACAGCTGGTCACATTTGTGAGCCCCCCCCCCCTCCCATAAATTCAAATTTTACAAGTAGACGTTGAATTAAAACATCAGTTCCGTAAATAGTTTTATTTCCATTTAATTTTTTTTTAATAAAATCAACAACGAATCAGAAATTTGAAAAAAAAAAAACAATATTAGATTTTGAAATGTGACGTAACAAAATGTAGGGCCCCACCCCCTTGTCACACAATGTCACAATTCGTTGACCCAGCCCCCCTAAACGTGTGACGTAATTTATGGATCGCCCCTTATTGTACGGAACCCTGTGCGACTGTCGGAGTCCGACTCGCACTTGGCAGGATTTTTACGGTACTTACTCCCAGTTTTAATGTAGTCTTTATTATGTGAATTGTAGCTTACGTGGGCGTTTATAGTCCTATGAGCTGCGGTTATGTGTAATGTAAGGTTTAATTATGAGTAAAGAGCTAAAACAAAGGTAATGTCTGAGAAATGGGTCCTAAAATTTACCCTGAATATTATATCGTATAATGGGGCTTCACTTCTTCAAAATGAGTGAGTATAATGCACAGTCAAGAGCACGCTAAGCTTGACACTTTGGAATTTGAAACGACCATGTATTCTACGGCGCGCAGTATAAATCAGAGCTCAGCTTAAACTGGTAGTGTAAAGCTTGACTTGTTCTTGACTGTACCTAATGTTTTTGTCGGGCTTTTTGTCTCAGTCGGTCATAGGTCACTGATAAGAAGCAACGCTTAAAACTATTCCTGAGTTTCCTAGCTTTTCCACTTCGTCCGTATTCGGGGATTAAAAAGTAGGTATACCTACCTAACCTACCTATCTAACATTTCACACAAAAAATTAAATAGATTTCGGTTAAACTTTAGTCATAGTGCTTACACCTACATTAGAAAAAAATATAGGCTAGATAGCGTCGCCCTAGAGTGAAAACCTCGTATAAGAAAAAGAGCAACTTTACAGGAGGAAGAAAAAACCGCGCCCTAAATTTTTTTGTTACCAAAGCTTATTGGATTATACCTGTTTTAGTATGTAATTATACTACTTTTTTTTATAATAGAGTGATATGTTACACATTATTAGCCTAAACATGTTAAATGTCACTTACGAGGTTTTCTAACAAAAAAACTCACTATTTGGACTGCAGTTACAAGTTAATCAATGAAACCGGGTAAAATAAAAATAGTTATTTACATTAAAATACATATAATTTTAAATAAAATTATATTTCTGATTACAAATTTTTTACTACAAAAGTAGTAAAAAAATTCATAAAAAGTCGAATAACTATAAATTGTAAGATGCTGAACCATCTTGACCTTTCGTTGAGCGCCTGGCTTCACATAAATTTTGGTTTGGACTGCTGACTATTGCCATCCTTCGACACAACTCAGACAGCAAAAGCAGTCTCTGATATTTTTGATTTTTCAAACATACAGCAGCGCTTTCGAATTTTGCCGTCATTTGTATTTTAAAATAAAATTTTGTACTCTCTGCATGCCTATTTAAATATTTTGTGCTGGTTATAAGAAAAGTAAGTAAGTAATTAAGGGATTTTGGATGCGGACCTTCTAAATTGTGTAGGTACAGTTTGACATTTCCGTAATATATAAAAATTACATGACCTTGCGTGGCTAAATATCTGAATCTCATTCTCTTTCATAAAGTTATTAAGAATAATTGGACGTTCTTTCGTGTTTTTGCGCCCTTTTCTCCACTCTAATCCAAAATCTCCTAATTAGGTTCAATATAACTTCGAGAAAACCTCGTAGGTAGTCGAGTTTGATAATTTTCTGAGTCTTTATCAACAACTATTTAATCATTAATACCTCAGTCGTAAGTCGTAACCACACATACGTGGTTTATTTTCCAGCTATTTTGTGTAAAAAAAAATCCTCATAAGTGAGTTTGCGAGGTTTTCAAGCAAGAGATAAATTAAACGAGTTTTTCTTTCAAACGAGAAACAAAAATTGCAATAACTTCTGAAATATTAATTAATACAATTTACCAAATTATTTATAACATCAAAAGAACTTACTTTGTCGTGAAGCGACAATTTTAAAAGAACAAAATAAAAGAAAATATGAAGAATGAGGATATTTTTATATTTCGATAAATAATATTAAAAAAACACTATTTACATCAGTTTTTTAAAAAAAGGGAATTTGTGAAGTGGGTGTATGGGCGTGTGATGCGTGGTAAGCGGTATGTGTCAGTGGAGTTGATGACGGATAGATGCGGAGAATAGGGGCACGACGTCAGCACGGCAGGGGTGAAGGAGCTGCGCGCTTGAAGGCCGCACAGCTCGATGTAATCAGGCCAGATGTAGTGAGGCTCGATGTAGTCACGGCAGGGGTACGCAGCAAGGCAGAGGGGCCTGCGTGCGCCTGCCAACGGCAAGGCGGAGGGGCCTGCGTGCGCCTGGCAACGGCAAGGCGGAGGGGCCTGCGTGCGCCTGGCAACGGCAAGGCGGAGGGGCCTGCGTGCGTCTGGCACTGGCAAGGCGGAGGGGCCTGCGTGCGTCTGGCACTGGCAAGGCGGAAGGGCCTGCGAGCGTCTGGCAACGGCCAGGCGGGAGGACACACGGGAACCAAGATGACTCACACAATGAGGGGCTCACACACGGTGAAGATTTTTAGAGGGAGGCACTGCAGGGTCCCGGGGTCGCTCGACCCCGGGATAAGGCCTTTAATTAGAACTTTCTTTTATGAAAGCTGGAGTAAGACTTGATTTGCTCTTCCGAATCCTCTGCCTTTTATAGAATTTTGGCAGATGAATCGTAATTTTGAATTTAGAAGTATTTTTTTACGAATGGCCAGCCCAAAATTCACAATTTAGCGAAAGATCACATACGAAACATCAGGCCACTAATAAAACGAGAAAGAAATTGCCATAACAACCGTTATAAACAATAATGTCAGAAGTGTCAAAATTACCTTTTTATCAAAATAAACAGCAAACCAATTCAAAAAATCAAGAAATAATAGTGAATTGGAATAGGAAAAAGTAACGCGCATCTGTGCGCTCGAAGCCCCAAGTTCTAGGAGTATAGTGAACACGTGAAAACTGCGCTGTAAGTAATTGGAGCCAAGACCGATTTATAAAGGTGCTTGTAACGTGAAGATACGATGTGGTAGCGCAGTGAAGATGTGTTTTTATAACGTTAACAGGTTTCAGGGATCTACAGAAATGAATGCAGCGAAAAGGAATGATATTAAGAGAAGTGCGTCGATAGACATATGAGATGATGTCACGAAAATGGGAGAGCAAAGGTAACCGTGCGTAGTAATAATACTACAACTTCCTTCAGAAAACAGTATAACTATACTGAAAAAACGACTTTGAACTGTTGAATTCGCAGCCACGCATGCACTTTCTTACGAGGTTTTCACAGCACACTGACATACGAGTGCTTTTACGAGGTTCTCATTATAGGTCATAGATGATGCACCATGTCTACGATGTTTACTCGACTATAACTAGAACGTCCGTTACGAGGTTTTCTTTCCAAATATGTAATAAAAAAAAAAACCATGAAATTTCAAATACGAGGTTTTCACTCTCAGGCTTTGAGTATTAAACCAACAGGAGACGTCACGCGCACTAGTTCCTTTGCAAAAAAGTCTGCCAATTTCTGCGGGGAGACGAGGAAACAAACACAAATAATGTTAAAACAAACGCATTTTTTGACAAAACAATGAAACGCTAGCTTGAACTAGATGCACACAAATACATTCACCAATCCAAGCACTCCGTGAATTCAAAAAAAAATGTTGTATTTAACAGGTGTGCGCGTTGACCGACACTTTTTTTTGGCAGAGGGGAACGCCTGTCAGTGGCGTCTCCGGTTGGTTCAATACTCAAAGCTCTAAGGCGACGAATTAGGTAGGTAGGTACCTACTTTTTAATCCACGAATGCGGAGATCTGCCTCGCTCCGTCCTACCTCTCGCGTTTATAATCTTAGTAAAATAATTGGCTCGGATAAAACCGCTCCAAATAATGAAAACATCGGATAGAATATTATATCGCGCGGTTGGAAATATCAGTTATGCGAGCGATTACTCGAGCGTGTATTAAAGATATGAAGAGAAATCTTATAACTAAGCTACTGTACGAGTAACAGCGACGTGAAATTACATATTATAGATATGCAGGGAAATTGTAAAGAGTTGAAGTCGGAATTACTGTAAAATGGTTTGTCTCGGGCCTTGAATCCTAATAATGAATATTTCTTCTTTCTATTATACTAATATTGTAAACGGGAAAGTTTGTGATCGTGGAATGTTTGCTACCCTTTCAATCAACAACTACTGAACGGATTTTGATGAAACTTTCGCAACAATTGTACCAAATTATTTTTGCTCAGCCAGATGGTTGACTGGTAAATAATGCCTTTATGCATTAAGTTCGCCATGTGTACAATTTCTTGGTACATAACCACTTAAAAATAATAATAATCTCACACCTTTTATCCCCGAGGGGCCCACCCCCTGCCCCCTAGGCAGAGGTATTCCATTTTTGGAGATACCCACATTTCACGGGAATATTCGACCCCTAAACGTGATAGATGGTGAGCCCATCGCCGGACCGGGTCACACTGCCTCAGAGTTAATTCTGAGACCTGCGCGTTTCTTCACGATGTTTTCCTTCACCGTCTACCTAGTGATGAATATGTACGAAAGTTTTGAACTTTGAAAAACTCATGCCAGGATTTGAACCCGAGCCTCACTGATTATCGTCATGAGAAGCGTAAGAAGCGGGTTCTTTAACCGTAAGGCTTATTACTGCTTTTTTACAATGTTTGCCGGGTCAGCTAGTTAAACTCCTACTAATATTATAAACGTTTGTTGCTCTTTCACGCAAAAACTACTGAAGGGATTTTGATAAAACTTAACATTTATATAGCTTAAACATCAGAATAACACATCACTACATAGTATAAAACAAAGTCGCTTTCTCTGTCCCTATGTATGCTTAAATCTTTAAAACTAAGCAACGGATTTTGATGCGATTTTCTTTAATAGATAGAGTGATTCAAGATGAAGGTTTTAGTATAATCATTGCACCCGTGCAAAGTCGGGGCGGGTCGCTAGTAGGCTATATTTTATCCCCGTATTCCTACGGGATCGGGGACTACGCGGGTGAAATGTCGGGGCGCTGCTAGTATAATATTCTTAATAAACACTTCGTACAAACAAACTTCGTAGTTTTACGTTACGTGTGTATTTTTGCGACCCTACCCAGGTAGCAATTTCAGACGCCAACCTTAAAATGACGTCTTTTACCAGTAATTATAAGGTTAGTCCGGCGACGGTCGTGGATGTATGTCCTACTGACGTACTGTTATCGACGGCAACAAGTTATTCCAGATGCAGTCTTTTTTACACGTACCAACGACGTACGTCTTTTGGATCCTTTGGTTAGGACCAGAAAAGAACGTTTCTAGAACAGGAATCTGTAAACGTCTGTAAATCCAGGTATAATTAATAAAACTCGTTTAAATTAGATTGTTTTTAGTTTATTGATGCCATCAGGCAGGCGTCATTTTAAGGTCATTCTGATAATCCAATCTTAGTTTCAAGAAGACGTCCTACCGACACTTACATGAGACGTTCTACTGACGTTTATGGTATGACGTGTAGCGACACTACATAGAACGCGCCAATAGACGGCCGAGTTCTAAACCGCGCTATCGGAATTTTCTAATGAGTTTGTATAAATACAACTGCCCAACATCAACCGTTGGACCGCGGTCCCCAGGCACGATCACCTCGCCTTGCGGAAGATCTTACTTTTCACGATGGAAGAGCATTCCACCTCCGCTCCTCCATACTGGTGACCCCTCGACACCTGGACATCAGCATAACGTTCTGGAACACCTGGACTTCAGCGCAAACTTCAGAAGCATCATCACATCGTCATCACTCATCACACCCACAACAACCTTCACTCAAGGTCAGCAGTAGCAGCAGTCGCACAGCAAGCCAGAATCCGCCCAATCAGTTTATGGTATGACGTATCACAGACGTTTATGGTGTGACGTGTCACAGACGTTTATGGTGTGACGTGTCACAGACGTTTATGGTGTGACGTGTCACAGACGTTTATGGTGTGACGTGCCACCAACGTCTCGATAAGACGTCATTGGGATAAGACAAATCCACGTCACTATAAGATCCTACAGACGTCAAATTTTGACGTCATCTATTTCAAGATGGACCTTAATTGGCCGTCGCTTCTACGTCATTTTGCTACCTGGGTATGGGTCACCTAGAGCATAGAATAAATAATAGCACTAACGCCTAGAGTCCATCGCCAGAAAGAGCTGCTTTTTTAGTTATTACACATGCCTCAGAAACACGGAGAAGCTAAATCTACACATGAACTGAAATACTTTGTAATTTCCATAGTACTTACAATGTACAATTGATAGGTACTTGTAACGTAGCTAATACGTGATGTATAGAACTACCTAGTACGAAAATAATTTGTAATGGTTAATGTCAGACGGAACCTTATCGAATCGATTTCTCATTCGTCCAACCCAAATTACCCAGAGGCGTGTGAAATTATGAAACAGAAATGAATGCAAAATTATCCTCATTATGTATGTAAGTATGTATAAATAATTAACACATTTTGTGCAAAAACATAACAGGAAGAGAACGCAACTTTTAGGCTACCCGCACACACTCAATATTATTGTCAAACTAAAATTGACAATATTACTTAACAATATATGGCCCCGCATACTGCAAAATATGACAATACAATCCGAATAAGCTCAATATTAATGACAATACTTCTATTATTGACAATAATATTGAATGTGTGCGGGTAGCCTTAACTCGTAAATATTGATGTTCCTAATGTTATTATTTATCGCCAAGAGATGGCGCCACAATTATTATTAAAAACATATTTTTTACTTCAAAACCTTCAACAGTTTATCTGGTAAAATCTGTTGTTATTTACATTGAAAATATGTGTAATATAAATTACAATATCATGTAACGTTATGTATTAGACAGCGAATAAATAAACAGAAAAAACTAAACCCGATAGAAACCAGTTTTGAGAATATTAATGAAATCCGTCCTCAGGTAGTTATTTGAAGAGGAATCCTATCTATGTACATTGAATCATTATTAAACCAGAAACATAAACATATTACCTAAGATTTTTTTTTTTAATTTATTACTCCTTTTACAAATATTAATACAATTTTAAATTACACTCGCCAAACTGCAATGCAGTTTGTCGGCGAGAATAACGCTCTTTTCTATAATTAATAATTTGCCATAGAACCTTACACTCATATAAGTTAGTAGTTATTAGTAGGTAGGTATACGCTATCCATTGAGTCATTCCTGAAAGTCTGGATCTACACATCCCTGAAACCTGCATTCATGAATTGATGGATACACGCTCCGATAAATATTTAGTTTACGTTTCAATTGAACAGAATGTCTTCGTATTGTAACAGATAAACAAAACAGTTTACTTCGATTTACTGGTCTAAAAGCGGCGGTGTTTAGACAAAGAAATACTTCAGTTTCAAGTAGCCACATGTATCTATTGCTGGCAAAAGTAAACTATCCCATTACAGACAACTATAAAAACTAACGATCATGACAGAGACCGTGTTGGGAATCTTATGAATTGAATTGTTGAAACGTGACAAATATGATCATAATTGCCATGAAATACTAACCTCTAAATGCGGTGAGACTGCACACTGTTACAGCACTGGTTGTTGTAGTTGCTATTTATTTAGGAACTTGTTTAACTATTCGTGTGTAGGGTCCAATGGGTTTTTGTTATTCTTTTTTATTTCGCGGCGCGGAGTCCTAAACAGGCGTCGCGCGCGCGCTGTGCCGCGTACGGGACTGAGTGGGACTGAGGCGCGCGGTGCGGAAAACAGTGGAAATTCAATGTGATGCGAGCCGACTATGTAGGTATTATGTTTATGTTGCTTGTTTACACGCATGCGCGGCCGCCGGCTACACACTTCGGTTTCTGAAATGGCAACACAGAATTTCAGACAGCTTAAGCGCAAGCGCTAAGATTATTTTCGTTGATGCTTTAGCTTTGATTATTGTAAAACTAGCAGCGCCCCGCGGTTTCACCCGCGTAGTTCCCGTTCCCGTGGGAATATCCGAATAAAAAGTATCCTATGTCCGTCTCCTGGTTCTAAGCTACCTCCCCACCAACTTTCAGCCAAATCGGTTCAGCCATTAACGCGTGATGCCGTGACCAAGGGAAAAAGGGATTCATTTTTATATATATAGATTAAACAACTGAACTTTTAGGCTCACTGCGACCGCGTTTTCAATGTATTCGTTAGATTTTTATCTGTCAAAAAAAAGCAGATTCAGATAAGTAGTTCCAAAGATTACTACAATTGCAAAAGTGTAGATGTAAATTTGGCGAAAAGGCATCGAACGCGTGGATGGAGACTTAAGTTCAATCCAGGGCTGCACCAAATAATTTCTGGCACGCTTTTATTCCATGTACGCCACGATGCTCCGTAACCCATAAAAGGGGGGAATCTGAACCTACTGTTACAACCGTAACTAACATTTCGTATAGGTACTCAGATTTTTAATTACGTGAAATTTTGAAAACTGTAATTTCAGTAGAAATAGACATTTTTGGTTTCTTCCTTTTCAAGGGCTTTTTTGTCTCAATACTTTTGAAACTTCAGAATTCCACGGAATAAAAAATCTGAGCTCAGTGGGACAGACCTTGCAATGCTAATCGAAATGGAGAATACAAAAGTGTTTCTGAATTAAAAACTGGTAGTTTTTTTTTAACAAATTTTATACTCTAAAAGTCCATTTTGTAACAATCTAAAGATAAGTTGAGTATAGCTAAACATGAAATATAATACAACAATTATCTGCTTGTACAAAACTCGGGATAAATACATATTATTATTTAGTAGATACTTAGGTAATTTATCAACTCGCTTCGATGTTTACTTAATCTACTCGTAATATGTATTTAAAAAAAAGTTTGGAACTTTCCTGAGATCATCTACAATTTAAAATATAAAAAAAAAACTAAAGAACTAAACAAAAACAAAACAATAACATTTTTCACAAAATATTCAAACTAGCTATATGTAAACTAAATAAAAGAAATTGTCTCATTCTTCCTCGATATCAGGGTCTATATTATTGAATCGCTCGTATTGTCATAGCATCGTAATATGCGTAGATTTTCATTCTAGATAGGTCACTCGGTATTTTTTAATCGCTCGCCTCTAACGAGTACTCACAATCTCGTCGTGGGACGACAGCTAGAATAAACCCCAAAGATTACATTCATTCACAAGTTTTACTGTTTTCTAACAAAAGGGATTTAAATATTTTCAAACAACCAGATTCATTTCCATACTGTTTTCATTGCTGTTATCACCAGTTTTATTTTTATGTACATGAAACCGATGAAAGTAGTCATTTTGAACTATATTGGGAATTCTGAAATTTATCTCTCCTGGGACGAGAGATTAAAAATACAGAAAATCGGCGTCATTTGAAAGTCAATTGTGTATGATGACGTTGTATCGTTTGCGGGCTAATCGCAAAGGACGATACAATGTTGTACGAACGATTTAAAAATAGAACTCTTGATTATGTTCAGGAAATATGCCACCACCAAATAAATAATATAACAAACAAAATATGCCAGAATCGAATACTTGATTGAAATAGTCACTAAATATCAGTGTTCTCGATTTGAAAATAAATATGTAATCAAATTCTTTGCAAAGATTTACCTATAAAACAAATATTTATATAAACCTAATACCTAACTACTGAGCTAAGTATCAGTCTCATAGAAACCCGATAATTTTCTTATACAAGGCCCTTTTTAATGTCAACAATCAAATTTTTTTTCAGCCTTTGATTGCTTTAAATATAACAAATCGATAACGTAATATGTTTATATTGGAAGAAAACTATCTTAGTCACTCGTATGTCACTGAAATAGGGTATTTGACTGCCTAAATAGTCAACCAAGTTACTTTTTATGATCTGTCATTTACAACGGAAAATGAACTGAGTACTGAACTGTGACGTCACTACTCAATGGCATCCCATTTTTATTGTTTTATTATTATTTTAAGGGCTGATTTTTCAATCGTCAGATAAATCTTATCTGGAAAATATATTGATGCTGTCACTGTCTGACACAATAGAAAGGAAAAGTGACAGGTGATATTTATTCTTCAGATAAATTTTAACTGACTATTGAATAAATTAGTCGGAATCGAATATTTTTTGCATACGTCAAACAACACCCTATTGTATGCTACAAGTTATGGAAAGCCTCGATACAGATACCTAGTCAGCAAAAAACTGAATCTTAAAGACACTTGAAAAAGTTAAATAAATAGTTTTTAGCTTTGTACAAATAAAAAAAAAACTTTGTAAATATTGTTTCAAACTAAAAGCGGAGTTTTATCCCGTCGCCTTATCTTATCGTTATCCTCAGCACATAATTCGTTACATTAACACAATTTTTATAATGTGTACACTGTAATCTTTGTAAATATGGATAGGAAATTGTTAATACTGTGCAAACGAAAGCAGTAGTCTTGTGGATAGACTATGATCGCACTGATAATGTCTACAACTTGCCTACTATATTTCCCTGCTAAGCCGGAAAACGCTTTCCCTGAAATACTCTACTTTAATTCTTTTTTAAACCACTATAGCTATAACAATTTCACATCTAATGGTATACGCCAAATAACACTATTTAATTTAACACAATAAAAAACACTTAGGGCTTTTTTAAGTCAGTAAGAGATGGTGCGAAAATACAATTTGCGAAAAGTAAATTTTCTTAACTTACTCCGATTGAGATAGCGCTTTTTGGCTTAGCAGCGCAGTATACATGATGTAATTCTACTGGTTAAAAAAAGCTGACATGTAACTGGTCTCAAGAGCTAACCTTTTTTTTATACCTTAATTATAAATCGTAACTCTTAGCACTATTTTGGAGATTCTAGCAATCCTAGCCTTATCGAGTATTGTTCAGTCTGCTCACTAGCCTTATACGGTTTTATGACTCTCTGAGAGACATATAAATAACATCTTATGGGTTAGGGTCCTTCTACTAGGAGATTATAACCATAACTAGATATAATTTTGGAGATCCTAGCAATCTTATAGCAGAGTTTGGTTCAGTCTGCTAAGTAGCTTTATGTTCCTAAAAGCATATCAGTGTAAACTCATAACCGCTCAAAACCGTTTTTGACAGCAAAAACCAGTCAAAACTGGTTTTGACTATGTATCGGTAAAAACTACTTTAGGCTGTTTTTGTTTTTTAAAAGTGAATTTTGCCTTATTGAAAAGTCAGACTATCCTTCAAAATTCCTGAAAAGCAAACTTGCTAGCATACAAGGATACAACACAACTTTAACCTAACCTACCTCTAACCTAACACTGCCTGATTTTTGCAGTCAAGTGGTTTTGACCGGTTTTATTGAGTTTTCACTGTGGCCAATACGAGTATATAAATAACATCCTACAATAAAAATATCATGATTAATATATTTTGTCACAGCGAACAGATTCTCGACTTCAGATTGTCGTTAAGATTTATTTTCGAAACACGCTACACGTGATAATCGCCGCGCAGTTTTGATAACAAGATAGCACGTGCGACAGTAAGAGAGTGTCACTTCGCGTCAAATGCATTTCCGCGACTTTTTTAAAGGTTGTCTCCCACATATCAAATCGGCTAGCGACTAGCGCCGCCTCAACTCGAGCCGCTTAATATTCTTAAGCCGTATACAGAAAGAAAGCTGAAAACTTATCAGCGCTTATAGGCGCCGGTCTACGCAGGTAACCGGCGCAGGCATTTATATGAACAAGCGCCGATAAGCGCCGAACGGCGCCGATAAGCGCCGACAATCTTCGACAGGCGCCGGTCAGCGCTGGTGCCGCCCGCCAATCATCGTACGACATTTTGCTCGCTCTGCTTCAATCTGCTTGCTTTATGTAGAATGGACCAGCGCCGATACGCTGCTAAGTTTTCAGCTTTCTTTCTGTATACGGCTTTAGTATCGCCTCGGGACTAACTCGAGAAAGATAGGCGAGGCGGTGCCGATGCGATTCCTAGTTGATATTTCTGCTTAACCTTAAGCATTTCATAGTATATATAGTACAGTCAAGAGCACATGAAGCTTTTAGTGCGAGTCTGACCTCTAAAGCGATTGTAATAAGAACGTTACAGAATCCAATGTGTCCGTTACATAATCCAATGTGTCAAGCTCCAAATGCTCTTGACTGTACTTGTGTGTTACTCTCGGTGACTGCAAAACAATGTATAGAGTACACTACCTTAAAGAAATGTGTAATTTATATGTACAGTTAGTAAGTTTTAAATAAACAAGTGTAGGACCAGCCTACACTAACGTTTCAGCAGTTTTTTGGCAGGTGGTATTTCGAAATTGTGCTCGTCAATACAATGTCGTTTCAGTTCTGCGTATTTCCTAAATTTAAACCCGCAAATTAAACAATCCACTATCATCTTCCTCGAGCGGTGCACTGCCCATTCGTGGTCCCATTTCTCTCTCAAACTCCTGAAGTATTCATGACAGAACTTACACCGGAATCTACTTGGCAATTCCTTGGTGTGCGTGCTTTTGATATGCTTGTTTAGCATAGATTCGAAATGGAAGACCTTATCGCAATAGACACAAGGCATAGGTTCGTTCTGGTTGTGGTACTCCATGTGTAGTGTGATCATTTTCTTCGTGTTGAACTTCCTCTGGCACAGATCGCATTGGAAGTATTTCGCGCCATGGATTTTCTTGTGCTTGGAGAAATTGCTGGAATCGCTGAAGCATTTGTTGCAGAATGTGCATTTGTAGAGTGTCAGTTTGGCGTGTTCGCGGAGGTGGGCCTTGTAGCGGTCGATTTTGGAGAATGACTCGGTTTGGCATACCTCGCACTCGATGGTTAAGGTCCCGTTTCGGCTGACGGGGGTCTTGGCCAGGGTGCTGCGGACGATGTGCTCGATGAGGTGCCGCTTGAGGTCGCTGACGCGGTCGAAACGCTTCTGGCAGACGTTGCAGGCCTGCAAAGTTTAATAACAAATCTATACTAATATGATATGAATATGAAATGAGGAAAGATTTGTATTATTTTATGTTTGTTACGAATAAACCCAAAAACTACTGGACCGATTTTAAAAATTCTTTCACCAATGGAAAGCTAGAATATCCCCTAATAATATAGGCTATATTTTATTCCCGTATTCCGACAGGAACGGGAACGGAAACTACGCAGAACCGCTAGTTAAAAATAAAATGAAAATAATCTCACTCCTTTTATCCCCAAGGACAGGTAGAGTTATTCCATTTCAGAAAATATTGGACCCACATTTCACCAGTATAATTTTTGGACCATTTAAAGTGATAGGTGGTGATTCGAGCCCATCGCCATCGCCAGACCGGGTCGGTTGCTCATGCCTCAGAATTAATTCTGAGACCTACGGGTTTGCTCACGATATAATCTATTTACACTAGCTTTTGCTTACGACTTTGTCCACGTAGATACTGACACAGTTAAAAAAAACACTGCGTGTAAGTATAGATAACTCGGCTTCCAGGAATATCATGATGAAACATGTAAGATTTTAAATTAGACCGGAAAGAATACAATTGTGAAAACCACATCTTAATTGGTGCAGTATTTTGCGTGATGCGGGTACAAACGGACACACAGACTTACGCAAATACTGAAAATAAATATTTTGTTTTTTATCCGGTGAACCAGGCCGATTCCGCAAGATAACAATAAGATATTATCTCACAAAAGTTACTTGACCGCTGTTATAAAGCTCATATTATATAGGTACTCATGCAGTTACAATTTTATTATTAGGTATGTATACCATGGGACTGGTAAATCGAAAGAATCCTTCAAGGGGGTGAATGAGAAGTCGATACCTTTAGCAGTTGTATAAAAAAAACAGCTTAATTTTCGCAATTAAAAATAGTCCAGGCAATGAAGCGGATTTTTGTATGAAGACCCCAACATTAATTCCTCAGTTGATGAAACTTTGCAGGATTGTAGAATAGTATGAGACAATACTTGCATAAAAAAATCCAAAAAAAAAACCTAACCAAAGTTAGGTATTTTTACTGAAATACTTATTTATTTGATATCTTTGTTGGGAAAAATGCTCAGTCAAAATTTTCTTCGCCAGCAATATTCATGTGTATTAAGAAATCTACGAGGGGTGGCTGATAAGTAATCTACCTAAATACGAAAGAAAAGACATAGATGGGTGATTTATTTTTTATTTTTCTATGTAGTCCTCTGCAACTGAAAAACATTTGTGACATTTGCCAATTAGTGACATCATACCATTAAAAATTTTTTTTTTGTCGTGGTCGTCAAAATGGTCGTTCACAGCGTCCTTCATCTCTTCATCCGTTGAAAATCTGCGACCTCTCAAATTTTTCTTTAAATTTTTGAATAGGTAATAGTCACAGGGGACTAAATCTGGACTATAGGGTGGGTGGTTGATCTCTGCAAACCCGTGTTTCTGTAGAGAAGACCGTGACGTAAAGGCCGTGTGTACAGGCGCATTGTCTTGCAATATTAAAACTCCTTTACGGAGTTTGCCTCTTCTTTTTTCTTTTATTTCTTTACGAAGCTGGTAAATTAATCTTGCATAGTATTCAGTATTCATTGTAGTAGTTATGGGTAGGTAATCTACCATTAAAACTCCTACGACATCCCAAAATATGGTTGTCATAGTTTGCCTGCTGACAGCCGGACCTTGAATTTTCTTGGTGGCTTTTCCCCTTTGAATTTTCATCGCATTGACTCTTGCTTACTTTTGGGATCCCACTGGCGAATCCAAGTGTCACCACAGATCACTATTTGCGATAGCATTACTTCTTCCTTGTCCTTCACTAAGTCTGAAAATGCTTTACAACATTGCTAACGCCTTTGCTTATTAAACGGGATCAACACTCTAGGCACCCAGCGCGCGCTCACCTTGGACATCCCCAAATGTTCATGAATTATTTTGAACTCGTTCTTTACTGATGCCCAACATCTCGAGCTATCTCCCACTGCATGATTCGCCGCTCAGCCATGATTAGTTCCTTCACATTTCCGACTTTATCTGCAGTAACTGCAGAAATCGGCCGCCCGCTACGGGGATCGTCTTTTAGGCTCTCACGGCCATGTTTAGACTACAGCAACCAAAACTTTATCACGAATTCTAAAGGACATGAATCTCAGAACACCTTTGACATGCGCTCACGAACCGGAGTAGGTGTATTTCCTTCCCAACTGAGGAACTTAATCACCGCGCGATGTTCAATTTTGATCATTTTTAAATTTTCTTCCGACATAATGAACACAAAGACGCGCCAAAAAAAATGAAACCACTAAAAAAAAATTATGTCACGATTTAAAAAAAAGGACTAAACAAAGAATGTGGAAATATTGAGGACAGTTCTATTTTAGATTTTTTCTTTAACAAAGTAGATAACTTATCAGCCACCCCTCGTATATGCGAAATATCCAAAAAAAAATCCTGGTAGAAACAACAAAACTCAGACGTATATGTACAAGGTACCTTGCACGGGAAAATTGCTCAGTTCATTTTTTTAACTGGAATGTTATTTAGTAGTTGCTGTGAACTTACAATAGAAAAATCCGAAATAAAAACCGTCTTGCTACATTATTTTCAGAAATTATCAAATTAACAACGAAAAAAAAAATTTTTTTTTAGTATAAAAACCTAGTTTCGGTTAGGTTTTTTTTTTGGATTTTTTTATGCAAGTATGGTCTCATACTATACTACAATCCTGCAAAGTTTCATCGACTGAGGAATTAATGTTGGGGTCCACTACCTTTATTGCCTAGACTAAAAGTAAAATTCTTCAGTTTTAGCGTTTACTCGCAGAATCAGCTGCTCGAGGTCAATGACCGCCGGCGGCCGCGTGTGTGCAATACGCTACGTAGTATATGGCAAATTCAGAATAATCAATCAATAAGTAGTATTTTATTTTCATTTATTTTAACATTTTATATGTATGCGGAATGTTAATCCGTTACTCTGTTACCTCCTGAGAGGATTGACTCGATTTACCAGTGACAATGTAGAAGATAAACATGCAGCTATTATAATATACTACCGTTTCTGTAAAAATTTGTTGCATGTATTGAGCGCAGATTTCGGCAACAAACCGTCATGCAGTTTGCCGAAAATATTATTTGTGCAATAGAATAAGTTATATGGAATAAATAAATAAATAACACTCTACTTTTCATTTCGAATTCAAGGAAAGTAAACAAAAAAAATTACAATTTAACAAAAATTCAAACATGCAAAAACGCAATAATACCTACAAAAAAAAACAAATTTCTCAACAATACAACCAAAGAGGTTGCAAGAAAGAGAAACTTTTTCTTTTAAACGTCTTTGAATACTACATCATAGAGTACCTAACCTAAATAACATTACAAAAATAATATACAAATCCTTCCTCTTTAAAATAATATGTACTTTTACCCGAGTACCTAATAGTGTTCTGTGCTTATTAGTGTTGAATTTCGGAACAGCTTACCAAATTATTTCTCTTTTTTAAATTTTAAATATGGAACGAGTACCGCCCCGCGCGTGGTCTATTTTCTGTTGTTTATACCTACACTCACAAGGCCGCACCTTTTTTTCTTATTCTAATTGATGTAAAAAGTTTCGTATCCCTACTAAGTACCCAAAGAGGTCTGAAGAAAGTCATTCTCTTTCCTAGAGAAACTTTTTCTTTAAACGTCTTTGCCAAATGTAGTACTATTTTTTTTAATTCATTCCCGCCCTAAGGCCGGAAGCAATTACTATGAGTCTTTCCCGACCGAGGGCGGGAATCACAGCCCTGAATCTCTCTGTGGTGGGAATCATCGCTTCCGACCCGGTACTCAGATCAAACATACACTACTTTCCGAGTATGAGATATGAAAAATATATTTACCCTGCTATACCGCCGATGCTTTCGTGATGAGGCAGTCATAAACACCTTATTAGCCATCACCTTAGCTATAACCGAATCGGCCTTCCGTATCGCCTCATACTTCATGACGAGGCTCTTATCGTCCTCCGAGTCGCACTTCCAATCGTGCCTCTCATTCGACGGAGTGATGTCTCTCTCACTCATCACTTCATCGAAAAAGGACTCCGCCATCTCTGTCTCACTGGAGTCCTTACTGTAGCTTTCGTGAAGTTCCTGGTGGTTCAACAGTTCGGAGACTTTGCTCGCAACAAAGTCGCAGTAATCACACATGTGCATGTAGTGGACTTTCGAAGCGTGCCTCTTCATTTCTTCGAATTTCGAATACGTTCTGGTGCAGAACCGGCAAGAGAACTTGCGGCTATGTATTTTCCTGTGAACGCGAAGACTAAACTTCGAAGCGAAGACCTTGTGGCACCTACCGCATTCTAGCTCCGGGTCTCCGTGCCCTGAGAGGTGCTTTTCTAATTTTTCTTTGCTTTTCAGATTCTTCCCACAGTCAGTGCACATGAAAGCCAGTTCGAACGCTGGTATGGGGTTGGCGTTGCATTTGGGATGCCGTAGGCTGGGGTGGTTGACCATGTGGTCGCGGAAAGCTGAGATTTGGTCGAATATTTGCTGGCATTTCGCGCACTGGTACTTCTTGTGGCACGGCGTTGGGCCAGCGGAGTCGGATTCTTCTGAAAAATTTAAAATAAATACCTATTTTGGGACAGATTCCGACTCAGCATGCGAATATGTGACAAATATAAGACCTCAAGAGAACCATCAGGTTCGAATCATAGTGAGGGCATGTTGCCATGTGGCAGAGTTCTTCAAGAACATAAGCACATTTATCACTAGATGTTCCTCTGCGTAGTTCCCGTTCCCGTGGGAATACGGGGATAAAATATAGACTATGTTACTAACTGATACTGTAGTTTTCCGTTGGTGAAAGAATCGGTCCAGTAGTTTCGGAGCATATTCAATTCAAACAAACAAACAGATCTTTCCTCTTTACAATATTCCTTTCCTGTTTACAGTCTTCCGGGCGGTTTCATTAGTGTAGTTCCCGTTCCCGTGGGATGGGGATAAAACAGGGATATTCTAGCCTTACATTGGTGAAAGAATTTTTAAAATCGGTCCAAAAGTTTTTTTTGAATTAGTGTAGATAGACTAGGTCGACGCAGAAGGAAAAAATCGTGAGGAAATCGGCAGATTCCCGAATAGATACTAAAACATATGTAGCAGAACTCTGTCCGACGATGACCCCACAGGTCACGTTTAGTGATCAATATTTTTTTTTTGGTGAAAAGTGGATATTACCAGACAGCTGCAAAGAAGCAACAAACAAACATTGTATCTGGCGGAATCATTGTTCTATAACGATGGAAAAGCCATAACCAAAAATTTTAATCTGAAACATTGTATCTGCCTACCCTTTAGGAAAAAAGTCGTGAGCATATGTATGTATGTACAAACATGTTCTTGTCTACCTACGAATGAGAATGATCGTCCCAGAGATACCAATAGCAACTAATACAAAAATAGTAATGGGAACTTGTTAGATTTGGCTATTAATGTCTTATAAGTAGGTATGTATAGACCAAAAATACCAAAATATCCAAGAAGTGGGAACAAAATATCAATGACCCAATTACAAAAGTTTAAAGATAAACAAAAAAAATCAAAAAATATATTTTGATTTAATATTTATAGTTAAAAAACCTACAAAACCTCATAGAAATAACTAACATACAATGCATTGCTTTAATTGACTGCAAAGTACTATTAAATATTTGGATGTAGTTCTATTACCTACCCAAATTAATAATGGTGCAAAGGTTAGCCGTGGCGATTCAACGCGGTAACGCAGCGAGCGTTATGGGCACTTTTGCACCGGGATCGGCAAGGGGCGGGTTGTTTGATTAGGTTAAGTTTTGGTTAAAGTTTGACAACTTGTATATTCTTAGCCGTTTAATTGGTAGTTTTAGTTTTACTTTTAATTTTCTTTAAATGAATCCAAAAGTGTGAATAAAAATATATATCAGTCAATTAATAATAACCTGTGTCTACTTAATCGGTTAATAACTTACAGTGGAGACTTTGTTGGCTTTTGTTACAAACACATTTGTATTACTTTAAGAATTTATCATGCTGTATGTTTCCCAAAGAAATAAAATAAAAAAATAAACAAAATCTAAAAACTACAAGTACAAACACTAAAAGTTTTGACACTACTATACTGACTAACAAAGAAGTTGGAAGAGAATTATTCTCTTAGTAGAGAGAAACTTTTTCTTTAAATGTCTGCTTACTAACTTAGGAAAACTGAGAAAAATTTTTTGTCTTAGAAGTTGTATTAATTAATATTTCTTTGAAATAAATGAGTACGTAAGTAACAACTCTTTATTGTACACCAATAAAAATATGGAATAAGTGAACAATAAAATAATTTAAAAAAGTACAATAGGCAGTTTTATCCCGTTAAGCAATTTCTTCCAAACAACCCTTAGGATGTACTGTACTACCCATTAAACTTGATGTACAATAAAGAGTTATTGTATTGTACATGGATAATATATAAAAAAAAATTATAGATACAATAGCACATCAGTAGTAATTTGTCTATTGTATTAGTAAAATACTTACCAATCACTACTTCATTTACCACCTCTGCCGGATTTCTCGAACACTCCAACGCAGGATCGTTGTACGCTATCTGCTGAATAGTCTGACCGCACTGGGAATCACGGCCCAGGAACAGTATGGTTTTCTGTTGCTTAGACACAGACTGGATATCCGTTGACATCAGTTGTTTCAATGCATCATTCTGACTCTGTAGCTCTACATATTTCTGTTCCTTTGTTGCCGTTATCTGTTTTTTACTTATAATTTCCTCCGGCAACTGAGATAGGAACAAGCCACATTGAAGTTCATCTTCTTCGTATCCATTTGTGTGAGATGAACTATGTTGCTGAATAGCATCTTGCTTTCTGAGCTGTTGTTGATCAAAGTCATTGTGCGGTGAGTAGTGCACTGCCTCTTTATAATTATAAACGTTCTTAGTTATGTACGTGTTGTGCTGTTCAACTGTAATGTGATTTGTGTGTGTTTGGTGACAGACAGAGTAGCATCCCTGAGATTCGCCTGTTTCATACCGATTGTACACATATGGGCTTGTTGCCGGGTCGATCCAAACTTGTGACTGATTGTACGTTTGCTGTGTCTGGTCTGCTATTATTAGCGGAATCTGATCATCGATGTACTCCATACACAACTCACTCGAGGGCTTCAAGTTTTGGATGTTCACGTCGTAGTTGTCTATGAGTTTGATGTTGCAGTACCCGGAGTAAATGATCGTTTCGTTGCCTTCTGTGTCCGGAGAAGTTATATTCACATCAATAAAAACATTGTCAGTTACTTCACAGTTGGTTTCCAAATTCGTGCACTTCTTTGGTATGACGAGGATCGGATAGAGTATTTCCGACTCCTTGACAATGTTGTTTTGGTCCATTTTCGAGCGAAAAAACTGAAGGAAAACATTTTTAATGTGAGGGTTCGCAGGAATTAGACAGAATGTTGAAATAGAGTGGAGGTAAATCGACAAAATTGTAGAATTATTTTATTTTTATAGAAGGGAATTAAAACTTACCACGAATTGCGATGGTGCTTCGACGGCTTGGGGACGAAAGGACAATTTGAAGGTGGAATTCTAGTAAATGAAGAAAATTGTTGCTTCTACCCTCCGATTTCTCATTTTGAAGATATCGCTAATTAAGGCAACGTTTTGAACTTGTTTCTTGTTGAAACAATTATATCACATTTTTAATTATAACAATCTAAACTTTTAGGCAACGAACATTTTCAAAAGTTTTTGTTCATGTCAAAATGACAAAATTAAGTTTTCACTTGAACGATCAAAAAATGAATCTTACGTGCAATAACACAAAGGTTTTTTTGATGTCAAATAAATATCATTGATGGTGGGTATATATTTACAAAGATATCTATGCAGACGTAGGTGGCACTGTTTGTAAGGAAAGTGGCTTCTCAAAGTTCACAAAGAGTGTAGTTCTGAAATAATCCGCCTGAATAGCTAAGGTTGTCAAATATGACGTTTGATAACACCTCTTTAGAAATTGTGAACCAGGAGCTAGATATATTTTTTTTCATTTAGAAATCTTTATTTCCCAAATTAAAAGTAATCAACATTTTAAAATTGATCATGATACCAAAACTATTCGGAACAAGATTTTCGTCATCGCATTCACAGGTATTATAAATTTAACGAAATAGGTAAGTAAAACACACACAATATTTACAATAGTATATTTACACATTAAATAAATTGAGACTGTAACAGTAAATACCCATGTAGATTGGTAATAGGTACATCAAGTACAAAAAAATATACAATGGAAAATAACACTGTGTATTCTTCACTCGTTTAGTATTACAATTTTTTATAGAACCTTATACGACGTTTGGTAAGATCCAGTCAATGAAAGCGCTGACTCGCACAAACATGTCAGGAGCGTCGTTGGCGCAAGGGATACCCCATGACACGATACCGATCTGCTGTTGAGTATCCACACGCACCAAAGCACTGCCGGAGTCACCCTGCATAACGAAATAGGTTTTACGTACATACGTATAATAAAACTGTAACGAGCCAGTGTCTGTACAGTCAAGAGCACGTGGAGCTTAACACATTTGACTTTGTAACGTTCTTATTACAATCGCCTTAGAGGTCAGACTCGCACTACAAGTGTAAAGCTTCAGGTGCTTCTCTTGACTGTACATGAAATATTTCCAATTTTTGCCATTTTGGCTGTCTGTCTGTCTGTTTGTGCTCGAATCACACAGAAACTACCGTCGTCCGTACGTACTTTAATGACATTTGTTGTGGTGATAGCTGAGGAGCTGGGTCAACATCTATGGTAATTTGTCAATCCCACATAAAAATGAAAAAACTGGTTTAAAATGAAGTACGTCCCGCTTCAAATAAATAACACCTAGAAACTTGAAATATGGTATGAAGGTGTCATAAATGTTGTAATAGGTAACCGCTACGAAGGTTTTTTTAGAAATTTCCTAAAGAACGGGAATAAATCCTACTAATATTATAAACGCGAAAGTTTGTATGGATGGATGTATGGATGTTTGTTCCTTTTTCACGCAAAAACTACTGAACGGATTTTGATGAAACTTTACAGTTAGCTAAACTATATAGCTTAAACATCAGAATAACACATAGGCTATATTTTATCCCCGTATTCCTCTGGGGAAAAACCGCGGGGCACTGCTAGTTAACTTAACAATAAGGATGCGTTTGAATTTTTTACGAAATCGCATACGTCAATCAAGATCAGCTACATCCTCATTGTGTCTTCTTAGATCAAATTAAACTTATAGGTACGTTTTTTTTTTTGCGGAGGTTATTGCGGCCTAGTATCATAAGAACAACCTTGTATCAAAAATTATCATTGTTTTTATCAAACAACAAATATTTGTATCGTTGAAATAACAAAGATTATAACTCTAGCATTTTATATACGATGTGAAAATGTTTTCGAACAAACCATGGTGATTTTTTAAAATTTAATTAATACCTAAGCATAATAATTGATAATTCTAAATAATTTGGCCCACATAACTGGGTCAACAGTTTGATGTGGGATCGGAAGTCTCTTTTTATACTATCTTAATGAATTTTAGTTTGGATTCTGTTCTGTTAATCTATTAAGGCTGCAAAAATACTCACGTTGCACGTTCCGTGGTTGAGTGAGTGGTGAACGCATATTTCGATATGAGGCTGGACCGCCGGAGCGTTGTTAATATTATTTGCAATCGCTGCCGCTGCCACTTCGGTGATACAGGTGTCTCCGTCAATGGTGTTCAGGTATAGCTCTAAGAGAGTAGGCGAGAGAGGTCCACCTTTCTGTAAACAAGGGGGTATTTATAATTTCATTCCAAGATTCTTTGCAAAGATCGGGCAAAGTGGCGATTCATCGTTTCTGCCTACCCCTGTGGGAAGAAGGCGTGAGCTGTATGTATGTATGTAAAATAAAACTAGGTATAATGAAAAACATACACTTAAGATAGCTTTAGTAAGCCAAATTCCTAGGGTCAATACCGGGTACAGTCAAGATCATGTAGGGCTTTACACATTGGACTTCAAGGGCGTATCCAGGTAGGGGCAGGGGCTGCAACCCCCCCTCCAAGAAGATAAAATAAACGTAAATTTTCCTGGCAAGTGGAAATTAAAAACGTGTTACCTACTCTGCGCAAAATGAAGTGTTGGAAATAAAATATCTTTTTGAAAAGACTGTCATAGACAAATTTTCGGCAAACCCGAGAAGATTACTGTTAAATTAATATATTGTTTTGTGTCATAATCAAACTAATTAATAAAAGTAAATTTTCATGATTTTTTTGTTTCAATATACCTGACCGACCATCTTCTCGAAACATCTAGCTGAAATCCTGGGTACGCCATTGTTGGGTTCTTATTACAATCGCCTTAGAGATCGGACTCGCCCTACAAGTGTAAAGCTTCATGTGCTCTTGACTGTACGTATTTGATAAAATGCAGTCGTTTCATTGAAATATACCGTTATATATTTTTATTACTTAGGTAACTTCCTTCTATGGCAATTTTCTGAAACTTACGTTAACTGCTCCCCATCCCACAGCTCTGGATAAAACACCGGCGCCAACGAACTCAGAGGCTAGAGGAACGATTTGCACGGTGTTGGAAAGCACTATGTTGGCACTGGTGATCAGCAGACCGAGGTCGTTCTTGATGATGTTAGACACGTAGTTCGGATGGGTTACGTTGCGTTGCAGGGTGTAGGTTTGTCCGCCAGAATTCCATGTGTTGGTTCCGACGGTCACACGCAGGGTGCTGTAGATAAAGTAAACTTAGTTTAACATGTATCTTAAATCACAACTTTATTCTGTCATTTTGAGTAGGTATGCCACTATTTTTTTTAATGTCTTCTTGTGTTATGTCTGTACTCGCGTACGAAGAAATGTGTATAATCATTCACGCAAGGACGGTGAAGTTGAGGGTGGTGTTTCATTAGTTTATATCTGTCAGCACGACTCAAGGGTTCAACGTACATCATTGTTGGGTACTGTGCACGTGGTTCAACAACTTTAATTGACCGTTGAACAGAGGATTTTTTTGATCTCCAAATGGCTACTGAATTTAGAAAAAGAGGAAAGACTATTAACGATCAAAAACAATTTTTTTAATTCAATGTAGGGGATCATAAGTCCAATTATTGAAAGTCATTGCAACTCCTGGTGATATGTACCTGGAGAGGGAACCCCAACTGTACACAGCAGCGATACAGTGAGCGGCCGTCAGCACAGTCTTAGGACCGATGATAGATCCGCCGCAGATGAAGCTCCTGATTAGCAAGCCGCTGGTCATAGCGACCATGTAAGGTACGCTGCCGGCAGCCGCTTGGGTCCCGCCGACAATACGAGAACCAGAGGTGTCGACATGGGTGAAGAAGTCATTGTTGCACGTTGGGACAGCTGAAAAAGTGATTTAGTTTTTGTAAAACTTGTTCCGTGGTAGCTGGAAGATAATAGCCGTCGGGTGGTCAAGAGCAAAAGATAATTCTATTATGCTTCGATCTTGTGATATACTGCATTCAAACTGAAGCCAAATTTTATTTTTAATAAATAAATTCAACGAATTGTAAACTTTAAAATAGCTTGCAGGCCACGTGAATTTTCAAAGTCAAGTGGTCATTTGTAAATTTTAATTATATCTTATTGGAGAAATTCGATTGTTTTTGAGTCATTGCAATTTTTAACGATCAATCAAATTTAGTTTGAAGATAAAAGGTAGGTATACCTACCTGATGATAGGAAGAAAATTAGGAATCAAATCACAACTATATTTATTTATTTAAGGGTAACTTACAGACAATAGAGTCATGTTAAAAGTAATTACTAGACACCCACTAAAAGATATCAAATACCCACCAGGAGTATGTCCAACGTAAGGTCATTTTGGATGTATACCTTTGCTATATGTATTTAAATTACATTAATATTATTTAAATAGTCAATGACATATTATTTCTCCATATAATTGACTCACCAATGCTCCCAGCGAGGAGTGCTATCAGCAGAATCCCAACTTTAAAGCCCATTTTGTTTACAACCAAAAACGGTTTATGAAATCAAATCCTTTTGCGCTCATATTTATAGGAAATTATGGGTTTTAATATCGGCAGATAGTTAATATTTTTATCTGCTGATTGCTTAAATAATTTATCAATTGAATTACTTTTGTGGATTTTCAAAAACGTAATTTTGCACCAATATATGCAACTAGCGTGTTTTGCGTGTTTGTCTGATTATAAGCAATGTGTGTTGTGTTGAAGGCTTAGTATATCTTCCTTAATTCAGTAAGCTGGATGATGCAGTGACTAATTTAGGAAGGACTTCGAATCACTAACTTCTCTTTTTCGAATTTTGCTGACATACTGCAAAATCTCATGTTAGCTGTGCTAGTTGGTTGAAAGAAATCGTAACGCTTTTCAACAACCATTCAGAACAGTTAATATAGTTTCAGGCAGGTCCTTTTTCCGTTTATATCTGATTTTACCTTTTAAAAGAGCACGAGGAGCTTACTTTTAACTGCTTTTAAGTAGTTACTGCATTTTGTAGTATTATGTAAGTAAGTAAGAAACAACTCTTTATTGTACACCAATAAAAAAAAAATATGCAACAAGTGACACAGATAAATTATTAAGAGTGTTGTTAACTGTTGGTAAGCCTAATAAATAAAATAGTATGTAAACGGACGGCGTCGCGCGAAAAATGCTACTTCGATCAGTTACGGAGATTTGTATTAATTAGACAATAATTATATTTTTTTAAGCACGTGGACAGTACAAAGCGATTAGTGTTATGTACATATGATTACAGATAAATGAGAATTATTTTTTGATAAAGTAGTGTAGAAAATGAAGTAATTATAAAGTGTAGAATTATCAGAAGAATTTCGTAACATGACTCCTGGTCTATCTTCTAAGAGAGGAAAAAAAACACCTTTATTCCCTTCTATAAAGTACATATTCCTTTGCTTTTCCAATAGTATTACGGGCCATTTACACGAGGGCAATCCACTAAGACTGCATACAAAAAAAACTTGAGGACAATCCATTCCATAGTCCTCACGTTTTTTTTGTATGCAGTCTTAGTGGATTGCCCTCGTGTAAATGGCCCGTTAGATTTGCGAAGCAAAAAGTTACAGGTTCCTTTAAGTTCACATAAAGGTAGGACATATTAAAATACCTACTTAGCTTTTAGAAGCTCGATAGTAGGTACAAACTACAAACCCATTGACGGGCTTGTTTTACCTACCTTTGTGTAAGTGCTATGTAAGTAGGTACCTACCTAGTTAAGTACACACAAAGATGAGGATTCGATTCCTGTCCGGAGCCAATAGTTGTTTAGGTACGTAGGTACCAGCGTTGCCAGACGTCCCGATTTTTAAATCAAAATTTAATGTCCCGCGCAGGACAGCCTCAGTCCCGCTTTTCGGGTATAATTCGGAAATTTATTTTCAGACTTAGATTCAGAAGAATTAGAATTAGACTCAACTATTTAACGTTAGGGTAAATCTGATTTAAAATATTATATTTTTATTAAAATACATTTTCTATTGCTATTTTAACATAATTTGACCTCAAACAAAAAGATAAATATTTAAAAACTTCTGAATACATATACTTTCTTTTACTATTTCCCGCTTTCGACGAAAGAATCCCGATTTTTTCACTCAAGAAGTTCCAAAATCCCGACCTGGCAAAGAAAAAAATCTGGCAATGCTGGTAGGTAGGTACATGAGCATGATTGTTGTATGAGGCTATCTTTGGCGATCTATGTTGTCTGGTAGTAGTAATGGGCCATTTACACGAGGGCAATCCACTAAGACTGCATACAAAAAAAACTTGAGGACAATCCATTCCACTGTCCTCAAGTTTTTTTTGTATGCAGTCTTAGTGGATTGCCCTCGTGTAAATGGCTCATAAGGCTAGTTCGTATTTCTAACTTCAGCTATCTACCTACATAGATCGACGCAGTATAAAAATGTTGACATTGGCATGATTGCTGTAACTACAGATAAAGTATATATTATTAATTACGACATGATCTATTTCCATATATATCTGTGATTAGTTGATTACAACTATACATCACTAATAATCTGTGATTGCTGAAAAGATTATACTTACATAGATTAATTCGTTATTTGGGTATCTAATACCTACCAATATTATTATTTTGTTTTTTTATTATGCTCTAACCATCGATTAATATATAACTAGCCGTTTCACCCTCGTAGTTCCCGTTCCCGTCGTAATACGGGAATAAAATATAGCCTATGTTACTCAGGGATCTTCTAGCTTTCCAATGGATGAATGAATTTCGAAATTGAAATTGGTCGAGTAGTTTTACAAAAATCTATAAATTATAAAACACAAAGCTTTCCTCTTTATATTAGTATATCTTTGGCTCTAACCCTAAATAGTTTTATATTTGAAAGATAGATACTCATTAAACCTACGAATAAGGATTCCTTATTCGTAGCATAAAACCCTTAAATATTAGACAAAAGAAAGACGCACCCGGGAGGAGTATTTTTTTAAATAATAAGCACTTTTTATGTTGTATTATTTAATAATCTCGAACACTTAAAAATATACGGGATATTTATTCATAAATCACACATGCTTAGATCAGAATTATTATCCAACAGATAAGAGAGAAAAAATATTATCACATAGCACATCTAGTCCTAAAAAAAATTCACTTCCTTCCGTCTTTACTTAGAACGCAACGGATTTCAATGCGGTTTTCACTAGTAGAAAGAACTGTAAATGAGGGAGGTTCTTGTGCATCATAGTAATTGATTACATAATCTGCTATTAAGCGTCATTATTTTAGATATTTCGCTTTACTAACTTCGGAGATAAGGGAGGGTATGTCTATCAAAATTTTTCATTATAAATCGAAAATGACGGGGCACTAATACATAATACATATTTGCTCTGTCTAAAATATTTTTTAAATTATTAATAATAATAATATAATATTATCTTACGCCTTTTTTCCCCGAGGGGGTAGGCAGAGGTATTCCATTACTAGATATACCCACATTTCACGAGATATATTGAACCCATAACGTGATAGGTGGTGAGCCCATCGCCGGACCGGGTCTATTTACACATGTCTCAGAATAAATTCTGAGACCTGCGGGTTTCCTCACGATGTTTTCCTTCACCGTCGAGCTAGTGATAAATATGTTCGTAAGTTTTTGAAAACTCATTAGTATATGCCAGGATTCGAACCCGAGCCTCACTGATTTTCGGCCAGCCCTTTAACCGTTCGGGCTATCACTGCTCTTAAATTATTAAATTTGCAATATACTTTTGACAGAGAGATAGACAGAGCGGCCACCATAAGAATTTTACCACCACTTTAGTACGAAACCCTAAAACCATATCCTCAGAATTCTGGGGCACGACAAAGCAATAAAAGGGTCTACCTTAGTTTAATAAAGTCTTTGGTTTCTATGTTGATGGTCCAACCAAACAACTGTTTCTTTCTAGTCTTGGGTAGTTCGCGAACGACCTAGTTCGAAAGAGCGCTCTTTTAGGTGAACTATGCGATCTTGTTCGTCCATAGTCTCGATTTTAGTTCTTTTAAATATGTATTTTTCTGACGTCCGCTCTATTAATGAGTTGCGCTCCGTGGCTAACCTAAAATTTTTTTTACTCTTCCAAGAGTTTCATAATACATCTCTAGTTAAAGTTTTTCGCAATGGGGAGCATGCTAGGTTGTCATTAATAGAATATTCAATATTTATAAATAACGCCATCTTTCCGCTAAACCCAGTACTAATTTAGCATTAAAATGCGTTCAGGTAATATAAAAAAATACAAAATATATATTTTATGAAGTAATTAATAACATTGATTAAACTATTAATGAAAAAACAACACTTTTGTTTTAAACCATTACACAAATTAATAAAAGTTATTACCACTGAATTAATTAAAAGAGAACGCACCCTTTAAAAAATAATGTCTTTCAGTATTGCAATATTTTTACACAAAACCTATAATTGAGTAAAATTTTATTCGGTGCAAACGCTTTTTATTGGAATAATCATCTTATAATAAACATTTCTGACGCCTTTACATGTTTTAAACTATGCTTTATCTACCTGTTTATTCTAGTAAAGGCAGTTTAACTGACCTAAAATTATAAATATATTATGGACTTATTATAAAGTATTTTTTGTTTGATTTTTATCGTTCTATTTATTTACACCGTGATGCCCCTTAATTCGAGACGGCGCGGAGGACAAATATACATTCAATTCAGTATCATACATTTTAAATGAAATGGTAAATTTAAAATTTTCAATATGGCAACATTAAAACTGGTTGTCAATACAACTGTTTTTCAAAATTCGAATCTTCAAATACTACTTTGTGCTCCACATACACGGATTTTGCTTTTTATTTACTAAACAGTGCATTCTTTTCGTGAGATTTTCCGCTAAAAACGTTGAATCGAGTGTCTACTCCTCCGTCTTAGTGACGTAATCTTCACGGAATACTGCCTGACTGCGATAAGAAGACAGTGTTGAGATAGGACTCCGTGTTCTCTAGTTTAAGTGCAATTTTGTGAGATATAGACTCTTTACCATGCCTCAAAGAACCTGTTGTGTCTCCTCTTGTCTAAATAAAACCGTTAGAAAAGATAAAGTGAATAAAATTGTTTATTTTTTCTTCTCATGATTGTCTAAATTATTATCCAATCTTGCTCTTTAAATTCGTTGGCTTTGATGTTTTCAATGCTTAGCTTAGATGTTAAAAAAATCATAATCAAAACTAATACTTCATTATTTATATATTTTGCTTATGATAAAAAAACGAAATTTAAGTGCTAAGTCTGTTTATATAAATCGTTAAGTATCAGGAACGCATTAGTAAATGACTGCCAATATTTTGTAATTTCAATATGAATAGTGTAATACAAAAATGTGTTCTTAACTTTTTAAAATGCGTATCTGCAACTTAGCGATATTACAAAAAATTAATAAAATAAAGTGCACATATAGATAGCTAGCTAGGTATATATATCGACCTGGCACCTACATGGACTTAATAGTTCTGGGTGTGGTAACTAGATGGCGTCATAATACGAAACCCAGACTTGGTTATCTATACGTTAGTACATATTCTTATCTATGATGGGGAGTTTTCGGTGACAGCTGTCACTTGAGTATTCAAAGGTGTCAATAGATGGTGCTGATAAGCCTTGTTTTTTTTTTACATAATCTATGGTCGCAAGAATTTGTCAAACAAAAAAAAACAATGACTTTTTATCAAAATAAGGTTACGTACTCATTGCCTTGCATTTTATTTATTGTTCTGTTTGTACATTGTTTACGAGTGGTTTGTGTTACAAGAAAAGATCCGAATCCACGATAAACAAAAACTGTCTCCTTCATCTGCGAAAATGCATGGACCATGTATAGTGTATGGGTGTAAAATACGGAGGAACCGAAGCTCGACTCGACGCACTAGGAATTTAGGTACCTAAAACAAGATCTGTTTTATTGCGTTGCCTGCTGACGCGTTACATTCACTCACACACAACACAACAACGGCACATGACATGACGGACGGATGTGTCACGTAAAGCGACACATCAGTGTTGCCAATTTCTAATTCCCAATGTTGATCAGCGCCATCTAGTTCAATTTTAAGAATGTCATTGAAAATTCAAGACATGACGGACGGATGTGTCACGTAAGGCGACACATCAGTGTTGCCAATTTCTAATTCCCAATGTTGATCAGCGCCATCTAGTTCAATTTTAAGAATGTCATTGAAAATTCCTCATTATAATATGAAAAACATTTCTTCACATATAAAAAAAAACCGAACAAAATGAACGAACTAGTTCGCGGTAGGACTGTGAACTACATTGAGCGCTCCCAATGGTGAACTACTATGCCCAAGACTATTTCTTTCAACCCTTTCACTCAACAGCCATCACAGTCCCCTAAGCACCTCGACCGAGTCCGATACCCACCGGCCTCCCTCCTCAATCACCTGAGCAGTTCCTTCACTTTACAAACGGCTTCCACACTTAAACTGCTGTCGAACAGCAACATATCTAACTCACTATCACAGTCCACTTTTAAAACACTTTTTGGTAGATCGTGGTACACTATGAACGCACTTAGAATCTTCTTTATTGTTTCTTCGCAGGTGTTGATCCTTCTGCTGCTGGGTAAGCCGAGGTATCTTCGTAAATACGGTGCTAGTTGCAGCTCAAAACCGTCGAATGTGTTGGAGACTTTCTGTTTGATAGCGAGCGTGTATTCGGTGGATATTAACGGTTCGTTTTGGTCTTGCCCGTCTATTTTCATCTCGTCCAAAGCACGCTTGTTGTGGTTCTCGATTTGGGAGAGGAGGAGCTTGATTTGCCATATGTGGTACGATGATGGTGAGTCTTTCATTGTTTTTATTATCTGAAACAAGGAAAAGATAGTTTCATTGACTATTTTGGTGTTTGATAATTTTATATTTTGAAAAACTTACGTACATATCTCTGCTTGACGGTAAAGGAAAACATAGTGAGGAAACCCGCAGGTCCCAGAATTAATTTTGAGGCATGTAAAGTAATATATGTATACAACATGTAACAGAATAAGCGCAATTCCTGAAATTAGTTTGTTCAGTATCGACTACTTATTCGATTTCCGCTATTTTTAATATGTGTTAAATTTATCAAAAAATTAATTATCATAGCTGAATTTAGTGCTTTCTATGGAAATTGTGCTATTATTAATCGATATTTAAGAAAATTGGTTAGACATAACTAAAGTTCGATTGCATCATATTTTTTTTATATTAATATACTAATTGGGGTGTATGAGGAATTGCGCTTTTTCTATAACGCATTGTATATATTTTTAATTTTCATGTTAACGCGGATTCCGCAACTCGACGTCTTTTCTGCGCCTATCTTGCCTTACCTCGATTTGTAATACAAGTTTATATTATGCACACATGTTTTCTTCCGCTAGGACTACGGTTACCTTGAGGAATGTGGTCCATATGGGCAGTGCGCACAGTATGTCCCTGGCGACGCACTCGTAGGTGACCATGCTGAGGGCCTGCACGTGCTCGCGCTCGGCGGAGCTGAACTGCCGGCACTGGCAGCGTTGAGGGGCAAACGGCTCGCTCCTGGCACCTTTCCGCTTCTTGCTGACCAGCAGGCAGTCTGCGCACACGCCTGTGGAGGTTTAAATAATAATAATAATAAATCTTTATTTCAGGCAATTTTCATAAATAACGTAAACAGAGGCCCATATTATATATACCTTACAACTAACATACCTATAAAATAACTAAAACTATTTTACACGAAGTGTCACCATTAATAATAATAATAAATAAATAAATATCACGTTTAGGGGTCCAATATATCTCGTGAAATGTGAGTATATCCAGTAATGGAATACCTCTGCCTACCCCCTCGGGGATAAAAAAAAGGCATGAGATTATATTTATATTTATTTAAATAGCTTGGGCCTCTGCCCCACTCCCGACGGCACCCTAGGTTAGGTTTTCTATTATGTGTAATTTTTATATTGTTTTGTAAATGTTTTTATATATTTTACTTTTATATACATTTTGTAAAAAACCTAACATAAGACCTAAAATAAATAAAGAGTATAAATTGTGGGACACAATTCACACACGGTTATTTAGTCCCAAACTAGGCAGGGCCTGTACTATGGGTACTAAACAACTGATAAACATAATTAAATATATATTAAACGGCCAGACACGAAGCCGAGCGGGAATCGAACCCGCGACCTTCGACTCAGAAGGCAGGGTCACTACCAACTGAGCCAACAAGTCCGTCATGTTCAAATCGGTGTAGCAGTTTATATTGTAATAACAAAGAACTGGGGCATTTTGAAGACAACAATTCAATATAAGCCTCAAAGACCTGGACATACGGTCAATAATTGAATGAAAAGAACGAAGAATGGAGCGCTCTAGCGAGTGCGCTGAGCCTAAGAAACCGGTTTCAACCAACAGCACCAACAATAATATCATCGATGTTTGTTGATTTTTTTACATAGCTCGACCAATTTTGATAACATTCAAATTGGTCCCATTTATAGATTATCCAAATCGATTTTTAAAAAATCAACAAAAGTCTAATCTACTATATAAAAATAAGTCGGGTTTTCCTTCCTGACGATTTAACTCGAGAACCGCCGGACCGATTTTGATGAAACTTTTTGTGTGGGTTCGAGTGGGTCCAGGGATGGTTTATAGCAAAGAAAATTCAGCATTGCACCCGTGCGAAGCCGGGGCGGGTCGCTATATTTTTTAAATATTTATGAATCAATGAAATTTTTAGTGGTATTCCTTATCGACTTCAAAGTAGATTTTTTACACTTTAGAGTTCTTTGTTATTAATTTGTAACGTTTTACCCGACTGCGGAGGGTAAAACGGATGATTTAGATTGACATTTGAACCCGATAGGTGGCGCACCGTGGCAGAAAAACTTCCGCCCGGGCCACTAGTAAAAACATAATGTATCAAAAAATACGTCTATATAAATACCGTGTTTTCCTCAACTCTCGCTGCGCGCACCATAGAGTTAACACTTTAACGGGCAGAGGGAAAATAGTTACCACCAAATATTGAACACTATGTAATTGAAATAAGATTCAAAACCAATGAAAAATTTTATCTGCCTATGCCCGTTAAAGGCGGCTTGAATTACCATTGTTATTCCCGTCTTTGGTGAGATAATGCTTGACGAAGTTCCGGACTTTCTCGTCTGTGGAGAAGAGTTCTATGTTCTCCGGCGCGACTGACCAGACGTTCGCTTTGTCCAGGGTCAGGGTCTGCGCCAGGATGGTGAGGAAGCCTTGGGGGTCCTCCAGGTAAGACAGGCAGCCGACGCGCTGCTTGATGTCGATGCACCAAGTGTAGTTGAGGTACGTCCTGGAAAGAAATATAGTGATTGCCGGATTAAAGTAACTGGAGGCCCTAAATGAAATTTCGTTGAGTGAGTGAGGTAACCGGAGGCCCCAACCACCCCCCCCCTCTCAACTCCTCTCCCCTCTCCCCCTATTCCCACCTCAAAGACCGGCAACGCAGTTGTGACTCTTGAGTTACAGGTATCCATGGGCGACGGACGTCACTTACTATCAGGTGACCCGTCTGCTCGTTTGCCCCCTTCTCTTATATAAAAAAAAATGATAAAATGATAGACGTCGGCCGCACGCGTCTGTCGCAGACTTCGGAAATGGCGCCACACATTTTCATACGTTGACTATTGTCGCATCAGGTCGCATGCGATCGATCGCGCGCGGCTGCGATCGGCCGCGACCCACGGAACCTTTATACGGAACATTTAAATAGCGGTACGTACGTACCGTATTTCAAGTTTCTAGGTGTTATCTTTTCGGAGTAGTACGTATTTCTCTTTTTATCCAGTTTTTAAATTTTCCTGTTTGAATGAGACATTCTCCTAAAAAGTATAAGTTATCTCCACACATACACACTGTCGATACACGGCCTCGTTAGTTTTATTATAGGTATAGAATATAAGTATCCTATTAATATTATAAACGCGAAAGTTTGTGAGTATCGATGTACGGATGTTTGTTGCTCTTTAAAAACTACTGAACGGATTTTGGATGAAACTTGACAGTTATATAGCTTATACATCAGAATAACACATAGGCTATATTTTATCCCCGTTTTCCCACGGGATCGGGAACTACGCGGGTGAAACCTCGGGGCGCTGCTAGTCACTACATAGTATACAACAAAGTCGCTTTCTCTGTCCCTATGTCTTTTTGTATGTCTTTCTTTAAAACGACGTAACGAATTTAAGATGCGGTTTATTTAATAGATATAGTGATTCAAGAGGAAGGTTTTAGTGTTAGCATTGCACCCGTGCGAAGCCGGGTGGGTCGCTAGTATAAAATAAATAAAAGCTTCTACAAATGTCATAATTATGCAACAGTAATTTCTATCAATTAAAATTCATTAATATTGTGAAAGATTCACGAGTAGTGTACTGTACTCACTGTAATTGTTCCCAGTTGCGCCCGCGCTGGAACGCGATTGGCCAGTAGCGCGGGTCGTTGACCCTCACTTCCTGTAGCGTGTCCAGCTGTGGGATTATGCACGGCGCCTTCAACTCTTTCACTGCACCCTCTAGGTCTATAACCTGAATTAATAAATAAAGACAAAATGTCAAGATTCGGCGACGTGACACGACTTCATTTAGAGGTCAAGGGATGACATAGATTTCAATTATTTTTATTTTGATCGTGAAAGTATTTTTATTTATTTATTTAAATACAATAAAAAATTCTTGCCAAACTGCATAGCAGTTGGTTGGCAAGCTTGCACTCTGTTTTACTAATAAACACTTATTGCTAATACATAACTATCTTATTTTATATTAAAACTAGCGACCCGCCCGCGCTTCGCACGGGTGCAATGCAGATACTAAAACCTTCCTCTTGTGTCACTCTATCTCTTAAAAAAAAAACGCATTTAAATCCGTTGCCTAGTTTTAAAGATTTAAGCATACATAGGGATAAAGGGACAGAGAAAGCGACATTTATACTATGTAGTGATATTGTATGTAACACCAGTTTTTTTACATCCTATTTCGTGCGATAGTTTCTGCGTGATACGCGTAAACATACGGATAGACACGACAGACAATTAGAAAAATTGTTTTGTCTTCTTAAAAAAATATATTTAACGAAAATACAAAACTTCTTCAACGAATAGCACTAAATACTATTATTTGCATATTAAACATTTATTACCCACTGTTACTAAACCTATTACCTACGCTAATAGCGAGTGATCTCCACCTTGAGTTCTTTATCAGATTTTCACAAAATTTATATGAATTTTCAAAATCTGTTCGAATTTGACGGAAATATGGATTATCATACAAAAAAATTGTATGTGCGAGTTGAGAATCTCCTCTTTTTTTTAAGTCGGTTAGCAAAAATAATATAGCTCTTATGTACAGACATCGGCTGGTACCTGTATGTGAGCGTAGCACAGTTTTCCAGTGTCAAGGTCCCTCGGAAGAATGAGTCTGGGTTCGACAGCTAACACGTACAGATGTCGGAATGCTTGGAGGTGGTATCTGCATAATTTATTATTCATTTATTTGCTTACCCATGTGTTTTTTGACATGAGTATATATATTTTTTTTAAATTGCAATGCCCTGACGTGGCGGCTTCCATGAATGTACCTATAGACTATATGACCGTGTCTATATGGTCATATAGACTATGACCTTAAAGGTACATTCATGGAAGCCGCCCCGTCAGGGCATTGCAAAATTAAAAATATATGTACTCATGTCAAAATAATAATAAAATAACATTAGTATTAAAAATAAATGACATAGGATGTGTTGTAACATAGATACTAGTGAGACAGCGCGGCGTTGCTAGTACAGTAATCTACACTAATAATGAATGTTATCTAGTAAATTTCTTACATTTTATTAATATTATTTTGCAATGAATTAAAAACCTCCTCCAAAGCATCAGATAGAGGCAGCGTATCCATAAATCTGGAAGCATTGCCCCTTTTTACAGTTATGCAGACTCTTTGACAAAACTAGCTTGCCCTTGGATCTTGTGTCGCCTCGATGAGACGCTTTGAGTGCAAAAATCTGAGCCCCGCCGACCCAACGTCTCTATTAATAGTCCATTATTTATTCTACAATGTCATTAAAAAAATCTTCTAAATTATAATAACATTTTTGGATCAAATATTCTTTCAGTCTACTGATCACTTGGAATATTCCAATACAAATATTTTTAACACAGTTACATTGAGTGTCAAACTCATTGTTTTGACTTTATGGGTACCTGTTGTCCTCGCTGTGCGTGGGGAACTTGGGGAAGAAGGCAGCCAGCAATGCCCCCACGGCCTCGGGCGAGTTGCTGAGCGTGGCGCGGCCCCCGCCCAGGAACAGCAGCGCAAGCGCACAGTGCACCGCCATCTAGCGGACGCGGATCAAACGATTCGGTTAAAAAAACCGACTTAAACGAATAATACTAGAAAAAATACAGTCGAATTCAAAACCTCCTCCTTTTTTGGAGTCGGTTAATAACGAGAGATGTCGTCGGACCAAATTAAAACCAAGTTCCTTTCTTTGTCAGTATGGATGTTTGTTGCTCTTTCACGCAAAAACTACTGAACGGATTATGACGGAACTCTACAGCTATATAGCTTATGCATCAAAATAATACATAAGCTATATTTAATACCCGTATCAAAAATCCGTACCAGAATCAAAAAGACATTTATTTTTAGTAGGTACAGAAAGTACACTTAGAAAAATGAACTACTAGTAAGACATGAGGTTAAAAAGAGCTGCCCTTGAGTTTCTTGCTGGTTCTTCTTCTGCATTTGGAACCGTTACTGTAGCGTTAGTCGGTGGAGATGGGCTGCTGTTTACATTTAGCCAATATTCATGGACGAGTTTAGAGTGCCTTGTTATTAGACTATTGACCATTCTAAGTGTAACTTTTTGTACCTACAGAAATTAAATGATTTTAGACTTTTTTTAAGAAGTCACTCTAAACTCGTCAATGAAGATTGGCTGTATACAATAAGGATGGCGGAATAAATAATTAAAATATAATAAGGCATAGAGGGGCAAGCAATAAGGCATTGGGAATATTTTTATACAAAACTTTGAAGCTCAAGCGTCATGTCAGTTAGTATGAGCGAGAGCTGTCATTCGAAATTGTACTCGACTTATTCCACTTGGAATAACTTTTCGGCTTCAAATTTTCGTCGCGTTGTCCCCTCTATGCCCTATTATATTTTTATCTCTTTGGTTGTATAGTACCTGTCCCCCGTGCGTGAGCGCCGGCGGGGCATTGGCGTTGGCGGGTGCTGTTACTCGGGCGCGTAGTCTTCGGCACAGCCGAAGGACAGCCAGGTCGCCGCGGCCCGCCATTATCTATCCACAGAACAACCAATGGTAATAACCAAAGATATTAAAGTAAAGATGACTTATATTCTAAATATATTATATTAAATATTTGCTTCCTAAAGTTTAAAACTACTACGGGCAAATAACGAATCAGTTCCTACTGCCAAAGTTGTTTAATGAAATAGTTATTTTAAGACAAGAGACACAAATGAGTAAGGGTACTTTAAAGCAAAAATTAAAAACGGTGCTATCTGAAAATACTTATAAGTAAGTGTGTGACAACCCTGTATTGAACACCAAACAAAATATGCAATAAGTGACACAGTTATTTAAAAGAAGTACAATGGGCGGTCTTATCGATTTAACCCTTATGTGAGTGACAAATAAAACACCTTCATCAGAGTGACGAGGTACCCGGGTACCTTCATACAGTTTATACGTAATGTAAACAATCAAGATCTGCTTTTACGTTACACATACTTTGAATATTATTATTTTTGTTAAACTAAACAGTTGACGATCTGCCGTGATGTCCCATTTTAGATTTAAAATGCTTTTACGCTTTATAAGGTTTGCTAATGATGTAACGCGCCCTGAACGTTTGTTTGCTGATAAAGCAGCCGCTATACGAGATATTTGGACTATGTTCATTTCAAATATGAATAAAATCTACTAGTCTGGTGAATGTATAACAATTTACGAAAAGCTATATGGATATCGTGGGCGGACTCTTTACTCAATACATGCCATCGAAACCTGAAAAGTATCTGATAAAAATATTCTGTACTTGTGATGCAAATAATTCCTTCCCCCTAAATAGGCAAATATATTTATATATGTACAGGAAAGTCAAGTGATGACTAACGTCAAACAAATGTTGGAGAATGCACTGTATTAGATTTCTTGGGTAAATATAAAAATTTCAGACTGAATGTATATTTTTTACGTCTCTTCAACTGGCTCATTTCTAGAATTCATGGATATTCCACGTGTCATATTTGACACTAGTTGGAACAGTAAGAAAACATTTACTGTTTCTTCCTGCAAATATGCAAACACACAAGCATTTTTTTTTATTTATTTGATTTATTCTTCTAACTTCGCCTTTAGCAAAGAAGCAACTGTGTGCTCCTACGTATCTAAAAAAAAAATAAAGTAGTAATAATGTTGTCATCAATGCACAAGTCACCAGTTATTGAAAGTAATAAGGAAACAGCCAAGCCAGAACTAATTTTATATTATAATAAAACCAAAAGTGGAGTGGACAAGGTGGATAAGCTGTTAGCAGAATATTAACCCAGTGAATAGAGAGCTGATACCTTACAAACGGTCCGGTAGTTCTAAATTTTTTACATGTTGTCTAGGATGGTTGTTAAGTGTTTAAAATTTTCCGGAATTTTTTCAAAGTTCTAACTTTAGAACGCTGTAATTCAATTTTGGCCTATTTGAGAAAAACAAGTATAAGAATAAAAATTGTAGGGAATTTAATTACCTACAAAATGGATGTATACTTTTTTGAACCAACCTTACGGAGGGGGCAGTAAGCATTAAAATGAAAACAACGGCATATTGTTTATTTGATAAGTTGGAAACATTTCCGGAAAATGCGTATTTTTTTATATTTTTTAAAATATCATATCTCGTGAACTATCTGCCCTACAAACAAAATTTAACACGTATATTATAGGGAATTTCATTCTCTACAACATTGAATAGAACTGTTTTGTAGCTAAAATGCACCGAAACAAAGATATAAGTGAAAATCTAAAAAATGTGCCCATTTTTTTCGGTTTTTTCAAGATGGCGGCGGGCGCGGAGGGGAGGGAATTGTGCATTTTGCATTTTAAACACTTAACAACCATCCTAGACAACATGTAAAAAATTTAGAACTACCGGACCGTTTGTAAGGTAACCCCCCTTATTTGGTCTCTATTCACTGTACTATATACCCCAAAACGCAGAACGTATCAGTGGCCTACAACACTTTTTTACAATATTATTGACATTGCAGCTTTGGCAGCATACATCATTTACATGGGACATCACCCACAATTTGTCTCGATTAAATTTTTGTACGAAATTATAAATACTTTTTTTCAAAAGTCATACAAAACACAAAGAGGTACCCGGGTACCTTGTCACTCTATTGTGACTTTAAAATATGTTTTGGATTCCACAAAACATTGTAAATAGTTGACTGGGTCAAAACATTAAAAAACATATGATTTATAAATAGTTAAGAGCTCTCAGGAAATCACAGCTACCTACAGGGCGTAAAACATACTTTTCTTTAAATTTTAAAATGTTAAAGGTACCCGGGTACCTCGTCACTCACAAAAGGGTTAAGCGGTAATGTATAGGTATTTTAATATAAGATAATAGTTATGTATTGGCAATAAGTGTTTATTGATAAAACAGAGTGCAAGCTTGCCAACAAACTGCTGTGCAGTTTAGCGAGTACTTACAAGTTAAAACATGTAATACTTATTGTAAATAAATAAATAAAATAAATAAATAAAATTCATATTGCGCACGTCTGAAAATTGATCCGCTACGAGGAGCTACAACAATGACGACGAAATATGATACGGGACGAATAATAAAGAAAGAGACAGCTATCTGCCAAGAGTTGCGCTTGAAATTCGACTAGGTGAAAAACACAAAATTGCGACCAAATACACATAGTACTACAGCCCTTCTCCACCGATGAGTTGCTAAAAGTTAAAGGCGTAAATTAAAAATAAACATGCCGGCCATACATATAAGACTAGCTGTTCCGCGCGGTTTCACGTTCCCGTTGAATACAATATAGCTTATGTTACTCAGGGAAGGCTAACTAAAAAGACAAAATAATGTTTTAAATCGGTCCAGTGCTTGAAAGAAAGAAAGAAGAAAAAAAATTATTGCCACAAAGATTTTTAAAACATTTCTCGGTACCTTGATAGCTTGGCAAAGGGGGAATAATCAGCTTGTCCTACCAAGCCATAACACTTGGCTCAGTAGAGCTGGTTTTCATAATTATTTACTCTGTAAGATGGTATGTGTTCTGTAGGTACATTGACAATTATTGTTGCCCAACTGCCCTCACATATTTTTCTGTATTGGAAGACAGTTCGTAATAAACCGTCCTACTGTATACCTCCGTTTTCCTTTGCGGCCTCCGAGCGAACCCAACAATTAGGACCTAGACTGCCGTCTAGACAAGTACATTACAGTATAAGAGCGGAATAGTGTATCGTAGGTAAAATTAAGTAATGATACATTGGTAATAAATTATGCAAGTACATATCTTATTCTATTTTGCTAAGATGTCAAATTGTTGAGTATGTGATGTTTGTTAGTATGCAAGGAACCATCGCAAAATGTCAGATACGCAAAATGACGGATTCGCAAAATGTCGGAATTCTGACATTCTGCTTATGTGACCATTCGCGTTTCGCAGAAAGTCAGATTCGCAAAATGACGGAATTTTAAAGATACTTCCCACGACACTAGGATAGAAGAATTTGAAGTCATGTCGATGAAATGATGATAATCCAGTAGATATTTTGAAGAGTTTAACAAAAAAGTCAGTTAATCTATATATATTTATATATATATTTAAATATGATAAACAGACTGACTGAGTGGTGAAATATCAACGTACATGTCCACCCGTGCGAAGCCGGGGCGGGTCGCAAGTTAGCTCATTTTACTTGAAGAAAACATTCCTTTATTTTTTAAAGAAACAAAAGTGTATTCAAAGATTTTCTAAAATTCGCTTGTATCACCCGGGACTCGAACCAGCTAAAATCTGAAACAGTAACATCCTGTACTTTTATGGTATCGATCGCTAGGGTCTTTCATAACGATCAAATCTCTCTGACAAACTTGGATTTTTTTTGTTGAACTCTTCAAAATATCTACTGGATTATCATCATTTCATCGACAAGACTTCAAATTCTTCTATCCTAGTGTCGTGGGAAGTATCTTTAAAATTCCGTCATATTGCGAATCCGACATTTTGCGTATCTGACATTTTGCGATGGGTCCGTATGAAATGTGTGTGTATATAATGTTTTAATGGGAACTTATATCTCCCCCCTCTCACCATCCCGGCTGCGAGCAGGCACACGGCGAGGCAGGCCTCGAGCGCGGCCCGTCCGGCCAGCTCGGCCAGCCTGGAGCCGGCCAGCGCCAGCAGCCTGCTGGCCAGCTGCAGGGCCGCGTCCCTCGCCTCCTCGCAGCCAGACCCCGCGAAGCGGAGGCCCAGAGCGAAGCACGCGCCCGCCACTATGTTGCAGTACGCCTGGCTGAAATAGGGTTGTGTCCTACCTAGTCAAATCAGTTACTTTTTACGATCTGTCAAAACGAAATTTTACTATGGAAAATGTACTGAAATAGCAAACCGTGACGTCATAGTTTGTCGTACTCAATTGCAGCTCTTTTTTTGATTGTTTTATTATTTTTAAATTTGCTATAATTGTAAATTGAAAATCGAAATACATATTTTGAGGTGTTTTGGGATAATCTTTTTAATTTATGACTACTCGCAATTTAATTTCGATGCTGTCAATTACCCAATTATCATTCACCAGCTGACCCGACAATCCTAGGGGCCAATTCCACTATGTCAACGATACTCGTAGTTGGATGACAATGACATGGCAATGGTCAGTCGATGGTGTTATTTGCTATGAAAAGTGTCAAAATAACACCATTGTCTGACCATTGATAAGTCATAGTCATCCAATTAAGACCGTTGACATTTAGTAGAATTGGCCCCAGACGTTACACTCGTAGTTGTATCACAATGACATGGCAATGGTCAGTCAATGATGTTTTTTGGAACTTTTCAAAGCAGATAATACCAACGACTGACCACGTCATTGTCATCCAACTGTAACCGTTGTCATTTAGTGGAATTGGCCCCCTATACAAATGTCAGGGTAGTTATGTTTTCTTAAATATTCTAATGTTCCGAGTAACTTTCTTAATTTTTTTTCATAAGAACTTTCTCCTGGCATTAACAAATACAACAAAAAAAGAATTAGCGAAATTGGTTCAGCCGTTCACCCGAAATAGGGATTCATTTTTATATATGAGATTAGCGGTTCTGCGCGGTTTCACCCACGTAGTTCCCGTTCCCGTGGAAATACGGGGATAAAATATAGCTTAGTTACTCAGGGATATTGTAGCATTCTAATGGTGAAACAATTTTTAAAAACGGTGCAGTATTTTTGAGTTTATTCGTTACAAACATACAAAAATCCAAAAATATTAATCTTACCTCTTTATAATAATAGTATAAATTTATAGATAGGAAAAGAGCATTCTTCTCGCCGATAAACTGCTTTGTAGGCAAGTGTAATTTAACATTGTACTTACTACATTGTTTATAAAAGGATAGAAATAAAAAAAAAAACCGTAGTACATGGTAAATGACCGCATCCATAAACTACGTGAGGTGATTTTGACGATGTTTCGACCCCCATCCCACACATCAGATTGGGTGAGATAATGGATGTTGTATATGCAAATAAAAGTCTTTTTAGTGCTACGCTTTGAAAATAGTTTGCATTTTTGTCTAAAATGTTGATTATACAGTGCTCACTAATAGATGTTGTATATGCAAATAATAGTCTTTTCATACCATCTATTCGAAAAGTGACGTTTTGGTCCTCAATAACAGGGATCAAAGTAAGTCTTTTCCAATAGGATTTTAAAAAGTGCGAATAAAAGTGTTTTGAATTTGGAATTAAAAATATCCCGCAACATTCTTAGCCAAAGAGATTAACAAAATAAGTTTGCATCTAAGGTTGGCGCCACTGTAGCTTAAGTACTATAACAAAACATTAGTTCCATTTTTCGCCGCATTAGGCTGACAAGCATAGAGTAACTTATATGCTGACAAGGCGGAATGGGGTTCGATGGTTGTGCCACACTGTCAGAAAAATTGCTGTGGCAATGCGCGCGCTGTCATACTTATTTTTCACAATTTACATTTTATTATACGCCAAATTTTCGAATTCCGACATAGAATTTTTTGTGTATTTTATATTTTAAAATGTTTTCAAGCAGCAGTGACTGCAGTGATAGTTAAACACCGGAAAATATTTAAAAAAGAATCAAACAATGTCATCAACAATTTTTCTCATAGAGAGGTATGAAAAGCAGAGTGTATCATTCGGTCGCAAAATTATTTTTACCTTGGGCTACGTACTTTAAACCCCTCACTTCGTTCATGATTCTACATTAGAATCCCTCACTACGTTCGGGATGCTATCCTAGAATCATTCACTATGTTCGTGATTTAAAAAAACGCCCTCGCCGTAAAATTATAGTTTTGCTCCCTTATGACACAATCTACTATTTTAGTGCTACGCTTTGAAGATAGTTAGCATTTTTGTCTAAAATGTTGATTATACAGTGCTCACTTCATAGCCTCGTAGTCTATATTGTCTTCGGTGGGCTTGACGAAGCAGTACTGTCTGATGGCGGCGGGAACCTGGCTTTCAACCCACTCCTCACTCGCCTCTATACTGTCCCACAGCACGAGACCTGCAAAAAACATTGTTAACATAAACAAGCCTTTTATCCTCGAGGCAGCACAAAAAACATTATAACCATAAAAAAACACGCCTTTTATCCCCGAGGGGGTATGCAGAGGTATTCCATGTCAGGAAATATCCACGTTTCACCAGTAATTCTTTGGATTTGAATTCTTTGGTACTAAACAACTGATAAACATACTTAAATAAATATTAAACGACCAGACACGAAGCCAACAGACATGTCCATGCACACAAATGTTGGCCCCGATCGGGGATCGAACCCGCGACCTCCGAGTCAGAAGGCAGGGTCACTACCAACTGAGCCAACAGGCCCGCCAAACAAACAAATAGAACTACAAAACAAATGTGTTCTTATAACGCCATCTCTACTTTGACCACTAATAGAGCCGTTAAAGCCAAGTGGCTAAAGAGCTCGCTTCTCGTTCCTGAAACTAGGGTTGGAATCCTGGTATTTACGAATGATTTTTTTTTATTAAAACGCATAATTATCACTAGCTCGACGATGAAAGAAAACATCGTGAGGAAACCCGCAGGTCTCAGAATTAATTCTGACACATGTGTAAATAGACCCGGTCCGGCGATGGGCTCACCACCTATCACGTTTAGGTGTCCAATGTATCTCGTGAAATGTGGGTATATCCAGTAATGGAATACCTCTGCCTACCCCCTCGGGGATGAAAGTCGTGAGATTATTTATTTTATTTAAAAAATACTTTACCTCTAGCGATGACCCTCAGCATGAGCAGGTCGGGGCGCACGAAGTCTAGCAGGTAGGCGGTGGTGGGGGGTTGCAGCCACTCGGCCAGCGCCTGGTTGTTGGACCTCAGGTAGATGAGGCCCAAGGCCACTGTGGCCCCCGGTGACGTCACGTCCAGGTTCACGGTGGCGCCCTCGCGGATCGCGAACGAGCCCTGCTTGTACTTCTCTTTCTGGGCGCCTGCGGAAAAGTTAGCTGTTCAAATCTCGCCGAGGAAATTCGTTTTAGTCTGGCGAGTTTAATTTAAAATTGTGTTATATTAAATGTATTGTTTTTTTTTATTTAAAACTTTATTTTTATTGAGATTTGAATGCTAATCTGAGCACTGTATTTGTGTAATGTGACTGTACCAGTGATTTGTAAATTATTATTAATCAGGCAAGCAGTTTAGAACTGATAAATGACTGTATCCAGGTGTTCTCTAATCAAGCTTTCTCATTACAGGATATGTATTTGTCCAATTAAACCTCGCCAACAGGACGCCTGTATAACTTTCGGGGGAACCCTCGCGCATTCTCCTTTATTTTTTGGCTCGTATTTAGTTTGTATGTTGTACAATTGACATAAAGTTCATTAAGCTATGTACAATTTCTATGAAAAAGTCGCTCCCATTCCAATTTCCTTACCGCGGCGGTGTTAAAGTTAATTTATTTTCAGTAGATATAGAAAATACACTTAGAAAAGTCAATAGTAATAACAAGACATTCTAAACTCGTCAATGAAGATTTGTTAGTTGAGCCTTACCGGATAGCGGATGTTTTTCCCCACCCAGCATGTAGGTGCGCAGCCGTTGGGGCAGATGTTGGGGAACGCAGTTGGCGCCGCGTACGCAAACTAGTCCTAGTGCCAGTCCAGCGGCCAAAGCGTAGCCTTCTCGCTCCACGCAGTTCTCCATCTCGGGACCGGGAGGCTTGCCTGCCCTCAAAGAGATTAAAATATAATACGGCATAGAGGGGACAAAGCGAGGAAAATTTTAAGCCAAAAGTTATTCCAAGTGGATTAAGTCTAGTACAATTTCGAGCGAATGACAGCTCGCGTTCATACTAACTGACATGACGCTTAAGCTTCAATAATACTTCAAAGTTTTGTATGAAAATATTCCCAATTCCCAATTTTTTTTTATGATAAGAAAGGGGGCAAACGAGCAGACGGATCACCTGATGGTAAGTGACGTCCGTCGCCCATGGACACCTGCAACTCAAGAGTCACAACTGTTGCCGGCCTTTGAGGTGGGAGTAGGGGGGGGGGGGGGGGGATTTCTGTTCTCATTTGTTCTTTGTTTCGTGTCTAATAAATTTATTTTCTTTCGTATTTCCTTTCTTTCAATGCCCCCTCTATGTCCTATTATATTTTAATCTCTTTGCCTGCCCCACACAATTCAATTTCTTTTATAATGGCGGTCATTTTTGATTTCGCCAAAATCCAGTTTACAGAGCTTGGTCACAAAAATATAGTGTCGTCAACACATTCTATATCCTTTTGGTTATCGACAGTAAAATGATAGCACTTTTACTGAAGACTTCATTGTGACTTCTTGAGGCAATCCAAAAATGTCCGTCCTTAGCATTTTATAGAATTTCCCATTCACTGCACACTTGCCCAAAGATATTAAAGTAAAGATGAGTTATATTCATACCGCTTGCGTTTGAAAATTGATCTCCTACGAGTGTGCTACAACATGTACATACTTACTTCTTAGCGTATTTAGAGGATTCAACAATGACGGGGAAAGATGATACGGAACGAATAATAAACAAAAAGAGAGCTATCTGTTAAGAGTTGCGCTTAAAAAAAAAAAAAAAAAATTCAAAAATCGTTTATTTTCTATTGGTATTAAAATATACACTTAGAAACGTCAATATTTTATAATAACAAGGCACTCTAAACTCGTCCATGAAGATTGGCTAAATGCAAACAGCAGCCCATCTCCACCGACGAGCTGCTGGTTCCGAATGCAGTACCCCGAGAAGAGCCAGCAAGAAACTCAAGGGCAGCTCTTTTTAATCTCATGTCTTACTAATAAATATCGTTTACAATAATAATTATAATTAATAGCCTTACATAGCGTCGAGTCGGTTAATCCCATGCATGTTGGTCTACTAAGTAGTCTGTAATTTTATAGTAGCCTTTTTTACGTAATTTTTGCTTAACTATTATTTTAAATTTGTCAAGAGGCAAATTTTGTAATTCAATGGGAATCTTATTGTAAAAGCGTATACATTGACCCTTATATGATTTGGTAACTTTAGATAATCGACTAGCACAAGCAGCCAGTTCATTCTTATTTCTAGTGTTTATACAATGTCTGTCACAATTTTTTTTGTAAAGTGATATATTCTTTTTAACATACAATACGTTTTCGTAAATATACTGTGACGCCAGTGTCAGTATATTAATTTCCTTGAATTTTTCCTTTAGAGACATCCTAGACCCCATTTTATAAATTGCACGAATGGCTCGTTTCTGCAAAATAAATATTCTCTGGACATCAGCAGCATTCCCCCACAGTAAAATGCCATATGACATTAAGCTGTGGAAGTAGCTGAAATAGACAAGTCTAGCTGTTTCTACGCTTGACATATTACGTATTTTTTTTACGGCATATGCAGCAGAACTGAGCCTTTTCGCCAACGTATCAATGTGCGGTCCCCACTGTAACTTAGAGTCTAGAGTTATTCCTAAAAATACTGTAGTGTTTACACATTCTAATTTTTCGTTTTTAACTGTAACTGAGTTTAAAGTTCGTTTAACATTTGATAAAGAAAAATGTACACATTTAGTTTTTTTCTCATTGAGAAGTAGATTATTAACGTTAAACCAACTGACAACATCATTAATTGCACTGTTCACTTCGTCATAAGACTTAATAGGTCGTTTAATTTTAAAAAGTAGAGATGTATCATCTGCGAACAGTACAATATCATGTTGCACTCGGTTGGGTAGGTCATTTATATAGACCCGAAATAGAAAGGGGCCTAAAATGGAGCCCTGCGGTACACCAATACAAACCGCCGATCCAGAAACCGCACCGCCGAAAATACGACTTGAAATACAATGCGACTAACTATAAAATGTGGTTAATTAACTACATTTGTCGGCCTCATTTTCCGTGCTCTAGTAACATATCTACGTCTTTCTATATATAATATCTTTGACACTTGCCACATATTATACTATCACTAATATTAGTCAAACCCCGAAATATACAGCAAAATGAAAATTATACATAAAACATGACGTCGTCCCTCTTCGGATTCCCTCCAAAAAGCCTGCCCAACACATGGAAGACGCCTCAGTTTATAAGTGCTACCGAGCTCGGGGTTGTAAAAGTACTTAAAAAATCCAAGAGATGGCGTTGTCATTCTTTACAACGCCATCTCTTGAATGCTTTGGGTAGGTTTTTTCACGCAACATAATACAATAACACTTTATTGTACACCACAAACAACAAAAAAATTAAACCGCCGAAAAAACTATAACGCAAAAAATAACAAACCTTTCTTATTTAACCTTGATAACTAAATTAATAAATGTAAAAAAAAATGGAGTCTGCGCCAAAATTTAAGGTAATGTGAACTTCATTGATCGTTTGGCACTTCAAAATTACTTAGGTATACTAACATTACTTTAAAAACTCAGTCATTAAGGTAAAATAAAAAAAGTTTATTATTTTTTGCTCTTCAGTTTTTTTGGCGTATTTTGACGTGACGTCTTATAATTCGATGGAGCCGGCTGCATGCACGAAAAAGTATGAATGCGGCGTTCCAGTGCAAGCGAGAAAGCGCAACGAGCGACAAAGAGGCACAATCCTTTCCATCAGTATTTACGAAAAAGTATGACGTTGTCACGTTTAACTATCGTCAGTAAACCGACTTTACAGACAACCGTTTTTTTTTTTAAATTTAGCCTTTGTTCGCGACGCCACTGACCGATCTCCTTGAGCAGCACCCTCGAGTAGTGCGAGTGCATGGTCCCCTGGTAGACCAGCCCGACCCCCAGCAGCGCCGCCACGAGGATGCTCTGCTGGATGTCCAGCTCCACCGACGTGGGCGGCAGCAGCGGCTCCAGGTGGATGCTCAGCATCTTCGTCGCCTGCACGTCCATAGTGCCTGGACACAGAAACCACTTCATTTGCAGCGCCATCTATCGCTTCTACATACAAAAGTTTCGGGAATCATCGCAGATTATCAAGTGTTTGTCTTTTTAACTATTTATTGTAATCGAATTGGAGCCGGTCCTGTTTGGACCTCAACTATGGGTTCGATTCTGCTTTACAGCGACTAAACCTATTTTAGTTTACTCCTGTCATTTTTTTTCTCCTAGAAAAGAAAACGAGACGAGAGATATTATGTCATGCCAAATTAAAATTAGTCCTGTCAAATTAAAATTATTCCTGTCAACTAAGGCATTACATAACGTGTTTAGTGCATAAGTAAAGAAGTCACGACTAAAATACAGCCTGTGTCAGTACTAAATTCGATAGGTTATCTTCTATCCCTTTTCTTTTTTTGAGGTAAGACAAAGACAAGACTAAACTAAAATAAGTTTAGTCTCGAACCCTAAGTGACCCTCTGACTCGAAAGCTAGATCCAGCCTTGCCAAGCACTGCTTACCCCTGTAGGTGGCAGCGAGTCCAAGCAGCAACCCCACGCTGGTCATCTCGTTGCACTTGACCAGGTACTCGTAGATGTTCATGAACGGCATGTCGCGTAAGTGGCCGTTCAAGCCGAGCGCCATCAGAAAACCAGCGTGTTCCGTTGACATCTCCGTTGTATTCTAAAAAACATTTGCGGTCTTATTGCAGATGCTGTCACTTTAAAACATAACTGTCAAAAAAGTTACAGCCCACTGCTGATTCGCCAATATATTCACTGTATCAAAATAAAATGCTTACCCCAAAACATCTATAAAAATGCATTTGGATTTTTGTTTTACAATTATAGCAAATTTTTAAATAATAAAACAATCAAAAAGTTATGTATATGAGTACTAAAGATGACGTCATAAAGTCAGCATTCCTTACATTTTTCATAATACATTTTTGTGTTGCCTTATTTGACTTGGCCCAATAAAATAAAATAATAAAAATTTAATAATTAGCACTAAATTTTGTGACATCACATTGCAAAATATAGTATTTAGTTAATTTTTTCAAATATTTGATTTGTTATTGATTTAATTAAAAAATAATGTAAATGGTAATAAAATTTGGGAACTGCCGTTTTAATTAAATGTCTAGATGTAAAAATTGCAAAATATGTGACGTCATACTAGGGTCTCAGAAATACAACAAACAAACAAGCACAGAGAGGGGGTTCGGAGTCAAAAAATCATGAAATCGACGTAATTTATAGATGGCCCATTAGCAGTTGGCTTATTTACCAATAACGTTAAAACCATCGTTTTTCCGTTCCAGAACTTAACACTTACCCTGGGCTTATTATAGATGATCCAGCTGGAATCTATGCTGGATCCGGTCATAGGCACCAAGGCCAGACCGGAAGCCACGCCATTGTGGAAGGTGGGCCACAGCAGGTGGTTGGGGGAAACGTCGGCCGTCGTCATGGTGATGGCGTTGCACCTGGGAGGGGGTCCTCGACCAGCTACGCAGAGCTTCGGGAGGGTTAGGGGTTCAGTCGGGGAGCACGGGAGGCTTCTTAGGGTTAACATGCCCCTGTGGGAGAGAAAAGGGGATAACAACAACGCAATGTATGCCATGTACTATCAGTAAAAGTTCTGCCTGATACACGTACGAGTAAGTGTCATTTTTGCGATCAGCTACCTTTCAGCTCCCAATTAACAATGTTAACAAAGTAACAATGTTAACACAAAAAAAAGATTCTCTCAATTTTATGACCACTTGGGGTCAATGAATGGATCGGAATCATCGGATCGGGATAAAAACGATATTACTGGCTTCTGATTGTTTAACTATAATTGGGGCCATGGGGCGCGGTGATAAAAACTTGAGCTTTCAAGCGACAATTCTTCCAAATGTATCAGGATTAGCGTTTGTCGATAGTACTGATGAGTTGTACAGCACAGCGCAATACGACAGCGAAAAAAAACTAAACTAGGTAACCCAATTTAGTATTAAGTAAGAATTGATCAAAAGAATACTGTTTCTTGCCCCGCTTCTTCTCCTCCACCATACATGCTGAAGCGGTGGAGTTGAAATTTCTATAAGTCCCGAGGGACCCACGTGGCCCCACGGGAACGTGAACTACGCGGGTAAAACCGCGCAGAACCGCATGGTGACACTTTTGTGACGGTCGAATATTACACTTTCGTCCGCCTAACTGTCATTCGCAAATTGTCTGGAATGTAACGTGCGGTAAGATCATCGTTGCAATACAATCTTCCAAACATCCACAGCGACAATTCTTTGAACTGGACTCACCTGGCCACCGGCAGCGCCATAGTCCTGGTGCTCAGGGCGATCAGCTGTTTCTCCTGCTCCTCGATGAAGTCGTGGTCAGAGACTTCGGGCCGCTGCGTCAGGTTTATGGTCACCGGAGTCGAGGACTGCAGAAGGTTCACCACTTCTGTCATTCTAAATAAAAAATGTCGTCTGTGAAGTCGGTTTACGGCCAGTAATTTTACGTCAACGTCATAAGACATTGATGACAAATTTCATACTGGTGTGAAAGAGAGAGATGCGTCACAAGCCGAACGCTTCGGCCGATCGTGCCTCTCTATCGCTTGTTCCGCGCTCGGCTCAGGTGGAACGTGATACTTTTTCGTGCGTGCAGCCGGCGTTCAACGATATATAACAGTCATACATAGTTATCAAGGATACTATAGGACGGGCCTGCTGGCTCAGCTGGGTTCAATTCCCTCGGGACCAACATTTCTGTGCGGCAAATACTTATTTTCAACCGTCTTCAAAAAAGGAGGAGATTTTTTGTGTTTGTTACCTTAGAACTTTCGACTGGGTGAACCCATTTTCATGATAATTTTTTTATTTGAAAGCTGGTACTTCTTCTTGCAATTTGGTCCAGATCTAACAATGGCATCCATGAGAAAATCATATAAGTTGAAGTAGTTGTTTTTGAAGTGAAAACTTCTTTAGCGGCGTTGAGCACTTTTGTGGGATGGGTAAAAACTGTGAAACTCGCGTCAGGTCACGTTGTGCTGATCGAAAAAAAATACCGTAAGACGGCGCAGAGCGCTTGCGCGATCTTTTATCTTTAGAGTTCTATGTTACAGTATGTTTATCAGTTGTTTAGTAACCACAGTACAGGATCTGCCTACTTTGGGACTAAAACAACTGGGCCTTTGGGCAAATCCACTACTGTAACTAGGATTACCTGTGATCCCTCGGGTAAAGCAGACTCAACAGCTTAGTGCCGAGGTGCTCCATGCCATTGGAGTTGTCGCTGTCTTCGGCCCTGGCGGGGGCTGGTTCGTCCACGGGGTTCCGTAGAGTATATGCAGTCTCTTTCTCCAAAACCTCCATAGCTAGGGCTGGCCAGAGGAGTTCGGAAATTAAATAACTTCATTTGCTTGAAGGCAGTAAATACTAGGGATGGGCATGATGACCACTTGTGAATCATTTTCATTTCATGAATCTTTTAATTTTTAACCTCAGTTGAGAGGTAGGAATTCTAAATAGGAGAATTTATCAAAATCGGTCGAGGGTTTTAAAAAAATAATGAAAATAAAAAAATGTGTACTTCGATTACCTTTTTCAGTGCTGTTTAAAGTTGAAGTTTTAAGCGCGTTTCTGGTTTGTTCTGTATTTTGAGCCTAGCGGTTCTGCGCGGTTTCACCCGCGTATTGCCCGTGGGAATACGGGGATAAATAATAGCCTATGTTACTCAGTGATAATGTAGCTTTATACTGGTGAAAGAATTTTTTAAATCGGTCCAGTAGCTTTTAAGTTTATTCGTTACAAATATACAAAAAACAAATATTTCCTCTTAATAATATTAGTGTATAGTGTATATAACAGGTTTTTCTGCGGTCATGTACTTTTGGCAGAGGGGAACGCCTGTCAGTGGCGTCTCCGGTTGGTTTAATACTCAAATGATTTTGATGATTATTTTTTATTTGAAAGCTGATGCTTCCCGTGTGGTCCCATTGCAATTCGGTCCAGTTCTGACATTGGCGTCCTTGAGAAAACCACATAAGTTGAAGTCGGTTTTCTTTACTCTTCACAGTTATATGTTACTAGCTGACCCGCCGCGGTTTCACCAGCGTAGTGCCCGTTCCCGTAGAAATACGGTGATAAAATATAGCCTATGCTACTCTAAGATAATGTAGCATTCTAATGGTAAAATAACTTTTACATTCGGTCCAGTAGTTTTTGAGTTTATTCGTTACAAACATACAGATCCTTCCTCTTTATAATATTAGGGTAGATGTAAGCTATACATGCGTTCTCCATGTACTGTTCGGCGCTGGGCAGAGCTTCGGCCTTCTCAGCGTGCAGGGCGAGGTCATCGCGCATGGCGAGGCGGTACGCGACCGCTGGCCAGCCCGTCGCCGGCTGAGCCTTGCAGCGGGCGAACTGCGACAGCAGCAGGAGGGCTACGGCCGGGGGGAGGTTGTCCATGTCGCGGGGGGTCAGACCTGGGGGGGGGCATTAACCTTAAGAGCTCCTTATAGTCCGGTCAATTTAGACATAAAAATAGTAGTCAAATAACAAAAATTCCCATCGATCCTGTGTGCTACAAAAGTTATTTGGGGTCAAAGGTGAAAATTTGAGGTTTAAAACGGTAAGTTTTATCAAAGAAAAAACCTAAAATTTTGACCTTTGACCCCGAATAACTTTTGTAGCACACAGGATCGATGGGGTTTTTAAAACTTTATTTGTAAGGGTAAACCCTAGCTCTCCACCAAAATTTGGCTCTCCGGGAATTTTTATTATTTCAAATGTCTATATTGACCGGACTATTAAAGCAACGCAGTAGCAGCAGAGCCACCGCGGGGGGGGGGGGGGGGGGAAGTTGTCCATGTCGCGGGGGGTCAGACCTGGGGGGACATTAAGGCTCAATTCACACCGAGATGGCAGTGTCATAATTTTAAACTTCTTGAAGTCGTCGGAGTGCTCGCGACCTTTTCAAGTTTCTCAAGCTATATTGTGTATTTTATTGACGTGATAAAGTCTAATAAATCGATGAACGCTGACTGTACGCAAAAAGTATGTCTCATTGTCACGTTCCGCCTGAGTCGAGCGTGCAAGCGAGAGCGCGGAACAAGCGATAGAGAGGCACGATCACCCTAATTTGGCTTGCGACGCGTCTATTTCTTATGACGTTATCACGTAAAATTATCATCCGTAAACCAACTTTAGGGACACACTTTTTTTGTATTTTATGTGTCGACTGCCGGCGGCTTAAACCGTCGATCACACTGACCTCTGTCAGCGGCTCAAGCCGTCACTCGCACCGACCTCTACGGGCGGCTTAAGCCGTCGCTCGCACCGTCCTCTATCGGCGGCTTAAGCCGTCGCCCGCACCGGCCTCTACCGGCGGCTTAAGCCGTCGCTCGCACCGACCTCTACGGGCGGCTTAAGCCGTCGCTCGCACCGACCTCTGTCGGCGGCTTAAGCCGTCGCTCGCCCCAACCTCTGCCGGCGGCTTAAGCCATCACCCGCACCGACCTCTACGGGCGGCTTAAGCCGTCGCTCGCACCGTCCTCTATCGGCGGCTTAAGCCGTCGCTCGCACCGACCTCTACGGGCGGCTTAAGCCGTCGCTCGCACCGCCCTCTACCGGCGGCTTAAGCCGTCACTCGCACCGCCCCCTGTCGGCGGCTTAAGCCGTCGCTCGCACCGCCCTCTACCGGCGGCTTAAGCCGTCACCCGCACCGACCTCGGCGGCTTAAGCCGTCACCCGCACCAACCTCGGCGGCTTAAGCCGTCACCCGCACCCACCTCTGTCTGCGGCTGTGAGCAGCGCGGCGTTGTGCGGCTCCCTCGTCGCCTCCCCGCAGTGCGCCCTCGGCGTGCTGGCTGCCCTCTCGCGGCGGCTCAGGGTCAACACGCCCGCCGAGCTGCCCGTGCCCGCCGTGCACAGGATCTGGGGGAAAGATTAATATCAAAGAGATTAAAATATAATAGGACATAGAGGGGCATAGGGAATATTTTCATACAAAACTTGGAAGCTCAAGCGTCATGTTAGTATGTACGCGAACTGTCATTCGATCCAAATTGTACTAGACTTATTCCACTTGGAATTTAACTTTTGGCTTCAAATTTTCCTCGCTTTGTCCCCTCTATGCCCAATAGGGATTAATCTCTTTGATTAATATACAAACTAGCAGGGGATAAAATATAGGATATGTTACTCAGAGAGATTGTGGCATTCTAATGGTGAAAGAATTCTTAAAATCGGGCAATAGTTTTTGAAGTTATTTGTTACAAACATTTATTTATTTACTTTTAGGAAAACTTACAGCATACAGAAAATATAGGCAACAAAAGATTGAAAACTTTATGAGTACATAATATGTTTCCAATAAATTTAAAAATTACTGGACGTTTTTATTCGGCTATAGTTTATTCCCGTACTCCCCCGAGAACGGAACCTACGCGGGTGAAACCGCTCGGAACATCTAGTATGTATAGTGTAGGTAGATTATAGCCACAGTTTATATATATTTTTTTTGTTTAATATATCTGAAATAGTTTTTAAACCTAAAATAACCGCTACCAAAAAGATTTCTTACCTCAATAAGGTCCTTAGACATGTTATTAACATCTACCAGATACGGATAGTACCCGACATCCGTTTCCTTCAACATGGAGTTGATGTAACTGAACACATTCGGTGGCTCCTTACTGAAGTAGCTGGGCTCGCTCAGCTTCTTGAGCACAGCATCCGACATCTGAGACTCTGTCTCGTCCGTCTCAAGATCCACATCCGTAGGGAAATCCAACCAATAGTGGTTAACGTAGGCGTCCAGTTTGAGATCCTTTGCGATCTGGTACAAAAACGCAGCCAAAGGCTTCAGATCCGACCACAGAAGCGTGTTTAGTTTAATCTCTTCATAGACTAAATGGAAGGAGTATAGCACTTGGATTGTGAAAGGGAAGAGTAGACCGTTGGTATTGAACTGGGCTTGCTTGTCTGATTCTTGGGAAGGTTTGAACGGGCGGGCCTTTTTGCCTTCCGAGCTGATCTGGTTCAAATTCAACATGGAAGCTAAAGAACTGCCTATAGTCTCGTGCAGTTTGGAGTTAAGCAAGTATTCCCAATCGTCCTGAGTTCCGTCACTGGACGTTCTCTGTTTCTTGGTGACCACTTCCACTGGCTCGATCAGGTCGTCGTTGGGCTTGGGCTGGGAGAGTTTCTCCACGTCGTAGCCTATCAGGGAGAGAAGAAGGTTGGAGAACATAGCCCATTCTTGCTCCTGGGTCAGGTCTTGGGTGCCAGGCGCGTTGCGGACGCCGTACCATTTTATTATGACCTGGAGAATTAATGTTGTTATCTGAGTAAGTAACAACTATTTGCTATCGCTACATAGTATAAAACAAAGTCGCTTTCTCTGTCCCTATATCCCTATGTATGCTTAAATCTTTAAAACTACGCAACGGATTTTGATGCGGTTTTTTTTTAATAGATAGAGTGATTCAAGAGGAAGGTTTTAGTGTTAGCATTGCACCCGTGCGAAGCCGGGGCGGGTCGCTAGTAGATTTATAAGATTCCCTGTATACCTGCATAGTGATGTCCTTGGGCAGACTGGCTCGAAGTGCTGCGCAGCATCTGGTTACAAGACCAGAACACGTGACAGCGGGAAGCGCGATCCGGTACATCGCTCCGCCCTCGAAAACCACGCTCACTCGGGAACCCGCCGCGTCACATAGCCCGCGGACCCCTAAAAACAACACCCGTAGTAATATATAATAATATAATCTCACGCCTTTTATCCCCGAGAAGTAGGCAGGGGTATTCCATTACTGGATATACCCACATTTCACGAGATACATTAGACCCCTAAACGTGATAGGTGGTGAGCCCAACGCCGGAACGGGTCTGTTTACACATGTGTCAGAATTAATTCTGATACCTGCGGGTTTCCTCACGATGTTTTCCTTCAGCGTCAAGCTAGTGATAAATATGTACGTAAGTTTTGGAAAAAACTCATTGGTACATGCCAGGATTCGAATCCGAGCCTCACTGATTTTCGGCCGGCTCTTTAAACGTCCGGGCTATCACTGCTCTACACCCGTAGTACCCGGCGGTAAATATGATGTATTCCCGTTGTCATCATTGGCGGTATCTTCACGGCGGACCACGGGAATTGATTAAAATTATGTTGCCGCTATAACAACAAATACTAAAAACAATAAAATGACTATTTCAGGGGTATCCCATACAACGCGATTTTATTGATGTTTTTATAGATAACTAGCGGTTCCGCGCGGTTTCACCTGCGTAGTTCCCGTTCCCATGGGAATACGGGAATAAAATATACCCTATGTAACTCAGGGATATTCTAGCTTTCAATTAGTGAAAGAATTTTTAAAATCGATCCATTCGTTTTTGAGTTTATTCAAACATCCAGAAAATACAAATCATTCCTCTTTATAATATTAGTGTAGATGGGACGGAACTCTTCTCTCTCACTCGCACTTGGCCTTATTCAATCTTACTCAGGATTACAATGTCAGTTAGTAACCTCACCCAGTGCTTCCTTTGCCTCCAGCCTGCTGGTGTGCGGTACAGGCGAAAGCAAGTGCAAGGCTGAATCGTCGAACGCGGCGTCGTGTCTACTTGGCAGCAAACTGCTCCGACGGGGGAAGGGGGACTGGAACGCGCTGCGCTTCGTGTAGGGGGAGTCTATCAGGCGAGCTAGGACACCGCCAACGTGCACCTAAAAACATAAATATATGCACAACCAAGGAAGTGAAAAAACTACTGTTTTTGTGATGTTCAGTTGGCGCCACTGTCGAGTGAGGACCTGAAGTATAGCTGTCAATCGAGTAAGGTCCTGAAGTATAGCTGTCAAAGTTGAGTAAGGTTCTGAAGTATAGCTATCAAAGTTGAGTAAGGTCCTGAAGTATACCTGTCAAAGTCGAGTAAGGTCCTGAAGTATAGTATATTAAGTAAAACTAATGTATATAAGTTCGAGCCGAAATAGAAAAGATGTTGAGATTAATCTCATAGCACATGACCATAACTGCCTACATGCTAACAAACAAGGTTGTAACTGCAACCCAATTGATATGGTGGACAGACAAATGTATTTAGGATTAGTAATTAACAGTCGCTTTAAATGGACAGAGCATATAAACTATGTGTGTGCCAAACTCCCAGCAATCCTTGCAAAATTCAGCATAATATAAAATTCCTTACCAAATTCTGTTGTCTCTGTACAAAGCCCTCGGAGAATCAATAATTCAATACGGTCTTAGCCGCTACGGCCGAACATGTAAGTCCCATTTAGATAAAATATATGATCTGCAACTCAGGATTCTAAAAACAATACCAACTAAAACTAAAATACAGTATCAAGAACAGTACTATGCCTTATTTAAACTATGCAAAATCTTACTTATACACGAAAAAGTCAAATACACTTTGTAGGTCGAACAATTTTTTAATAAAGACAATAAGATAATACCCGAGCAACAATGCCAAATACGCAGTGTTAGAAAATGCAAGCTAGTAGTACCGTCCACTAGGAATATGTACGGCAATCAAAAACTTCAATTCATAATACCTACCCTCATAAATGAACTTCCGAAAAAAATATGAAATGAAATAAATAATAAAAACATTACTCATAATTTAAGAGAATATTTTATAGAAAACTTATAATAAAAATACTAAAGGAATAAGAAAAAATACTAACGACGAACATTTAATTAACACTCCATTACAAGATATATTTGCTTGCCTCTAAAGTTTATATTAATATTGTTTAGATTCATATAACAAAAATACCCACTTATCTAACATTATTTGTGCATACCAAAAAATTTATATTTACCTATATAAAAAAGTCACCTCCTGTATAATGTACGCGAATGTTTGGTTAGAACAAAAATACCACAGTGACTCTAACGAGTTGTATCTACCTATAATAGCATGGCGTGTTAGATTTATCATACTACCTGTTAAATAATTGTCGACGGAATTCGGAGTGTACCGAAAAACCCTACCGGTTTATGTTACACTCTTTGGTGAACATTTCATGTATTTGTTTTAGAATAAGTTAATAAATAAAAAAAATAAAAAAAGTATAGCTATCAAAGCCGAGTACGGTCCTGAAGTATAGCTATCAAAGTCAAGTAAGGTCTTAAAGTATAGCTGTCAATGGCTAGTAAAGTCGAGTAAGGTCCTGAAGTATAGCTGTCCAAGTTGATTAAGATCCTGAAGTATAGCTGTCAAAGTTCGTTACTACAGGCATGAAAACATATTTTAATCATATTTTCGTTAAAATAATAATAAGAGCAGTGATAGCCCGGACGGTTAAAGAACCGGCCGAAAATCAGTGAGGCTCGGGTTCGAATCCTGGCATGTACCAATGAGTTTTTCAAAAACTTATGTACATATTTATCACTAGCTCGACGGTGAAGGAAAACATCGTGAGGAAACCCGCAGGTCTCAGAATTAATTCTGAGACATGTGTAAACAGACCCGGTCCGGCGATGGGCTCACCACCTATCACGTTTAGAGGTCCAATATATCTCGTGAAATGTGGGTATATCCAGTAATGGAATACCTCTGCCTACCCCCTCGGGGATAAAAAAGGCGTGAGATTATATATTATATAAATAATAATAAATAAATAATAATACAATTGCTACTACGCCCCTGTACAAAGTACCTAAAAAATATGTAAGATTGTAGTAACTAGTAACTTACCTTTCCAACAACACTGTTCCCGGACTGCAAAATGATATTCCCCGACTCATCAATGAGGGCGATCATCTTCAGATAGTCCAACACCACCGCGTCTTTAGCTAACACTGTCGACACTGAACCCACTATCAGGTTAGTCTTCGACGATTGCCCGTGAGAGTGCGATTTCTGCAACCTCACTATCTGCAGCCTCGAAACACCACTGACCTTCACTATAAAACACAGATAATCATGCCCCACTAGATCTGTATGTAAGAACGTTTTCATATCATTTGCACTTTCAATTGGATCCCGTCTGATTGTTTGATTGTCCGTCCAAATGTGGTCCAAGCACACATCGGGGTATAAAGGCAAAGATGGCGGCGCTTGCGTCATATTATTCGCCAGCATAGAAGTGGAGGAAGCTTGCCCTATAGACGCATGAGGCGATAAACCTTGCTGATGAAACATGCTGGCCATTGGACTGTTTTGCTTCGACCGTGATAGCGGAGTACCCAGTCCTTTCCTTGACTGGTACGGGCTCCCTAATCCTGTGGCCCACTGTGTCGAGTTCTTTATATTACTGTGCATCGGACTGGCTGGGAAATCACAAGATTGGCTGAACGCTGTTGTCGTTGAGTTAATGTTCGGGCAAACTGATAGGCATTCGTCTCTCAATGCTTTCCGGATCTTCCATAACGAATGCTGGCCCAACTTCCAGTCGTACAGTAGAATTATACTGGGGGTGGTACTGACAAATATTATTTGGAGGTCCCCGTCGTTGTAATACTGCAAACCTTGAGAAGGGGACTTCATCAATATTGGAGTGACTTCGTCCAATGGATGAGCCAGTGAGAAGCAAGTCGGTAATGGCATATCGTGGTCGTATCCGGACAGGGATTCCGCTCGCAACTTCGCACTCATATTAAAAGGATAGTTCGACTTTGACCTTGAGAACGTACTGTTCTGAGATTCATTTAGTTTCACAAACGATGTTGGTATGAAGGAATTATGGAGCAATGGTGTTGCGTCTTTCTCTAATAGAACCCCATATTTCATCGGCCAAATTTTCTTTATTTGGAATGGTATGCTGGTTATATACTCCCTGCCGTCCAAGGCGAAGACTTTCATGCATTTGCTGTCAATAAGGACTATGGATGGCATGATTTTGGTCTCCAAATGGTCAGTTGTGTCTTCAATCTTGATGTTCTGCTTGGCGTCTCCTATTTGGGAGTTGAGGGCGTCTATAAGCATGGTATTGTTTATGGTGATGTGGAAACTGGCGAAGGTGGCGTGCTTAATGGGATTCTCTATGGTATAACAGGCTATGGTCTCCCGCTGTTCTGGCCCGGATAACTTTGTTGCTGGTGTTGATAGTAGACCTGAAAGTGGAAGTTGTATAATAAATTAGATATTAAAACATTAAAAAACCGGCACTGAAAAACTTGAATATATTATACTCGCTCCATAAATCGCACTTCAATATCATAGTTTTTATTAAAAAGGAAAAAAAACTTTCGCCTTTTATCCCCGAGGGGGTAGGCAGATGTATTCCATTTGTGAAAATACCAACTTTTCACGAGAATATTCGACCCCTAAACGTGATAGGTGGTGAGCCCATCGCCGGACCGGGTCATCGCCGGGTCGGAATTATTCTGAAGCGTAACATATGCCTCAGAATAATTCCGAGACCTGCAGGTCTCCTTCACCGTCGACCTAGTGATTAATGTGTACGTATGTTTTGTTATATCTTTTTGATTGATGATGTACTGTATACTGTAGGTAATAGTGAAAAACAGTGACAGTTATTAATAGAAAATAAGTGAACTTTTGAAGGTGATGTGAAAACATGTTTTCTTCATCTACCTGCCGAAAGAGTCTTGAACCACCTAGTGAGTATATAACAGTGGCGACGAGAAATTTCGGTTAATTTGTGAAAAATAGGGGTATCAGAAGTTAAATAAGTGTGATATAGAATGGCGCAACTAAGATTTGAAGTATTTGATTTCGACATTGGTGATTGGGAGTCGTATATTGAACGTTTTGAGTTTTTCTTAGAAGCACATGGTGTAACTGCCCCAGCCACACAGAAAGCAGTATTTTATGCTTCCTGTGGCAGTGATTTATACAATTTAATAAAGTCATTATTATTTCCAAAAAAAATTAGTCAGGTCTCATTGTTGGAAGTAATTGACATATTAAAAAAACATTTCAACCCTCGACCAAATGAAATTGTGGAATCGTACAAGTTTCATACACGAAAACAGGGTCCTGAAGAGTCGATACATGACTTTATAGCGTCCTTAAGGAAAATGAGTCGATATTGTAACTTTACTGATTTAGAACGGACACTCCGAGATAGAATTGTGTGTGGAGTTAGAGACCCAAGGTTACAGGAAAGTTTACTTAAAAAAGAAAATCTCTCGTATGACAGCGCAATAGAAATGGCACTACAGTCCGAGAAGAGGGCAGAAGATTTAAAAATTATTCAGATCCCAATTAGTAAAAATAGTCCAATAGATTATAGTCAACCTGGTAACAGCAGAAGTAGTGAGGGGGAACCAATGGAGGTAAATGCTGTAAGGGATGGTAAACAAGGGTATACACGATTGAATTGCTATCGGTGTGGAGGAAATCATTTGTATCATAACTGCAGATTTTCATCGGCTAAATGTTTAGTATGTAAAAAGATAGGTCACATAGCTAGGGTATGTAGACTAAAAAAGAAGGATAGTGCAGATGTTAAAGAGATTCAAGATCAAGAAAAAGATTTTATGAATGGGTTACATTGTATCGGAGGAAAACATAGAACACCGCCTATTTACTTAGAGATCGAACTGAATAAAAATAAAATTAAATTCGAAGTGGATTCAAGATCATCATATACAATAATATCAGAAGAAAAGGCTTGGGATATATGGCATACAGGCATTCCCAATCTACATAAATGTAACTTGAATTTACAGACATGGACTTTCAATAAAGTACATTTGCTCGGTAGTATTCAGGTACTAGTGGAATATAAAGGTTTTAAAGGAAATCTTGAGTTGTTGATAGCAAAGGGAACTGGTCAGAGTCTTTTGGGTAGAAATTGGTTTGCTCCATTAGGTATTTCTGTTGAAGGTATAAATACTATTCAGTTAGAAAGAAAAACAGAAGTTGATAATCATAATGAGGATTTTTCACAAATATATCATAAATATAAAGAAGTGTTTGAAGGAGAACTAGGTGGATATAAAGGACCGGAAGTAGAGATACAATGCAAGGAGAACGTTCAGCCAAAATTCATGCGAAGTCGTCCTTTACCATTCGCTTTAAAAGATAGAGTATGTCAGGAAATAGATAGACTAGTAAAAACTGGTGTCATAGAACCAATTCCTTATTCAAATTGGGCTACTCCAATTGTACCAGTAGTAAAGCCGAATGGAACAATAAGGTTATGTGGAGATTATAGACTCACGGTCAACCTCGCTACAGATACGGATACATATCCACAACCAACAATTAATGAATCATTATCAGATTTAGCAGGTGGAAAAATATTTTCTAAATTAGATTTGAAAGAAGCATATACACAAGTGAAAGTAACGGACGAGACATCGCAGTTACTAACGATAAATACACCTAAAGGGCTTTATAGAATGAAGAGATTACCATATGGATTAAAAGCTTGTCCTGGAATATTCCAACGCCTCATGTCAACAACTCTTGCTGGAATCAAAGGAGTGTCAGTGTTATTGGACGATATTTTAATTGCTGGTTGTGATCAGAAAGAACACCTAGAAAGGCTGGAGAGAGTTTTAGAATGTTTAAAAAGTGTAGGGTTAACACTGAATAAAAATAAATGTAAAATAGGAACTGACAGAGTAGAATTCCTAGGATTTGTGGTGGATAGAGAAGGGGTACACCCAAGCATGGAAAAAATTACAGCCATTAAAAATGCAAAACCACCACAAAATATTAAAGAATTACAAGCATTCTTGGGCTTAGTCAATTTTTATGAAAGATTTATAAAGAATAAAGCGACAGTACTAGAACCATTACATAGATTGTTAGATCAAAACTCAAAATGGAAATGGGGTATTATAGAGGAAGATAGTTTTAGTAAAGCAAAATTAGCCTTATCTGGAGAACACACTCTGGTACACTTCGATAATAATAAGAAAATTTCTCTGACTTGTGATGCTTCGGAATATGGAGTAGGAGCTGTATTGGCCCATGTTATGGAAGATGGCACTGAAAAACCTATAGCAATGGGATCGAGAACATTGAATAAACATGAAAGACGCTATGCTCAAATTGATAAAGAAGCGGCAGCAATAATGTTTGGAGTTGAGAAATTTAATCAGTATGTGTATGGTAGATTATTAGTGGTTATTTATACCGATCATAAACCCTTATTAGGAATTTTTAGTCCAAATAAAGCAATACCAAAAGTATTATCGCCAAGAATGATGCGATGGGCATTAAAATTAAATTCGTATGACTATGAATTAAAACATAAAAGTGGAATTAGTATGGGTAATGCTGATGCACTAAGTAGATGGCCAATGGAAGTATCAAATGAAGAAGAGGTGTGTGCAGAGTATGATGGTGAAATATTATTATTATCAGAAATGCCAAGTGCGGTGGTGTATACTGCTAAAGATATCGCAGAGCATACTAATAGAGATGAGGTATTAACAAAAGTAAAATATTGGATATTACATGGATGGCCAGATCGGGTTGACGAACCTAAATTAAAAGTATTTTGGCTTAAAAGAAAAGAATTGTCTCTGAGCAACGATTGTATAATATGGGGTCCCAGAGTGGTTATTCCCTCTACAATGAGAGAATACATGTTACAGGCCTTGCATGAAACTCATGACGGAATCGTTATTTCAAAATCAATAGCAAGAAGTTATTTTTGGTGGCCAGGTCTTGATAATGAGATAGAGATGTTAGTGGATGGCTGTGAGACATGTCAGGGGAATAGAAAAATGCCGGCAAGTACAGCACACTCGTGGATTACACCAACAAATCCATGGCAACGATTACATATCGATTTTGCTGGACCGTTTAAAGGCAAAACATATTTGATTTTGATAGATCCTCATTCGAAATGGCCAGAAGTTAAAATAGTCAACACTACATCAAGCCAATGTGCGATCAGAGCACTCAGGCAAATTTTTTCCGAACAAGGTCTACCAGAAGTTTTAGTGTCAGATAATGGAACTGCATTCACTTCAGAAGAATTTAGACAGTTTTTGAAATGCAATGGTATAAGACACATATTAACACCTCCCTATAGTCCTTCATCGAATGGACAGGCTGAGAGAACAGTTCAAACTGTGAAAAATAAACTACGTGCGTTATCAGGTAACGATATGACTGTGATACTCCCGAGATTGTTATTCGGATTGAGAATAGCTCCAAGTACAGTAACTGGAAAATCGCCTGCAGAAGTACTGAATAAAAGAAGATTTAGGTCTAGATTTGACATAATTCACCCGTTTGCGAAAAAATCGGTCGCAGAAAAACAGATCGAAAGCAATAAAGAGACGGCGGTCAGGCTCTTTCAACTAAATGATAAAGTTTGGCTAAGGAATTATGCCATAGGACAGAAATGGGTCAAAGGCATAATTGTACGCATAAAAGGGCCAGTGAGGTTTTTAGTTAAAATGGAGGGCGGACCTATAGTCACAAGACATGTAAACCAATTGAGAAAACGTTATAAGAACATCAACATTCCAGATGTTAGTACTGAATTGCGAGAACAGTTGGGTATACCAAATGATGCCGTAGTGACCTTTAATGGGGACACCATAGAACATAGGGCATGAAGATTAAATTAAGCTTAAAGTAAAGTGCATGTTAGGTTAGGATTAGGATGGTGAAATATAAACTTGTGGGGAAGGTATGTACTGTATACTGTAGGTAATAGTGAAAAACAGTGACAGTTATTAATAGAAAATAAGTGAACTTTTGAAGGTGATGTGAAAACATGTTTTCTTTATCTACCTGCCGAAAGAGTCTTGAACCACCTAGTGAGTATATAACAGATGATGATTCTCAAGATTTTGCTTGCTATGTTAAAGGTAACAGACAAACAGACAGTTACTTTCGCATTTATAATATTAGATAGAACAGATGTACGTACATATATAATTTTTCAAAACCTACTGGATACACAAGTACACACGCAGTACAAAGTAGTTTTTTTAAGTGTGATGATCTAAATTTTATTATATGAATTTTAGTTTGTATTTCCTGCATAATAACAAATAGTAGCCAAGTCAAACTAAGAAGATGAAGAGAAACTCTTTAACCAGTCTTACCTTGAGACCAGACCGCAGTGCAGCCCTTCACATACAACTCTTCTTCATAAGAGCAATCCGTTTTAGGGTTCAACTGTTTTTTCTTCATACTCCCAGTCTTATTGTTGTTTAAGTTAAACTTCTTGGACATATTGCTCGAGCTGTTGGCACTGCCTCCTCTGGAAGTTCCAACCGAGTTACCAGAGTCTGTCTCCATCTTCTTGACTCCGAGGAGTTCTGACTTGATGGAGATGTTGAAGTCGTTCTTGAGACGGCTTTGGGGCCGAAATGATTCTGAATATTCTGATTTCGGGTCCTTTTGGGATTGCTCTGATTCATCATCGTCAAAATCTGTAATGGAAATTCAAATGGAAATAGTAAAAACACTACCATGAACAATTTGTGTTTGTTTGAAATAAAGATTATTATCTCTACATAGTACAAAATAAAGTCGCTTCCTGCCGTGTGTGCGCTTCGATCTTTTAAACCACGCAACAGATTTTGATGCGGTTTTCGCTAATAGGAAGAGCAATAAATGAGGAAGGTTTTCGTATATCATATAAACTGGAGCCAAGTGAGGGTGATCACTCGTTTTAATAAAAAACAAGTTTTTTACAAGTTGAGCAGTGATAGCCCGGACGGTTAAAGAGCCGGCCGAAAATCAGTGAGGCTCGGGTTCGAATCCTGGCATGTACCAATGAGTTTTTCAAAAACTTACGTACATATTTATCACTAGCTCGACGGTGAAGGAAAACATCGTGAGGAAACCCGCAGGTCTCAGAATTAATTCTAAGACAATATGTGTAAACAGACCCGGTCCGGCGATGGGCTCACCACCTATCACGTTTAGGGGTCCAATATATCTCGTGAAATGTGGGTATATCCAGTAATGGAATACCTCTGCCTACCCCCTCGGGGATAAAAAAGGCGTGAGATTCTATTATTCTATTTTTATGTTGATTGTAGTTGTAGCAAAAAAAAAAATGTGTAGTTAATATTTATGTATTGTATTTAAGTATAAGTGTTAGTAGTAGAGTAGATGACAATGGTATGGACCCCATTTGGGTAAAAGCCTTCTCCATTTTTTTCCATCTCTTTCTATTTTGTCTAATTTCTGGACAATATCTTCATACAAAACACAATCAAATTCATATTATAAATGAGCTTTACCATCATCCTTCTTATAATACACTTCCCGGATGCTCCACCATTCCTGCTCCTCTGTTTCCCTGTTCTCCAACAGGCTCTCGTCCTTGATGGCGAAGTTTGTGAGCTTATACAGCAAGGAGTTCTCTGAAGAGTGGTTGTGGCCTTTGCCATAGATCTGTGCCGGATGCCGTGCTAGAACTGTTCTGCCGTGTGGCACAAACTCCTATAATTATAAAATTAGGTTTAAAAAAAAACTCACGCTTTATATACCCGAGGGGGTAGGCAGAGGTATTCCATTTCTGGATATACCCACTTTTCACCAGATATTTTTGGACCCCTAAACGTGATAGGTGGTGCGCCCACCCCTCGCCGGACCGGATCTGTTAACTTATGTCTCTGAATTATTTTATTATGCGGGTCACCTGATGGTAAGTGACGTCCGTCGCCCATGGACACCTGCACCTGACCTTTGAGGTGGGGGTAGGGGGAGGGTAGAGGGAGGGGGGATTGGGGCCTCCGGTTACCTCACTCACTCAACGAAATGCAATGCATTGCTTTACGCTGGTTTTCTGTGAGGCCGTGGTATCACTCCGGTCGAGCCGGCCCAAGCGTGCCGAAGCATGGCTCTCCCACATAAAAAAATATTGCTATGCTACACAGGTGAAACCGCACAGAAGTTAGTGTACTATATTATACAAAATGGGCTAACACAATTGCCATGACAGCATTTTGCTGACACTTATCTGTCGCATTAGTCTCAGTGGTAGGGCCACTGGAATATAAAGTTAGTCACGCCGCAACGGCTGAACCGATATAGATAGAACTTAAGAGTACACATAGAGTATTATACTTTTTAGACTAGCAAAAACTATATGATTTAAACTTGGATAGTTTATTTTGAAATAGCCGGTAAAAATTAAATGTAATTTTCAGTTAGAATATACCAGTGGCTCTGATGCGGCGATCATTGTAAATTCATCCAGATTTGAAAACAGTGTGTAGAGCAGCTCGTGGCAACAAACATACAATGTTATTTATCACAACAACAACACTTTTTACTCTAAAACCAATATTTTCAACGGAACTCCACTCTCCAATCCAGCCGAGTTGATGACATTGACAGATGACATGCCATGCAATGCAATGCATGACAGTCAGTGCGGTCCGTTTTGTGCAAATGGTAAATAGGTTCGTGAGCACGCACACGACTGTTCATAATGATTACGATTGTTAGCATGCAAACAATTTGAACAGGTTTTCGTTTGTCAAAAATGACAGTTCTTTTAATATTATAATATTGTTATGTAGTTTTCAAATAAAGTAGTTTTTACATTCTAATAGGTATTTTAAATGTTAGTACAAACCAATTGCTACTCGTTGATATTGTTCTGAAGTTAAATTCAGTCATATAGAATCCCCCGAAGCTTCGCAATGTACTTCTGATAATATCAATGACGGACGACATACCTAATTTTAATTAATACTTAATCAAAAAGTAAAAGTTGGCGGGAAAAAACAGAACAATCAAAAAACGAAAAAACACCATGCACATTGAAGTTTGACAACTGTTTGACAGTTCCGGAGACATTGCACTACCTCCTCGGTGTTGGCACTGTTCGCACCAATCGATGACGTCATCGATGAAGTCACAATGATCATGTCAGCGTACCACAACGCAATTTAAACAGTTGTTTGCAGGAATATAGCGCACACGAGCGCAGAAAGTGCAATTTGGACCGCACCAAGTAAAGTAATCCAAAGGCCAAACAATTAAAAAAAAAAAAGACAGTACCTATACATTTTTATTAAATTACGTACAGCCAGAGTGGTCTCGAACCTTTGAGTATTAAACCAACCGGAGACGTCACGCGCACTAGTTTCTTTACAAAAAAGTCTGCCAATTTCTGCGGGGGGGACGAGGAAACAATCACAAATAATGTTAAAACAAACGCATTTTTTGATAAAACAATTAAACACTAGCTTGAACTAGGTGCACACAAATACATTCACCAATACAAGCACTCCGTGAACTCAAACAAACTAGTTGTATTTAACCGGTGTGCTCAAAGACCGACACATTTTTTTGGCAGAGGGGAACGCCTGTTAGTGGCGTCTCCGGTTGGTTTAATACTCAAAGTCTCGAACCTACCGATTTTTCGGTATTTCTACCGAAATGGGCTCTGTCCTACCGAAACGCAACGATTTTTCCATGATTTTAGAGAATACATGGAAATTCTTCCGATTTTTCTACCGATTTTACACTTTTGTGCTGCCAACCCTTAACATTTATGTTTTTTGCGGAGAATCCCTCGACATCAAGGTATGAAGTAATTAGTTATTGTGGAATGTTTTATATTTTGGGGAATACCCTTGAATCCTAAAACTCGATGTTTTAAGGTGTTTCCAACTCGGGAACTCACTTGTCTATATAAACAAAAATTATTGGGTATTTTCGCCCACATGAATACAAACAAAAAAATAATTAAACTTTCATATTTTTTTATACTTCGAAGAGAAAGTGCGAAGTTCAGTTGCAAACTAAGTGCTATTTTTAAGTTAAAATGTTTTTTGACTAGGAACCTAGTAGCGAGAGTCCGAAAAAAAATATCTACAATATTATTGAACAGAATGGAAAGAAAATATTATGGCCAAAGAATATTGATATAACCTAAAGATTGTAAAAAATAATTATATCTGAGTGTGTTTTTATGTAGGTATCTAAATTAGTCTTTAGGATTATTTTTGATGAATAAAAGAATTTTACTACTTAAATATTGTATTTTTTTTGTCATAAGTATACCGATTTTGGGTACAAATATACCGATTTTATTGGGCAGCTCTACCGATTTCGTACATTGACGTTCGAGACCACTGCGTACAGCTCGCCTCAATCTTTTTGGCGCCACGGAAGTTATATAAATAGGAAGTAGTCTTTAGTGTAAGTTACTGTGTTCTCGCGGTCCGCACAAAATGGGTCGGGCTGTCCGGATGCGGACCGCGGTCTGCCATTTGGCGACCCCTGTTATATTCCCTTTGGATTAATGTTTGAGACATTGAACAACAACAAAATATGATAGTCTGTGGACTTGGTGGAAACTAATGTAGTTGCCAAAGAAGTTTCTCAAAGAATGATTTTCTTCCAACATCTTTGGTAAGATCTCTAGCTTGAGGTTTCCTTCGCTTTAACCTTCTTTTAGAAAATTGAATATTGAAAGTTTTGTAGTAGATAAGTACGTAATTAAATAAATTAGGTAACTAAGAAAACAAAACGCTTTAATATGAATAAACTTTATTTTTACAATTAAATGTAATAGATAACTGCGCTAGCATAACAAAACATTCAACAATATACTTTGGAACCAAATAAACACTTTGGATGCCGACTTATTATGCCCTAACAGCTAGTGGTAATGATAGCCAAGACCAGTGTTTCTCAAACGCTATTTATATTTTATACAAAATTATTTAAAATCTACGCCGCAGTGCGCTGTCTCGGCCTTAAAAGTTTGTTTCGTAATTTGCTTAGCTGTTAACATGTAATTGCATGTATTTTAAAAAAGTAGGCTCTCAAACTGCACAATAACGGACGTAGGCCTACGAGTATATTTAAAACAATAACAATACCTTTTATTCTGATAATTTAAATATCACCTGTTTGTTACATTGTCACCGCTAAGTATAATACAGCGGTGGATTCTTAAAATAATATATAAAACAGATCTTCCAGCACCATTTTTTCTTAAATCAGATTCTAAATGTTTGAAATACCTATACAAGCTCGCATTTGTTACTTCCTCCTTTGCTACCCACTTTTTTGTATATAAATTCCGAAATCTTCGGCTTACTGGCCCCTGAATTAAAGCCTTAACACTACTTTGATTATAAATAAGGCTATATTCTGTATAAGGCAAAACAATTACATTTTCTCATAAGATGAACGATGAACAAGCTCAAACAATAATGTTTTGCAGTTAGGAACAATTGCTCTTTTAGTAACACACTAATAAAAATATACAATTTAAAAAAATAACAATTAAAATTTTGACACGATATTGGCTTAAAAATATATACGCAGATAAAAAACAAACTTTGTAATTATTATTTTTGGAATGCTCTATAACCAAACTTTTAATATATTGTGCTATATAAATATTATTTTTATATACTTATATCACTTAAATATTATAATACCTACACCCTAGCTTCTCTATTCATCTAAATATAAATATTTGGTCTTTGGATGAGCATGTCACATTATGGCTTGTGTCAAAATCGATACTTTAAAAAATAAGTGCACTTTTTAATAGGTACTTTCCCACTTGTAGGTACTACTAGACTAGATGTGCATAACTTACCGACACCCCGGGTGTATATTTAAACGAAAGAAGATAGTATAAAATCACAGAAACCATAAAAACAATCATCCAACAAAATTAAACAAGAAATATTTGAGAAACACTGTTCTGTAAAATAACTATAACAATAGTGAGTAAAATTAAAAATCGATAATAATGAACTTACATAAAAACGATTGCAATGATTCCGTGAAATGCATGAAGGTTTTCGATAATCATCAGGTACCTATAGGGACACGATAGAACAATACATAATTATCTATCAAGCGAGGTGAGATTTTACAGATTTTCAAATAAAAATAGATAAAAATAACGAGAAGTAAGATTGATATTTTTGTTAAAATTCGACAAATTAGCAGATTTCTTACAGCGTTAAAATAGACAAGGTATCACAAAAACCGTTATGAGTTTCACTCATAAATAACTTTATTAGGTACATAATTCGTAGACCACTCTCATTCCACCTATTTGCACACAGCTAATGACTAAACAATTATATTTAATGAATAACTTATCTAATTGTAAGAGATGTGATTTTTCCATCAAACATGAAGTTATTATTTTATCCCCTACATATAAAATGTCTATTATTTATCTCGACAATTGGTGTTAAAATTTTGTTGTATGTAGCTCTAGCTACGATACAATAATTTAATAGGTTTTTAATCGAAATTGGTTCAGCAATTTTATAGTTCTAAAGACAAGCGCTTAACCCGAAACTGTCTCGCCCAAATCTACTTTTATAATTAATTTTATAAGGCAAACGGCAATCGTCACTCGAGTATAAAATTGTATACCTATACGATATTGCACAGTGCAATTATGAATATACAAAATAAATCACCGTTAGAAATGCATTGCAGTCTATGCATGGTGTTTCAGTTAAACATCTATAGTATTAAGGCGATTCTGATAACCTAGCTATACAGAATGAGGTTTATAGTTTTATGACTGTGGCATATCTAAGCTAACGTTACATAAATGTGATGATCCACCCAAATACAACATGTTCATATTATATTTTTAAATATATATTTTTCTTCATATAATTTGCGAACCGGACATATTGTATTTGGGATTGTATTCGCGTCATACTTAAATACATTATGCCTTTATTTATTCAATTGATATTTATTATATAAACTATCTATATAACCCTATTTACTTTTCCATTACAAACCTAAAAAAGCAGAATGTAGCAGCCTACATTACATATAACTATAATTATACATATAATATGTAATATAACTCTATTTCCATGTAAATAAAAACTAATTCTACTTTATAAAAAACTAATTTAAAATGTACATACATAATCTTTATGTGTACATTGTATAAGTAGATCTATAATTCTATAGGTATATAAATATTATCTGATTCTAAAGAAAATAATTTTTGGAATATCTCTAGGGCTATGTGGTATTTTATACCTTGGAAGCGTTCTCTTCGCTCGCTTTGGCGGTCATGTGTTCCATGATGGAGGTTCCGTCGATTTTGGAGGTGTTGGAGGCGATCTCTGCGAGGGTCGCCAGCGCCATCAGGTCGATGCTGCTCGGAGGCTGGGGCTGCTTGCACATGTCCATACTCTGAACAACAGTGCACGGGGCTTCGGTGGCTATCTTTATCTCTGGGCTCACTTTGCTGGCCTCGTGCCCCAAGCTGGACACCAAGCTGTTGATTTCGAAACGTGTGATGCTGATCTTCCTCGGCTTGCGCTTCTGACTGCCGATGACCGTCTCCCGCCAACTCTCGGCTTCCCGCCGGTGGTCGATGATGTGGTTAGGAACAGAGTTGATGATGTGCGAAGACCCCAGCACTTTTGGCTTCAGATTAATAGTCTTCTTTCTGCGTTTGTTCTCCCGCTTCTTCTGTTGGAATTTCTCCAAGCTCAGGGATGGCAGAGCGGCGATTTTAGCGTCCAAATCGAAGTCGGCAGCCTTGAATGTTTTGTTTGCGTTATTGTCTGGTTCGAAAGCGTCATTCGTCTCGATTTTGTCGTTCTCAGCCACTGTTTCGGTGCTGGCATTACTTTTGTCGTCGGTGACAGTTTCCTCGCGGGAGCAACCGGGCTCCCAGCTGCAGGAAGCGTTGTAGCCTTCCTCGGGCATCTTGTCGTTGTAGTCTCTTCTCTGCCTCTTGTTCATGATCAGTCCCCCAACGGCCATGAATTCCTGGTACCTCTTACCCTTGCACGACCTTCCGGACCGTGTTTTCTCGTCGTCGGACCAGGTCCTCTGATAACCGTACTCGTCGCCAGAAAATCTCTTATCAACTATTTGGTCTATCACATCTTGGTTGGTGAACTGGTCGTGGCGGTACTGCCGCTTCCCGTCTTCGAATTCCTCCTCGAACATTCTAGTGGTTTCCGTGAGAGCGTTCTGGAGCTCGCGTATGCTGTCCTCTCGGGTGGCTGTGGGCCGTTCGGTTTGAGATCTGTGCTCCGAGATCGTGTTGCATTTGAAAGGCGTGGGGGAGTAGTAAGGGTTTGGGGTTTGCATTTCAGTCTTGGTGTCGAGGAGTCGGCTGAGGCCCCCCATCTGAGCTTCGTCTGCCAGCTTGCCAGGTGTGAACATTGACAGAGTTTTTGGCTCATTTCCGAAGATATTGTCTTTCTTCTTGTTGAAGTCAACTTTTGTGGAATTGTTGTTTGTTTTTTCCAGTTCAATTTCTTGGTAGATTTCATTAGAGGGGGACTCTACGGATTTCTCGCTTGGCTCTCTGGGGCGAGAGGAGAGTGTGCGGAGAGGGGGGGCTGGCAACTTGTACCATTTGAAGTCCGGGTTGGCACTGAAGAAGGCGTCTTTGTACTGGGGACAGAAATTAGTCATTGGATAAAGTTCATTAGTAATATCAGATATTAAAAATATATGTATTTGTAAAATAATATTTGACGAAACGTTTCGTGGATGTTATTGCATGTAATTTTACCAATATTTTTTTCAATACGTCATTAATAATATCATTAGAGAGTTAAAACTAGATACAATGATAGTTGTTATAAGTAAGCCAGTTCTCAGTCATGAGGTTCGAGTTCGATTCAGTGTCAGTTCATGTATAAATGAATGAGAATTTTTTGAAACACATAACATATTTATCACCAGCTCGATGGTGAAGGAAAACATCCGCAGTCCCCAGAATTGGTTCTGACTGAGGCTAGTGTAAGCCCCTATTCACACGTACCGGTTTCCGCCGGGTCGGCGCCGGCTACCCGGCATCGAAATGTATGGCCGATTGCCCGGTTGCCCACCGGTACGTATGAAAGCAAAAGTACATGGCCATATACTTCGCCGCCCGCCGGCTACCCAGCAACCGGTACGTGTGAAATGGTAGTAACAGAACCCCCCTGGCGATGGGCAGTCTACCTCCCACATTTAGGAGCCGAAAATACCTACATTTGTGTATTTATTTATTATATACCTGTTTCGCAAGACCTGTGTAGCAGGCTTTCTCGTCCTTGTCCAAGTTGGCCCACCACTCCCCGAGAATTTTTGTTATAGATCTGCAAATAACAAAAACATTATGTAACAGCTTTGTTCAAAAGCTAATTGTTTTTGTGCCTATTCGAGTGGAGTCTTCAAAGGTATAATAACAATTGTGGGACACAAGTCACACATGGTTATTTAGTCCCAAACTCGGCAGAGCCTGTACTGTGGGTACCTACTAAACACCCAGACACGAAGCCAGCAGACATGTTCATGCACACAAATGTTGGCCCCGATCTCAAATCCCCTCGTCACATGGCTAGCCATAGTAAAAGCATGTCTGTTTTTTGTCAATGCAATGGATCGAAGTGATTTTTGCATAGAGATAGTTTCAGAAGCGAGATGTTACATAGGATTTTTCCCGAAACTCACCTATTCTCAAGATTTGGGTATTTATCTCTGACGACACTCCGGTGGCGTTTGCAGAATATGAGGAAGGCATTCATTGGCCGCCGCGCGTGGTGCGCCGGCTCATTATCCCCGTCTTGCTCCTGCATTGTTGACTATCTGTGGAAGAGAGAGAGATGACGATAAGTATACCTACTCAGTACGCAAAATTTTCTGCGAAAAAGTATAATATAGAACTCTAAAGAGTAAAAAAACCGACTTCAACTTGCATGGTTTTCACATGGATGCCATCGTCAGAATTGGACCAGCTTTCAAATAAAAAAATAATAATCAAAATCGGTTCACCAAGTCGAAAGTTTTGAGGCGTTCTGTAACAAACTTGAATAACATACAGTCGAATTGATAACCTCCTCCTTTTTGAAGTCGCTTGAAAACTATATTACGTAAGGATTAATAAGGTTACGTATCTAAATGTCTAAAATTAAAAAACCTAACGTTAAATAACCTCAGTTCAAAATACCTAATGGTTGTTTGACTTAAAGTTAAAATACCGAAAGTTTAAAATGTCAAATGGATATAATACTGAAGTTCAAAAGGATAAAACTTGCAATACCCATGTACAAAGTCCCTGAAATTGATTTACCTCACGTTAATTGACCGAAGTGACAAATACCGACGTAATGTATTAATATAAATATAAATAGATATATATATTATCAGGCGGCTATCTCTGTCAAAGGATCAGCCTAGCTATCCAGAGAGGGAATACGGCCAGTCTTCTGGGCACTGTCCGACATGGTTCCTATTTGGAAGACATTTTTTATCTGTAATTATTGTAAATGAACATATATTTTCCTGACACAAAATATATTAAAAATAGAAAACGATGAACTTTATCAATCTACCCACTTTTACGCTTGCGGAAGGTGATCCACTATTTCAAACAAATATCGCGCAAGTGGTGCATTACTTTAGGTATTTTGACCATTTGTTATTAAAAATGTTGGTATATCAAAATTAGGTGATATAACTATAAACATTTTAAATAGGTATTTAGTCCAATCGGTATTGTAATCTTAGATATTTCGTGGGTATGTATTATTTTATTAGGTATATTAAAACATAAGGTATTTTGATTTTAGGTATTTTGAACTTAGGTTATTTAACATTAGGTTTTTTAATTTTAGACATTTAGATACGTAACCATTAATAAACTTGCATGTGACATTTGACATTATATCGGGAACGCCTCCGTATTTCGGTAGGCACTTTCATGCACAAGGGTGGCCTGAAAAAAATGTAACGCCATGTAAATCTAACCCAATCCGCGTTGAAATAGCGTGGGAGATTATATGGTCAATACTTCCTCATGTGAGGAAAGACCCCTAGCCCAGTACCTAGTGTTAAGTATTCCTCTTCTATACTTTATACTTCTATATTTATAGTAATATTATAAAGAGGAAATATTTTTATTTTTATATGCTTGTTACGAATCTCAAAAACTACTGACCGATTTTAAAAATTCTTTCATCAATGGAAAGCTAGAATATCCCTGAGTAATATAGGCTATATTTTATTCCCGTATTCATAAGGGAACGGGAACTGCGGGTGAAACCGCGCAGAAGCGCTAGTGATCAATCTAGTCAATAACAAAGAACTCTATAGAGTAAGAAACCAACTTCAACGAATATCAATAAAAAATATAATCGATTTACACTTTTGTTGATTTTTTAAAAACCGCTTGACCGATTTCCTATGAAGTATGATCTACCAACCAAAAAAAAGATTAATCAAAATCGATTTATAATTGGCGCAATAATCGCGTAATATATCTGTCTACCTACATACAAAAATAACTTACATTACATACAGTCAAATTGCAAATCTTTTGCTTCTTTGAAGAGAGGTGAAAATACAGTCACGCTTACTTCATTAGAATAGAAATACTAACGATCGGCACTGATATATACGAAACCAATGTAACTTGTGCGTCAGTTTGTTTACTGAAACGAAAGTAATACTTATAGTTAAGCATCTCATTTCACATTCGAAAGGATATCGGACAAGAAGATAGTGTCAAAGTCATTATGATAGCATGGAACGAGACAAAGGATCAGTCAATCCGTAACAGCTCCCTGCTGAGCTAAGGGTCTTTCCTATGGATGTATGGGCTTTAATCTCCAACGCGAGCCCACCGCGGATTGGGAGATGGTGTTAAGCTAGTGGCCATCTCACAGTCCGGTTTTTTTAACATTTTGAGATTTCAACCTTTTTTAGAATTCAACATTTCGAGATTTACGGTTCCGGAAGAAGGTCTATGATTTTTACAATACATGCACATTATTCTAACAGCTAATGTATGTACTTTTGAAGCCGCTATCAGCTATCAGCCATGATTGCAATACTTTCTATGCCAAGTGCAATACGTCACGTGATAACGCCTGAGGTGATAGTGATACCAGAGGTCGATGACTTGGTTGTGTTCATTTGTTTTGCTGTTTTAATTTTTTATTCTATGTCCGTGCTATTCTGAAGCTTGTACATTATTAGTATGGGCTATAATGTGCGAGATGAAATTGAATGTTACATGCAACTCTTCTTTCTATTCTCAAAATATGGCAATTTCATTTATTTGTTTAACTTAATGTAGGAACCAAGAAAATGTACACATGGCGATGGCGAAATTAATGCCTAAAGGCATTATCTACCAGTCAACCATTATCATCAGGCTAAGCACAAAAATTTGCGAAATTGACCGAAAGCAATAAACACAATGAGTGACACATTGTTGAAATCCTCTGCCACAGACTAAATGTCGGACATGCCTCCCCGTAGCAGTTCCCCAAACTGTCGGATCATACTTGCATGCGCGTCGATAAGAATGTGACAAGAATTCGTACTAATTACTGTTGCGCATTTGTATTCTGCTCGCCGTATCTCTGTATTGGGGGCGGATAAATAAACCAGTTATGAATTTCGAATTGTTATTTGATCTGCGAATGTTGTTCTTAGATTTGTTGTTTTTTTATTATTTACTAGCGGCCCGAACCGGCTTTGCACGGGTGCAATGCTAATACTTAAACCTTCCTCTTGAATCACTCTATCTATTAAAAAAACCGCATCAAAATCCGTTGCGTAGTTTTAAAGATTAAAGCATACAAAGGGACATAGGGATATATTGATACAGGGACAGAGAAAGCGACTTTGTTTTATACTATGTTGTGATTTATTGTGGGACACAATTTACACATGGTTATTCAGTCCCAAACTATGCAGAGCCTGCACTATGGGTACAACTAATAAATTAAACACCCAGACGCGAAGCCAACATGTTCATGCACACAAATATTAGCCCCGAGCCGGGATGGAACCCTCAACCTCCGACTTAGAAGGCAGGGTCCTACCAACTGAGCCAACAGGCCCCTACACTCAGCCAAAGTGACAAACGAAAGAATTACTTGTCAGTGACTGAATTCTTTAGAGTGTTGCGTCAATTTTGCTTGACACAAACGCTTATGTCAGTCCCATACACTTGTCATTCGATTGACGCTTACATTTTACAAAGCCAAATTAGCTAGGCCGTCTGCTCTGTCTGTCGCGTGAGGAAAACCACAGACCACGTTGGTTCACAAGTTTCACCACCTATCACATTTATAAGTCACGAAACAAAAGAGATTAAAATATAATAAGTCATAGAGGGGACAAAACGAGGAAAATTTGATGCCCAAAAGTTGTTACAAGTGGAATAAATCTAGTACGATTTCGACCGAATGACAGCTCGCGTTCATACTCACTGACATGACGCTTGAGCTTCAAAGTTTTGTATGAAAATATTCCCAATGCCCTCTCTATGTCCTATTATATTTTAATCTCTTTGGATTCCTCCAATACATTTGTAAACCTCCTTAAGGACACGCGCACTTCTGTATTTTTATTTTTTCCTGTCCGCGTAGTTTATAAAAAAATATATATATTCGTACGTGGAATAACAAGGAGTTTTTGAATCACTACACAAACAATGGAAGCGTACTACTTAAAAAAGAGTAGCAATAAATGATATCTATACTTCTATACTAATATTATGACGAGGAAAGATTTATATGTTTGTGACGAATAAACTCAAAAACGACTGGACCGATTAAAAAAATCTTTCACCAATGGAAAGCTACAAGATCCCTGAGTAACAAAGGCTGTATTTTAATCCCGTATTTGCACGGGAACGGGAACTACGCGGGTGAATCCGCGCAGAACCGCTAGTGCAAAAAAAACTATCACAGTTGCGGTTAAAATGACCGTTCTCAACTATAATATTGCTATGATATTCAATACTTATCAAATAAGTATAAAAATAAACACAATCATTAGAGGGTAACGTAAATTTTCACTAAATATTACTTTTTTTTTCTGTCTGGACGATATTCCGTTCTCATTTCATTGATTCTATTGACGCTACAGTTCTTCCTTCTCATGGTGAGTCATGGATAACTATACTTATACCACAGAGTACACTACAGTAGGCTTATTACTATGTGCGAAGCTAGACCCCCCCCTAAGTACAGCCAAGAGCATGTGGAGCCTGACACATTGCACTTTGTAACGTTCTTATTCAATCGCCTTAGAGGTCAGACTCGCAAAAGTATAAAACTAAATTTTGCTCTTGACTGTACGTAGGTCACTCGGTAAGTCTTCGTTCGACACGATATTAAAAGCAAAAAGATTTATTTTTTATGTCTACGTAAAGTAGGTACTTACACATTATTCATAACTGAGAAAGTGGTTTGATTGGTTTTAGCGTATACAACTAATGCATTGCGTTAGTGTGTAACAAGTGACGGTAGATACTTTGAAAAACAATAACATTTTATTGTAGAAAGACAAGACCAAAGACGTTTAAAGAATGTTTCTCTCTCCTAATGATTTTCTTCCAACCTCTTTGGACAAGACTTACCGAGCGACTTACGTAAAAGCTATAGGCAAGGCCGTAAACATAATCTAACTAAGAGTAATCTCTTTAAACATAAAGGGACTTTCGCAACTCTTATACAACGTGAAAAAAACCGGCCAAGTGTAAGTCGGACTCGCGCACCGAGGGTTCCGTACAACCTTGCAAATTTATGGTTTTCGTAATTTTTCCTTTATCTATGCTATAAGACGTTGCTTCGTACCAAATTTCAAGATTCTGAGTTCACGGGAAGCACCCTGTAGGTTTTGATTCCCTTGCAAGTGTCGAACATTTGCGGCATAAACGGCTGTATCTTTTGATTGCGTTGGCTTAGAAAATTGATTTTTTCACAGCTTCAAGGGACAGTAGACCTGAGTAATTGATATAAATTTCAGCTTCATACCTCCACGCGTTCCTGAGAAAAAGGGTCTTGACAGACGGACGGACAGACGGACAACAAAGTGATCCTATAAGGGTTCCGTTTTTTCCTTTTGAGGTACGGAACCCTAAAAACAGTAAATAAAGTAGAAATACATGCTGATTACTCACTGTTTGGCTATCGGCCTTTCCTTACATATAAGGATTGAGGAAAATAAATAAAAAATAAATAATCTTACGCCTCTTATCCTCGAGGGGTAGGCAGAGGTATTTCATTTCTGGAAATACCCACTTTTCACGAGAATATTAGACCCCTAAACGTAGGTACAGTCCTACATCTATCTATTCCCGATCTGCCGCGATATTCACTTTGCGTTGAATGTGAAGAATTATATGAAATTTTATATTGTGTTGCACCTGCTACTCTCCTATAGCAAGTGTTATTTCTCATTGTAATTAATAATGAAATTTCTATACCCACATTTCACGAGATATATTGGACCCCTAAACGTGATAGGTGGTGAGCCCATCGCCGGACCGGGTCTGTTACACATGCCTCAGAATTAATTCTAAGACCTGCGGGTTTCATCACGAAAGGGATGTTTTCCTTCACCGTCGAGCTAGTGATGAAATGTACGTAAGTTTTTTTCAAACTCATTGGTACATGCCAGGATTTGAACCCGAGCCTCAGTGATTATCAATGAGAAGCGGGCTCTTTAACCGTGAGGCTATCACAGCTCCCTTGGTTGAGGATTGAGGAAGTATAGGCTATAATTTGCACGTGAGCACACCGGATTGGGACGTAGTTTTATTTAGGAGGTAGGCTAGTGGCCACAACTGTTAGAATGAAGTCACCCAAACGGTTTGATACTTATATTAATCGTATGCTAGATAGACTTATAGACCTCCGTCAAAACGGTTAAACGTGCCTTCCAAAACACGGTCGAGCTGGTGATACAAAATGTTCACATTATTAATTTACTTACAATTTAACAAATGAAAAAAAAAAAAATGAAAAAATGCTTTAATTTTTCTCCCAAAAACAAAAATGTAACAAAGATAAGGCTAAGAAACTAGAGGATAGGTGGGAGACAGGAGCCCATTTTTTTTAGTAATTAGGGAAAATATTCTATTTTACTAAATATAAATGCAATTATGGTATGTGACAGTTTGGTGGATGTGAGAGTGTCGGGAGTGTGAGTGTGTGTGGATGATTAGTGTGGGTGATTGTATGAAGGGTGTGTGCATATGGTATGGGGGTGTGTTTGTATATGTGTGGGGGAGAGGAAAAAGAGGGTTTTTATATGGGGGGAGAACATGGGGGTAAGTATTGAGGCATTACGACGGAGCCAATAATAGTTCTTCAGTTTTGTCATAGTCAAGCTTTTGAAGCCAATTAGAGACGACAAGCTTGGTATCCCTTCGTGATTTAGGGTAAATATTAGAAATTTTGTTAGCTATGTTATAGAGTCTGGCGCCTTGGTAGTCGAAAAATCTTTGGGCAAAAGATGAAGTAATAGGTCTAGCGACACAGACCTGATACTCACGTCTGGTTTGGGCACGAATATGATCAGGGGTATATATAATTTTTGCATGTTTACGGAGGATGGAGGAAAGAATAAATAACTGTCTGACTGTTAGGACTCCAGTCTCCTTGTAAAGGATAGAAGTAGGATACAGCCGAGGTTTCCTTAGGCAGACCTTCAAAATAAGCCTTTGGGATCTTTCCACGTGTAGGAAGTGAGACTTGGAGGAGCCACCCCAGACAGAAACACCATAGGACAGTATAGATTGGCACAAGGACAAATAAATTGATTTCATCAGTTGAGGTTCAGCAGCATACCTGAGACTCTTGAATATGTAAGTTAGTTTGCAAACTTTAGATGAGAGAGAATCAATGTGTTCCTTAAAAACTAAATTTTGATCGATAGTGATACCCAAGTATTTAATGCTAGATGCAGATTGTAGAGGAGGACAACCACACTGGGAATCACTTTGAATGGAACAAGAATGAACAATTAACTTATGAGGTAAATTACTTATGGAGGGATCGCTACGGATCGAGAAGTTTAGATATTTAGTTTTAGATGCATTTAGAGTCAACGAATTCGAAGTTAACCATTTAACAACCCTGTTTAGGCCAAGCTGTGCGTAATTATACACTGAATCCCAATTATCTCCATGGAAAGTCAAGGATGTGTCATCAGCGTATGAAACAATCTTACAGTTTTGTAGCTTAAGATCACAGAGGTTGTTAATATAGCAAAGAAATAGTGTTGGCCCCAAAATACTGCCCTGAGGCACACCGTAAGTAACGAAGCTATCATCGCTCTCATAGTCAGAAACTTTGACGCGCTGGGTACGATTTGACAAATAGTCATTGAAAAGTTTGAGCTGGGTGCCCCTGATACCCAAGGATTCAAGTCTTCGAAGAAGGATGGGAGAAGAAACCGTGTCAAATGCCTTCGCGAGATCCAAGAAGATGGTCAGGCATTTGCACTTACCATCAAGCTTCTCTACAAGGTGGTCGACTAAAGAATGGACAGCATCATCTGTGGATTTAGATTTACGGAAACCAAATTGGCTATCAGACAGTATTTGCTTTGATTCAAGGTAATTAGTGAGTCTAATGTTAATGATTTTTTCCAGGATTTTTGACAAGGATGGGAGTAAAGAAATTGGCCTATAATTGGACACATCGTCTCGCTTTCCCGCTTTATGTATTGGAATAACAATAGATTTTTGAGAGCGTCTGGGAAAATACCCTGATGAAGACAACGATTGAAAAGATCTGTGAGCGGAGAAACTATGAAATTTTTAGCGGCCTTTAGTACGTTGGAGGAAATACCATCCCAGCCAGAACTACAGTTTGATTTTAGACTTTTAATTAAGCTATCCACTTCAGCTTCGTTTGTGTCAAGGATCACAAAAGAGTCTAAATTGTTCCTTAGGGACAAATCATGGTCTAATGTCATAGAAGAAGAGAAAGGAAGGTGCTTTGCCATATTTGAGCCTATGTTAGAGAAGTAGTTATTTGTAATACCAACTGAGTTTTCAGGCGAAGGAGCAAGTTTCAGTAGGTCAAGTGAGTTATCCCTGGACTTTTTGCGGTAAGTAATGTTATTAATAGGCTTCCACAGTTTCTTGCTGTCTCCAGCAGCAGATTTAAGCTCTTCTTTTTCATAATTAGATTTACACTTTTTTAATAAATTGTTGCAGAAGTTTCTGTAGCGTTTGTAGGTTAGTGCAAGAGTGACATTTAATTCGTCTTTTTTCGATCGAGCGTGCATTCTGTCTCTATTTCTTATGCATCTTAGCAGTCCGATAGTAATCCAGGGTTTGATTGTAAGTTTGCTTCTCGGTAATGTAGTAGTAATCGTGTTTTTCAGAATTAGGTTTTGGGTATATTGAATAAATAGATTTGTAGCTAAATTTAAATCTTTGGTATTGTAAATGGTTGAAAAGTCAACATTTAGAAGGTCGTCATATAATTTAGGATAATTTACTTTAGTTTTTAATTTAGTGTTAGTGAATGAATTTGGAACTTTATTAAGAAGGGCAAATAGAACGGCGTTATGGTCGGTTATTGTAGTTTTTAAAATAAATGCATATGAGGGTAGTTTAGTTTTAATAATAGTATGGTCGAGACAGTTATTACCTCTAGTTTTAGAGAAATAAGCAGGTATCATTCCCGAGAAAGCAAGTGTATCAAGATAGAACGAAGTGATTGTATTTGAGTTAGTAATATTAATGTTTAGGTCACCTACAATAATTATGTTTTTAAAAGAGGATAGGCTTGCTAAAAGATTATTAAGAGAGATTATAAAATTTTCAATATCAGTAAAGCAGGGCGGACGATATATAGCAATAATGACTGTGCTCGGATTTAACTTGATTAACAAGCAATTTGCATTAAAAAGTGTGGGTTCTTCCATACTAAATTTAAGCTGATCCTTAATCAAAATCACTACACCATCATTTTGATTAAAATTCAACGTAGTGCTTAGTGTGCAATATCCATCAAGGATAGGTAAGCGAGTGACATAGGACAGCCAGCATTCAGATAAAACGATTATATCACAGGTAATATGACGTAACCGTGATAGGAGAATACATAGCTCGTTAAAGTTTTTATTTATGCTACGGATATTTTGTTGCAGTATTGTTAGGTATGACGAGGGGCACGGTAGCAGGTCGCAACACTGCTCGGGATCAGTAACAAAAAGTTCAGTTTTACCAAAATTATCTAAATTATTTAAGGTATTATTTATGTCAGGGAATGTTAACTCGATTGGAATAACAGGTACTAGTGCATCGTTCGGTAATACTTAAAATTAGTTATTTTAAATGCTTGATGATGCTAAAATTAAATGCTGGAGTTCAAAAAGAAATACTGGGGTAATGAACGAAACCTCGCAAAATTCTGAAGTTTTACTATAGGTACTGGCAATTCATAACAGTTCTAAGAAGTTGCGTAAAAACCCTCTACAATTTGATTCAATGGCGGACCTACTTTCACGTTTCCTTTACTGAGGAAAAAAAATATAAAAAAAGTTTTGATAACCGTCCGTACGCAAAATCTGATAATTTATGTTACCCCACGTTACCCATCACGAAACCACCGGTTGACTTGGCCATGTTCAAGAAATTGTTTCATGAGCATTTATTAATAAAAACATAAAAACCTAATAAAAAAACACCTGCGTGTAGCTCACAGAAAAGATTTAAAACATTGCCTTCTAATGCAGTCAAGTAAAAATGTAGCCTATGACACTTCGAAGTTCATCTTAACTACATCGTTACAATACCTCGCTCTTCAAACCCTTATTTATATTTTATTATATTACTATTATCTACTATATAAAAATAAGTTGGGTTTTCCTTCCTGACGCTATAACTCCAGAACGCACGAACCGATTTCCACGGTTTTGCATTCGTTGGAAAGGTCTCGGGCTCCGCGAGGTTTATAGCTATCGATAAAGATATTATAAGAAAATTCAGGAAAATCTTATAAGCATTGCACCCGTGCGAAGCCGGGGCGGGTTGCTAGTTTATTATAAATTTCAGTGACATTTTGGATCAATGAGTTTGCGGAAATCTCCACTTTGCTTGCATGAATGGTTGGTTCTCTCGTAATGTCCGTTCCCAATCATTTGGTGTGTGACAAATCGACAGTCACTTTTCTTTTAATTAAACAATGGAGTTTACAATGAGACAGAAAGCGAACTCAACCGGAGTTAGTGTTGTGTCGTTGGAGGATTTATTCTTTACTAGATTTTGGCTTCTGACTTCCTCCGCGCTCCGGAATTAAACGTAGCCTACTCCTTTAATAATAAATTAACTATAGTACAGTCAACAAAGTTGTTAGTGTTACATGACCAAAAACTAAGATTCAGTTTTCTCTTAAAGCTGTAAATGTATTTACTTATAGTTTTTTTTTTGGAAATTGTAGGGATCAAAGATACCTTTCGAAGTAAACATTAATCAATAAGATTTATTTATGACTTCCCCAGAAAAATGAGTTCTTAGTTACTGGCCGTGTAACCTTAACAACTTTGTTGACTGTACCTACATTAAAATGTTATTAAGATCGGTCCACCGGTTGAGCCGTAAAAAGTTAACAGGCAGACAGACTCACTTTCGCATTTATAATATTAGTGGGAATGTTTGTGTTTATTTCTTACTTCCTTACTCAATAATATAAATGGAAAATAACTATATCTCTTTCTGTCTGTTGTTACCGCGGCTTTGCCACTAAACCAATTTTAAACCAATTTGCCAGGAAGAAAACTTGGATATAGGCTACGGTGCCTTTCACCCACTTTTACTTTACCAGAACGTGGAAGTGGCAGGGAAAAGGTAAGAAACTGATTGGCTAACTGACTGATCGATCAATGCACAAAATCATCAAAATTTAGTACAAAGTGAGAAAAAATCCCGGGGAAGGGGAATAAAAAAGATCCGCGCGGGCAACGCCGCTAGGCACCCGCTGGTTTTTAAATATCCTATAAGTAGGTAAAACTTGCTATATTTAGTACAGTACATTTCCCTCTTTTATCCGACTTTGTAGCAAAGTCGATGTTGTTGAGCAAAAAACTAGTGTTTTCTCTAACAGTTTTTATTTGAGAGTAAAAATAGAACAAAGGAAAAACTCTAAAAAGGGTAAAAAGTTCTAAATTAAAAATATAACTGCCAGCACATCGGCAACAGTCGACGTCACAAAGATCCCACGTAACCTACATCCTGTGCAAAAAACCAGACCTCAATACCCTGTTTAATATTCTCAAATATAAAGGCCGTATTCCGGCGGGCCTTGACCCAGTCCGCGGGGCCGGCCAACGGCCCGCGAAAGTGAAACTGCGCGTGCGCACTTGTCGAGCTTTCCAGTGAGAGGGGCCGATACACGGTCTAGCAGACGGACGCGATGTGTTTGCGCATCAATAGGGTAAAAGACTATCAAAACTTAATTAAAAGTAATCATCCACTGTGCAAAAAATTTTGATTGTCAAAAAGAAAACTAAAATGTTTTTTTATTTTAAAAAGTAAAATAAAAAATGAAGCATTTGAGCACTTAAGATGATGACGTAAAGGGTTGTCATCTTAGAACATTTTCGGTTAAGAGTGTAGCTCAATCTTTTTAATAAATGATTTCTCGCAATTTCTCATTTTCTCCCAATTACGATACAAGTGGATGGTTTGTATGTTACAAGACTTACAAGTTATTAAGCTTGAGAGTAAGAGTGCACGTGACCAACCAAACGACCTCAACGTTAAAGATTACATCCGAAACTTCCTCATAATGTGAGGACAGATGGATTTTTCCTTATCGCAGCACCGCTATCAAGATGGCGACTGGAAGGAGTGGAATTCCCTACGTCTCTGTCCTTGAATTCATAATTCGAATCTTAAGCGCTTGGGTCCATAGATAATCATAATTACATTAATCCACGTCAAAAACATTACCCTACGGACTTCGAACCAGTCAGATAATAACAGAAGTACAATCAATCCCTTTTATGACCCTAAACGGAATCATGCCATACAAACTACGATGCCTTACATTTGTGGCGTAAACTTCACTTACGTACAGTTATATAGCCGTAGCGAACGGTTGTAAACGCTCACTTACTACGAGAACTTTAAACCGAATAATGGGATTTTAATTTACTAAAACGCATGTAGCTGTTGGTGTAATGATCACACTAAGCAATGTTGTGCGAGGTCACTAATTGAATGGGTTACCGCCAGGGGGTATTACATCACGAATTTTTCGTGTCTCGGAGCCATTGGTCCGAAAATCGATTTATTTACGCGCAATGGAAGGCGTTACACGGAATGGAAATACCTTGGGTGGCTTAAAAAATTCTAACAGTTAATACCATTTTCCAGTCTGTGGTCGGCTTATAGCCTTATCCTCATATGTACGGAAAGTCCAGGGGCCTTATTGTCTATGTACAATTGTAATCGCAATCGTCTTCATTTTGACGTACGTTGCTTCTTCCGTACATCTGTCAATACAGTCAGTGAAAGAAGAGCAAGCACTGATCGCATAACACATGTCAAATAAAGACGACGATTACAATAATTATAAATAGACAACAAGGCTGCTCAGAAGGATTTTGTTTTGATGCATAATAAGTGATAATAAGTCATTATAGTTCATGAAACCTAGAAAAACAAGCTTTCGTATGTATTGCACGCGTGATAAAAAATCTTATGAGCTTACTCGAGGGGTTTACGAGTAGCCATTGAGAAGTCGAGATATCCTCCTCCTGGCTCCATCATCAGATCAGCTCCGTGGTACCAATATTGCATTGTCACCGAACTTACAGAAGTATGCCAAATTTCAGGTCAATCGGTTGAAGATATCTGCTTCAAAATTGATTTGTAAGATTCCACCCGAACCAACATACATTCCAAGTTACATAAAAGCTTGTTAAAATATTGTACGATTTGCACTATTTCCGACGATTAGATCGTTCTGGAGACATACAGTGCTGCAGAAAGACCAGCAGACGTATTCACAGAGACTCGATACCGTTTCCGTTCGATTCGAGTCGAATCTATCGACATCGGAAACGAATCTATCGAGATGGGCTGATGTTGGTATCGAAAACTAATATCATATATGCCAGTTGGTATCACATATGACATTAGTTTTCGATACCAACATCAACCCATCTCGATAGATTCGTTCCCGATGTCGATAGATTCGTTTCCGATGTCGATAGATTCGACTCGAATCGAACGGAAACGGTATCGAGTCTCCGTGAATACGTCTGCAGGGGCTTTATTGTCTATGTACAATTGTAATCGCAATCGTCTTCATTTTGACGTGCGTTGCTTCTTCCGTACATCTGTCAATACAGCCCGTGAAAGAAGAGCAAGCACTGATCGCGTAACAAATGTCAAATAGACAATTACGCCCCTGATCAACAGTACCCGAACTAGTCGTAATGGATAATTATGAATGAAGCCCGAGAGGAGTGTCAGTACACAATAATAAAGAGTGCTAACGTACAAGTTGGTAGCAAGTGGCCACTTATTGCCTCCGCCTACCCCGACGGAAAAATAAGTCGTGCGTGAGCGTATCAATGTAGATTGTAGACAAAACAACAGTATAGTAAATCAAAGTGTATTTACAGATTTATTTGTTGAAACTTTCCTATTCATTATTTGAAAATCTTTAAAAGCATAAGACGGTAGGTGGACTATCGTCACTATTACAAAGACTGGACTATTTTTACTATATTGATTCAGGCTTGACTATATAATATATTTTAATTATGGGTATTTCAATTCTTCTAAAACAGGGTTTTCTTCATATGTCAAAACGAACTATGGAAAATGTACAGTACTGATTTTGTGACGTCATCATTTTTAGTACTAAATTGATGCACTTTCTTGATTGTTTTATTATCTAAAAATTTGCTATAATTGTAAAAAGAAAATCAAAATGCGTTTTTAGAGGTGTTTTGGGATAAACTTTTGATGAATGGTTACTTGCAATTTAATTTCGATACAGTGAAATACCCTATACCAGCTATACTCAACCTGCGGCCCGCGGGCCGCATGCGGCCCACCGGACCTTTGTTAATGGCCCATCTGAAGTTCAAAATTTATTGTAAAACATTTTAAATTTCGCGCCCCTTCAAAGAATGGGTGTATCAGAACGGGAATGTGAGCCGAGCGCTATCAGCTATAGCTAATCTCGCCCAGTAATTGCAGTTAATTGTGGTTTTAGTGTCAATATAATATCAGGAGTGTCTTCTAAATATAAAAGAAAAATATTTAATCGCCAGCCAGACCTTGATAAAGTACTGAAAAAGTGTTCACAGTATCAAAAATCGCATTAAAACATATAAACATCTTTGTTAAAACTTCTTTTTTAACTACATCGTTAACTTGGAATCACGTTTTTTTAAATAAGACCTAAATAATTTTTACCATACTTTACTCGACACCATGACTGAAACGTGTTTGTGGCCCCTATAAAAAAAAGGTTGAGTATGGCTGCCCTATACTATAGGGTATTTCACTATATCTATAGGGTAGGGTTGTGCTACCCGTGCAAAACCCAGCAGGTCGATAGTAAAATAGATAACATCTAGAAATCTAAAGAGTGAAAAACCGACTTCAACGAATTATACTAAAAAAAATACAGTCGAATTGATAACTTCCTCCTTTTTCTGAAGTCGGTTAAAAGGCTACATGACAGCTCCCTCTACAATCGAGTTGAGCGCGCGCATTTGCTCTGCTTGTCAAACTTCATCTCATGATGACGTTGCCAAGGCCGAGGCCGAGGCCGGAAGCATTCTCACGTTTTGCCTCGCAAAATATGATGAGAAGGTCATGAAGGCAATACGGCATCTGATTTAAAGTTAGAGTAAGAAGTGTTACGTAATATATAGCTAAGTATATTAAGTAATGATTATCCGGTTTCAACATAATGGACTAAAATAAGTTTTTCATATCTCATACTCCCACCACAGAGAGATTTAGGGTTGTGATTCCCGCCCTCGGTCGGGAAAGACTCATAGTAATTCCTTCCGGCCTTAGGGCGGGAATGAATTAAAAAAAATAGTACTACATTTGGCAAAGACGTTTAAAGAAAAAGTTTCTCTATGAAAGAGAATGACTTTCTTCCAACTTCTTTGGGTACTTAGTAGGGATACGAAACTTTTTACATCAATTAGAATATGAAAAAAAGGTGCGACCTTGTGAGTGTAGGTATAAACAACAGAAAATAGCCCGCGCGCGGGGCGGTACGCGTTCAATATTTAAAATTAAAAAAAGAGTAATAATTTGGTAAGCTGTTCCGTAATTCAAAATCTTGTTTTTCATCGACACTAATAAGCACAGAACACTATTAGGTACTCGGCTAAAAGTACATATTATTATAAAGAGGAAGGATTTGTATATTATTTTTGTAATGTTATTTAGGTTAGGTAGGTACTCTATGATGTAGTATTCAAAGACGTTTAAAAGAAAAAGTTTCTCTTTGTTCCAACCTCTTTGGTTGTATTGTTGACAATTTCGTTTTTTTTTGTAGGTATTATTGCGTTTTTGCATGTTTGAATTTTTGTTTACTTTCCTTGAATTCGAAATGAAAAGTAGAGTGTTTAACGCGGGTGGAAGTTATCAATTCCTACTCGGACTATATCCGCCCTCGCTGCGCTCGGGCGTCTAAATGCCTCGTATGGGAATTGATTCCTTCCGACCCTTGTATAACAATCTACTATTTTTTATATAAGAAGCGCTGACAAGTGTGATGTAAGTACCACTATAGAATAAAAGAACATATTTCCAACTAAAAATATAAACAAACACATATTATGTAGTCTAGTTAATTAAACATTTTACCCTACAAAAGGTAATCTGGATTTGTATAAGTCGTAGGGTAATTAATAAATAACAATCCAATGCACAATGTTCACTTCGCAAAATGAGCACTCGACAAAAAAGGTGCATTTCGCAGTTGGTGCACTTCTTACAAGGGGCACTTCTCTCTCTTAATAAATGATTACTTGTAAATTTTTGAAATTGTGAACCATATTTACTAGTAAGAGCTGAGACTAAAAAGAGCTGCCCTTGAGTTTCTTGCTGGCTCTTCTCGGGGTACTGCATTCGGAACCAGCAGCTCATCGGTGGAGATTGGCTGCTGTTTACATTTAGCCAACCTTCATGGACGAGTTTAGTGTGCCTTGTTTATATTGACATTTCAAAGTGTATTTTATATCACCTACTGAAATAAAAGAATTTTGAGTTTGAGTTTAAAAGTGTTTATTTTATTTAAAATACAAATCATATCGTTTTCATATTGAGACTAACCATTGGCTCATACCCTAGAAAAGTGCGCATTTTGCGAAGTGCACATTTTGCGAACTGCTCATTTTGCGAAGTGTACTTTATGAGAAGTGCCCCTTGTAAGAAGTGCACCAACTACGAAATGCACATTTTTTGTCGAGTGCTCATTTTGCGAAGTGTACATTCTGTGTCAGAGCCAATCCAAGCTTTCGCTCTTATTTCGTACTTTACGTCGTATTTGTTGAAATATCTTTATTCTAAATTTTTACATTTGTCAACATTCCCATACTCAGGGTGGTATGGCGAAATAAAAAATACTTTATTACTTAATCACGAATTATTAACGCGCATACCCTGAACTATCACTAGTTTTATTGGTAAACCTGTATAAACGGCTTTATTTTTTGTTTAAATGTAAAAGTTAAATGTCTCATATTGTTTGTTATACGGCTTCAAAAAAAAATTTATTATCACTTCAGCCATAGGACGTCCACTTTCGAACGTAGTTCAAATAATATACAACTCCGTAAAATGTCCCATTGGGGTATGGAATCGAATTTTAGCTTACATTCAATTAACCAAGTGCCACTAATAGTGTTGTAGCGATAACTAACCAGTTTCCTCTGCGATAACAACTGTGCCCGTCCGAAATAACTATACGGGGAACTATGTACTCTATTGTCAACACATAAGATAAAAATATCATATTACTTCTATTTCGTATGACAGATCGGTCGGTATAATCGGAAGGAAAAGGAGGTGTTGTTTACACGATAAAAATAACTCATTTTGTAGCTAGTATTAGCAGTATCGAATGCTTATAATAAAGCAAGAGATAAAGGGTGATAGTCACAAGATTTTTTAGTTTAGGAGGCGCCCGTTTCTTCCCGATTTTGTTAAATCCTTTCTTATCCGCTTAGAGTATAAAAGGAATATAAGTGCAAAAAATTATATTTCTGAGGACTTCGTGTGCGTTTTCATTTCATTATAGCAACTAAAATAGGGATTTATACGGTTATTTGTGCCTTCCAAGCTTTTTTTAAGAATATATTTTCTTTTACTGAAGAGCCGTTTTCAAAAGTTCAGTAAGTCCGACAATGATACCCTTTAGTTCGCCACTAGCTTCCTTATCTTACAGATTTTTGGATAGAAGATGCACTTAATCATATCACCTCATTTTTGAGGACTAGAACTATTGAGAGATGACGTCATCCTTTATTGTCATTAATATTTCATCATCATTACATAATTTCTCAGGTGTAGGGAATAGGAAATGGTAACGCATCTTATAGGTACTTGCTTTTCGTTTAATAGAATAACTAAAAATTTTTGTCTTCAGATTGCCTTCATGCTAAGAGGTAAGAGTACCGCTGTAATAAGAGTACTTTAAGAGGGATGATCAAAGAAAAAATCAGAGAATGAGAATGGAAATAAATGAAGATTAAAGATAAATAAAATGAGATGTATTGCGCACAATCCCCAATAAAACCAAAAGGGCAAATAATGTTAATGATGTTTAAATTATTTGATTGGAAAATAATGATTTTGCAATAAAAAATTTAACATAGGTACCATTCTCTCATAGATAATTATATCAGACAAAACGACGCGTAAACAGATAAACATCTCAAGGACGGATACAACCCAACGAAATGACGAACGAATATAAACAATTCACTGCAGTGCTCATTGTTGTGCAATAACAGACTCCTCAATTTAGCAGGGTATCATGGCTAACTTCACATTATTTACACAAAACAATGTCTAGGGCATGTCGTATTTAATTTTGTTGTATAAACTGTTGGCTCGGATAGTAGATTATTTTCGTCAATTTAAAATAAATCAGGAATGGTAACATGTAATCTTTCACTTGTTTTAAATTTCGGTGCTTTCATTATTCTTAGCCCATATCAACCCGCTGTTGAACCAAGTCAAAAATCATTTATTTAGGTACAAAAAGTAAACTTAGATAGGTCAATAACAAGGCACTCTAAACTCGTCCACAAAGATTGACTAAATGTAAACAGCAGCCCATCTCGACCGACGAGTTGCAGGTTTAATTAAATGCAGTACCCCGAGAAGAACCATCAAGAAACTCAAGGGCATCTCTTTTCTATCTTATGTGTAAACTCGTTACAAAACATTCCACTTGTATCAATCTTCTATGCATCCAGATGTTTCAGTTTTTGCAGTTTCACTTTGGGATCCGAATTAAAATCTGAGAAGCAATAGTGTGGTAGGTAGTCATGTCCAGTATTTCTATTCTATTTAGATTTCAGTTCGCGTCATATGAAATAATATTTATTCTTCGACTAGCGATTTGTCATGTATTGTTTTTGTTTCAATTGCAAAGATCTCGTTGCCTTATTCACCTTCTTTCGATAATATATTTCCATACGATACGTGTTGTGCCACATAACTTATTATCATTATTATTTATAGCTGTCGATGGACACCTTATATGAACGTGAGTAGAGGATAATCTAATATAAAAAGCTTTTAATAGACCCATCGGTACATGAAAATAATCCTACTAATATTATAAACGCGAAAGTTTGTGAGTATAGATGTGTGTTGCTCTTTCACGCAAAAACTTCTGAACGGATTTTGATGAAACTTTACAGTTATATAGCTTATACATCAGAATAACACATACGCGATATTTTATCCCCGTATTCCCACGGGATCGGGAACTACGCGGGTGAAACCGCGGGCGCTGCTAGTCTCATATATGGGACAGCTCTTACTATCCCGGTTATATGAAGGAGACCAAAATGCCCTATAAGTCGTGACCTTTTTAAGCGAATTATCGAGTACAGCAAATGCCCTAGGGATACTGAGAATCTTGAATTAGATCGACGTTCTAATACAAAATACGATAGAAATATCCTGCTGCCAAGTGACTCGACGATGAAAGCTGAAGAGTGAAGAACAGAAATTATCAACGGGAACAATGCAAAAGGTGACAAATGTACAACCATTTATGTAGTAGAAGGTATTTATATAAGATGAAGTGTAGTAGGTACCAATTTATTAGTCAATTTATAGCATGTCGATTGGTGATTATCGATTAAATAGAGCATGACATTCAATGCCACGCAAAAAGCAAAATGGCTGATGGTAATGGAACATGCTGTTTTATTTTGGTAATATCAGTTGGAAAGAAACCACTATAAGGTTAGGTTAGAATCGTCAGTGGGTTCGATTCTGTTTTACACCGACTAAACTTACTTTAGTTTAGTCCTGTGTTTGTCTTACCTCAAAAAAAGAAAAGGGATAGAAGACCTATCGAATTTAGTCCTGTCAGAGGCTGTATTTTAGTCGTGACTTTTTCACCAATGCACTAAACACGTTATGAAATGCCTTAGTTGACAGGACTAATTTTAATTTGACAGGACTAAATATCTCTCGTCTCTTTTCTTTTCTAGGAGAAAGAAAATGACAGTAGTAAACTAAAATAACTTTAGTCGCTGTAAAGCAGAATCGAACCTACTTAACTTAATTTTAAAACCTCAATCGTATCTTATTATAAGAAAAGAAAGATTTTGTCCTTGATCAACGGTGAAGGAAAATCGTGACGAAACTAAAGTGCCCAGAATTTATTCTGAGGCATGTATTAGGAGAAGAAGAAGTTATTTATTTGCCAAAATATGGCATAATTGCGATACATAATCTGAAACAAAGGATGGAGTGCAAATTTTGAATTTAAACATGAACGAAATAAATAAAAATTACATCAAGGTTTTAAGATTCAACGAGTACATCGATAATATATTAATTTGCAGATTAATAACATTTATTTAGCAAGAATACATGTAACGTGTTTTAAAAGAACTTGTGTATAGAGGGGGTGGGCTTATCAAGCTGTCAAGTGTAAGATCTGCACCACAACACTTGTTGTGTAACCTTGAGTCACTTGATCTTGCAGTCAAACTGTGCAAATAGTTTAGCGGGGCTTAGATTTTATTTTTCATTGGTGGTGTACTTTCAGAAATAGAGTGCTTCGACTCGAATAATTTCAATGCGTAATCTTAAATTTTTAGGATCGAGTTCTGAAAGAATGCCTTTATCCCCAAGGACGCGGCAATGGCAGGTAAATAGCATTATTGGAAATACCCATTTTTCACCAGTATATCTCCTTATTATACTATACCGCCGGATCAGGGCGGTGTTACACATGCCTCAGAAATAATTCTAGGACCTGCTGGTTTCTTCACGATGTTTTAAATTAACTCTCATCATGCATCGACAATGAATATACGTTTCGAGTAATTGTTGTTCGGGTTCTGTTATTAAAACTTAGGGCAATTTTTCAACATGCGTTATCAATTAAGGTTAGAAAATTAGAATATGAATAATCATCACTACATAATAATAAAACAAAGTCGCTTTCTCTGTTCATATATCCCTATGTACGATGAAATCTTTAAAACTACGCAACGAATTTTTAGTATTAGCATTGCACCCGTGCGAAGCCGAGGCGGGCGGGCGGTTGGCTTGTAATAGTAAATTATGATATAAGTGCGGTAGGTTGAAAATTACAGCCGTGGCGATATTGCTAGCCCGAGCCGTAGGCGAGGGTTACAAGTAAGCAGAGGCTGTAATTGTCAAAGCGCACGTATGTCATACGACGTTTTATAACACATTTGCGAGGAAATAAAATAAAACTCCGACTATGGTAAACGAATAAAAACAATACAGCGTTAAGAAAAAGCGCGCGGGGCGCATCAAAATTTTTTTTTAGGCAAAGGCACAAAAAACAGCCAGTATTACTAATAAAGTAAATTAATATTTTTGTGTTTTTGTTACAGATTAATTGGTTGTATTTTACTGTCAAAATCAATTAAATTAAATAATTATGTACATAAATATTTCTTTATTATATTTTATCTCCCAAAATTAATTTTAATCATAAAATGTTGACAACTTTTTTGACATAAAAACTCTTTGCTGAGACTTTAAAAAGTAGATACCGTTCGTTTTAAGACGGAGCATCTTGATAAACCGTGCGTTTTACATTACACTTACCGCACTTGGGCGTAATGAGATACAATACGATATTGAAATTGGTGAAATAAGACACCTTTTACGAGCAAATGTGTTATAAAATATATAACAATCTGAGCGTAAACATTTTTTTGCCGTATAATAAAAGTCGACACTGAACTGACAATGAGGAAAGTAATGTTTAAAATGGGGTTGAGTCAGAATTTTACGAAGTTCAGAAGGAAACAGGCGTGGCATCGGATTTTCCGTCTGAGTGACTGATGCGAGTGATATGACGTGTAAAATTGTTGCCATTTTGTTTCGGAGCTTGTTGTTTTGTTTGTGTTTTTATTTCACTATTATAGTAGTATTTTTTTCTACAGTTATTTCTTATTTGTTTAGCTCTGTCCAGCTCTCAAGTTGAATAGTCTGCTTAGTTTATTAGCCTTATCTATTAGCTTAGAAGTCTCGCAGACATCACGTCACTAATAAATATAGTAACAATGGCAATAGTCTCGAGTATTTTTCTCATGTTTGTATTTTCAAACGCTATCCAATTATCTGGAAATTTCTGCAGTTTCAATATAAAGACTTAAAGATTTTACAGTTAGAGTAACATGGTATTGATTACAATCAACAAGTCTGAAGGCCGGTCTAAGCATTATAGCATTTTCCATCGAAATTTCAGTAATTATTTTCTGAGTACTGTAACCCAATACCTTAGGCCTTTCAAGTCTTTTTCCCGAAGGGGAAGGTAGACACAATAGACCTGCTACGGACCTGGTACACCTCACGCGCTTCAACCACCATTCCACATCCATCAATCGGTTCATACAATACATGCTCTCGATTGATTCTTTATCTGGCTTTTCTTCAATACATCACTGATATGATCGATGTAGGTTCGCCTAGGTCACCCTTTTATCTGTTTTTTTTTGGTGGGGAAATAAATCCTCTTGCGATGCCCTCCGCTGGGGGAGCGAAGGTTCTGTCGGACTCCTACCGGCTAAAACCCCACCGTATTTCTTCTCTGTCTTGGGACGGGGTCAGAGTTAACGCACGAGAATGCCTTCCGCAATTCCGTCAGCGGGGTGTGGTCCAAAATTTGGACGCCACCTGGGGACCGAGGTAGCCCTATGCCGACTCGACCGCTTACAATTCTCTTAATATTTGTCTAGTTAGATTATACCACGGAATACTTAATATCCCTTTTCCCTGTTTACACCTCCCTCTTACCTGGCGCCACTCGTTGTGAAACGGTTGTCTGGACTTTCCAGTTGGCAATTTTTTTTTCCAGATGGAAAAAAAAGAATAGATGAGTACCTACGTCACTTGTAGCCAGTTGTAGCCACTGGTTTCCTACCAGTGTTTTTTTAAGGATCATACTGGTTAAGCAAAGGTGATTGCTTACTGACCGCCTACTGCCATTGCGCCTCCGAGTTTCGGAAGCCACGTTTTACAGTTTGTCCTGTTTTCGTAGTATTTAAGCACAACACAATGGATGTAGTTAGGCCATTTCAGATACCCTTTGATGTCTTTTGAGAATGTGACATTTTGCACCTAATCCCTTGAAAATATGACAGGTGGCCACTAGCCACAAACCCTCTCCTTATCCGAGGTGGGCTCGCGTGAGAGATTATAGCTCATATTTCCTCATATGTGAAGAATGACCCAGCTGAGCAGTTGTCACGGGTTGATGATAAAAGTTATGACACCGACGTAACAGGAAAAATACACGCGTAAAGGAGACGTCACGTCAGTGCCATGTCTCTTCTCGTGTGTATCATCGTCTAACGCCCACAAACGGTCTGGCCATTACTGTACAAATGCGATATCTGAATCAGTTCCATAAAGACCGACTGACTTACAAATGGGTGTCACTGCTGATAACGTTGATTATCGAATGACTGGCAATATTTTAGTCGTGTGCCACTCGACAAAGAAGTGGCATCTTGTTTATAATATAATCTGTATTTCGTAAATGCAAAATGGCGCCCGAGGCGTTGCTGTTTTTTTCGTTGAATTAAGATAATTATTATTTTGTTAAATGTTATAGGAAAACATATAATCGTTGTAAGAGAACAAAGGCGGTATGTTTTGTAACAGGGGAATTACCGGAATTGAATGTATGAGTGATATTTTTAGATTAGAGGCGTACCTAGTGTGAGATTACGGTTCTCTATTGCAATGGTAAAAGGGCCTAGTTACGGATTATTAACTTGATAGGCATGTGTTGAAAACATGAATCATAAATATGTATTGTAGCTAAAAATTTTATAATATAGCTAGGTAGGTGTAATAACATATGGTTTTAAGACTGATATAGGAAAAACAAACTACCTCTTTGAATATCTACGGAAAACCGGAGAGAGAAAGTAACTATGGGACTTTTTAAATCTGTGGTAGGTAGGTAGGTACCTAGGTAGCTGAAGTGTGCACAAAGATAAAAATAACAAAATAATATCTCAAATATTTACGATCTTGGGTAAATAGGTATTTCTATTTATAGTTGCATATTTAGGTATTTTAGGTAGAACTCTTCATGAAGTTGAAGTACCTACCTACCTTCCTATCAATGAAGCAATGTTTCCTTTGTCTTTCTGCACAGATATAGGTAGGTACCTACCTATGTAAGTATTAATACTCTGTTTATAAAAGTAAATAAGTAGGTAGGTAGGCGGTATTTATTAGTAGCACGTAGGTATTTGTGAAAACTTGTAAAGATTTTGAACAGGTAGACAATTATTACAATGTTGCTCCCAAAATGTAGGTAAACTAAGTAATTAAAATTAATTGGTTTTTAATTAAGTCTCACTCGAGAATTATGAACCTACTTACGCTCGCATTCCTCAATCGAAAGTGTGACTTCCTCAAAATAAATGGATGGGTAGATAAGTAGCTGACTTGTTCAGTGCCACCTAATTACCTATTGACGTGGGTATAGCGACGCCAACACGATATAGGTCGGCCATTTTCAATTACACACATAAATTACCCGTACAAATACATTCAATGTTTCATACACAAAACACTTTCTACGCTCGAGAGAGTTCCATTTTTAGTCAACACCGAGCCAGTTGCTAGGCGAAAATATTCATGCTGTCGTGACCTTATAAGGCTCATTATGAATGGAACTCAAACTGATGCTGCCTCGACCGCCTGGCACGCCGATCAGCACAGTGAGAACGAGAATTTTGCTGCATATTTTTCAAGGGCAACGCTAGCTACAAACTTCTATACCGCGACGACGCGTATGGATACCCAAAGAGGCCATAATCCAACTCATTTTACAGCGAATGATGAATGAAAATACATCCGAATAACGCGGAAAACAACCACAAATATCCACTATTAATACAATTAGCACAGAAATAAAAGAAAATACTTACAAACTCGGCAACAGCAATACGTGTATAATCACACACATGACGTCATTTGACGCAACAAAAACGAAATTATTGAGCAAAAATGTATAGTGAACGCGTCGAAAACAACACCGACATGAGCTATACACAATACTTTAATAAATACAATGATAAAGTTATGTCATTACACGCGATTTAGGACATTTTACAATATTTTATTTTGTTGTCACCGACTCCAGTTTTGACAAGATGGTCGCGCACCGACTGTTTTGCTTTGGTTGTCAGCTGATACGAAAGCCTGTTCTCATTCAAGCAAATGTGAGACTTTGGTCGTTTCAGTCTAACACGGGCACACACAGTAACTGCACGAGTGAGATAGACATACGGTCGCGGAACAAGAGGGACTTGAAAAACCACAAACGTCATTTTCTTGTGGCATTATTATTTTGCAAGGAAAAATTGGCAATTAAAAGTAATATTTCCGAATGATGAATTGAAAACTGCAGTGGTTTATACGGATAGTACTTTCTATTTCACGATATAACGTAATAATTTTCTTTTTAGATAATATATTTGGGCGTGACACAATTCCAATGCTCAAAAAACATACTAGCAGCGCCATCTATGGGTGAGTAGCGAATTTACTGAGTAACGCCGTTCCTGAAAATGTTTTGCTGAAATAGATTCCTTTGTTGAAAAAAACTGTTCTTCTTCTTTAAGTATGTAATATTGACACAAAAATATTAAATTTAAATAAAAAAACGAACGATAGCTAATTAATAACGCTTGTTGTTTTTTAGTTAATGGGGAAATTAATTAAAGTACAGTTTCCGGTTGCCAGAGTACGGTGTGTGTAATGAAAGATACTTAATTAAATGTAAATCACCTAGATGGCAGCACTTGTTATCATCATACGAATTACAAAACATAAAACAATGAAAACTAAAATTATGCACATACATAGATAGGTAATCACTTATAAATAATATAACCAGTTTTTTAGCTGAATACATATACGTTTATTTCTAATAATGCCCGGTGTCAGCAGTCTAACGTTTACCTTTTTATCGGCAACAAAACAAATCGGCAGGTGTTCCTAATACACCCTGTAGGAACTCAAAAGATGTCCACTCGCCTGGACCACGATTAGGTAGGTACCTACAGCCTGGACATAAGTTGGCCAAAAGACATTTTAATAGATTCATGGTTACCTTTTAAAAATTTACACGCCAGTTGTTTCTAATTTAATAACAATATTAATGGTCTAATGATAATAGAACACAATAATTTAACACTATTTATTATACCCCAAAACAATACAAAAGAGATACCTACCTACCTATGAAATAAAATAGAGTACTCGTGAGCGGTGTTGTCGGTTTTAGTGATCTCTTCCAGACAACCTTGGGTTGGATGAAACTGATAATTTTACCGTAAAAGCTTCCAATTAGATTACCTATCAGCTAACCTAACACCAAGTAGAGTTACATACATCGAATTATTAGATGATCAAACTAAAATTAGTACTTAGTACTTATGCAGTGGCGGATTTACACATTTTCAAAGTGTAGGCTACTAAGTTTCTGCCGCCCCTGCTTCTAAAATTGGACAGTAATTCCATGAAGAAATAGTTTTTTTACGACCGAGGAATATCCAAAAAATACGTTAAATAAAGTCATCGTTATTATGTGTTGCTCTCTGTATCTGACATCAGAAAACCGTCATAGGTAGGTACAGAAATCTTTTAGATTTCTACGAAGTATCAAAGAAGAAATTCCCGAAATTTGCCACCCCTAAAATCTGCCGCCCTAGGCTACAGCCTACTCAGCCTGCTGGTAAATCCGCCACTGTACTTATGTAGTTTGATAGTGTTTGGATATATTGTTATGAACTCAAACAAAAGCAAGTGAAAAGTTCTGCTCTTGTCGAATGGTCGAATGCAGTGGGTACTCGTTAGTAAAGCTAAATTAGTCCAATCAGCCTGCGCGAGAGAACCAATTTGCTGCGCGCCATTTTATTTTACTTTTTTTAACGTCATAAAAGGAGTGATAAATAACTGCAGTTACATTCCAATGCCAATGGTCTGTGCTCTGTGCAAGTGCATCACATTGGCTTATGATGAATTTTTATTAGAAATTAGAAGACAGGTACACCCTTTTATACAGGGTCGTTGGTTCATGGATGGATTTCGATTATTAAGATATCATTATATTCGTCTTACAAACCCAGTGTCTTTAGATAGGTGTTCAGAAAAAGTAGGGTAACAAAATAAATTTAGTACCTAACTACTACTTTTTAGTGCATTACTTTTAAATTGCATTTTTTTTAAATAATAAATAAATAATCTCACGCCTTTTATCCCCGAGGGGGTAGGCAGAGGTATTCCATTACTGGATATACCCACATTTCACGAGATATATTAGACCCCTAAACGTGATAGCCCATCGCCATCTTTTTTTGAAGTCGCGTTATTTATTTTTTACATTATTTTTTATCTTCCGTAAAATCTTTTAAGCACTGAACTATCGTGCGAGCTCAACTTACATTTTGCACGCTATACATAACTTCTTTTTAAACAATGCTACGTTTAAAATATAATATTTCGTTAGCACTTCATTTTGTTTTAGCTTATCAACATATTACCTACATAGAAATTTGCACTTAGAATAAACTCTGTCACGTCAATCACACAGGCACACACACGTATTCTTATATTTTTACCTCATACTTACAGCTACAGGTGAAGGAATCATGAATAAACCATGCAATTTGAATGCACAGCCAACTGGGTGGGTAACTTGAACACTTAGATTAGATTTTGGTCTAGGTGTCAGTGTTGCCATGCCAGCTGTTGGCAGGTCTGTATACTGAATTCATTTCAGTAAGAGGTATAGGTACCTTCATTATAAAAACCTGTCAAGTGCGAGAGGTCTAGCATACGCACGCAGGATTCCGTACGACAGTAAGTACAATAAAAAAATCCAGTAAGAGAATCCTTTGAGTATTAAACCAACAGGAGACGTCACGCGCACTAGTTTCTTTGCAAAAAAGACATTCACCAATCCAAGCACTCCGTGAACTCAAATAAACTAGTTGTATATAAATGGTATGCGTGTTGACCGACACTTTTTTTTGGCAGAGGGGAACGCCTGTCAGTGGCGTCTCCGGTTGGTTTAATACTCAAAGAGAGAATCACCTGTTTTGGTCAGGGGTATCTTAATACCTGTTGTTGTAGCGGCAGTAGAACAACACATTTTGTGAACTGTCAACCTATGATGCAGCCAGCTGACAGACAGACAGACAGACAACAGAGGTTTAGTAATAGGGTCAGCACCCTTTTGATAAGGAACCCCTAAAATTAATATGCTCAAGGCTTTATCCCCGAGGTGGTCGGATAGGTAAGTATTGCATTCCTTGAAATACTTTTCTGTACTGACTATATTAATTGTTTTTTGTTGAGTACATCGTGCTCGTCGGTTTCGGGTACTTTTTATCTGGATTTTCTTCAAAACATCGCCGATCTGATCGATGTAAGTACGCCTAGGACGCCCTCTGCGACTCAGCCACTCACAATCCCTTTACATATTTGTCTCGTTAGACGCCTTTCATCCATCCGCTCATTTGTCCAAACCACCTGAGCATTCCTTTCTCAATCTTAGTCACTGCATCCTCTTTCAAGCCACAACGCCCTCAGATTACACTATTCTTTATTCTATCAATCAATCGTACTTCACTCATGCTTCTGCTTCATCTTCAGCGAGCACATTTCTACTGCACTTATTCTACTCTAGTGCTTCTTCTGCCATACCTTTGCCATACATTTGTCTGGCTAGAACTGATTGAAACCCGCAATGCTGTTCCGCCTCTTGCTGTAAGTCCGAGCCACGGGAAAGGTTTTTTTTTTATACTATAGGGGGCCAACGAGCAGACGGGTCACCTGATGGTAAGTGATTACCGTCGTCACCCATGGATACCTGCAACTCAAGAGTCACAAGTGCGTTGCCGGCCTCTGAGGTTTAAGTGCGCTCTCTTCATAAAGGTTTGAATCTTCCATGACTTATGTAAGTTGGCAATCCATGTTATAAACTAAGTAGGTACCTACCACCCATTGTACTTTTTTATCATTGTGTCACTTGTTGCATATTTTTATTGGTGTTAGTAGGTACAATAAATAGTTGTTACTTAGGTAGGTACTTATAATTTTGCGTATTCGTGTTTGATGGGCGTGTGGAACAACCTCTTTACTAAATGGGGCTCGAATTACGCCGTTTAGAATCAGTGAATGCTAATTTAGTGTTAAATTGCTGTAATTTATTTAGGCTCTGAATTTTATTAGCACGAACTTCGCAGCCAAGAGTTCAGGCAGTCATATCTAATAATAGGTAAGTACCTACCTAAGTATAATATTTTTATGTTTTTCTTTCTATAGTAGCTTATTCCGACTAATTACAAAGATTTCAATCGTAAAATTAAAATATTATCCAAATTGGTTTAACTATTCTGAAGTACCTAATGCTCCTATAAAAGAACATGATTTCATTTTTATTTGTATCGATGTACTTGTTCTGGTGTAGGATCAAAGAGGAGTATTACTACGTAGTAGGTAGGTACTATTATTATTTTGTGGTATTTTTTTTAATATTTATTATTAATTATATTTTAATATAGTTACCTATATTATTAATTATATTATTCTGTGGTATTACCCTGACAACCCCCTCGGGAATAAGACATACTTAATTATGTGTAAGTACGACAATTCACATGACAAAGGGACTGTATCTGAAGGGTACAATACAATACAATAACTCTTTATTGTACACCAAAAACAACACTATGGATACCAATATTACCTCAAGTACCTACAAGAGGGGGTCTATGCTCTTTTAGCGATCTGTTCCAGACAACCTTAGGGTAGGCAGGTAAATACACCTGTTTTTTGATATTCATTAATTGTTTAATTAACTGGCTTAGATAAACGCAAAAAAGGAAGATACGGTATACATTCAAAGAAAACAGCGTTGACATTTGGACTACTTACATAAAACGACACGCGCATCCTACAAGCGTGTGTCCTTGGATTTTATTTTTTGTTTTAGTGCTATTTGTACACTTCATAAACGTACATGAAGGTATTGTAAACCATTCAGTTAAGTGTTTACTTTTTGTCGACTATCATTATGTCGATACGCCCGCGACCGGCCCGATTGAGACTGCAACGAATTACGTTCCTTGGACCTAATTTAAAAGGTCCACGCGTGAAAAGCTAGAACCGTATCTTCCTTTTTTGCTTTTATCTTAGTTAAATATCCAACCTTTTTAGCATGCGTGGTGAAGAAGAGGGCAGAGTATTTTTTCAAATTGTTTAGTGCATATTTTTTGCACTACCGACTCTTCTTCTCAGCTATACCTAACCAGTGCACTATCCTTTTATGCACCAGGTGCGATCTTCTATAATTTCTATATAATTTTTAAAATAAGTAAATAAAGATCAAATTCACATTATTAATTACATTTATTTCAACATCAAAGTATGACAACATCTATTTCTAACTGTACAAGTTTATACAAACATTCGCTTTTTATTACTAAGAATATTATATTAACAGCTTATTTAAATTTGAAATAAAGCTTTGGCATAAAATAGGTATGTACATAAATCCTAAAAATCTATTAGATTTTTTATTGGAAATTGGCTCTGTTATCTACAATCTAACTACCAATGGCTTGTTTAATAATTATACAATTAAGGGTAGGTAAAGCGAGATCATTATAGGATAGGAAAACAATGTGTCTCACACAAGATGTCTACGTAAGTATAGCAAATAGATAGCTATGTAATTTGCATAAGACGATCTAATATAATTTTACACTTATTTTTATGTATAGGCTATCTACGTTTTAAAATGAGTTTGTGATAATGTATACAAATTTCTAACTTACGAGTACGACTATTCGAGCATTTCACTATGAAGAAGGGTTGTCAATGTTGCTTTGATTTTCGTGTTACCAGCATACAAAATAAGGTTTTTTTTTGGCAGTGGGGAAAATAAAGTACCTAGACATGGGTTTATCTACTAGGCGATTTGCAAAAATTTTATAAAAAAGAAATATTTAAATAATTTTGTAATGTGATCGGAAACGATCAGCATGTAGTTTTATTTATATACTAGATGTCGCGCGGTGCGCGAGGCCGCAAGCGGCCACGCGTGTCTCTGTGCGGTTCGATTGTGACAGAAAAATAAAGTCTACTTTTGGGGCGGCCATCTTGTTTTAGCCATTTTAAGCCAAAAAAAAAATAAAATTTTGTCAAATATTACTTTTCATGGCAACACTGTTTACTGAGACCCACAATCGCTCCATACAACCCAACATTCCAAAGTGTTGCCAACTTGCCTAAAAATGCCGATTATTATTAAGAAAATTGAAATTTTTGAGTAAAACAAAAATAACGGGGCGGCCATCTTGGTTTTTCTATTTTTCGGGATTTTCTAGTAAACTACAGGATATACCCTATGCGATGACACCAAACACATCCCTGTAGCATATCGGCATCTGGGAGATCAATTCGGGTCTTTTGAGGTCTACCCTAAAAAATAAATCAACCATAACTTTCAGTGCTGCCAGACGAAAATCAAAAACCTACAAAAAGTCATAGGGAAACATAAAATGTTTCACTGACTGTCACTTGTTTTTGCAAAATGGTAAAATTTACAGTTTTGACATTTTGTGTTAAAAGTAAAAAAATACGCCAAATTCCGGGAAATTTTTTAAACACGGCAACATAACGTAGCAAGACCTTCAACCCCGCTATACAAACCAACTCGCTCAGGTGTTGCCAACTTGCCTAAAATCGACAATCAAAATCTGGTAAAATCCATCCCTTTCTTTCAGAGCAAATCACCGGTCGGCCATCTTGGTTTTTCAGATTTTCGGGATTTTCTGGTAAACTACAGGATATGACCTATGTGATGACATCAAACACATCTCTTTAGCTTATTGGCATCTGGGAGATTAATTCGGGTCAAGTGGGGTCTAAAACCACTCCAACTTTGAAACACTACTACGCGGCCGCCATTTTGTTTTTTCAACTTTTTAAATAATATTCGTAAATCATCTAAGCAATACTACAGATGCCAAAAATTTAAACCGAATCGGCCGGAAAACAAAAGAGATACGATAGGCAAGCCTGGCCGCCATTTTGTTTTTTTGAAAAGTCGGAATTTTTCCTAGGTCACCCCGCCATCTTGAACATTTCCCCTACAAGACTTTTCTCCAAAACGACTCCTTCTGGGAGAACAATTATGTCAATCAGTCAGTCAGTGAGTCAGTGAGTGAGTGGTAGTCGAGCTTTATATATTTTATTTATATTTATATATATCTGTAATTGATTGTCCTTAGTGTTTTGAGTCTTTATGACCGTCATGTGACTGAAGCCGTCGACTGAAAACGTTTTGGCGAAATCTTAGATAAAAGCAAAATTCTCTTTAAAGGCGAAATAGAAAAACATCAAAAATTCAGAATCACTGCTTTTGGTTCAATAAACACAATTCAATCGTCATCCAAGATTATAATATCTAAAACTCAGTAGAATAACCATTTCTTTAATTGAGCAAAGAGCTTACAAAAGTTTTTCGATCCACGATTGTCTTTAAAATTTAATTTGCGTTTTCGTTTGAGTTGTGTCCATCTGTCTTCGTAATATTCAACCGATTTCGGCACTTTCGGCTACCTCACATCAGAAATATATTGTTTACTGGAGAATTGCCATAGACTGGTTAATAAAACACTAGGTGTGTTAAAAATATAGCAATGTTTGCTCCGCATTTTATTTTGTAACCCGTCCCGTAACAGAAATTAGATGTGTACCTACATATCTATAGGATCTATTCTTCTTGATCGTCCGTGGGAAGTGGATGCTAAGTTAGGTACTACTAAGCTAAGTAAATGAGGTTATCGGAGGCCCCAACCTCCTTTTGCCCCCTTTTTTTCTTAAGAAAAAAAAAGTGGGTTTCGAGTTATAAAACTAATACTGAAAAATGGGGTAACCCTAAAAATACATGGCAACCCTAGAAATTCACAACCAGAGGGAAACTAACATCACAAAATGAAACAGTGTTTACATCAGGACAAAGATATAAAATTTGAAATGTATAATCTTTTATGTACCCATAGAATGAAACCTTAATGTAACAGAAAAAGCGTTTTTCCTGAAATTAGTTTGTTTAGTATCGATCGAAAACATTTTATTCTATTTTATCAAAGGGAAACATCGTAAAGAAAACCAGCATGCCTCCGAAATGATTGTGAGGCAAGTAACAGCACGTCGCGTCGGTCCGCCCGCTCATCGAAATTAGAATAGGTACCTTTGTCAACCCCCTCAGGGATATAGGGATGTTACGGAGCTTCGAATTTGATTCCGATATGTCGGAACTTCCGATTGATCTTACACCTCCGGTTCAGACTTCGGTCCCGATACTTTTAAATCGAAGGTAATCGAAGGGCGAGCGGTTTCTCCAGTCAAAGTGTACGAACAGGTTTACGCATCTGGTCCAGGCAACACGCGTTCTGTCATCGATTAATATTTCACTTGTTGTTACGCTATATATATAATATTATGGTTTGTTTTGTTTTGTGCGGAGTGACAATTAATTAATTTCGTTCAAAATCAAGTGTTATTTGGACACATCTTTCTTAACCACCATCTCCGACTCTGATTCCGACTCCGACTCCGAAAAACCAAATTTAAAAACTCTGCCTCCGACTTCGGTTCCGATAAAGCCACCTCCGTAACATCCCTAATGTAAACACACCCTAGTACTATTTATTATACTGTGTAGGGCACAGTATAATAAATAGTAAAACAACAACATACTGCTAATGTAAACATTTCCTGAATTGGATAGAAAATATAAATAATATCACAAAAATTGAGAAGAAGTACTCACTTTGGATCTAAAGCTACAATAGTCTTAGCTTAGTATTTACAGATATTACACGTAATTAGTTTTAATATTAATTTAGGTCGTACTACTTATAAATTCAATATCGTTGGACGATGGATTAGTAGGACTACCTACGGATTTGATCATCTAATAGAAAATACACCATTTGATCATTCAATTGTTTATTGCAAATCTTCAGGGTGTGTGTTACGACTTATGAGTAAAGAATCTACTATATATTAAGTTGATGATACATAATGTTACAATTTCTTTTTATTTACTAGCTGTTCCGATTTCAACCTCTTTACTCTTTATAACATTAGTGTTAAAAGTATCATCATGATCATCAACAACTCGTTACTGTGTATTCAAAGTATCTGAAATGGTAACTATGTCAGAAAGTAAAATAATTTCTGAAGAACTCTTCGACTGACCAGAATTTCAACAAAAGGTAACATTAGCAACGAGAAACGTTACAGCATACATTAATAAATTCTTTGGTTATAGTATAGTGTTTGATCAAATCTGCATCCTGTCGTGTGTGCGGTTTGATATACTGGCTGTTGAATGCTCAGTTTGTAACATGTTTGATGTTACATTAACTTTAATTATTCATGTGGCACTGGTTATTAGCAAGATCACAAACATTTCATGGCAGATAATCAATATTAATAGGTATAGTAAGATAATAAATAAATAAATATCACTATACCTACTTACTAAAAATAAATGCGAAAATTTGGTTCTTAATGTTTCGTATCCTATCATACCCCAACGGCTATACGAATGTGGATACTGTTGGTACAATCATAGACGATTTTGAATCTCGGATTATGAAGCTTGAGAATAAAGTTCAAGTGACTACGACCGTGTGTGTATTTTCTACGAGAATTCAGGTATTACTAAATCTTTCCACAGTTAAGCTTAGTTTGCATTATGCCAGTAATTTAGTCGAGTCCTTGTTCGTAGTACACACACTTAAACAACTCGACAATATTAGGCTCTTTTGCGTAGGTACTACGTACTGAACAAGGACTCGACTAAATTACTGGCCTAGTCTGAAATAGGCTTCAGAGTCACAGTTCTTTCCAGTCTAGTGGTAAACAAAGTAGTAGTCCGAAGGCTAGGTGCCAAATTTGAGGATCTTCCGGAACGCTTTCCGAAACTCCGGGTTGAAGATGGTATAGATGACGGGGTTGAGGAACGAGTTGATGTAGCCCAGCCACGTGGTGAGGATGAAGACGGTCACTCCTGGAGAGCAGGGGAGCCCGAACTTGGTGCAGATGGCGTCCAGGACGGAGCAAGTGAAGAAGGGAGCCCAGCAGAACAGGAAGACCCCTGTAAAAGAAGATAGAGTTACAAATACAAAAAAAAATGTTAATACAAAAGAATGGTAGGTAAAAACTCTTTATTGTACACTAATAAAATATGCAGTAAGTGACACATATTACGTAGGTACTTACCTGCTGACTTAGAAATAATATTTATTTACAAAGAAAATATACATTCATTTAGGTACAATAATTACAGATAAAAAAATTTCTCCAAAGAGAAACCATGTGGGCAGTGCCCAGACGACTAGCCGTATTCCTTCTCTGGATAGCTAGGCTGATCCTGACTTAGAAATTATATTTGTACATTGATGTTTCCTGGCTCCCAAACTAAGATTTCCTGTACTATGGGTAGCCAGTATTTCATCCAATAATATTTAATCGACCGAATACTCGAATTCTTGATTTATGGGAAAATGATAAATCTACTGTATGGTGTATATGGAGTTGATTTTATTTTTAAGATTTTTTAAGATTTTTAAAAGCGTTAACGTTCTATCAAAATCAAATAATGGTTATCTACCATCGGTTATAAGTGATTCAGCTTAGGAGAAGATGACAGATCAGCCAAGATACATCATATTCATTAACTACCTATATATTCAAAAACACAAGTTTGGAAAAAAAATAGGTATTTTTTATTTGGAATATTTCCAAAATCAACTCCAATTCAGAACAAAATTCTTGAATTTTAAAAAGCCTAACAGATGGTTGTAAGCAAGTTGGAAACCTAAATCGTGAAAGTAGGTAAATGCCAAGTCACAATCTCAAATCTCTCCCATGAATAGGTCCCCGATGATTTGACTCTATTACGTTTCAACTTTCGTCAACTTTGTAATAATATCCCAGTCTTGCATAATACATTTTCTGTTATATTTGTACGACAATCCTGAACGACAAGTTGTCTCAAGAATTCTTGTCACTTCCATCGAATCAAGATTTATTTCAAAATAAGTAAAAGAAACGGTTAAAGTTAAGGGAATTGTGAGTAAACGACCAAGGCGTAGGTACAGTCAAGAGCACGTGGAGCTTGACACATTGGACTTTGTAGCGTTCTTATTACAATCGTCTTAGAGGTCAGAGTCGCACTACAAGTCTAAAGATTCATGTGGTCTCGACTGTACTAACAGACCATATAGATATAGGCTATTTTCTAATGAAAAGCCAGATAAAGAGGACCCCAAACCGACAAGGACGCATGAGTTGTTTGAAGCATCAAAATAAGTTCAGCTATTTTCGAGTTTTAGCGAGACTAACGAACAGAAATAAGATTTTTATATAGGTAGTATGAAAATCGCCACTGAATCTTACGCTCTGAATGCAGTAACAGTTGTCGGAGTTTGTCAGTGGTCCCCCTAGTGGTGAAACATTGCATAATTATCTTGTATTAAACGAACTACATATATCTATTTAAGCTGTGCCAGTACAATGAATACTTGGACGAATTATCCGCGATCAATAGCAAAAATTCATGAAATTTATTGTTGTTTTTACTCGAAAAGAGTAATGTTTTATTCATTCCAAAAGTTGACTAATTAAGTAGAGTTTCGTTGTTTTTGGTCTCAACGGCGTAGTTTTAATTTGAAAAGGGAATACCTATTAGAGGGAAATTAGTCTCTGTAGCGTGATCTGTCTTCATTATTCTCTGAATAATGATATATTTTTAACCTTAACTTCAATGACATAGAACTCTAAAGAGTAAAATGGACTTCAACTTATATGGTTTTTTTATGGATGCTATTGTCGGAACTGGACCAAATTAAGAATATGGTTGAGAAAGGAGGAGTTTCTAAGTTCGTGTGTTTTTTTTAAAGAGCAAGATAGTCCAGAGGAGATTGCGGGATGAACTGGATATTGCCCAGCAGTGAGATAAAATATTGCCATTTAAAAAAAACGGACACCGTCGTTGGAAGTGAGCTCGCCTCTCATACGTGAGGCTTAGGATCGAATCCTTGTGACAAAAAATAAAAAAAATCTAAAAGTTTTTGATTATGGTAATGACCAATGTTTGATGGTTTGCTTTGATCACTCCCATATTCTTCCACAGAGTTTATTTATCAAAGAAAAAACAGCTATATATTTGAAAAGCAAATGAAAAAACATATGGTTGTCTGTAAAGTCGGAATAATTTTTCGTGATAACGTCAAAAGAAAACATAGATGAAGATCGTGCCTCTATAAGGCTTGTTCCGCGCTCGCACGCACGCTCGGCTCAGGCGGAACGTGACAATGAGTCATGCTTTTTCGTGCGTGCAGCCTTCATTCATCGATTTATAAGACTTCAAAAATAAAAGAGATGACAACAGAAATTATACTTACCAATAATATTAAAAAAATACTTTAAGTACTATTTTTGTACTCACCAAGAACAATGGCCAGAGTCTGCGTAGCTTTCTTCTCCTTCTTGGCGAAGGACTTGGCCCGCAGTTTTCCAGCCCTGTTGGCCCGGAAGATTGTGAAGCGGGCCGCGGTGGCAGCCGTCCTGAATCGCTTCCGAGGCGTCGACATCGCCGACGAACTGCTTATGCGACTCAACTTCTTCCTGCAAAAGGAACTCTATGGTACAAAGATCTTGTAGAGGAAACCCACTATATGAAGATCATGACGGAATGCAAGAGAATGCTAGAGAAAGTACTGTTTCCTACTAGCATGTATTTATCATTGTTTTTAAATTAAATTTAAAGTTTTTTTTTAAGTTGACATATTATTTACATTATGTAATTTGTTTTTTGTTTAGCCTTACAGTTAAAGTACTTGAGTCGGCCTTATGTACGCTAGTACTATTATTTATTCTAATAACAATAACAGATATTATTATTAATACAAACTGTAACCTAATATACCTACATAAATACAAATAAAACACATAAAATAAATGAAATGATGATGAATTTCCTTAGAGGTTCAAAATCATTAGTTGTATCCGGTAGATTAGTAGCGTCTGAAATTAGGCGATATTGCCTACAGGTATAATGACCTTAAAAATGGAAATTTCTCTTCCCAAACCGTAATTTAAACTTTATTAAATTCCAATAAAACCTATTTGGCTTAATTGGTGTAGACGGTCTGATTAGTAATTAAGGCATCTATTCAGCACTTAATTTGCATTCAGAGTCGGTTGTGAATAATAAATTATCATGACAATGAGGTTTTGCTGAGTTGCCTCAAATTATTACACTTATAGGTAAAATTTACAGGGTGATAAAATCATAATTATAAGTTACTAGTGGTTCTGCACGGTTTCTTCTGCGTAGTTCCCGTTCTTGTGGGAATACGGGAATAAAATAAAGCCTATGTTACTCAGGGATCTTCTAGCATTCCATTGGTGAAAGAATTTTTAAAATCGGTCCAGTAGTTTTTGAGTTTATTCGTAACAAATATACAAAAATCCAAATCTTTCCTTTTTACTCGTATAATCACTACATAGCATAAAACAAAGTCGCTTTCTCTGTCCCTATATCTCTATATCCCTATGTATGCTTAAATTTTTAAAAGTACGCAACTGATTTTGATGCGTTTTTTTTAATAGATAGAGTGATTCAAGAGGAAGGTTTTAGTGTTAGCATTGCACCCATGCGAAGCCGGGGCGGGTCGCTAGTATTACTATAAATTTTAGTGCTTAGTTAGTCAAATTAATTATGATTTTTATCTTCTTTCAAAACGTAAGTTTACTGGAAAATTTAAGTACTATATATTATTATCTACTTTACTAATACTTTGACGTAATATTTTTAGCATTAAATTGCTTAACATTTTTATCAAGTGTTCTATAATAAAATGATTTTTCAAGGTAGGTTTTTTGAGATAATCTTTTTAATGAATCAATAATTTTAAATAGACAATGTGTTCGATTCTGCTTTACAGCGACTAAATTATTTTAGTTTACTCCTGTCATTTTTCTACTCCTAGAAAAGAAAAGAGACGAGAGATATTAAGTCCTGTCAAGTTAAAATTAGTCCTGTCAACTAAAGCATTTCATAACGTGTCTAGTGCATAAGTAAAGAAACCACCACTAAAATAGAGCCTCTGACAGGACTAAATTCGATAGGTTATCTTCTATCCCTTTTCTCTTTTTGAGGTAAGACAAAAAGAGCTAAAATAAGTTTAGTCGTTGTAAAACAGAATCGAACCCATTAATCCCAGAGAACGGACGAAGTGGCAACCAAAGGCTAGTATCCTACTCGTATTTTAACTTTTCCTCTTATTCAGCTTTCAATTTATTCGCGTAACACTGTAAAAAGGTGGTTCTAAATCTTGTTCTGTAAATACAATTTTATTACAGCACCCTGTATAAAATTTTCATAAACGCGCATGGTAGAGGCTGATAATGTTTTGCAGAGTTTCATTTTATTTTAGACCTGGGTTTAGAGTGTTGTGTTTAATTTTCAACCGATTGTGTAAACAGTTATATTGTTTTAGCTAAAATAATTTAGTAAAAAGGTAAAATAGTGTATACATGAAGCTACAGTATACCAAACTTATATAGGCTTTTTTAATTGGATAAACAAACGTCAACAGTCTAATAACAGTGACTCTAAACTCGTCCATTGAGGTGGGCAGAATGTATAGAGCAGCCCATCTCCACCGACGAGTTGCTGGTTCCAAATGCAGTACCCCGAGAAGAACCATCAATAAACTCAAGGACAGCTCTTTTAACAACATTTCTTACTAGCTAATCATTGCGACTTAAAATTTCTTAATAATTAATATTACAAGCCAGACATCGTCAAGTCAGTTAATCCCACGCATGTAGGTCTAGTAAGTAGTCTGTAATTTTATAGTATAATTTTTTCGCAATTTTTACAGTAAACGTCCCTACTTTCTTCCAGATACCTTTGCCAGATCGTCTATTTAACTTGCCAGTGTACGGTTTACACTCAAGAGCTTGTCTGCCTCAGCGACTATCAGTTCTTAATACGAGATATTAGTCTCTTGATCATTTCAAAGAGTAGACGTCGCTAGTGTCGCTACCTTGTATTTCATGTACTTCGATCGATATCGTAGAGGTCTATTTTTATGGTTGCATAATAAATTCAACAAAATAACTATTTAAAAAAAAACTCACGCGTTTTATCCCCGAGGGGTAGGCAGAGGTATTCCATTTGTAAAAATACCCACTTTTCACGAGTGTATTCGACCCCTAAGCGTGATAGGTGGTGAGCCCATCGCCGAAACGGGTCTGTTACACGTGCCTCCAAATAAATTCTGGGACCTGCGAGTTTCCGAATTTACGTACATAAATACTCGTATGTACGTAAGTTTTTGAAAAACTCGTTGGTTTGTCGTACGTCGTCGTCGTACTCTGATATATAGATTCTTAACACTTACCTCAACTCAGGTTTCTTAGGAAGCTCCTTCTTTTCCTCCCCTTTTTTGTCTTTAGGGGAAGTGGGGGGCGAATGGTCCTTCTCCAGTTCCATGTTGGACGGCACGTATCCCGAGTCGTTATTCGTGTTCGGGTCCATCATTGGGATGGGAGACGCGAGGTTCGCCATTATTCTGTGGACATTGAGTACTGGTTAGGGATTTCATAAAAAACTGTTCGATCCTGGTATTCATTTCCAAATGTACTGTATGCGTAAGAGAGATGGAAGTTTTCTGTCGTCTCCTGCGCACACACAGTTGTAGAAGTGGGGTGACAGCCCGCCAGTAGAGGACGGACCACGGTGAGGGATGTGTGTTGTGAGGAGCCGATTATAACTACTCGAAAGTAAGAATATATACACGGACACAGAATACCTTGAAATACTAACTTTTTACATACATATATAATCTCACGCCTATTTCCTATTAGGGTAAGCAGACACAGTAGAATTTCAGTTGCTACGAACTTGGCAAATCTCTCGTGCTTCATCCACGTCCATCAAATCACTCATGCATGCTCTTCGGTTTCTGGTACCTACCCTTTGTCTGGCTTACTAACTTTTTAACAGTGTATTAGAACCCCCCTAAACGTGACCCATGAGACCACTGACAGACCGAGGTGATGAAATACAGGATTCTGAAACAATTCTGGAGCCTGCGCGTTTCTTCATAATGTTTTATTTTCGTGATAATGCACGCTAGTTCTTGAAAAACTTATTGATACAGGCCCTCATTGGGATTCTATCCCGAATCATGTATAAAGAGTTGGGCTTACTATGAATAGGACAGGGACGCAATATGTTGCCGGAGAAATAGTTCCATCTCAAATACTTACATCAAAAATAAGGACCAATAAATATTCCAAAAATAAGGACCAGGACCAGATTTTTTTTTAACAATTTTTAAAAGGTAACCAAAACCTTAATCATTTAGATCGAATATCAACCGTATCTTCTAAAGTTTTCAGGTGAATAACTCCTATGTTTTGAAGTAACTTAACTGTATCTTATAAATAAAACTTTATAGAAACACAATCTATCTTGTCTCCAAACTTCTTTAGTTATAAATTTGAAACGCAAAGTGTTTGAACTAAGTTACAAGACAAACTTACAGCCCCGTCTCCTCGACAACAGCGGCGAGCATGAATCGTGCTGATTTCATATTCAGCTCTTCGGCAAAGGCACCCAAGTCTGTTCTGCCGAAGCTGAAAAATTATCAACGATGTAGTATATTTTTATTGAAGCCACAATCGTAACCACCTAGAAACAGATAAATCATCTCATCTCTAATACTATATTTCATAATACCTGATTGAAAGACAACAGCTAAATATTAGTGATCATGGGCCACCAGTGGACTAAATTGGTGGATTATCTGGGAGAAGTGTGAGCCCGTTTTTAAACCAATCATCATCATCCTCATGGCTCTCCATCATTTGGTGTGGGCGCAGTTATCGACAGCGTGTATACCTAACGTTTTAGCATTTCTCTAAGACTGTCCGTCTGCCTGACACTAGAGTTCCTTAATAGTGCTATAGTGGTAACTTGCCACAGTTGCCACTATTCAAAGACAGAAAGACAAGGCGGTAAGAGCCAAGGTTATTATAACACCTGTGATCCCGACAAAGGATTGAAATGTACTCGGCCTGGTACAGATCTATTCAATTCTAAAACTGAAAATTTACTTAGGCCGAGTACTTTTCGATCCTCCCCCATATCCTAGGTCTCGTCAAGTGTTATATTTAGGAGAATGTTGGTTACTATCGGTTTCAAGAACGCTTTTTATCAGATGTTTGTGAGATCAAGTCGTACTACTTTTTGATTTATGATTTTACTTTTAATCTACTCTATTATATTTTAATCTCTTTGTTATTGTCAGTGTCTATAGAGCAAGCTCTGACCGAATTAATCTACACTATCTAAACCTACAGTTCTGCAAATATTATAAAGATGGAAGATTAAAAAAAATCTTTCACCAATCGAAAGCTTACTTTTCTGGAAGTAACATGGGCTATAATTTTCCCACGGGAACGGGACTTACGGGTGAAATTGAGCGAAAAACCTATGTATAATAAAATATGATTTCGAATCCATTTGTAAATAAGTAGACAATAAGACCAGCGGGCGTAGGTATTAACGGAGATTCGATATTCGATATTCGACTCGGAAATACGGTCAAATATGACATCTGCGAATTGGCCATCTCGAAACCGATCCTTCGATTTTCCGATCGAGTCGAATTTCGAATATCCATGAATAAGCCTGCTGGAAAATGAAAAATAAAAATGTATTTTATCCTGTACGTAATAAGAATTACACTTAGAACAGTCAATAGTCTAATAACAAGGCACACTAAACTCATCCATGAAGATTAAATGTAAACAGCAGCCCATCTCCACCGACGAGTTGCTGCCCAAATGCAGTACCCCGAGAAGAGCCAGCAAGAAACTCAAGGGCAGCTCTTTGCTGGTAGTCTCTTACTTGTCATCATAGTCGTCTTCGTTGCTCCCAGAAGCGGTGTTAGTAGGCCGGTCGTCGCATAGACCCTGCGTCTGCGCAACGTTCTCGATCACAACCGCTGCGGTCCCGCTGCTGACCGCTGATGAAATTGCTGATGATGTCTTCGCTGACCGCTGCTTCTTTGCTCTTTTTCGGATTGCCTGATGAAATTGAATAGTCTTTCTTACCTATGCCTTCATTATCGTCGGATATTGCACATCTTAATCCATAGATATAGGTAGTTGGAAGCTATATAAAATACTAGCGAACCGCCCTCGCTTCGCTTCAGTTTATATGGTATACTATTATTTTACCCCCTTAGGGGTTGAATTTTGCAAAATCCTTTCTTAGTGGATGCCTACACTGTATGAGCTACCTATGTGCAAAAATTGAAAGTCTCTAGACCCAGCGGTTTAGGCTGTACGTTGATATGTCACCAATCAGTCAGTCAGTTTATCATTTTATATATAATATAAAATAATATAATAAAATAGCAGTGATAGCCCGGACGGTTAAAGAGCCGGCCGAAAATCAGTGAGGCTCGGGTTCGAATCCTGGCATGTACCAATGAGTTTTTCAAAAACTTACGTACATATTTATCACTAGCTTGACGGTGAAGGAAAACATCGTGAGGAAACCCGCAGGTCTCAGAATTAATTCTGAGACATGTGTAAGTAAACAGACCCAGTCCGGCGATGGGCTCACCACCTATCACGTTTAGGGGTCCAATGTATCTCGTGAAATGTGGGTATATCCAGTAATGGAATACCTCTGCCTACCCCCTCGGGGATAAAAAAGGCGTGAGATTATATTATTATTATATTATTAAAATTCTTTGTGATAAAGACAACAGGAAGTATAAAGTTCTTTATAAATATTATTATTGACGAACTTGCCAACCCTATTTTCGTTCCCGTTTCGATTCCCGTCCAGCCCCTCTAGCCAAGTGACATTGCACAATCTAATCGAATGTTCTTTTAGATTGACAAGTATTGGATTGACATAAGCACTTGCCAACGAGATCTAACGCTAATTGCCAATCCCATACATGTCAATCTATAAGAACATTCGATTAGATTGGGAAATGCCACTTGGCTAGGGGGGCAGGCCTACCGTTTGTGTACGAACCTGATTGTTCGTTTCCTGAGTCTTTTTATGTTTTTAAGTTGGTTGAGCAGTGGTTTGGGACTAAATAACCGCGTGTGTATAGAATGGTGTCTATTTAGTTTAATTAAATAGTTCATCAGAGAGCTGTCGTTACGTTTCATCCTACCTTTCCCCGAAGTTATCGTATTACTAATAGCATTAATTATGTATAATTGAGGCAGGATAACTTAGTTAGCTAGTTACTCTTATCAACACCGAATGGCCACCATTTTATTAAGTTTATCAATATAACTCCTCATCAAAACCTCCATTGCATCAGAATGTTTCACGTGGTAATGGATTTGACCTTTACCTCGATGGAATATATTTTTAGGGTCATATTCCAGTCAAGTGTGACCGTAAAGGTTAACGATTTAAGAGCCAAACCTTGTGTACCTTCGGAAATTGGTTTTGAAGCAAATATAAATATTATTAATATTATCTTTAATTGGTACTTTTAGGAATAGAAAGGTGAGGAGCGAAAGTTTATTTGTGATTGTGATTATAAAATACCACTTTTTAACGCGTATCAAAGACTAATACAGGGGGCAAGACAATATAGGGGGCAAGAGGGCGAATGGGACTGAGCGTCGACGGGGCGTATACAACGCGTCACAGAATAAGTGCAATACCCCATACACTCCAATTAATACATTATTATAAAAAAAATGATGTTGAAATTCCTCCAGTCTAGCGCAATACGATAGGATGCGAAAAACAAACGAAATTATGTAACCCAATTTAGTATTACGTAACAATTGATTAAAAGTATATTGTGCTGAGGAGTTTCTTGCCCCGCTTCTTCTCTTCAACCATACATGCTGAAGTGGTGGAGTTGAAATGACGTTCAATATGTGGACTTGTAAGTTCCTATTTTGAATAAAACATTTTGACTTTTGATGCATTTGTACTTTGGTTTTGACAAACCAAATTTCTTAAATAAAGAGCAATAATGGTACGGTTTAATTAAATAGCCCTAAATTCAGTTATGCTAATTAACTTTTTGGAAAATTTTAACACATTAGAAATAGCTGAAACCGATTAAGAAAGTAGTTGATACTGAACAAACTACGAGTAATTTCAGGAATTGAGCTTATTCTCTTACATATTTACTGTTTAAGGAATAAAGAATATGAATGTGAATACTTATATTAGTATAGTGGACGTTAGTGATTGATGGGTCTCATGAGTACGGACCGTTTTGCTGACTTTCCCATGTTGTCGACTTTTTTTTGTAAAGTCCTACATCTATCTATTCCCGATCTGCCGCGATATTCACTTTGCGTTGAATGTGAAGAATTATATGAAATTTTATATTGTGTTGCACCTGCTACTCTCCTATAGCAAGTGTTATTTCTCATTGTAATTAATAATGAAATTTCACAAGTGAAATCAAAATATAATAATAATAATATAATCTCACGCCTTTTATCCCCGAGGGGGTAGGCAGAGGTATTCTATTACTGGATAAACCACATTTCACGAGATATATTGGACCCCTAAACGTGATAGGTGGCGAGCCCATCGCCGGACCGGGTCTGTTTACACATGTCTCAGAATTAATTCTGAGACCTGCGGGTTTCCTCACGATGTTTTCCTTCACCGTCGAGCTAGTGATAAATATGTACGTAAGTTTTTTAAAACTCATTGGTACATGCGAGGATTCGAAACCGAGCCTCACTTATTTTCGGCCGGCTCTTTAACCGTTCGGGCTATCACTGCTCTTATGTGAAATCAAGTGGAAAAAAATAATGATTTTTATCAAATAGATATGATAGCAATACATCCTTTATGGACATTTATGTCACGAAGCGAGCGCGACTTCAGTCGAATAGAATGACAAATGTAAGGCTACCCGCACACACTCAATATTATTGTCAAACTAAAATTGACAATATTACATATCAATATATGGCCCCGCATACTTCAAAATATGACAATACAATCCGAATACGCTCAATATTATTGACAATACTTCTATTATTGACAGTACTATTGAATGTGTGCGGGTAGCCTAGGGATTGACATAAGCATTTGGCTTAAATTTCCATTTTATAATTTTAAGTATGTTGCTGCGATATTGAAGTTTTTTTTAACATCCGCACCTCGTATAGGTGCGGACTCGATTTGTGAGAGCACCTACACTACACATTTTCCTCTAGTTCGTCGGTGAAAACATCTCAACGAAACCCACAGTCCGGGGATGGGATCATCACCTATCACGTTTAGGGGTCCGAAAAAATCACCGGTAAAAAGGATTGGCATATTTGTTGATTTTTTATTTTAAAGAGCAGTGATAGCCCGGACGGTTAAAGAGCCGGTCGAAAATCAGTGAGGCTCGGGTTCGAATCCTGGCATGTACCAATGAGTTTTTCAAAAACTTACGTACATATTTATCACTAGCTCGACGGTGAAGGAAAACATCGTAAGGAAACCCGCAGGTCTCAGAATTAATTCTGAGACATGTGTAAATAGACCCGGTCCGGCGATGGGCTCACCACCTATCACGTTTAGGGGTCCAATGTATCTCGTGAAATGTGGGTATATCCAGTAATGGAATACCTCTGCCTACCCCCTCGGGGAGGAAAGGCGTGAGATTATTTATTTTATTTATTTTTTATTTTTAAGTTATGTAGGTAAATAAAAATAAATACAACGACTTCTATCTCCTAGGGGATAGCCATTAGGTATTCCATTTCTGGGTAGGTATACCTACCCACTTTTCACGAGATATTCTTTGGACCCCTAAACGTGAAATTATAGGTAGAAGAGTGTTTTTTGCTTTGAGTATTAAACCAACCGGAGACGTCACGCGCACTAGTTTCTTTACAAAAAAGTCTGCCAATTTCTGCGGGGGGGACGAGGAAAGAATCACAAATAATGTTAAAACAAACGCATTTTTTGATAAAACAATTAAACACTAGCTTGAACTAGGTGCACACAAATACATTCACCAATACAAGCACTCCGTGAACTCAAACAAACTAGTTGTATTTAACCGGTGTGCTCAAAGACCGACACGTTTTTTTGGCAGAGGGGAACGCCTGTCAGTGGCGTCTCCGGTTGGTTTAATACTCAAAGGTTTTTTGGTTTAAAAAAAGTTTTTCTTTTTTCTTATGAGTTGCAATGTGTACCTACATAAGATTAATTACCTACCATCATTTCTAATAAAATCTTCCAAAATACAAACACATTAGTAGCCGTCCTCAACAGGTGGCGTCCCTTGGGAGCTAATAGGGGCGCTAATTAAGGGTACGTTGATTGAGAGGGCGCTATTTGTATGACTTATCTGAATTATTTGTTGCCAGTGGCAAATAGGATGGAAATTATTAATACGAGGGCATTGGCCCCTGAATGATATACAGGGTGGATTTTTCAAGTGTGCGTGGATGGCTAAATCAGAAACTATGAGGAATAGCGACCAGTACTCAAAGGAGTCTCAGGCTCGATTATGATAAAAACTAAAACTGAATTTTTGGGTTTTTAAAAAATCAATATTCCTCGCCAGGAATCGGACACGTTGATTTTGGAAAAAAAAAACACACATCGGAATCGAAAACGTTGATTTTGAAAAAAAAACAAAAATCCTGTTTTATTACACCATTCGATAGGGTCGCTAATAAGGATCGAATTCTGGAAGAAATTACATACGGCAAACTTAAGGAAAATGTTGGATTTTAATAAACTGATTAAAGTAAGTATACCTAATAATATCTAGCACTCGCAATGTTGGAAACAAAGGAAGGGGTGGAAGCAAAGTACTTTTAACAAACCGCCAATCAGTATTTTAGTATTTGTTGTTATAGCACCAGAAATACAGCATCGAAACTAATAATAAAAGAGTAATTTACGCATAACGTGTTCTTCCACGGCTTCTATATTAGACAAACCAAAGAGGTTGGAAGAAAATCATTCTCTTTCCTAACTGTTTCTTTAAATCTAAATCTTTTTTTTTCTCCTGTGCATCTCTGTACTACAGTACGTCATCGTGTTGTTATTTGTGCTTTGTTTAAAATTATGCCTTTGACATTTAATTTTTAGATGCGAAAACTTTGGCTGATAGTTAGTTTATAGTTAAACATATCTTTTCTATTACATTAAAATATAATAGCTGTAAGTTTTGCCAAGATGTTAAAATAAATAAAAAATAAATAATAAATACCTATACCTTTACTCACCTTAAAAATACTATAATACAAGAACATCATGATTATGCAGGGTATGTAGAAGGACCCCAGCGAGGAGTAGATGACGTAGTCCGTGTTGTTGAAGAGGCACTGGTCCGGACTCCGGTCCGGAGTGTTGTTTAGGCCAAGGACCACGGGGGACCCGATGGCCCCGGAGACCAGCCAGGCCACCCCGATCATGGACCACACCCGGCCGTTGCTTTTGTGCTTCGCGTACTTGATTGGCTGGGTTACTGCTATGAATCTGGGGGAGGAGAATATTATGGGTACAAATACGTGAAAATTAAGCCGATTCAACCATTTTGTTAAATTTCATGCTTATATACACACTTCTTATAAACCATTTCGGCTGTGCGTTGATCGATCAGTGAGTTAGACAGCCAATTTCCTCATTTCCACCGACTTCAAAAAAGGAAGAGGTTATCAATTTGTCTAATATGTTTTTTTTTTTGTTTATCCATAACTCCCTTAAAAATCTGAACAGATAACGAAAAATTTTTCACACAAATTTTTGACATCACCAAATCACTCGCTATCAGCGTAATACATAAATATGCTCACGCCTTTTTCTCGATGGGGCAGGCACCGACATACGGTTTAGGCTTAGAAAGAGTAGCTAACGAATGTTGAATATACAAATTCAAAATTCAAAATTCAAAAAATTCAAAATTCAAAATCGTTTATTTTCTATTGGTATTAAAATATACACTTAGAAACGTCAATATTTTATAATAACAAGGCACTCTAAACTCGTCCATGAAGATTGGCTAAATGCAAACAGCAGCCCATCTCCACCGACGAGCTGCTGGTTCCGAATGCAGTACCCCGAGAAGAGCCAGCAAGAAACTCAAGGGCAGCTCTTTTTAATCTCATGTCTTACTAATAAATATCGTTTACAATAATAATTATAATTAATAGCCTTACATAGCGTCGAGTCGGTTAATCCCATGCATGTTGGTCTACTAAGTAGTCTGTAATTTTATAGTAGCCTTTTTTATGTAATTTTTGCTTAACTATTATTTTAAATTTGTCAAGAGGCAAATTTTGTAATTCAATGGGAATCTTATTGTAAAAACGTATACATTGACCCTTAAAGGATTTGGTAACTTTAGATAATCGACTAACACAAGCAGCCAGTTCATTCTTATTTCTAGTGTTTATACAATGTCTGTCACTATTTTTTTTGTAAAGTGATATATTCTTTTTAACATACAATACGTTTTCGTAAATATACTGTGACGCCAGTGTCAGTATATTAATTTCTTTGAATTTTTCCTTTAGAGAGTAAATAATAGTATTTTTAGTGCTATTCGTTGAAGTAAGTTTTTGGGTATTTTTGTTTTAAATTTTTAACAGATTCAAGTCATTATGTTAACAAGTCATTTATATGACAAACTAAAAAAGGGTTCCCTAAATTATTAGTTTAAATTCTAATAAATCGCTAACTTTTCTAATTAAGCGAAATAGATAAAACCGAAGCATCCACATATAATGTTAAATATTGAACTAAGGGGAAAATCCCAACAAATTCCTGAAATGTTTAGTGATGTGGAAAATAGGACTGAAAGTTGTGATTTTGCCTTTTCAATTTCCGTTGTGCTTGTCAAAGGCTCAGTTATTCGTATATTTGAACTAGCGGGTGCTCAGTGCGTTGCTTGTGGGAATAAAAAAAGTCCTTCCATTGTCCACCTCTATCTTTCCACCGAATTTAAAATTTGCCCCCCCCTAGCCAAGTGGCATTGTACAATCTAATCGAATGTTCTTTTAGATTGACATGTATGGGATTGACATAAGCACTTGCCAACGAGCGCTAACGCTAATGTCAATCACATACATGTCAATCTAAAAGAATATTCGATTAGATTGTGCCATGCCACTTGGTTAGGGGGGCTGTAGCTCCAGAGGTTTAAGCTATGCCTTGTCAATCAGTCGGTCAGGCATTCAGAGTAGGTACTGTTTTATTGACTAGGTACTAGCTTTTACCTTAGGGGTAAATTTTTCTAAATCCTATCTTAGTGGATGCCTACACTGTATGAGCTATCTATGTGCAAAATTTCAAGTCTCTAGACCCAGCGGTTTAGGCTGTGCGTTGATATATCACCAATCAGTCAGTCAGTTTATCATTTTATAAATATAGATAGATACAACTGCCAGGCACAATTATTGAGTTGCCCGCGCGGATCATCATTCCAAATACCAGCTTCCTAAATTGCTGTGCGTTGATGTGTCAGTAACCTGCAGCTCAATATCCAAACCATTCGCAAAACAGTCACAGTTTCAGGAATCGGGAATTATTTATTGAGTACTGTTCATTAATATTACTGGCCGATAGAATTTAAAGTTCTTGGAACAGAGTAGATACCTAATTCAGGAATACAATACTTGAGTCATGCATTTAGCAAACATAGTAATATTATTTATAGAATAACATTTATATTTAAACTAGCGACCCGCTCCGGCTTCGCACGGGTGCAATGCTAACATTAAAACCTTCCTCTTGAATCACTCTATCTATTAAAAAAACCGTATCAAAATCCGTTGCGTAGTTTTAAAGATTTAAGCATAAAAAGGGAAATAGGGACATATGGATATAGGGACAGAGAAAGCGACTTTGTTTTATACCATGTAGTGATTAACTATGTAGTGTTAAAAATAAAAATGTAAAATGTCAATATGTAGCTAAAATGCCATTTCCATCGTCAAATGTTTCCCGCCTTGCAGTGCCCTTTCCATTCATTATATTAAAAGAAAGAGAGTTAATAATATTATGGCTATAACATATGCTTATGCGCATGAATAAAAGTCATATTTGTGGGGTCGGGCTAATGTCGGCCCTTCTTGTAAATCACAATCGCGGGATTGCGTGCAGAGCAGCATTATTGCTCTCTTAAGACAAATAAAGATGCTGCTATAACGTTTTACGTGGCAAGGAAAAATGGAAGTGAGCTTCAGAGATTTGGCCATGGAAAAATGTCTGTTCAAGTTATTATAAGGCGCAAGAGACAAATATTCTCAGAGATCTCTCTAGCCATCAATAGAAACAGTATAATTTTAAAAAGATATTTGATATTTAAATGCGTTTCCTGATTAAGATATTCATGGTTTTTACCACAAAACGGTGTAAAAAGTTTAAGGTAATGGTTGGTTACCGGCAATACAAAATGTCGCCCGCGCGTGTTTCATTTGTCTCTGATGTCCGTTATATTAATATTACGTCTCGCACGGATCCGCATCTCGCATTTACCGCGGTTACTGACCATTAAAATATAAATAATAAATTAACGTTTAAAAATGTTCAGTTATCTGGATTGAAATTACACTCAATTTAGTTCGAGTTGTGTGTGTTAACCAGTCTGACTGAATATTAGTAAATCAAGTCGGGATAAGGAATGGCTTAGCGCCAACCAAGCGGTCGGTACTTCAAATTCAAATTATTTTATGTGTCAAATATAGGTACAATTGCTTTAGGTGTTATACATAAGATAGTCCCTTATATTCTACCTAATTGTTAGGTGTACAAATATATTATATTATAGTAGTGTGACAATCTTTTATTCACTTAGATTTTTATTCACCTGTCCACTGAGATGGCGACGAGGTTGAATATGCTAGATGTTGAGCATGTGACGTCCATCGCGATGTAGCAGTCGCAAACCACAGCTGGAAGTCCCCACACACCGTTGACCTGGAGAGGAACACATTGTTTTTAAAAACAAAAATTCACACAAAAAATATTTTTAGTTTTTTAATAATAATAATATCTTCATTTGCGTCAAACATGGCGATAGTAGGTGACAATAACCTTATTTTCTAGATCATATACGTTTCACACTCTTAGAGGTTTTGCTTCATTCTCTTTATTTCGGGTCCAACTGTAAATTATTTCTAAGTATATACAACGCGTAACAGAAAAAGCGCAATTTCTCATACACCCCAATTAGTATATTAATGTAAAAAAAATATGATGCAATCGAACTTTAGTTATGTCTAACCAATTTTCTTAAATATCGATTATTAATAGCACGATTTCCATAGAAAGCACTAAATTTAGCTACGATAATTAATTTTGTTGAAAAATTTAACACATTCAAAATATCTGAAATCGAATAAGTAGTCGATACTGGACAAACTTTCAGGAATTGCGCTTATTCTGTTACATGTTGTATAAAATGATAAACTGACTGACTGATTGGTGATGTATCAACGCAGAGTCTAAACCACTGGGTCTAGAGACTTGAAATTTTGCACATAGATAGCTTATACAGTGTAGGCATCCACTAAGAAAGGATTTTGCAAAATTCAACCTCTAAGGGGCGAAATAAACGTGCGCGAGCGAAGGTAGTAGTATAAAAAATACAGCACTTAATCCTGTAATGCGTCTCGTTTCCCTATGATGTAGGAAATTATACCTAGCATTGTGACCACGAGTCCTGTGTTTTTATTATTTACTGTTGGTCACACCATGCAGGGTGACTACGAGTAAGTGAAATTATGGTCACCCTGGGGTGATCAAACGGGATAACCATGTCCGGCACGATATTTACAAAATAAAATGTATCAATAAGATTAGAAAAATTATCAGTAATCAACCTAGACCCAGCTCAGGGGGCAAGGGCATGACCCCCATGGGAGCCCATATAGAGCCACGCCATATAAGTCCACGTAGAACCCACGTATAATTAAATAATAAAAATACCAAAATTGAACATTGAGTTTAAAAGTCGGCTTATAGCGATGGGAAAAGTCGGTGGCAGAATAAGAAAACTCTTATCTTTAAAAATCCTTATTTCCATTAAAAGTTTTTTGTTCGTTTTGATTATGCGCATATTAAGTTTGAAGAGTCAGGTTGAGGTAGCAACTCTACAATGTGAACCAGCTGGCGCCAACCGGTCATTGTCCGTGAGAATCCCGTTTTTAACCGACTTCAAAAAAGGACGAGGTTCTCAATTCGACACGTATGTTTTTTTTTATATTTGTTGCTTTCGAACTTTCGACTGGGTGATCCGATTTGGATGTTTCTTTTTTATTTGAAAGTTGGTGCTTCCCGTGTGGTCCCATTTATTTGATCCAGTTCTGACAATAGCATCCATCAGAAAACCATGTAAGTCTTAAATTTGCATTAAGTATGTGCGCGACAAATAGACGTGTAACTCAATATCACGCCAACCGATTTCGATGATTCTTTTTGTAACCGACTTCAAAAAAGGAACAGGTTCTTAATTCGACTGTATTTTTTAGTATAATTCGTTGAAGTCGGTTTTCTACTCTTTAGAGTTCTATGTCTCTTTCCATTGGATTTTTGATAAACCCTTTAATGAGAGGTTTTTTTTTGAGAATTAAAAAAAAACATAGTTTGCAAGAACTCTGTAGATGGCGTTGAATTGACTACGTTACTACTAAATGCGGCACGTCACCATAGAGTAACTTATAAACGCGACTTCCATAATCTGTGAACTTATATTACTCGCAAACGACCTAATCTTTATAATCTGTGATTACGACACTTTCGTTTGCTGCTTGCTTCTGAATGTAACCTAGTTTTCCTCTGTTAAAATTAGTTTTTTTTTGTTCTTTGTTTTCGTTAAGTTTTGGTTTTGTTGTTTTATCTATGTTTTGTTTGTGTGTGACAGTGACATTTACTTTTATATACGTTTCGTTTTACGATATCAAAAAAATGATGTGACGTTCCGTTCCTAGCAGTAACTTAGCAAGTTCAGCGCCATCAATCCAGAGAAAAAGGAAGAGTAAAAAAAAAAAAGAAAAACCCCTTAATTTTTTGGATTCTGTCCTAAAAGCTATCTACCAAAGAGGTTGGAAGAAAATCATTCTCTTTCCAGAAACTTTTTCTTTAAATGTCTTTGCTACCTACATTCCAAACTTAAGTTACCTAAGCAGTTAAGGCTGTGCGATGATGATATGCCGCAATAATAATTGTTACTTACAGGTCACTCGGAACTTCGAGTAGAGTAGTAAGTAAATAAGTAGGTAACAAATATTTTTTATGTGATATCAATATAGGTACCTATATTTTAAAATATCACAAATAATTGAGTTTCTTGCTGGTTCTTCTCGGGGTACTGTAGTTGGAACCAGCAGATTATCAGTGGAGATGGGCTGCTGTTTACTTAGCCAATCTATTTAGCCAATCTCCATGGACGAGTTTAGAGTGCCTTTTTATTAGACTATCGACCTTTCTTAGTGTAATTTTTAATTACATATTACAAAATAAAACATTTTCATTCCCTACATTCTTCCAAGTAAAATAATTATAATATAGTCCTAACTTCATTATTTATGAGTTTTATGACGGTCCGTAAATATCAACTATACAATATTTAATATTTTTGATTTTTTGACTTTTGATTAAAGTAGGAATGCATTATATTTTTTATATTAATATACTAATTGGGGTATACACATTCTGTGACGCTTTGTATATAAGTAACACAATATCGACTATTATCATTCACATATATTAAGGTTCACATACTACCTATATTACATACTTATATTACATACACTTTGCACATTACGTTTCTAATAATAGATTTCGAGAGAAGAAGCTACCAAAGTGTCAGCGTAAAGTACAATAAAACCTCTAATAACTGAACGTTTTCCTATTTAAGCGAAGTCGCTCGATTTGTCTGCCCTCCGAAATGTCCCGAAAGTCCCAAACCGAGGGTGCACGAAAGACCCTCCCAAATGTCCCGAACCGCGGGTACGCGGAAGAGTAATCGACCGTCATCGGAAAACGCTCTACATCAATTCCATAGCCACGTTTCAATTTACAGTCTGCTCGCTAAGTCACCACGGAGGTGATAAATGGCGTGCTGGCGAGGATTGACCGGGGCATCTAAATTACCCTAGATTAAGTTATACTAAGGTTAGTGTAGAGCTGTACTAAGTATTCGAAAACTGACCGGGACCTTTGAGATAGATATGAGATATCATGGATAGGTAGTTCAACTATAATGTATGGTCAATTAGATGATAATGAGCAGTAATATCGATTTCAAATAAGTACTGGAAGGCACACCGTGGGATTGCAGACCTCCCACAAGGTAGACCGATGACCTGGTGAACTCCAAGATACCCGCTGGATGAGGTCGAAGAGACCGGTCATTGACGCAATGCATGGAGGAGGCACTGAACGTCTTTCGACTGATATGCAGAAGAGACTGATTTAACCAGTTACTTATTGGGGCTTTTTGGCGGGAATCCGTCAGGCGGGGACGTCATGCTTTTTATATAATTTTCATTTTGCTATATATTTCGGGTTTTGACTCATATTAGTGATAATATATTATGTGGCAAGTGTCGATTAAAGTATGCAGTGAATCGGAAATTCGTTAAAATGCGAGGGATGGAAGAAAAAGATAGTCTCAATATCGATCGAAGCCGGTTGCGTCTCGAAAAGTCGATTTGTGTACGCGCCAGAATTTTGAAAATCAAGTCCTACTATCGTATCAAGTCGGTTGTAAAGGGTTAAGGAACTTTGGGCAAAATTTTATGGTTTTAGACCTAGTGGTCTCGGCTATGCGTTGATCGATCAGTCAGTTAGTCAGTCAGTTTCTATTATATGTATATTTGTTGTTGCCTAATAACCGGCTTTCATTATTTATGAGTTTTATGACGGTCCGTAAATATCAACTATACAATATTTAATATTTTTGATTTTTTGACTTTTGATTAAAGTAGGAATGCATTATATTTTTTATATTAATATACTAATTGGGGTATACACATTCTGTGACGCTTTGTATATAAGTAACACAATATCGACTATTATCATTCACATATATTAAGGTTCACATACTACCTATATTACATACTTATATTACATACACTTTGCACATTACGTTTCTAATAATAGATTTCGAGAGAAGAAGCTACCAAAGTGTCAGCGTAAAGTACAATAAAACCTCTAATAACTGAACGTTTTCCTATTTAAGCGAAGTCGCTCGATTTGTCTGCCCTCCGAAATGTCCCGAAAGTCCCAAACCGAGGGTGCACGAAAGACCCTCCCAAATGTCCCGAACCGCGGGTACGCGGAAGAGTAATCGACCGTCATCGGAAAACGCTCTACATCAATTCCATAGCCACGTTTCAATTTACAGTCTGCTCGCTAAGTCACCACGGAGGTGATAAATGGCGTGCTGGCGAGGATTGACCGGGGCATCTAAATTACCCTAGATTAAGTTATACTAAGGTTAGTGTAGAGCTGTACTAAGTATTCGAAAACTGACCGGGACCTTTGAGATAGATATGAGATATCATGGATAGGTAGTTCAACTATAATGTATGGTCAATTAGATGATAATGAGCAGTAATATCGATTTCAAATAAGTACTGGAAGGCACACCGTGGGTTTGCAGACCTCCCACAAGGTAGACCGATGACCTGGTGAACTCCAAGATACCCGCTGGATGAGGTCGAAGAGACCGGTCATTGACGCAATGCATGGAGGAGGCACTGAACGTCTTTCGACTGATATGCAGAAGAGACTGATTTAACCAGTTACTTATTGGGGCTTTTTGGCGGGAATCCGTCAGGCGGGGACGTCATGCTTTTTATATAATTTTCATTTTGCTATATATTTCGGGTTTTGACTCATATTAGTGATAATATATTATGTGGCAAGTGTCGATTAAAGTGTGCAGTGAATCGGAAATTCGTTAAAATGCGAGGGATGGAAGAAAAAGATAGTCTCAATATCGATCGAAGCCGGTTGCGTCTCGAAAAGTCGATTTGTGTACGCGCCAGAATTTTGAAAATCAAGTCCTACTATCGTATCAAGTCGGTTGTAAAGGGTTAAGGAACTTTGGGCAAAATTTTATGGTTTTAGACCTAGTGGTCTCGGCTATGCGTTGATCGATCAGTCAGTTAGTCAGTCAGTTTCTATTATATGTATATTTGTTGTTGCCTAATAACCGGCTTTGTGGAAGTTGAAAAGCCTTTGAGCCGAGCCTCGGTGATGCGGCTGGCAGGTAGTTTGAACCAAACTAATTCGTGTTTAATGGATCCCATATATTACACGAAGTGTTACTTTGGTCGAATCTAAGCAGATTACAAATTAGTTTTACAAACTGGACGACTATAAATGCCTGGTGGATATTTAAACGTGGTTTTTCCGTAGGTACTGTAGTTGCACACCTTTTTTTTTCACAGCAACACTTTCCGAAGCGATGGACTTTCCGAAGTGAATTCCAAATTCAAATGTTGAATAAAAGTATTTGATTTGAAAAATGATTTAGAAAATATTTAGAATAGTAGACTTTTGCTACTACTAAAACATGTAACTTTTTTTGTTTAAAAATATTATAAATCGACATGAACTCTGGCAACACAGCAAGCGGGACCGAGAGTCATTGAAATATACACTCTTTTATATGCCGGCGATCATCTTCAGCGTTGGTTTAATACTCAAAGTCTTCAGCCATAGAATTAATTATGTAATAGGGTTGTGTCCTACCTAGTCAAATCAGTCACTTTTTACGATCTGTCAAAACGAAATTTTACTATGGAAAATGTACTGAAATAGCAAACCGTGACGTCATAGTTTGTAGTACTCATTTGCAGCACTTTTTTTGATTGTTTTATTTTTAAATTTGCTATAATTGTAAATTGAAAATCGAAATACATATTTTGAGGTTTTTTGGGATAATCTTTTTAATGTATGACTACTCGCAATTTAATTTCGATGCTGTCAACTACCCAATTGATCCATTGTGCCAGCAACTGGAAGTATTTGACTGCGTAGTCAAATGGGTTACTTTTTACGATCTGTCAAAACTAAAATTTACTATGGAAAATGTACTGAGTACTGAGTTGTGACGTCATCATTTTTAGTCACTTTTTTTATTATTTTATAGTTTAAAATTAGCTACAATTGTAAAATTAAAAACGAAACAGATTTTTAGAGGTGGTTGAGCATAATCTTTTTTATGAGTGATCACTCGTAGTAATTTTGATACAGTCAAATACTCAATTACTTACCTATATCATAGAAAATAATTATACAGTTATTAATATGACTGAAACCATACAGTATGTTAGGTCCACTATGACAAGAGTTCATAAAGATTATTCATGTGGAAAGAACCTATAGGGACCTTATATACCTACTAAGTACGAGTATATACCTTTGCGCAAAGGTTGATATGAGAATGTGATTAAGTGAAGTTTGTGCACGCGTGAATGATTAATACCTGTCAAGTTCTAGAATCCTAGACACAATAGAATTTCAATTGTCGTGTCACATGTGCTAGTAATAATTAATTGTAGGACACAATTCACACATTACACTGGATGGGCTCTGAGTTTATTTTATTTCATCATGAACCCGTAACAGCCCACTGCTGAGCTAAGGGTCTTTCCTCTCTTACACGTGAGGAAGTAGTTTAACATCCCGCGCGAGCCCACCGCGGATTTGGAGATGGTGTTAAGCTAGTGGCTACTTAACAGTCAGAATTTTTCAAGCCACCCAAGGGTGTCTGACATTGCTTAACGACTTCCATTGTGCGTAAACACAACGAAAACCGGGACCAACAATTTAACGTGCCTTCCGAAACACGGAGAAACACGGAAGCGCTCGTAATATATATGCCACTAGGCGGTCACCCTTGCTTAACCAGTGTGTGTGTGTGTGTGTTAGGGATGAGTTTGCATGATACAACTGACGTTTCTAGCAAACTCTTGGGGGCTGGAATACCGAGTATTCTGTTCTAAATACCGGCTAGTGTAGTCCCGAACGGAATTCAAACAACATTTCAGATTTGGATCAGGATAGATATGCAGAATGATCGAACTGCGAAGACGTCATTTTATTCTCGAAAGCAAGACGTCAGAAACATAGTTTGACCAGAGTGCTAGTAGGTAGCTAACTCTGGTGAGAGATGAGTCTAGCTATCTAGAAGCGTGTTTTTTCAAAGTTTTAGTGCGCGATTCAGACTCGGACTTCAGCGGTCTTAATAACAATAAACCAACCAAGATGGCAGTGATACTGCCATCTGAAACTGTCATAACAAATGTTTTTCTTTTATTTTAAATAACGTAATAGGCTTAAACGTGACAGCCCATTAAAGATTTGTCATAGCATTTTCGTAGAGGTTTCAGCCACTTCAGGTAAAAACAGCGCCGGAACCAGCACATTTAGCGCCCTAAGCAAAAGCAAATATACTTCAACCCGTCAGGTGCATGAGAATATCTGTTGGCTCCGTGTCTGGTCGTTTAATATTTATTTAAGTACGTTTATCAGTTGTTTAGTACCCATAGTACAGGCCGTGCCTAGTTCGGGACTAAATAACCGTGTGTGAATTGTGACCCACAATTATTTTTGCACGTCAGTGTAAGTTTGTTGAAAGGTTAAGTCAGAACGCCCGCGGTGGCGAGGACGCTAGTTTATTTTTAAAACTTGCAAAAATTGATATTTAATTCAATTTAAAGTTTCACTTCTCTGCATCACGAACTTATGACAGTTATTTTAATGGTTTCGTCTTCTCGCTCGCGCTAATACTCCCGTCCTGCCGAAACCTAGTGAGGACATCTAGCAATGAGTATTCTAGAACTTGCTTACATATCTATGAATTATCTATATATACCTATATAAAAGGATAAACTATGACTGACTGATTGGTGATGTATCAACGCACAGCCTAAACCGCTGGGTTTAGAGACTTAAAATTTTGCAGATAGCTTATACAGTTCAACCCCTAAGGGGGTGAAATAAATGAGCGGGTAAAAGCTAGTTTAAGTACAATTGATAAATAACAAATTATGTACATTGAAAATAATACTACATCATATTAATTATGTTAATTGCATGTTTTAATATAGCAAGTTACAGTGACACTATGTTATGATATGATATGAATGAACACCTGTATTAATTATTTACCTGTAACCGCAATAAAGAGATATTTGATTTGATATGTTAAGCTACAACGGTGAAGAAAACATATTAATGAAACCAGCAAGGCTCCGAATTGGTTCTGAGGCATGTGTAACAACACCTCAATAACAAGCTCAGGCAATGGGCTCGTCATGAAATAAATAATCTCAGACCTTTTATCCCAGAGGGGGTAGGCAGAGGTATTCCATTTCTGGAAGTACCCACGTTTCATCAGTATATTATTGGGACCCCTAAACGTGATAGGCGGTGAGCCTCTCGCCGGGGTACTGTTACACATGTCTCAGAATAATTAGTAGAACTTGCGGGTTCTCTCATGAAGTTTTCTTTCACCGTCGAGTTAGCGATAAATATGTAGGTAAGCTTTTGAAAACTCACTGGGCTATCACTGATCTTACTAAGTTCGACACTTGTCAGGATAATGTAAAAAATATATACTGGTTAAAAATGAGTATTTTCAGAAATGGACCTCTACTCACTTGAGTATACCGTGACATTTTTTTATTCAGTATAAATTCTTTTTCAATAGCGCCCCTAATTTCGAGCGCCCTCAGCCGTCGCCTCAACCATGGGTAAGCCGGCCCTGGGTGACTGGTATCTCTGCCAAGGGATTAAACCTGCTATCCCGAGACGAAAAGTTGCCAGCTTACGAGCACTTTTCCGCGTGATATCTCCGGTAGTCTGTAAATAAATATTTATTGGCCAAGACATTACAACTGAGAGCCTTAGCCTAGTGGCTTTGTGAAACGTCAACGTCAGTCGAATAGAATTGTTAGGGATTACATTTTCAATATAATTTGATAACCATTTTTCTTTGAGCTGAAATTTTGAATACTTTTGTATGTTTGGTGACAATGCAATAATTATTATAGTATTATCGAATTGATCTGTTGATAGACCCAGCACCTGGTTAGAGGAACACTTCATATACTGCTCTTACTCCTAGATTTTCGGCTCCATTGATGTGATAAGGTTGTTTTTATAAAATATACTTAGAGCAGTGATAGCCTTACGGTTAAAGAGCCTGCTTCACATGATACAAATCAGTGAGGCTCGGGTTCGAAACCTGGCATGTACCAATGAGTTTTTCAGAAACTAACGTATATATTTATCACTAACTCGACGGTGAAGGAAAACATCGTGAGGAAACCCGCAGGTCCCAAAATTAATTCTGAGACATGTGTAAAAGACCCGGTCCGGCGATGGGCTCACCACCTATCACGTTTAGGGGTCCAATGAATATTTGGTGAAAGGTGGGTATATCCAGAAATGGAATACCTATGCCTACCGCCTCGGCTATATAAGGCATGAGATTTTCTTTATTTTTATTTTTACTTTTAATTTATTGCACTTGAGATATGTTTTAACTGATGGTTGACTTAGCATATCCAAGATATTGGACCGTTTGAATAATTCCCACCTCCATGTAATGTATGCTTATGTAAATTAGCTTCAAGTATGTGATGAGCAAAGTTTGAAGTTGTCAACCGATAACTTGCGAGAGACGAAACTTGAAACTAAAGTCTATTAATAATGCATGTATTTCAGGAAAACTTCAAGCTCGAGTCTAAGAAGACGTCATTAAAAATTGCAGACAGTGCCTTACTTAGTGCATCTTCATTATCAATATTATTTAAAAAATAGTAAAAACATATTTATTATCTGTAGCAGTGGCGTAACAACAGGGTGGCAGGGCTGGCAAAATGCCACGGGCCCCCGACCCAAGAGGGCCCCGGCCCAAGAGGCCGCGAGCTCAAAAATATTTTTTTTACATTGTACCGGAGTATTTTATTTTATTTGAAAAGTATAATTTTATAAGTTCTGCTTAAAATCAAAAGTGAGATAACTAAAAACCAATACAATTTCAAGTTTATCGTTAGCATTTCAACCAACCTAAACAAAAATATGTTGATTCATTTTTAGAGATGTACATCACTTGGTACACACTATGATAGAACATGTAATTGAGTACGCTGAAGTTTATTAAAATTAAACTGAGTAGGTACAACGTGAGGATTTTTACTGATAGGGCCCCATCAAAAGAATTTGCCACGGGCCCCAGATGGTATAGTTACGCCACTGATCTGTAGGTACAAAAGGTACACTTAGAAACGTCAATAGTCTAATAACAAGGCACTCTAAACTCGTGAATGAAGATTGGCTAAATGTAAACAGCAGCCCAACTCCACAATATTATGCTTAAGGTCTTAAGAATCATAGGTTCCTATACTTATAGGATAAGATGATCTACTTATGAAGTCCACCGCGGATTGTGAGGTCGTTAAGTTAGAGGCCTCCAGTGAGGTCAATTAGTGGAAAATCCAATAAAAATTGAGCTTTAGATCTCCGTTTGCGGACAAATAGTGTTTTAGATAAAGGTGTTTTAAAAAACAGTGATAACCTTACGGTTAAAGAGCCTGCCTCACATGATGAAAATCAGTGAGGCTCGGGTTTGAACACTGGCGTGGACTAATGAGTTTTTCAAAACCTACGCATATTTATCACTAGCTCGACGGTGAAAGAAAACATAGTGAGGAAACCCGCAGGTCCCAGAATTAATTCTGGGACATGTGTAAAACAAACCCGGTCCGGCGATGGGCTCACCACCTAACACGTTTAGGGGTCGAATATTCTCGTGAAAAGTGGGTATATCCAGTAATGGAATACCTCTGCCTACCCCCTCGAGGATAAAAGGCGTGAGATTGTTTTTTTTTTAAACAGTACTTAGGTAGGTACCTCTTTAAATTATGATGAATTTTTAATTAATATGTACCTAACTGCAGACTGGGTATGAAGTAACAGTAAACAGCTTCGATCAACTATGTAAACAGCTATTAAAATGAACTTCAAATTAATACATGTAATACATGACTTCAATTAATTCATGTAATATTTTGCATAATCTATAATCTATAATCTCACGCCTTTTTTATCCCCGAGGGGGTAGGCAGAGGTATTCCATTACTGGATATACCCACATTTGACGAGACATATTGGACCCCTAAACGTGATAGGTGGTGAGCCCATCGCCGGACTGGGTCTGTTTACACATGTCTCAGAATTAATTCTAAGACCTGCGGGTTTCCTCACGATGTTTTCCTTCACCGTCGAGCTAGTGATAAATATGTACGTAAGTTTTTGAAAAACTCATTGGTACATGCCAGGATTCGAACCCGAGCCTTACTGATTTTCGGCCGGCTCTTTAACCGTCCGGGCTATCACTGCTCTATTTGCATAGTTTATTAATAAATGAATTGAATTGAATAACAATTTAGTGTTGTGACCAAAAATCTATTTTAAGCATTGTAATGTTAAGCTGTCAATAGTAATGCGCTAATATAAAGCGGTAATAAATAATAAATAAAACATGAATGAATGTCGCTGTCACAATTTATAGCTCGTTTTATTCCGTTTTCTGATTCAAACAAAAGAGAGATTAACATGTAAAATAATTGGGAATTGCGTTAAAGCGGAAATTTCGCGGTTTGATTTCGATTTGCGTCACAGACAAAAGTGTTTTGTTGGAGCACAAAGCCAAATTACTGTGACATATTTTGTGTTGTACCAAAAGTCTCCGCGCTTCACGATGTTTTCCTTCACCGTCGAGCTAGTGATAAATATGTACGTAAGTTTTTGAAAAACTCATTGGTACATGCCAGGATTCGAACCCGAGCCTTACTGATTTTCGGCCGGCTCTTTAACCGTCCGGGCTATCACTGCTCTATTTGCATAGTTTATTAATAAATGAATTGAATTGAATAACAATTTAGTGTTGTGACCAAAAATCTATTTTAAGCATTGTAATGTTAAGCTGTCAATAGTAATGCGCTAATATAAAGCGGTAATAAATAATAAATAAAACATGAATGAATGTCGCTGTCACAATTTATAGCTCGTTTTATTCCGTTTTCTGATTCAAACAAAAGAGAGATTAACATGTAAAATAATTGGGAATTGCGTTAAAGCGGAAATTTCGCGGTTTGATTTCGATTTGCGTCACAGACAAAAGTGTTTTGTTGGAGCACAAAGCCAAATTACTGTGACATATTTTGTGTTGTACCAAAAGTCTCCGCGCTTTTTTAAAAACTGGCCAAGTGCGAGTCGGACTCGCGCAGGAAGGGTTCTGTACCATCTATATATATATAAAATGATAAACTGATTGACTGATTGGTGATGTATCAACGCACAGCCTAAACCACTGGGTCTGGAGACTTGAAATTTTGCACATAGATAGCTTAATACAGTGTAGGCATCCACTAAGAAAGGATTTTGTAAAATTCAACCCCTAAGGGGGTGAAATAAACGTGGGCGAGCGAAGCCGCGGATAAAAGCTATTATCTATAAAAATGGCAAACAATCACGATAGTTGTATGGGTGCCCCCTTGAATATGTATTTTATTCTGTATGTTAGCATTTATAGCGGCAACAGAAATACATCATCTGTGAAAATTTCAACTGTCCCGCTATCGCTGTTCTTGAGTTACAGACTGGTGACAGACGGACGGACGGACAGCGAAGTCTTAATAATAGGGTCCCGCTTTTACCCTTTGGGTAAGGTACCCTAAAAATTAAATACAGGATTATTTTACGACGGGTACGGTACCAAATTTTCCATATTAAAAATACCGGTAACATTGTAAGCTTTTGGACCGCAGATATTTTTAATAAGGAAATACCTATGCCTGTCGAAGACGGAACGTCCGAAGCGGTAAGCAAAGACTGCTACGTACTTTTATGGGTTCTTTACCTAAGAAATGGCTATTTAGTATGTTGAAGTTAAAGAAATCGAGAAATGGAATACCTATGCCTACCCCTAAACTATGTACGTTATAATATAAAAGAGATACATACGCCATTACATGCCAAAATTATCAATAGTAGCAGTTGCCTACCTTTATGTACCTTATTTAGCCTATAAAGGTAATGAAATATCAGCTATGTCCGCTGTAGCGTTTTAAAAGAACATCCAAAACCGTTACAGAAGTCTTTAGCACTATAAAAGAGTAATAGTCACGTCTGCCGCCATAAGACTATAACAGAGATTGAAAAACAATTAAAACACTTTTTATTGCTGTAGAAGTATTCATATATAATCGATTTAAGAGCAACTATGCTCTATTATAGTCGTTAACACTACTAAATACCATGAACTATTGCAGTGATTTTTGGAATCACAATGTCAATAAATGCTTGTATTGTTGGTTAATCATAACTGCTAAAACGCAATATTATAACGGTAATCAGGGTTTGGTATTTGCTCTCTAGGGTTTACCCCTAGAGAGCAAATTAGATACATAAAGACGAATTCAAACAATACTATAGAGTAATACTGCTCTGTACTGGGTATATTTGAAGATTTTATAACACCTGTCTATAATCTATATATATAAAGAGAGAAGTCCTGACTCACTGACTCATCAACGCCCAGCCTAAACCCTTACACCTAGAAAGCTGATTTTTTTCACATATATTATTTTGAAGACGTAGACTAGGAATAAGAAAGGAATTTTCCAAATTCAACCTTTAAGGGGGTGAAAAAGGGATTGAGAGTTTGTATGCAAAACCTTCATTTTTGGGTGTATCAATTCGAAACATTGTTAAAATACTCCTCAAAACAAATAACAAGACACGTGATTCTGGATTTTCCAAAAAAACCCCCCTAAGGGGTTGAAACAAGGGGATGGAGTTTGTATGGAGACGTGTTGTTTTTTACGTCTATCAAGTTGAAACTTGACACAAATACTCTTAGAAATAAATAATGAGATACGTGTTTTTGGATTTTTCGAAAATCGTCCCTTAAAGGTGTGAAAGTGGGGGTTGAGTTTGGTATGTTTTGAAAACCTTCATTTTTGGGTATATCAATTCGAAACTTTGTAAAAATACTCCTCAAAACAAAAAACACGACACATATTTCTGGATTTTCCAAAAAAAACCCTAAGGGGTTGAAACAGGGGGATGGAGTTTGTATAGAGACGTTTTGGTTTTTACGTCTATCAAGTTGAAACTTGACACAAATACTCTTAGACATAAATGATGAGATACGTATTTTTGGATTTTTCTAAAATCGTCCCCTAAAGGTGTAAAAGTAGGGGTTGAGTTTGATGTGTATGGAAACCCTTAATTTTTGGGTGTATCAATTCCAAACTTTGTAAAAATACTCCTCAAAACAAACAACAAGATACGTATTTCTGGATTTTTCAAAAAAACCCCCCTAAGTGGTTGAAACAGGGGATTGGAGTTTGTATGGGGACGTGTTGTTTTTTACGTCTATCAGGTTGAAACTTGGCACAAATACTCAAATACTCTTAGAAATAAACAATGAGATACGTGTTTTTGAACTTTTCGAAAATTGTCCTCTAAAAGGGTGAAAGTAGGGGTTCAGTTTGGTATGTATAGAAAACTTTCATTTTTGGGTGTATCAATTCCAAACTTTGTAAAAATACTCCTCAAAACAAACAACAAGAAACGTATTTCCGGATTTTCTAAGAAACCCCCCCGAAGGGGGTGAAACAGGGGATGGAGTTGGTATGGAGACGTGTTGTTTTTTTTTTATTCTATCAACGTGAAACTTCTCACAAATACTCTTAGAAATAAATGATGAGATACGTGTTTTTGAATTTTTCGAAAATCGTCCCCTAAAAGGGTGAAAGTAGGGGTTGAGTTTGGTATGTATGGAAAACCTTCATTTTTGGGTGTATCATTTCAAAACTTTGTAGAAATACTCCTCAAAACAAACAACAAGATACGTATGTCTGGTTTTTCCAAAAAAAAACTACTCTTAGAAATAAATACTAATGAGATAAGTACGTATTTTTGGATTTTTCTAAAGTCCTCCCCCAAAAGGGTGAAAGTAGGGGTTGAGTTTGGTATGTACGGAAAACCTTTATTTTTGGGTGTATCAATTCAAAATATTGTAAACGTACTCCTCAAAACAAACAACAAGATTTCCTTATCTTCAACTTAAAACTTGGCACAAATATTCTTCAATAGTCTCCATACAAAGTCCACTTCTTTTTTTTTGAGAATTCACTATGGGTTCCTTATGGAAATTTATTTGTTATTATGACCACATGTGTAGCCATTGACATCAAGAACTAATTCAAAAATCATAATCCAGAGAGTGTCCTAGGCTTTACAACACGTAAGAGAATAAGCGCAATTCCTGAAATTAGTATCAACTACTTAATTGATTTCAGCTATTTTCAATATGTGTAAAGATTTTCCGAAAAAATAATTAGAATAACTAAATTTAGGACTGCCTATTGACACCATACTGTTCATCATCATCAACCCGTAACAGCCCACTGCTGAGCTAAGGGTCTTTCCTCACACATGAGGAAGTGTGGGCTATAATCTCCCACGCGAGCCCACTGCGGATTGGGAGATGGTGTTAAGCTAGTGGCCACTTAACAGTCAGAATTTTTCAAGCCACCCAAGGGTATCTGACATGGCTTAACGACTTCCATTGTGCGTAACACAACGAAAAATACCATACTGTTATCGCTCTTTATTTAAGCAATTTGGTTAGACAAAACTAAAGTACGAATGCATCACCATCTTTTTATGTTAGTATACTAATCGGGGTACGTATCAGGAATTGCGCTTATTCTGTGACGCGTTGTATATAGGGTGTTTTTAATAACAAAAATATTAAATAGAAATGATAGCCCAGTCGCTAAAGAGCCCGCTTCTCATTCGCGAGGCTCGGGTTCCAATCCCGGCATGTACAGACAAGTTTTAGTAAGGATCCCTAATTTTTTTCGTCATAGATATATCCTATATTACTCAGGGATAATGTAACATCTAATGGTGAAAGAATTTTTAAAATCGGTCCAGTATTTTTTCAGTTTATTCGTTATTAACATACAAAAATACAAATCCTTAATTCCTCTTTATAATATTATTGTAGATAGATAGTGTATAATATCCTTCTTGATATATTTTCTAAACTCAAAGGAATAAAAAATTCCACGCGGACGAAGTCGCGGGCATCAGCTAGTGGATCTATAAAATGGTGAAGTAAAACCTCACATCGACAGGTAATAGGATAATTTGGCTCTATAGCTTACAGAGCAAAAACGTTTTACCAAACGCTTCTATAGTACCCGTAGGTATCGCTAAAAATCTTTATTTGACGTTTACTCAACCTTTTAGTGATATAAACATAAGTTAAAGGTCCAAAATGTTACTTGGGCATGGTGATGGTGTTCCATCAACGGGATACATATCTGCAGAAAGAAGGCCACTGCTGGACATTAGGGCTCCAGCAAGTATCGCCATAATGACGTTCAAAATCATCGGTCCACCTTGTGGGAGGCCTACCCACGCTGTGCTATCCGGTATGTGTTAGGGTTAACATGAACAGTGACTTACCAAATAATAAACTCCAAAAGGCATCACCACCACCGCCACCAACAGATCAGCGACAGCCAGACTCACTATAAAGTAGTTAGTGGCGGTCTGCAAGCTCCTTTCTTTCGCAACACTCATAATAACTAACACGTTACCGAATAACGTTAATAACGGAAACACTAATAACGATAACGCCCACCAATTATACTCGTGCACGTCACTACACGTTCCATTTTCAAACGAGCAATTTGAAATAGTCCCGTTTATTGTCCGCTCTATGTTATACAGTTCACTGAATGAGTTGTTTGCTTCTAAAACCATTTCTATATTTGAATCACTGTAGTTCACTGTTCGGTCATCCATGTAATGTCTGTTTAGGAATGTGTTATTCGAGTCTGGGGGTTTTAAGCGGAATACAGTCAGTTCTGTCGTGTTTTCACATTCACTCGAACATATTTGTTTGGGGATCTCCATCCCTGTTTGCGCATCAGTGTTTTCGGTGTCCACATGCATTATTCAAATTTATCGTTCGGTTAGGCTGATGGGATAGGGTTGTTACGTTTTCGTTTTCCGACATGGATTGTCTACATTTTAATGCATTTGCGGTCTTCATTGCTCATTTTGAGTTACCTGTAACAAAAAACAATATTGTCTTTAATTCTATCTTATTGGGTTCAAAAATACTTTCTATTTTTTTTTAATTCCTATTTAATCGATTATTTCTTGTTTCTATACTATTTTAAACGCGAAATTGCGTTTATTATAATCCGACTAATTAAAATTGTATGTCAATTTCGGATTTACCAGTATATAAGTTTAAGTTGATTGGATTTGGTTAACTCGTAACTATGGTTACCTAACCCAGTACAAGTTCGATGTACTAACACCTTGACAGTGATATAAGATAAATAATATAAATGGTAATTTTAAATGAAGTGGAAATATTTAACTGGTAGATCAAAAAATATATAAGAAACTATTTTCAGCACTGATTTTTATTTTTCATAAGCTACTTTACTAGATAACATCGATATTTAAAAAAACTAGGACGTTGTACATAAAAAATACACGCACATTACCTACCCAATCAAAAATTGTGCAAAAATAACAAAATAAATAAGTAAATAAGAAAAGGCCGTCAAAAGTGGCGTTTTACTGCGGTAGTGAGGGTTTATGCAAATAATCTTTATAACACATTTGCTCGTAAAAGGTGTCTTCTTCCACCAATTTCAATATTGTATTGTATCTCATTACGCCCAAGTGCGGTAAGTGTAATGTAAAACGCACGGTTTATCAAGATGCTCCGTCTTAAAACGAACGGTACTTTTTAAAATCTCAGCATAAAGTTTTTATGTCAAAAAAGTTGTCAACATTTTATGATTAAAATTAACTTTGGGGAGATAAAATATAATAAAGAAATATTTATGTACATAATTATTTAATTTAATTAATTTTGACAGTAAAAATTACAAACCATTAAGTAATCTGTAATAAAAACACAAAAATATTAATTTGCTTTATTAGTAATACTGGCTGTTTTTTGTGCCTTTGCCTAAAAAAAGACGTGTGGCACTCGGGGACTGCCGCGGTAAAGCTATTGCATAGCATTTTGTATCAACAAGACTGCCGAAAGAAACGGGTTATTTCCAGTCCGCCGATCGGAACTCCGATTGGTAGGGACGAGTGGGAATATTTTTTTGCCACTGCTCCGATTGTTTTTAAGTTGTTTCAATAACCCCTTTTTTCGCCAAAAGTACAGTCACTAATAAAATAATAAAGTTGACTGTCTTGGTTGGTCTGACTATTTCATTTCATTTCATTCGATTCGATTCGATTCGATTCGACTCGACTCGACTCGACTCTCGACTCTCGACTCTCGACTCTCGACTCTCGACTCCTCGACTCTCGACTCTCGACTCTCGACTCTCGACTCTCGACTCTCGACTCTCGACTCTCGACTCCTCGACTCTCGACTCTCGACTCTCGACTCTCGACTCTCGACTCTCGACTCTCGACTCTCGACTCTCGACTCTCGACTCTCGACTCTCGACTCTCGACTCTCGACTCTCGACTCTCGACTCTCGACTCTCGACTCTCGACTCTCGACTCTCGACTCTCGACTCTCGACTCTCGACTCTCGACTCTCGACTCTCGACTCTCGACTCTCGACTCTCGACTCTCGACTCTCGACTCTCGACTCTCGACTCTCGACTCTCGACTCTCGACTCTCGACTCTCGACTCTCGACTCTCGACTCTCGACTCTCGACTCTCGACTCTCGACTCTCGACTCTCGACTCTCGACTCTCGACTCTCGACTCTCGACTCTCGACTCTCGACTCTCGACTCTCGACTCTCGACTCTCGACTCTCGACTCTCGACTCTCGACTCGACTTCGACTTCGACTTCGACTTCGACTTCGACTTCGACTTCGACTTCGACTTCGACTTCGACTTCGACTTCGACTTCGACTTCGACTTCGACTTCGACTTCGACTTCGACTTCGACTTCGACTTCGACTTCGACTTCGACTTCGACTTCGACTTCGACTTCGACTTCGACTTCGACTTCGACTTCGACTTCGACTTCGACTTCGACTTCGACTTCGACTTCGACTTCGACTTCGACTTCGACTTCGACTTCGACTTCGACTTCGACTTCGACTTCGACTTCGACTTCGACTTCGACTTCGACTTCGACTTCGACTTCGACTTCGACTTCGACTTCGACTTCGACTTCGACTTCGACTTCGACTTCGACTTCGACTTCGACTTCGACTTCGACTTCGACTTCGACTTCGACTTCGACTTCGACTTCGACTTACTTTACTTTACTTTACTTTACTTTACTTTACTTTACTTTACTTTACTTTACTTTACTTTACTTTACTTTACTTTACTTTACTTTATTTTATACAATGCACGGCCTTTAAGCCACATCTCCGTGCCCGTCGGAGTGGGGAGAGCGTGAGGTTTTTTCGTTACGGAATTTCTGGATTCGGTCCCCGCGCTGAAGGCCCGCGATAGAAGCTATGCAATAGCTTAAAAAAAATGCTGATGCGCGCCGCGCGCTTTTTCTTAACGCTGTATTGTTTTTATTCGTTTACCATAGTCCGAATTTTATTTTGTTTCCTCGCAAATGTGTTATAAAACGTTGTATGACATACGTGCGCTTTGATAATTACAGCCTCTGCTTACTTGTAGTACTGCTTACTTAGCAATATCGCCTCGGCTGTGATTTTCAACCTACCGCACTTATATCATAACTAGCTGATGCCCGCGACTTCGTCCGCGTAGAATTTGTTATTTCTTTGCGTTTCAAAAATATATAAAGAAGGATAATCTACACTATCCATCTATCAACACTAATATTATAAAGAGGAAGAATTTGTATTTTTGTACCTATGTTAATAACGAATAAACTCAAAAACTACTGGACCGATTAAACAAACTCTTTCACCATTAGAACGCTACATTATTCCTGAGTAACATAGGCTATATCTATGACGAAAAAGAATTAGGGATCCTTACTAAAATTACTTGACTGTACATGCCAGGATTGGAACCCGAGCCTCACGAATGAGAGGCGGGCTCTTTAGCCAGTGGACTATCATTGCTATTTATTTATATTTTTGTTATTCAATACACCCTATATACAACGCATCCCAGAATAAGCGCAATTCCTCATACACCCCAATTAGTATACTAATATAAAAATATGGTAATGCATCTTTAGTTTTGTCTGACAAAATTTCTTATATAAAGAGCGATAACAGTACGGTTTCCACAGGTAGCCCTAATATAACTAAATTCAGTTCTATGCTAATTCGTTTTTCTGAAAAAAATTTACACATACTAAAAATAATACTGATTACGTATTGTACTCGTATAGCCTAGGACACTCTCTGGATTATGATTTTTGAATTAGTTCTTGATACCAAAGGCTATGCATGTGCTCATTATAAGAAACAAATTCCCTCAAGGAACCCATAGTGAATTCTCAAAAAAAGAAGTGGACCTTGTATGGAGACTTTTGAAGAGTATTTGTACAAAGTTTCGAATTGATACACCCAAAAATGAGGGTTTTCCATACATACCAAGTTGAACCCCTACTTTTACCTCTCGTTAGGGGACGATTTTCGGAAAATCCAAAAACATATTTCTCATCATTTATTTCTAAAAGTATTTGTGCCAAGTTTCAAGTTGATAGACGTAAAAAACAACACGTCTCCATACAAAATCCCACCCTCTGTTTCGCCCCCCTAGGGGGTGTTTTTTACAAAACCCAGAAATACGTGTCTTGTTGTTTGTTTTGAGGAGTATTTCTAGAAAGATTCGAATTGACACACCTAAAAATGAAGGTTTTCCATACATTCCAAACTCAACCCCTACTTTTACCCCGGTAAGGGACGATTTTCGGAAAATCCAAAAACACGTATCTACTCATTTATTCCTAAAAGTATTTGTGCCAAGTTTCAAGTTGATAGACGTAAAAAACAACACGTCTCCATACAAACTCCACCCCCCTCTTTCACCCCCTTATGGGGTGTTTTTTGAAAAATTAAGAAATACGTTTCTTGTCGTTTGTTTTATAGAGTATTTTTACAAAGTTTTGAATTGATACACTAAAAAATGAAGGTTTTCCATACAAACGTTCAACCCCTTTTTCACCCCCTTAAGGGTTGAATTTCGAAAAATCCTTTCTTAGTGCTAGCTTACGTCTTAAAAACAATAGCTGTAAAAAAACCGGCCAAGTGCGAGTCGGACTCGCGCACCGAGGGTTCCGTACCACCTTGCAAATTTATGGTTTTCGTAATTTTTCCTTTATCTATGCTATAAGACGTTGCTTCGTACCAAATTTCAAGATTCTGAGTTCACGGGAAGCACCCTGTAGGTTTTGATTCCCTTGCAAGTGTCGAAAATTTGTGGCATAAACGGCTGTATCTTTTGATTGCGTTGGCTTAGAAGTTTGATTTTTTCACAGCTTCAAGGGACAGTAGACCTGAGTAATTGATATAAATTTCAGCTTCATACCTCCACGTGTTCCTGAGAAAAAGGGTCTTGACAGACGGACGGACGGACGGACAGACGAACAACAAAGTGATCCTATAAGGGTTCCGTTTTTTCCTTTTGAGGTACGGAACCCTAAAAACAGCTTTCTAGGTCTAAGGGTTTAGGCTGGGCGTTTATGAGTCAGTGAGTCAGGACTTCTCTCTTTATATATATAGAAGATGTATTATTACAAAATAATATTTTTTGTTAGAAAAAAAACCGGCCAAGTGCGAGTCGGACTCGCGCACCGAGGGTTCCGTACAACCTTGCAAATTTATGGTTTTCGTAATTTTTCCTTTATCTATGCTATAAGACGTTGCTTCGTACCAAATTTCAAGATTCTGAGTTCACGGGAAGCACCCTGTAGGTTTTGATTCCCTTGCAAGTGTCGAAAATTTGCGGCATAAACGGCTGTATCTTTTGATTGCGTTGGCTTAGAAGTTTGATTTTTTTACAGCTTCAAGGGACAGTAGACCTGAGTAATTGATATAAATTTCAGCTTCATACCTCCACGCGTTCCTGAGAAAAAGGGTCTTGACAGACGGACGGACGGACGGACAGACGGACAACAAAGTGATCCTATAAGGGTTCCGTTTTTTCCTTTTGAGGTACGGAACCCTAAAAACAGCTTTCTAGGTCTAAGGGTTTAGGCTGGGAGTTTATGAGTCAGTGAGTCAGGACTTCTCTCTTTATATATATAGAAGATGTATTATTACAAAATAATATTTTTTTGTTAGAAAAAAGAACACGAAAAATACTAACTTTTTTTTCTTTCTTTATATTATGTTAATTATATTTCTCTTACATATTCGTACCTACCCTTAAAATATTTGCACTTGATTTAATGACCTTATATATTTCAGGTTTCAATTATACCTAATTACATATTAAATCTTTTATTATTTGGTCACAAATGAATACAATTACCGAGTGTCACATATCCGGCACGTAAATAATGGCGTGTATCCAATTTTGCGGCAACCACAATGCCAGCTTGCTCGCGACAGGGTCGGCCTGATAACTCACTCTGTGACGTCAAATAACATCCTTATTTAGAGTCCTGTACCAAACTTGTGAAAACGAAACCCTTTTGCCTTTAATTCTTTCTATCACACTCACACAGAGCAGTGAGCCTCACATGATGAAAATCAGTGAGACTCAGGTTCGAATCCTGGCATGTACCTACCAATGAGTTTTTCAAAAACTTACGTACATATTTATCTCTAGCTCGACGGTGAAGGAAAACATCGTGAGGAAAAACTCAGGTCCCAGAATTAATTGTGAGACATGTGTAAATAGACCCGGGCCGATCCCCGAGTGGGTAGGCAGAGGTATTCCAATTCTGGATATACCCACTTTTCGCGAGATGTTCTTTGGACCCCTAAACGTGATAGGTGGTTAGCCCATCGCTGGACCGGGTCAGTTACACTTGTCTCAGAATTAATTCTGGTACCTGCGGGTTTCCTCACGATGTTTTCCTTCACCTGCGACCTAGTAATAGTTTATTTGAAATATAGTTTTTTGAAAGACCTGCAAAAAACCTTCTTATATTATAAACGCGAAAGTAAATTATGATTGATTGATACTTGTTGCTTTTTTGCACAAAAACTACCGAACGTATAGCTATTGATGAAACGTAACAGTTACATAGCTAATACGTTAGAATAAAACATATATGCTACTTTTTATGCCGGAACGCGGGCAAAGTCGCTGGAAAAGCTAGTCTCTTATGAACAAACATAATATGTAGTTATGCGATAACAAAACACTTCACTTTACTACGATATTCATTCGACTCTCACTAGTTTTATTTATTTAAACAAAGCTTTGATTCTGTGGCGGAGTTGCGTTCCGACTTTATGCGATGAAAAATATAACAGGCTGTATTTATTTGTAGCTTTCGCTCTATAAAAATATTGGTACTCCTGTTGTAAGTGAGCTCACTCCTCGTGTGAGGCCCGGGGTTCGATTCCTTGTCATGGTATATACTATACTAGCGGTTCTGCGCGATTTCACCCGCGTCGTTCCCCTTCCCGTGGGAATACGGGGGTAAAAAATAGCCTGTGTGTTATCTGATTATTCTGATGTATAAGCTATATAACTGTAAAGTTTCATCAAAATTCGTTCAGTAGTTTTTGCGTGAAAGAGGAACAAACATCTATACATCCATACATACCTACAAACTTTCGCGTTTATAATATTAGTAGTATATTAGTATAGAAGTATAGATATAGATTATTGAAGATATTATTAGACACCGCGCCCGGGTCACCTGCGTAGTTCCCGTTACCCTGGGAATACGGGGATAAAATATAGCCTATGTTACTCCCTGATAACGTAGCATTCCATTAATAATATGACGTATAAGGTATCTAGAGCCGAAGTTATACACGAGATTAATTATTAAATATAGTAATGTTTAATGCAATTTACAAAATCGAGAAAACTACGCACACTACTGTGTAGCAGCTGCAGGTGGTTGTAGGTAGATTGCGCATGAATGGAAGCTACGAGCACATGAGTAAAGAAACGGAACAGAGACAAAGCTTCTAAGGAGCGTGCAAAATTCTTACCTATTTTAGTAGGGTTGGCAAAGGAGAATAAAATAAACAAAACGTTTATTAGACTTTTATTTGTACATTAGATTATTTACAAATTACCTACTCTAAATATTTTTTTATAACTTTTTATTTTTAATAAATTATTAAATCTTTTAATATAATGATGAATTCTAAATCTAATGGATATAAAGTTTTTTCAAATAATCATTAAGGACGCTTCCACATGGCATAATATTTTTACAATCCTACACTCGATTCAGAATATCATTAGGTACCAATATTTACAATGTTTACGTCGAGTTCTTTGTAATGAGTAATTAAAGAATCTTTGCCCATATTTATAGGTTGTTCAGGTCTATTAACAAACAATTTTATTTCGTCACATATGTGATTTTCGAGACATTCATGCAAACTGTACAGTAGGTAACCATTTTACACCTCCGAATCTAATTATTTACACTTTCTTGACTTTTTAGTTTAATACTTTATTCTACCATAAACAATTTAAAATAACCATTTCTCACTAAGCAGGAGCGCAAAACAAATACGGCAACCATTGCGCGGCCCTCGGCATTTCTACTGGCCGAGCCGGTTTTATCCAGTTGCGGCGCGTATGTGACGCAGCGCTAGTAGAAACGCACACAAGCATTGCATGCTTGTAGTAGTGTACCTACGACAGCGCGGTTGTATGAAGCTTTGTCTCTGTTCCGTTTCTTTACTCATGTGCTACGAGCCTGTTTGTTTTTAAAATTCTATTTCAAATATTTCTGTGTGTAATAATGACTACAATTGAGTAATATATATATTAGTTTAAACAAAAAAATAGTTAAATATATTTTTTTAATACCTAAGTAACATAGCCAAATGATTCTATTACACTAACCTATTTTTTTCACACCATATTTTTTTCCAGACGGTAAAAAAAGTCACCCTGTAATCTGTATATGATGTAACAGAATAAGTTCAATTCCTGAAATTAGTTTGTTCAGTATCGACTACCGAAAAATTAATTAGCATAGCTGAATTTAGTGCTACCTATGGAAATCGTACTATTATTGCCCTTAATTTAGGAAAATTGGTTCGACACGACTATAGTAGGTACCTACCTACGAAGGCATAACATTTTTTTATTGAACTAATTGGGGTGTATGAGGAATCGTTCCTTTTCTGTTACGCGTTGTATACTAGCGGTTCTGCGCTGTTTCACCCGCTTAGTTACCGTTCCCTTTTGAATACGGGGATAAAAGCCTTAGTACCTGATAATGTAATTTTAAATTAGTGAAAGAATTTTTATAATCGGTCCAGTAGCTTCGGATTCTATTAAATACAAACAAACAAACACATCTAATTAATCTTATTTATAATATTAGTGTGGATGATTATAATTATAATAACACTAGTGAGATTATATCTAACCAGCTACTAGGCTTCGCACGGGTGAAATGCTAATACTAAAACCATCCTTTTGAATCACTCTATCTATTAAAAAAACCCACATCAAAATCCGTTGCGTAGTTTTAAAGATTTAAGCATACATAGGGACCTATTAGGGACATAGGGACATAAGGACATAGGGATATAGGGACAGAGAAAGCGACTTTGTTTTATACTATGTAGTGATATAAATTTTTTACAATAACCCTGCTAAATATAGGTATGTCAAATGCATGGGCTGTTAACTTGCGTCCTAGTGTACCCGCTAAATGCTTCCGTGCTCGCCACACTGAATCCTGATGTCAAGAGCGATTTCAAACTTGAGTTTATGAACCTAAATCTCAATTCCCTTCAGAATCAGAAGCAGAGGATGATTTCACAATCACAATTCTCGACCTAAAATCCTCCAATACCTATTCCAAATACAATTAGTCTGTGAAAGCGAGACTTAAATTGAACGGTGAGTATGAATACTAAGGCCGTAAACACATTGACAGTGACGATGCGGTTTTTTAAGGAAAATTGCGACTTTTGCTGTTCATAGTCTTTACAGTTTCCAATAGGAAGGGTCATTTCAGTTTTATCACAACCAAGGGAGAAATGTACATCTACACTTCTACACTAATATTATAAAGAGTAATGATTTGTATTTTTGTATGTTTGTAACGAATAACCTCAAAAACTACTGGACCGATTTTAATAATTCTTTCACCAATGGAAAGCTACAACTCGTATTCCTACGGAAACGGGAACTATGCGGGTAAAACCGCGCAGACCAGCTAGTAATATATAAGAACGTGAGCATTCTCGTATTTTGTTGTCGTCTTCGTTTTCGGAGAGTCGTAGATTACAAGTTTACCCGATTAATGTTTTAAATATTAAGTCTCTTTACCTCCGTCGTTTTTTTTCCTACTTTTTACAATTTCCAATATCAATAGTAATTAAAATTTTCCTCCGCGAACGGAGCGGTGAAACGGCACGTTGCGACATAGTGCGCAAAATAAAAAACCGGCCAAGTGCGAGTCGGAACCGCGCTCGAATGGGGTGATTAAAAACGACTTCCGTCCAGTGACAGAATCATTATCAAATGACGTTAGATGAGTATTTGTGATAATGACAATTATGTTTGGTACAAATTTTTACCAGCATAGAATAGCACCTGAAAACATAACCTTATAGTTTGTATGTCGTGAAAAGAATTGTGTTAGATAGCAGCTGAGTGAGGTAAGCAACTTTCTGTAAGTGGACTTATAAGGTCTAGTTTTTAATTTTGATATATACAATATAATACAAATAATTTATTGCTTGCCAAATTATACAAGTAGGTACATAGACATTTTCCAGGTAGGTACATTGGTGTTACATTATAAAGTAGCGCCGCGTTTGGGCGTGGCAATTTTGGACACATAATTATTTTCCGTGCAAGTTACTAATTAAATTTAAATTAAACATAATTTTATTCTAATTTATTGTTAAGTTTTCATAATTTGTACCTACATAATGATTGTTAATAACAATTTGTTATGTTGACGCAAATCGCGTTCGCGCTTCAATGTGTTCGGAGCCTAAGTTGACGCTGATTGAATCTTCCCCTGACGTGTGTACATAAGAATCGTCGAGTGTTATATTTGCGTAATTTGATTTCTTCCTTGCGTTTAGAGTCTAAACGCAAGGAAGAAATCAAATTACGCACGTTTTATTTAGAGGTTTAGTTCGAACATAACGAAATAATAAAGTTCGTAGGTTTTTTAGGCGAAACCGGTTTGAAAATTTTTGAGGTTTCCGAGCCCTGGTTTAGACTTTACAATTGCGTTTGGTACAATTTTTGTAACCATGAATTTAAGCTGCTCCTATAGTGTTGAAAAAAAATACAAAAATTACATAAAAAAGGCTACTATAAAATTACCGACTACTTAGTAGACCAAAATGCATGGGATTAACCGACTCGACGCTGTGTAAGGCTAATAATTATAAATATTATTGTAAACCATATTTATTAGTAAGACATGAGATTAAAAAGAGCTGCCCTTGAGTTTCTTGCTGGCTCCTCTCGGGGTACTGCATTTGGAACCAGCAACTCGTCAGTGGAGATGGACTGCTGTTTAAATTTAGCCAATCTTCATGGACGAGTTTAGTGTGCCTTGTTATTGACGTTTCAAAGTGTATTTTACATATGTACAGTCAAGAGCAAGTCAAGCTTGACACTACCAGTTTAAGCTGAGCTCTGATTTGTACTGCGCGCCATAGAATACAGGGCCGCAAGTCCAAAGTGTCAAGCTTAGCGTGCTCTTGACTGTACTGAAATAAATGAATTTTGTATTTGTATAAAACAGTTTCGACTTAATGGAATTTGAAATGGCGTTTGTAACCTTACCACTAGTGTAAAATATTCATGGAATTTGAGCGTATGTGGTTCTTTTCCACAGCTCGGAATAATAGGTGTCGTATGCAAAGTTTTAATACTAAACAATTCATGGAAGACCCCCATGGATCTAAGGAATGAACGGGATCTCGCTAAGAAACAGAATGCATAGGTATATATTATGACACAATAAGGAAGTTTTCAGACGACTTTTTCTTAATGTTTTAAATTATTCCATAGATGGCGCTGATACATTGTGTCTGTCAAACAACGACACGCGAGACCATGGAACTAAAATAAACGGTTAAATACTTTACTTCTAGTTTCACGCGACAATGAAAGAAAAAAGAAAAAAAATTTATTGACAGGATTTTTTTTTGCAAGACAGATACCTCTGCAATAGTTTGAAATAAATAAAACTCCGGCAAAGTAGGTAATTTGTTGGCAGGCGTACCTCTTTTTTTGAAAAACCGTACCTATACGAATGCCGTCAAAAATACAGAAATACTGGACTTCGATGATCCTGTCTGGACGGTTATCGAACACTTCGGTTTGTTAGCTTTTGTTGCCGGCAATCCGCATCGTGGCATAGCATCAAACGAACCACTCGACCGAAGTCGGTGGTAAATTTTTACGACTTCGTAACTCATTAATTCCATGGTTCCGTGATCTTCATTCGACGTTTTGACAACAATCTAACTTTTACTGCCATCGGGGAAACTCCTCATTGCAATGGGAGTAGCGTAGATGTAGTCTATAGAGTTCACAATAGCTGTCCGAGACCACTTATCTAGCTCCGCTGGCCCCTTGAGGGTTCCGATTCATATTTTACTAAGTTCTCCAGTGTTGAGCTCTGGACACATAATAATTTACGGCGGGACGTGTGTGTGTTGCCGGCAGAATATTTGGTTTGAAAATCGTAATGATACGATCAATCGGATCATTGGAAAAATAGTTCCACCCCACGGATTAGCTTTGTGACGCAGCGACTTTTTTACCGTCGCATAGCGGATCACATCGGACATCGGATTTTGAGACTGAATAACCTAAAAATGATGGTACGAGTACCTTTATTTTACGGTAAGACGTCATATTATCGAAAAATACCAGTACCTTTATTTTTCAGGCAAAGTAAAGTAAGATTTTCTTCGATACGCTGCCGCCGCGCTTACTTGTCACGAACTTCAATAGTCGCACGACAGTGTTCTGGTATTAATTTAAAAAAATAAGTATATACTTATTCCTGTTTTTATAAAATTGCATAGTAACGTAGCAGGTGGCGGGCTGTTGTCTCTGCCTTCCCCGTCGGGAAAAAGGCGTGAGCATATGTATATTATAATATTATAAATTGTGGGACACACAATTTACAAATTAATATTAATGAAAGCAAACAGTAAAACTTAATTAGCAAATTGGTGTGTTCATTGTTTACTTGCGCACAATACATCGTTTTGATAACTTATTTATCCATGACGGATATTATAAAATAAAATAATAAATTGTGGGACACAATTCACACACGGTTATTCAGTCCCAAACTAGGCAGAGCCTGTACTATGGGCACTAAACAACTGATAGACATACTTAAATAAATATTAAACACCCAGACACAAAGCCAACAGACATGTTCATGCACACAAATGTTGGCCCCGAGCGGGGATCCAACCCGCGACCTCCGACTCAGAAGGCAGGGTCACTACCGACTGAGCCAATAGGCCCGTCATGTCATGTGTATGTATGTACGTAACTTAACCTCACACTATAATCACTTTCAATCTGTGATCGTTTCGGAAGTGTCTTAATACGCTCACTTTCCCGCCGAAAAGTCCAGTCCCTTCGCTGTCCCGCTGTGTGACCGGAGCTTTAGTGGTGGAAAACGCCCCGCACGTTGCAGCCACAACTCATAGTGTCCAGAAAGTGGGGCGTTATTCTAAATTGTTTGCAACTCAGATAAATCAGTATAACCCGTTTATTTACTCGCATTTGGCACCTGGCTTATGAATTGTGGGACAGCAATTTCTTTGTTTGCGAGTAAACAATCTATTGTACGTAGGATATATTAGTAGTTCGACGGATAAAGGAAAAAATTGCGAGGAAACCCGCAGGCACTAGATTTGGTTCTAAGAAATACTTATATAACAGCGCCACGATCACCATGAGCTTACGATCTCTCACATTGTAATTATTTGTTTTTATGTCCCACAGTTTGCAATTAGTTTGCAAAAAGAAGAGTAACGAAAGAAATATATAGTGCGAATGCTGAAGGATGCAAGGAAAGAGGACGCCCCAGAAGGACGTTCACGGATCAAATAAGTGACGTCCTTCAAAAAGCTGGGGTCCGGAGTGCGAAGAATAAAAGAGCGTGCATGTGCTTATGGATGTGAAGGAAGCGAAAGAAGTATGCAGAGATCGAGCAAAGTGGCGATCCATCGTCTCTGACTACCCCTGTGGGACAATGGCATGAGCATTATGTATGTATGTATGTAGTTTGCAATTTATGATGAAAAAAGTATGGAACCCCGTGCGTGACGGACTCGCACTTGGCGGATTTAATTTAATGAACCCGGAGTCTTACAAAGAAAATGTCTGCTGGTTCCCACGGGTATTAGCAATCTCCTTTTCATTAGATGGGAATTCAATCAATAGCTACAGAGAAAAGGAATTGAGATTTAAACCATCACGCTATTACGCAACATCATCTTTATCAAAATATTACAAAAAATTGTCGTTGCAAAACACACTGTGTATCGCCTTAAATCTGTTCGACAGTAATATTGTAAAGTGGAAAGATTTATATTCTTGTATGTTTCTAACGAATAAACTTAAAATACTACTGGCCCGTTTTAAAAAATTATTCCACCAATGGAAAGCTACAATATCCCTGAGTAACATAGGCTATATTTTATCCCCGTATTCCTACGGGAACCGCTAGTCTTTCAATAAACTAAAAGATATTATGAGCAGTGACAGCCCGGACGGTTAAAGATCCGGCCAAAAATCAGTGAGACTCGGGTTAGAATCCTGGCATGTACCAATGAGTTTTTCAAAAACTTACGTACATATTTATCACTAGCTTGACGGTGAAGGAAAACATCGTGAGGAAACCCGCAGGTCTTAGAATTAATTCTGAGACATGTGTAAACAGACCCGGTCCGGCGATGGGCTCACCACCTATCACGTTTAGGGGTCCAATATATCTCGTGAAATGTGGGTATATCCAGTAATGGAATACCTCTGCCTACCCCCTCGGGGGTAAAAAAAACGTGAGATTATATTTATATTTATTTATATCCAATCGAATCCCTCTCTTGTGAAAATCACAGCACTAAAATTATAAGCAAAGGTACTTAGTAAGTACTACTTACGTATTTATATGTGCGGGTCGTACAGAACACTCTACGTACAGATCTAATAGAGAATTGAATCAAGCATCGCTGCATTCCTGTTAGTAGACGTCTGGAATATGGAATGGTACAGACAGAAAAACAATCAGATTATATGACAACTTTATGAGGTAGTAAAAAACTTATTAACGTCTGAAAGAAGTGTAAGCCCTATATTAAAAGCCATTATTTTAGCTTTATTAAAAGTTATATTTTTTTAAATAAGGTGACAGACATTTTGTTGGGAGATGTGGCTACAAGTCACTACAACTACGAGTATAGCTTCGCGATAATTTGTATGAATATCCACGAAAACCTGTAAGCGTGCCACAGATTCGTGTTATCTACATCTGCATTCATATTATAGAGAGGAAAAATTTGTATGTTTGTAACGAATAAACTCAAAAACCACTGGACCGATTTAAAAAAATTCTTTCACCATTAGGAGGCTACAATATCAATGAGTAAGACAGGCTATATTTTATCCCCGTATTCCTACGGGTTCAGGAACTACGCGGGTGAAACAGCTAGTACAATTATATATGTATGACGCAGTGTTATTAAGAAATTCTCGATATTATAATTTTACTAGTTTTATTTTAATTTTACTATAATTGAAAAGATTTTTGTCAATCTTGTCAATTTCGTGCAAAATTGTAAAACAGTTACTGTTTGGTCAGCATGACACGATGGTCAGTGAATCAACCAATTAAAACGGACAAAAATGCACATATTTTGCTAGTATTGATAATTTCGCTAGGGTTTTTATTTTATTTTTAGAATTTTATTTATTTATTTATTTTGCCATAAATTGTATGTTAGTAGGGTTCATAATAAGTGTTATATTATTTGTTTCAATACAATTTTACCCAATGGGTGTAGCAAGGAGATATGATAACAATTATGTAGTACTTAATTTATATTAAAATAATTAATTTTGACACATTACATACTTAATATTACACATTATATCTATTCATTACATTATCATATATTATAAGAGTACGATGTCACAATTAAAATACCCGTTGCTGTTTATGTCACCATCATGTAATAGTACATTATGATATAAGTGCGGTAGGTTGAAAATTACAGCCGAGGCGATATTGCTAGCCCGAGCCGTAGGCGAGGGCTACAAGTAAGCAGAGGCTGTAATTATCAAAGCGCACGTATGTCATACGACGTTTTATAACACATTTGCGAGGTAATAAAATAAAACTCTGCTAAAATAAGACTATGCTAAACGAATAAAAAGAATACAGCGTTAAGAAAAAGAGCGCGGCGCGCATCAGCATTATTTTTTAGGCAAAGGCACAAAAAACAGCCAGTATTACTAATAAAGTAAATTAATATTTTTTTGTTTTTGTTACAGATTAATTGGTTGTAATTTACTGTCAAAATTAATTAAATTAAATAATTATGTACATAAATATTTCTTTATTATATTTTATCTCCCAAAGTTAATTTTAAAAATGTTGACAACTTTTTTGACATAAAACTCTTTGCTGAGATTTTAAAAAGTACCGTTCGTTTTAAGACGGAACATCTTGATAAACCGTGCGTTTTACATTACACTTACCGCACTTGGGCGTAATGAGATACAATACGATATTGAAATTGGTGAAATAAGACACCTTTTACGAGCAAATGTGTTATAAAATCAATTATTCTAAAAATTCCTTTAAATTATATGGGCACTTTTGAATTAAATATTTTTTAAATTTTATTTTAAATAAATTGTCGGGTAGGCTCTTGATTTCAGATGGTAATTTGTTATATACCTTAACTGCGTTGTATTTGACGTTACGTTGATAAGAAGCTGTTCTACACTTAGGCAGAAGCAATATCGCCTCGTGTATAGCGTTTAGACGGTCACTACTAAATTTAGGCCTAACTGGGAACGTAACTGAATCAACATTACAATGTAACTGAATCTGCTTAGTGAGATGCTTGTCTTTATCTTTAGCTCCTTAGGTACATTCGTGTAGGTAAAGTCGATAGCGATAAAAAACTAACGAGACCGTGACTATACATGAAATATTTTTAGATAATTTTAGTGGTAGTGTAGATAGTTATCGATTTACATATAAAAGTTTTTTTTTTATATTTTTGTCTGTCTGTCTGTCTGTGCACGAATCACGCAAAAACTACTAGACGGATTTTGATAAAATTTAGTATGAAGATAACTGAGTACTTAGGTCCATATCCAGGGTACTTTTTACTGCATGAAAATATCATTCCTACGGGAAGATATAAAAACTTATTAAAAAGAGAAATACGTATTATTCCTAGAAACTTGAAACATGGTATGTAGTGTCTTATATGCCATAGGAAACCGCTATGAAGGGGTTTTTCGAAATATCTACAAGAACCCGCTTTTTGCAGTAAAATTCCACATGCGAGTCTTAAAATTTTTCACCAATGGAAAGGTTAGCTTTTCTTGGAATAACATGGGCTATAATTTTCCCATGTTAACGGGACTGACGCGGGTGAAACCTTGGGGCGCTGCTATTTCACTACATAGTATAAAACAAAGTCGCTTTCTCTGTCCCTATATTCCTATGTATGCTTAAATCTTTAAAACTACGCAACGAATTTTGAGGCGGTTTTTTTAATAGATATAGAGTGATTCAAGAGGAAGGTTTTAGTATAAGCATTGCACCCGTGCAAAGTCGGGGCGGATTTATAAAGGTAATTTCTGCAACCATTTACTAAGGCACAATGGAGCGTATAAGTATTTTGTGGCAAAATTTCGCAAAAAGGCGAACGTGCCCAGACATTGTATGCTTTATTTTTATCGAGAATCGAAAAGTAATTTGTAACTTTATCGAGCACGTTTCTTTAAGTTGGCAATTTAGGTACTTACAATAATTCAGTTTGATTCGTCTATTTGGCATCAAAACGCGTGTCGCAGCATTTGGTAGCTTTTAAACAAATTATTACTTATTACCCGAATGACATAGAAAGATGGTAATGTTTTACGTGAGCATTTTGGTTTTGGACTCCTGTATGTTAGATGAATTTTGAAGTGTGAGGTGTCATTAAAATTGTTGTCTCATTCTCTACTTTTTGCACTAGAAGGAAGGTAAACGGAAAAAAAATCATAGGATAACTTTGACATCTTCAATGCTTAAGAACAAGAGAATGCTATATTGTGCGTTATTTACTTACTTTAACTATTAAAATTTAATTATTAATTTGTTATTAACGAAATTTCAGAAATATCTACCTAAATCTATTAATTACTATATCTTAAGTTAGTTGCCTTAGGATGTCTCTTAAGTAATTGTGTTGCTGACGGTGCTATCAATTGTACCCGAGAATCATTCACAGCAATGAATGAAGACGTTGTATGTCGTTCCGATTTTCTATTTTAAGTATGTATGTCGATAAAATAATGTAATATTCCAAAATAAATGCTTATCAAAAGTATTTTTTTTATAATACTGCTTATATTTTTTTTGAATAAGTAGTCTTATCAAAAACAAAAACAATTTTTTTATTAGACATGGAATTAAAACAGCAGTTCCGAAATTAGTTGTATTTACATTAAAATTATTTTTAATAAAATCAACAACAATTCAAACATTAGATTTTTTTCATTTTATTTTGAAATGTGACGTCACAAAATTTAGGTAATGTGAGGAGCCCATCCACTTGTTAGACAATTAGACAATTCGTCAACCCCCTCCACACCTTAACGTGTGACGTAATTTGTGGATGGCCCATAAGTGGAGTTCCATTTGACTTATTAAAAAAAACTTAAGAAAAATTTCTAAAACCTTTTAAAGGATAACGTACTACTCTGCAAATAATACTTACCAAATAATGGGAAGGGGAAATATGATAATTATATATTACAGGTAGGTTAATTCTACCGTGTTGTAATAGGATTGTATCCGATCAATTCTAATTCGAAATGACTTTGGTCCCCTTGCCACCCGTTGCGAACATAGCGTACTAAAACACAGCCTTTGTTTTGTATTGAAAGCGAAGCTTGAAACAATGAAATCCCAATTAAAATACCTTCAATAGATTTGGAATGAAGCTAGAGAAAACAAACAGACGAAAAAACGGCCAAGTATGACTCAAGCACCAAAGGTTCTGCATAAACTTGTTTTGTAGACAGTATTTTTTATATGACTTGCCAAGTTTCAAAATATGTGGCATAAATTGCCATATTTTATGGTATTTCATATTAATTTCAACTCGATACCTCAAAGCGTTTCTGAGATCATAGAACTCTAAAGAGTAAATAAAAAAAAAACAGTCGAATTGAGAGAATCATACTCTTTTGAAGTCGGTTAAAAAAAGAATCATAGAAATCCGTCGGCGTGTTTGTCGCTCACATACTTCATGCTTCAATACGTACATGGTTTTCTCATGGGTGCCATTGTCAGGACCAAATTAACCACTAGCTTCCAAATAAAAAAAAACCATGAAAATCTTTTCACCCAATTCAAAGTTCTGAGATAAAAATCAGAAAAACTTACAGTTTGAATACAGTTCCTTTTTTGAAGTCGGTTGAAAAAGTCAGAAGTCATCTTATAAGGGTTCTTTTTTTCCTTCAGATGTACGGAACCCTAAAAGCGAGGACAAGTTGCATCGAGAGCTAAGCTCTTGTAATTGGCTCCTTCTCGTTGTAGTACCCGTAAATTATTTTCTCTTTGGTCTTAGTGTTTGCACAAGTTTTAGTCCTAACGAAGACGTGAATGTAAAGGTCAACGTACATAAACTCGGGAAAATGGACGAGATTGGAAGTGTACGAGAAAGGACAGTGGACGAGATAGGAAAGTAGACTACTTGGGAAAGTGGACGAAGTCATCCGGAAGGAAGGTGGGCACTATCCACGCAGTGCACTCGCTTTCTGTTGCATAGGTTGAATTTCGAATCAAGACCGCTTACCCGCCTATGTAATAGGCAAAGAGATTTAAATATAATAGGGCATAGAGGGGGCATTGGGAATATTTTCGTACAAAACTTTGAAGCCTAAGCGTCATGTCCTTGTTATGTCAGTTTAGTATGAACGGGAGCTGTCATTCGGTCGAAATTGTACTAGAGTTATTCCACTTGGAATAACTTTTGACTTAAAATTTTTCTCGCTTTGTCCCCTCTATGCCTTATTATATTTTAATCTGTTTGGTAATAGGGCAGGGTAGTGTCCTGCCTTGTCAAATGAGTTACTTTTTACGATCTGTCAAAACGAAATTTTACTATGGAAAATTTACTGAAATACTCTGACGTCATAGTTTCTAGTTCTCAATTGCAACACTTTTTTAGATTGTTTTATTATTTTAAAATTTACTATAATTGTAAAGTGAAAACAGAAATACATGTTTGAAGGTGTTTTGGGATAATCTTTTAAATTAATGACTACTAGCAATTTTATTTCGATGCTGTCAACTACCCAATTATTGTTTCCTGATTGTACTAGAAGGGTCATGTTTTTCAGCTGTATGTAGATAAAATAAATAAATAATATTAAGAATTTTATCCGCGAGAGTAGGCAGAGGTATTCCATTTCAGTAAACACACCTACGTTTCACCAGTAAAATATATTCTCTAGACCCGTCAATGTGATGGGTGGATCGGGGTGCTGTTATAAATACATGTCTCAGAATTAATTCTGAGACCTGCAGGTTTTCTCGCGATGTTTTCTTGTAATAAATATGTACGTAATATTTTTGAAAAACCTAACGGTACATGTCCAGATTTCAACCCGAGCTTCACGAGTAGATATTCTACTGTAACCAAATGAAATTGCGTGTCATTAAATCATTCATTAAAAAGATTATCGCAAAACACCTATTTTATGGGTGCCTTGTGTACATTTTCTTGGTACAATGTATTTTGATTTTAATTTTACAAAAGAGTACCTAATCAGCGAATCTACACTTCATCTATAATATTATAAAGAGGAATGATTTTTATTTTTTTATTTATGTAAGTATGTTTGTAATTATTAAACTCAATAACTGCTGAAACAATTTGAATTTTTTTTCACCAATGGAAAGCTACATTATCACTAAGTAACACAGGCTATTTCCACGAAAACAGGAACTATGCGGGTGAAACCGCGCGGAACAGCTAGTAAATTATATAAAAAGCGATTGAGTGACAAATGATGACGTCACAGCCATGGGTTAGCTAGGGGGGGGCAGGGTGGGCCGGGCCGACCCTAGAAAGCTGTGGGCCCACCCTAGAAAAATACCCTTCCTCATAGATAAAATACCCTTCCTCATAGATAAAATAACTTCGTCCTCAACTAGCAAAATCGAAAACCATCTTCAAAAAGCTAAACACAGAACACTTAAAATAGTTTGAAAACATATTTTTCTAATTTCAAAGTCGGGGAGTGGACCTACTCGTATTTATGTGCATTTGGATTGAGGGCCCATTTTTCAAAATATTGCAAAACGAAATGACACTTACAAGGCATTAAGTAAAAATTAGATTCCTTAAACGTGAAACAAAAGAGTTATGATGGTCAAATAACTTGGCCCTCAATCCTGACGCCTGCATAAAGCGGCATAGCCTAATCTCAGAAAGTAGGCGCTATCCCTGGGATAATAAATTTAATTTGAGAATTCAGTTAAGATTTTCTTAAATACATTGAGAAATTCCCAAATCTTAAGAATGCGATAATACATATTTATGGCGGTTTAGCTTGGGCCCTCAATTCGTGAATCCAGATGATCTATTTATATATTTTTGTTTTTTTTTTCCTTACTTCAATGTCGATTTGATTTTCCTTGTTGTTGGTAATTTAAGTGCGGAGCTCTGGTCAGTGTATACTTAGCTATATTAGCGACTTAAACTACATAGTTTTGGCCAGGACACAGATAAAAGAATTAGTATAATAGAATAGGATAACTGAAATCCATACTTGATTCCTACATACCATCTTGCCGCGCCGTGGCCGGACGATTGATGGCTGGGGCTAGTGATGGGACTCGAATCGAAAATCAATATTCGAATCGATTCGAATAACCTGGCGAAAAATTCGAATCATGATTCGAATAATCCTTGGATTCGAATCGATTGATACATTCGAATTAATACGAATTTATACGTTGATTCGAATCAATAAAATCGTTCAATAGATAAAAATATACTAGTCAACGTGTTCAAATTACTTCTGAAAAATTAATTAACAAACCTCTATTATCCACTTTGACCACTTTCTAAAAAAAACTAAAGATGGAGTTAGAAAAAATATAATATACTTACCTAATATCACTTTTTAGTTTTCACTACAGGTACTTTTGAAGAATAATTATTACCTATATATTTAAACTAAAAAATCTTTATAGAAATGCAAAAAAAAACGTGAACGAATTTTAATCGTCTCATCTATATGGTAAGCTTACCGCGCAATATAAGATTGTAATCATAAATGTTAATTCGAATCATCGTGTGATTCAAATTGTAAAGATGATTCGAATCAACTCGCCAATTCGAATCAACTTTGAATCTCATTCGAATCAACTTTTCACCTTCATCATTCGAATCAAATGTGATTCGAGTCCCATCACTAGCTGGGGCTATGGCCCCCCCTAGGAAAAATCCCTAGCTACGCCCATGGTCACAGCTCAATCATCAGTAGGTACTATTGACATACAGTACCTAAACGAGTAACTCAAAGACGTTTGAAATCTCTTTCCGAAAGGAAAGGATTTTTTTGCTTTCAACTTCTTTGATGTACCTAACTCAAGTAACTCATTTGACTAGGCAGTCAAATAACCAATTTCTTGCTTACATTATTGTCAAAAAATACAGCATCTCTTTTAGACAAGTGTGCAGATATACAAGTTTAAAATTTCGCACTTTGCAAGGTTTTTTAATGATAGTCTAGTAACTAGATATCTTAAGAAAGGAATAAATATAGCCTCTAAGTTACCCCTAAGTCCTAAGATATTCCTCTGGAAACTTAATTAAATGCTTAATTAAGCTTTGCGGGTTACTGGTATTGTGGATTTACTTAGTCATAACTTACGGTAATTATGTCATGAAATAAGAAATATCTTATAATTATGCAGTGATTTTCTTATAATATACTCGTACATATAAGTGTTGGTGCACGATTCTGGCCATAAATGAACCGAATGTAATTAAGTACCATATTTATTATACGTTTAATTACTACACCAGTAAATAAATAAATTGTGGACACAATTCACACACGGTTATATACGGGAAAATTCCACATAACTAAACATAATCAAGTGAGGTGACAGTGAACAAAGTAAATAGTTTAACACATTAAAAAGATACGGCCATATAAAGGGTTTTACCTATTTTGGAAATCAGTACAATCTGGAAAACGAAAGTATGCTTATTTGGAAAAGGTGAAGGAATAAATCCGAAAAAAAAAGTACGGAACCTCCTCAGGACGGGAGTGCTTCTCGCACTTTTTCTTTTTTAAGAAGCGGAGCGAGTCTGCACAAATATTTTTCGCAATTGTCTTGAAATAAACTACAAACGACATTGAAAATTAAGTTTTCTATTTTCTACCTTTATAAAGTTTCGTTTTGAAAAAATCTTTTGAAGAAAATTTCTTTATTACCTTCATCAATTCTGATTATGTTCCAACGTAATTGCATAAGTTTCTACAAGAAAATATATTTGAAAAAGTATTTTGTCGGATGCCATAAAATAGTTTAATTTCGAGACTTTATGTTTGACTAGGGAACGCACGCGACTATGTCCGTGAAATCAAAACACCCAAAAAATAACATGTGCGATTCACACACTTACTTATCGGGCTATGTCAGCGAGGCAACTACACTACTTGATTTGGGAGCCTAGCACCATATCTTAAACAGACTGAAAACGGTATTATTTTGCACACAACACTTTATAAGACAGGGGGACAATAGTTACCACCATAAATTGGACTCTATGTTATTAAAATAAGATTCAAAAACCAATTAAAAAATTTTAACTGCCTATGCCCCGCGTTAAACTTGCTTCCGTGAAAATATCTCTTTGATTATTTTTCGAAAAATCCAATAACTTTGTTTATTTACTCTTGTTTCAAAACTCGACAACAGATGACGCTTTAAGAAAATGAATTTGTTTTGTGTTCTGTCTATAGCAGAATATTTCTTACATTAATGAAAAAAATATTGTTCTTTTACACTTTGCAAAAACAGTATTGTTTTAAAAGGTTGTGGTACGCGGTTGTCTTAAGATTGAAACAAAATGTTCGAACTATGATAGTGTCCTCGTAAGATAGTGTTAGGCCCCCAAGCTCTATTTCATATATACTGTCAAGTGCAATTGTCAAAAACGTTAAATATACAGCACGTGTTGCACAAAAAGTGTCGTGAGAAGTCGACAATTTATTTAATTTGTTGAAATGGGACCCATTTGATTACAAATCAATAGTCATTTATTTTCTGTAGGTACAAAAAGTACACTTAGAAATGTCAATAGTCTAATAACAAGGCAATCTAAACTCGTCCATGAAGATTGGCTAAATGTAAACAGCAGCCCATCTTCACCGACGAGTTGCTGCGTTTGTTAATTAATCCAAACTTAGCTAAGTTTACTAACACTACAAGTCAACTTTATCCCCTCTTTTGACAATGTTTTAACTACCACGGGTGTGACTAAACTGACAAAGTACCTACTTAGTAACGAAATGGACATTACAAAACGGGTAACAGCCTGCGAAAATGGCACCGGAGTAACAAAGTTAGATTAACATTAAACTGTAATCTCCGCCATGTTTTTTGTCAGTCATTCACGAGGGCTTATTACAGGCCTCTGCTAAGATTTAAGGTTTTCAGCGAGGCGAAATTTAGAGCTTAATATTAAGTAATAATACTTTGTCAAAGCCAGGACAGTAAGCTGGCAAACTAGATTTTAAGCTAGTTTACACTAAGCTAAACTTTAGGCGAAATAAATACATTACTGCACGCATATTCACGGAGGATCGATACCGTTTCCGTTCGACTCAGATCGAGTGAAAATTTTTTCGAGTGAAAACTGTATTCTAGGCGTTTCCGACAGCCACGGAAAATTTTCCGAATCCTTATGTCAAATATGACATTCGTTTTCGATACCGACATTTGTGAATAGCCCATCTTCGACAGATTTTCCGATTCCGAGTCGAATATCGAAGCTCCGTGAATACACCTGCTGAGCATGTTGAACCGACATACTTCAGAATCAGCGAGAAGTTGTCCTACTGCACAACTGCTTAACTAGTTGAGCAATCTGGTTGAGCAGTACGGTCACGGTTTTCCAATGACAGTTTTACCAAATACACGATAAATAAAGCCATATCAAAATTCATTTGTAAGAAAAACACTTTAAAACGATGTTACGTTAAACTCGTCCATATAGAGATTGGCTGAATGTAAACAACAATCTATCTGGGTTAGTAGCAATTACGCAGAAAGTATACTCAATCTATATGTTGTGAACGACGTGTAATTTAATGTTTTACTTATTACTATTTTTTCTCATGTAAGTGACATATTGAGTATTTAATTAGAAATAAAGATTCTTTGAACCAATTCTATTTCTACCGAACGCTGTCCGTGCGTTTGTCAGTGGCTGTACCTATCTCAAGAACCGTAAATAGGTAGACTGTTCTTCACTTCATTTATTTTTTTATAAGAAAAAGGGGGCAAACGAGCAGACGGGTCACCTGATGGTAAGTGACTACCGTCGCCCATGGACACCTGCAAGCATTGAGTTTTGTTGAGTGAGTTCCACGACCACTCCGGTCGAGCCGGCCCAAGCGTGCCGAAGCATGGCTCTCCCACGAAAATACTACTACTGCAAATAATAACAGCAAATAATAATGAATTGAAATTTAAAGGGGGCTTACAAGACACGTGTTTTTTGTCGTTTTTATTGTGCGGTTTGTGCGAAACCCTTCACATGCGAATCCGAGTCGCACTTGGCCGGATATGGGACATATTCAAATGGTGCACAAACGTCAAACATGATCATGATTCTAAAATACAGAAAGTAGGGCTAATACTAGCTGTCTGAATCCCAGACAGAAATATTGGCTGAATAAATCAGCGAACGTGCTGTTTACTACGAACGCGAAGTTACTGCCGACATCGTGAAATTTACACGGAGCCGTGCTGGTTTATTTTTCAGGAGCCAGATGTAGCGGTATTGTTCTGGAACACCTTGTATTGTTGGTTGTTGTTGTTGTTCCAAGTTATTTCTAACGTGTAAGAAAAGGAACCATGAGTGAAAAATAATAATAAAAAAACTGGAGATGTGTCAAGGGACACCCGGATGGAACGAAGTTCCATCATCATCATCATCATCTCATCATCATTATTAGATTTATCATAGAGCTTCAACTATAGCAAAAAGTGTCGGTCGTTACTACTTTTGGTCATATTTTTTTCCGTCTCCCTCCCTTTCGCAACGCGCGATAAGGAACTTCGTTTCAAAAAATGTTTCCTCTCCAGGCTTAAATTATTGCTTCTAGACTATTTTAAATACCTATAAAATAAATAATCTCACGCCTTTTATCCCCGAAGGGGTAGGCAGAGGTATTCCATGGTTGGATATACCCACTTTTCACGAAATGTTCTTTTGATCCCTAAACGTGATAGGTGAGCCAATCACCGGACCGGGTAGGTACACATGTCCACGAATTAATTCTGGGATCTGCGGTCACCTCACGATGTGTTCCTTCACCGACGAGCTAGTGAAAAATATGTACGTATGTTTTTTTTTTTACTAAAAAATGGGCTTGCTCTTGACCCCAGACTAGCCCTATGTTTTGAAAAACTCATTGGTACTTGCTTGCTTTTTTTTCAAAGGTTACGTACATAGGTATATTTTATCACTAAATTTAAATACCTATCTGTAAAGCAAAACTGCCTTTAATTTTTACGCTTCTGTAAAAACAATATTCTACAATCTCTAAATAGTTAACATGGAATAATAAAATATTAATTATTTGGTAGTAGAAGTAGATGAAGTGAAAGCAGCACTTTACCTCAACAACTGTTCTACAAAAGTATGTACCTATATTTCTATGTAACATAGAGAGAGAGAGAGAGGAGAGGAGGATAATTGTTCAAAAATGTATTAAGTAAAAATAACCCTTGCTTGCATAAAATACTGCAAGTGAATTTTTCACTATAAAAAGCAGAGAGTTAGTGCATAATGTAAATAAATCGATGTTGTTTGTTCATACACGTGAGCCAGGGTTTGTGGCACTTTTGTTTTACCGTCTGGAAAGCAGCCAACATAGCATAAAAGTTGCTTTGATCGACTATGGTCGGTGTGAAAGCAGAGAAAAATATGCGCTTGGCTTACTGGAAAAGTATAACTTTCATACTGGAGATAGGCTGTTTCATTAGTGTCGTGTTCACACATCCTACTAATATTATAAACGCGAAAGTTTGTATGTTTGTTGCTCTTTCATGCAAAAACTACTGAACGGATTTTGATGAAACTTTACAGTATTATTGGTCATATAACAGAATAACACATAGACAATATTTTATTCCCGTATTCCCACAGAAACGGGAACTATACGCGAGAAACCGCGTTTGAAATAAAATCGACATAAAACGAACTGTATACGGATAATTTTATTTTTATTTTATTTATTTATTGGATTGCCAACAGATAGGACACAAAAAATATCGAGCAGACTTGAGTGAGTGAGTAAGTGAGTGAGAGATATAATGCTAGTGTCGTCTGTTAATATGTCTATGGCTAGCATAGATAAAAGCAAAAGAGGATGGCTAGTGTACATCTAATTATAAGAAACAGCATCTTATGATTATGTATCTACAATTCATTTTTTATACTGTAGTACCAACCTTGTAATAGTTATTGTTATTTATATACTAAGTAATTGAGTTGGGCTTGTTATTATTTAGTAATTGGGTTAATTAATTGCGTAGCCGAATACGAAATTAATTTTTATCCTCTCTGTCTAAACGTAAACTCAAGGAAAATTAATGAAAACTAAAATATTGAAAAGTCGTCATAATTTTTGCTTTCTAATCGTTTTCTTAGTTGTAAAATGAAAAAAAAATGAATTTATTTATTTAAAGGTGTTTTAAGATAATCTTTTTATAAAGACAACATGATGTTAGTAATGTTATCATAAAACTTATTTACAGAGGTAAATAATGGTAAATAAACATATCTATAGAGACATGCCACCAATAATTTAATTAATCATTCCTTTAAATTTTATAGAAACATTGTGTACCTAAATGTTTTCGAGACAAATAGAACGTTCCATCCCAAGGGTAGTTCGCTCTACAACTATTTAATTGAATTGCTCGCATGTACCGACTTTTATTTAACATTCCGGTCGTACCTATCTATACAAAGGGTGTGAATGTGGATTTACAGTCGGTTTTAGATCCTAACAGCTGATATCTGGTGACGCAAGAGGTAAAAATCGTATTTTTTTTTTATTAATCATGGCCTTACTCTTGACCCCAGACTAGCCCGAAAGCAGAGACGGGGCCTACGATGGGACGAGCTTACCCAGAAGATGACTGTTCACTCGTTCCTTAAAGGTTTGTGGGTTCTAGGAACTCGGAAATACAGACGCCGGCAGGTAGTTCCACACCATGGCTGTGCGCATAATAAAAGACATTGAAAAGCGCTTCGTGCGTGATGGGATATCCACCAAGTAGAGATGATGCCCAGCCGTGCATCTAGAAGTCCCATTGTAAAAAGGGGAAGGACATTATTTAAGACTGATCTCAACAAAGCTACCACTGATTTCGACACAGCTACGACTGACGTCAACAAAGAGGAGGACTTATTTCGACACAGCTAAGCTTATGTTGAAAGAACTAGTTACGAATTATGTCGACATATCCACCACTGACGCCACCATACCACAACTACGACTGACATCGACATATCTACGAATGATGTCGACTCCCTATTTCCCTAGGTAACGGCATCACGCGTGAACGGCTGAACCAATTTCGATAATTCTTTTTTTGTTGTGTTTGTTATTGTCAGGAGAAGGTTCTTATGAAAGAAAAAAATTAAGAAAGTTGCTCGGAACATTCAAAAAATTTAAGAAAACATAATTACCATTTTAACAACTCTTCTAATGTTGTCTTATGGTGTTTGACATAACTGACAGTTGTACAGGACAACGTATGTCGGGTCAGCTAGTAGTAAATATTTGAACAGGAATTTTTGCAGAAATCTTCACAGGACGAAATATTTCTATATTTCCCAGTACAAAAGACGGCAAATATTAACGAGAAATTTAGAGGAAAATTCCTTTGACTTGTATCTAACTAAATATAAGATTTATCTAGAACATAGTTGAGGATGCTTTATTAAATTACAATGTGAAATAGTTTTTCTTAGCACATGGGAACTTCATTATTTTATAAACTTTCAAAAGTTATGTTTCTCAGTGAGCATAATAGTTGGTTTTGTCTATGGGTACATACATACATAATCTCACGCCTATTTCCCATTGGGGTAGGCAAAAACAATAGACTGCCACTTGCTACGAACCTGGCAAAACTCTCGAGCTTCCTCCACATCCATCAAACGACTCTTGCATGCACTCGTCGGTTTCGGGTACTCTTTATCTGGCTTTTTTCAACACATCGCCGATCTGGTCGATGTAGGTATGCCATGCCAAGGTCGTCCTCTACCGACTCGTTCATTCACAACACCCTTGTATATTTGTCTCGTTAGACAACATTCATTCATCCGCTGGATGTGACAAAACCACCTCAGCATTCCTTTTTCTTTTGTCTATGGGTCTTCATATAAAATTGACTATGTTTTTCAATTATTAAGTAGGTCTGAGTAGCTTACGTCTAAGTAACCCTGTGTGAATTATTATCCACAGGCAAATTTTATTTCTTTGTCTGAAACAGGGACTTAAAATTAAAAAAATCTGTGATCATCTTTTTCACCTTAATAAGATGGAATGGAATCACTTTGGCTAAAAATCTTACTTTTTCAACACACTTGCTCATAAAGGGGCTCTTAATTCACTGTAATTAATAATCAAATAATAATCAAACTGTGACTTTTTATTGCTATTATTCAAAAATGAGTTATAGAATATTTTTTTTCGATTTTATTGGTTGAGTTGCTTTGTTCTTAAAAAAGTTTCGATTTAAAAAAAGATCGTGTTCAATAGTATAAATAAATTAATATACCTATTGCATGCTCATTTTATGCAACTTCGTATTTAAGAAGAAAATTTCTTAATTTAGATCAATAAATAAAACTTTCACTCAAATACAACTTTGGTTTTTTCTGTAATATATATATATATATAATCTCACGCCTTCCATCCCCGAGGGGGTAGGCAGAGGTATTCCATTACTGGATATACCCACATTTCACGAGATACATTGGACCCCTAAGCGTGATAGGTGGTGAGCCCATCGCCGGACCGGGTCTGTTTACACATGTCTCAGAATTAATTCTGAGACCTGTGGGTTTCCTCACGATGTTTTCCTTCACCGTCGAGCTAGTGATAAATATGTACGTAAGTTTTGAAAAACTCATTGGTACATGCCAGGATTTGAACCCGAGCCTCACTGATTTTCGGCCGGCTCTTTAACCGTCCGGGCTATCACTGCTCTTTTTTTGTAAACATTTTAAATTCCCCATTTTGTTCATAGCTAAAACGCTATCCGCGACAAACCAAAAAAAAAACCTCATGCTTTTATGTATTATATGCCCGATTTATTATATTTTATATTCTATGGCCGATCGCCATTGTTAGATGCGCGCGCATAGGAAAACTAAAATTATTTTTCCCGCCTTTGCGAAATATAATTGTTTAGTATTATGTTCTTCACAAGTGTGTTGACAAACGTCGTATGATACACGTGTGTATTGATGGCGCCTCAGCGGTAGGTAATCACCAACTTTACACACTTGTACCATAATGTACTATTAACACACCGCCGTCAAGTCCCACGCCAGTTGTTAGTTCTAATTAATGTTAATAGCAACACAATTTCAGCACCTGCGTTGTTGAGTTGTTAAATATAGTGCTTTGAGTCACTAATAGAAATCATTTTTATTTACGGTAACCCGCGGGTGACAAGTGAATGCAACTGGACATACATAATATATACATCGTCTACATTGTAGTGATGTCGTTGATTGTCTACAGGAATATTATAAAGAGGAAAGATTTATATTTTTGTATGTTACAAACAACGAATAAACTAAAAAACTACCAATGTGACGTACGTATGACCAATTTAAAAAAATGTTACTCCAGTGGAAAACTACAATATTCCCGAGTATTATAAGCTATATTTTATCCCCTTTAAGCTATATATTTTAGGAACGGGAACTACGTGAAACCGCAGAGAAGCTAGTATGCAAATAAAATATTCATTTGTAGCTTGTTTACGATACAGAACACAAGTGTCTAGATTGGCGCAGCGCCTATTCTCAACGTGTCACGTTGTGTCTGCCGAGTCGTGCGCCAAATCCACGCCGTGCAAAAACCTCTCACCGAATATTCCAGAACAATACCTACCTAGTAATTAGCTCCCTTCCATTAGTAGCTGTGCTGGAAAGTTACTTTTTTATTTTTCGCACAAGGGAAGCGAGTGTGCCATCAATCTCTGTAAGTTGTTCGCTTAATGTGCAGAATTAGAGGGGTTGGACTTCCCTTTTCCTGAACGGGTGTGAGCGGGACGGGTTAAGGTCCCGGGGTTTTTGGTCTCGTGTTTCATTAAGGATTCCATGCAAAAAGGGATAAGACTGATTCTGTAACGTTTTTATAGACTGCATTGTAAATTAGTTTTTGAAAAATTTTGGTTAAATAGCGATTCTTGTTAATTAGCGATAAAATATGTTAGTCGGTATTATATCTATTTTTAGTGCAATATTTAAGACTATATATTGTGTTAACATATCGATAAAATGTCATTGGTTTAAACTATACAAGGGGTTATTGTAACTCGTCAAAAAGTAAACTCGTCACGTATTATTTTAGTTTATTCTAAACTCACTCTAGTCACTGTACAGACTGCAAAAAAAAGGTCAAACTAGGTAGGTATAATAAAATCACAGTTTTTTTTTGCAACATTTACCAAATGAAATTACTCCACTCTTGAGAAATGTTAAGGAACACTACAGATTTTAATTTCAACCTCAAAATAATGAAACTTAAAGCGCCATTGTAGACGTAATAATAGTATTCTCCAGTGAGGTGCAAGATGCTCTTAAGAAAACGACCGGAGATTGTGCTCTGAAAAGCTTTTTGTATCCCACAAAAGCTGGGCTATAGAGGCGATTACAAATTAGGTATTTTTACGAACTAGATTGCCCCTGATTATGATGGGCGTGGTTATATTGAAAGTATTATGTATAATGCTTGGAGTAGATGGTCTATTTACAAAGAAAAAATAAAATTTTATGCAATATTTAAAAGATCCACGAAGGCTTTTTCTTTTTCAACCGACTTTAAAAAGGGAGGAGGTTATCATCTATATATATAAAGAGAGAAGTGCTGACTCACTGACTTATAAACGCCCAGCCTAAACCCTTACAACTAGAAAGCTGTTTTTTTTTACAGCTATTGTTTTTAAGACGTAAGCTAGCACTAAGAAAGGATTTTTCGAAATTCAACCCTTAAGGGGGTGAAAAGGGGGTTGAACGTTTGTATGGAAAACCTTCATTTTTGAGTGTATCAATTCAAAACTTTGTAAAAATACTCTAAAAAACAAACGACAAGAAACGTATTTCTTAATTTTTAAAAAAACACCCCATTAGGGGGTGAAAGAGGGGGATGGAGTTTGTATGGAGACGTGTTGTTTTTTACGTCTATCAACTTGAAACTTGGCACGAATACTTTTAGAAATAAATGAGTAGATACGTGTTTTTTTATTTTCCGAAAATCGTCCCCTAACGGGGTGAAAGTAGGGGTTGAGTTTGGAATGTATGGAAAACCTGCATTTTTAGGTGTATCAATTCGAATCTTTCTAGAAATACTCCTCAAAACAAACAAAAAGACACGTATCTCTGGGTTTTGTAAAAAACACCCCCTAAGGGGGCGAAACAGGGGGTGGGATTTTGTATGGAGACATGTTGTTTTTTACGTCTATCAACTTGAAACTTGGCACAAATACTCTTCAAAAGTCTCCATACAAAGTCCACTTCTTTTTTTGAGAATTCACTATGGGTTCCTTGAGGAAATTTGTTTGTTATAATGAGCACATGCATAGCCTTTGATATCAAGAACTAATTCAAAAATCATAATCCAGAGAGTGTAGGCTATACGAGTAGGGGAGACCGAGGGGTTTTGAAACAGAGGTTAGTTGAAACAGCGCTGATTACGAGGAGCTTGTAACTGTTAGAGAGGTGGCAACTTCCAAAATCAACCAACTTTTACGTACACATCATCCATAAGTACACATCCGAGACTCAATGCGCACGGTTTCGTCGTTGTAGCTTACCCATCGCAAAAATCGCCGAAAGTAAGTTTTAAACGGTTTTTTTCGGGATATATATTTTCATAACCTAATTATATTTTGATTTTAATTATATATGTATGGAAAGTTAATTTACTCAAGATTGAATTTACGGGCCTCGTACTAGTAATTTCTTTGTGTTTTTTTTTTATTATATTTAATTTTGTCATCTTTGGGGTTATTTTTAGGCCTGAGGGGATTTGAAACAGGCTGTTTCAATTCACCTCGCTTAGGTTTTATTAGACAGTTTTGCCTTATAATGATGTGGTATACATATATATTTTTCTGTTTATTTTATTCCAGTATCCCTACAGATTATACAAAGAAGTATAACTCGTCTCTAAATATACGAATTCGTATCATGAAAACTTACATTGCATCATAAAAGTCTGTGACGCAGTTTCTAGAAATACCTTCGTCTTCGTCTTTTTGGACATTTTTATTTTTGGAGATTAGTCGTGCAAATACGACTAATCTCCACAGAGAAAAATGTCCAAAAAGACGAACTTTAAACATGCCTCAGAATTAATTCTGGGTCCTGCGGGTTTCCTCACGATGTTTTCCTTCACCGTCAAGCTTGTGATGAACATGTACGTAAGTTTTTGAAAAACTCATTGTTACATGCCAGGATTCAAACCCGAGCCTCACTGATTATCATCATGTAAAGCAGGCTCTTTAACCGTAAGGCTATCAATGATGTTTTTCTTCACTTGAAAAACTGCTATAGAGTTTTTGCTATTTATCCTCGGGATAAAGTTTACTCCATGCGGGTCAAGTCTGGTCTTAATATGAGCACTCCTGGCCTCTCAATGTTATCGAGAATTGAGGTCATCGGTAATATAAATACGAACGACCGATTTACAGACCGAAAGCCTAAAAATTTTAGGCTATGCCAGGCACGTACAGGCCAAACATATGGCTTCCATTTAGCATCCCAACTTTCCCCTTTAGGGTTCATTTGAGAGCTGTAGTGCTTTTTGGCTTTAGCACGTGTGTTGACTACTATAGGGGACTTAGCTATAATCCTTGGAGTCGAGAAACTTGAATGAGGACCATTATTTAAATTCACGATCTCGAATTTTTCGTCGTAAAACGGGAGATTTCATAAGTAAATAAGATAGCTCTTATCCCTTATTTTAGTATTTGGTGCTTTAAATGATCTTTAAAACAATTTAAGCAAAAAAAATTCGATTTATTGCTTCGCTATAAGGATAAACTAAGAGACAAATTCGTATTTATAATATTATAGAAACTTTAATGCGTAAATAGCACCGTCCGTCCGTTGATTATTGTTTTAAGGCTAAACCACTGAACCGATCATTATGAAATTTATCAGGGACATAGATTTTATTTTAGAGTAGGACTATAATACCTTTTCATCTCTCAAGGCGGAAAGCAGAAAATTTCGGCCCGCTGCGCTAAACGGCCGCTTTCTGAGTCCGTCGTGAAGAAAAAAAGTGTGCACACATTGGGAAGTAAATAAGAAAGATCATAATATGTGATATGAGACATTTCTTATTTTATTTTTTGTGTTTTGTTATGTTTTGTTTTATTTGATACATGCATATATGGGGAAAACCGCCCAGGTCCAGCAATCGGGCTCACCTGTCTTGTTTCACCACAATTAGGGGTAAAAAATACACCAAAGAAAATTGGGTATATCCGGAATTACCTATGTCAACCCTTTCGAGGATAAGATTTATTTTTGTGGGTGTGTGTAAAATGGTGATGCAGTTTTTCCCATTCTCGTGGTGTTTTTCCATTCTGTAACCTTCCTGGTGGAGATCTCAATTACTCACAGTTTCATGGTAATTGGATGATTGGTGTATGAAAGCATAGATAACGAAGAAACAACCAATCATTCTCGTACCATTCGGTTCTTCGACAAAATTCAGCTATCTGTAAATCAATGTGTTTGCCGAATTTTGAACTAAGCCCGTAAATTTCGGCCTTGCAGACATAAAATCAATCTCGAACAAGCCTACGGAACCCCTAACTAAACGACTTCGTCTATTTCCAGAATTTTCCGATTGTTTACGGATTTTCGGCCTCTAAAATATTCACAGAGCGTTGGCAGTAATATCTGACTATATTATTTTACGTGTTGGTGCCAAGAAACTTGTATGGGATTATGTATTGGGGTTTTCGGGTGGGAATATATTCAAGTGCTGTCGTTTGTAATACGAGTGGCTGGGCAGGGTACGCTCACTGAAAATAAAAAAGAAAAAAAAACACGGGTTGCACTCCGGGAGTGCCGGCAGAAGTGAAAACTTGATTATCGATTTCGGTGTTACAACACTACTCTCCAACCGTCTTACGGTTTTTGATCAGCACACGTGACCTGACGCGAGTTTCACAGTTTTTACCCATCCCACAAAAGTGCTCAACACCGCTAAAGAAGTTTTCACTTCAAAAAAGTTTTTACAACAGGCTGCAGACTGCGCGCCGGGCAATGGCTTCTATACCAACAATAAAAAACGGCCAAGTACAAGTCGGACTCGCGCACAAAGGGTTCCCTTCCTCTATTTATAAAAACGCCAAAAAAATCACGTTTGTTGTATGGGAGTTTATTCTGCTTTTTAGTATTGGTTTTTATAGCGGCAACACAAATACATCATCTGTGATAATTTCAACTGTTTAATTATCACGGTTCATGAGATACAGCCTGGTGACAGACAGATGGACAGTCGGACGGACAGCGGAATCTTAGTAATAGGGTCCCGTTTTACCATTTGGGAACAGAACCCTAAAAATTAAGTAACTGGCTGTTATATACATATAATGAAAACAAAATGTAATGAAAACTTGATGATTAACAATGACCCTTTAGAATTTTTGTCAGTCTGTGCGTCTGTTTATAAAAATATTGATATTTTCTAGGCGATCGGAGCCGAAATAGCTGTGTCGAATGTTTTAAGTCATTTTACTAGATTAAGTAGCTATTAGCACAACACCTTCATTTGCATATTATAAAAAAGCTACTTGAATACTAATAATACCTACAAATAGTAATTAAAAAGGTACGATTCGCACTTGGCCAGTTGTTATCTGAACATTACGGCGAGCATAAAAAAGTCTGAGTCGGTTAAATAAATAATGAAGCAAGGAGAGCAAAATACACTTTTAAATAACTGTTGCTTTTTAACACTCATTTTGTGCTATAAGTTTTGCTGCAAATTACTAACTAGATAGTAAACATAAACACTCGAGTCTGGTCATTTATTTTAGTAGCGTCTTGAGAATTTTTAGTATCGCCAAATAGAACCCTATAAGAGCCGGTCGAAGCGGAGTTCTTCTTAGACTGGTTTCAGTGCAATTCAAATAGCAGGTTTGACCTCCGCTGACGTAGAAAACTGGAAATTGTCTCCATTACTAAAATTTAATATGTCTATAGTTGCAAAGCTTGACTCACTATTGACCGTTTCGTCTGTTCAATTTGTTCGTCAATGGGAGTGAATTTAGGACGTACATTTTCGTTTTCGCTGGCTAAGTCAAAAAATACTATAATGAGTTTTTAACGTTATATATATATATATATATATATATATATAATGAAAATATATATATTATATTTTTGTGTTTATATATTATTAACACACAAAGCATAATTACAGCTGCATTGTACCTACTGAAAGAGTCTTACTATTTGACAAATTTTTACGTTTTATAAAATTCAAGTCGAGAATACTAGTAGTTGCTGAAATAAGTATAGCTGTGATAGACAGAATGGCGCCTTATGGATTGTTTTACTTCTTTGATACGAAACTCTAATGATTGAACACATATTTCGATATGCATCGGCACATTTTTCGCAACTTTTTCTGGACTAGTACATAGAAGAAGAAGAAAATATATTTATTGCCACAAATAATTTTTAAAACATTTCTCGGCACCTTGATAGCTTGGCAAAGGGAGAATAATCAGCTTGTTCTACCAAGCCATAATACTTGACTCAGTAGAGCTGGTTTTCATTATTCCGCTATTTACTCTATAAGATGGTATGAGAGTAGAATGGTATTTAGTAGGCAGCCATAAAAAACAAACATAAAAAAGTTAAATCAAGTAATTACACATAAAAATAATATATAATAAATATAATCTCACGCCTTTCATCCCCGAGGGGGCAGGCAGAGGTATTCCATTACTGGATATACCCACATTTCACGAGATACATTGGACCCCTAAACGTGATAGGTGGTGAGCCCATCGCCGGACCGGGTCTATTTACACATGACTCAGAATTAATTCTGAGAGCTGCGGGTTTCCTCACGATGTTTTCCTTCACCGTCGAGCTAGTGATAAATATGTACGTAAGTTTTTGAAAAACTCATTGGTACATGCCAGGATTCGAACCCGAGCCTCACTGATTTCGGCCGGCTGTTTAACCGTCAGGGCTATCACTGCTGTAATTATACATTGGTTAATAAATTATACAAGTACCTACATATCTTATATAGCGAATGTATTGTAATACCAACGTAATTATCGCCGGTGTGGACGCGCCCTAACGTGCTTCGCCGGGTAATTAACGTCCGTTCGTTCGAGACAAAGATTGTTCTGACCGTACTCTTCTTAAGTGACGAGAAAAGTAAATTACGGTTAGTTACTGCGAGCTCCTTGTCTAGAGACTGAAGTCTCTGTTAATGTAATGAAAGTCTACTATTGTGTCAATACAATGTTATACACTAACTGTTCCTCGCGATTATACTTGTAAGTTTCTACCCTTCCTTGGGAATATCCCATGTAACTCGTAGGAAAGTAAGCTTTATATCGGAGACAGAACTTTTAAAATCGGTCCTGCAGACGTATTCACAGAGACTCGATACCGTTTCCGTTCGATTCGAGTCGAATCTATCGACATCGGAAACGAATCTATCGAGATGGGCTGATGTTGGTATCGAAAACTAATGTCATATTATGTGACACCAACTGTCATATGTGATATTAGTTTTCGATACCAACACCGGCCCATCGCGATAGATACGACTCGAATCGAAAGGAAACGGTATCGAGTCTCTGTGAATACGTCTGCCGAAGTCGGAGCTGCATTAATTACAAACAAATATGCCAAAAGCAGGACAAGTGCGAGTATTATTAGCACACAAAAGGTTCCGTATCGTATCACCATACAATAGAAAAAAACGAGCAAAAAAGGGGGACCCCATAAAATTTTTGTCTTTATTTTATTTTTGTTTTGTGAAAATTTCAATTGTCTACCTATACGGTCTATGAGATACAGCCCGCTGACAGACAGACAGATAGACTGACGGACGGACAGACAGCAGAAGCTTAGTAATAGGGTCCCGTTATCACCCTTTTGTATAGAACCCTAAAAACCAAACTTTCCTCTTTATAATCCTACTAATATTATAAAGTTTGTGAGTATGGGTCTATGGAAGTTTGTTGCTCTTTTACGCAATAAACTATCTACTGAATTGATTTTGACGAAACTTTACAGTTATTTAGCTTATACATCAGAATAACACACAGGCTTAATTTTACACCATATTCGGAACGGGAACTATGCGAATGAAACCGCGGGGTGCTGCTAGTGTTAATGTATGTAAACTTACCTACGCAGTTAACAGGATTTTTTTGGCGGGATTCCGGACAAGGACGTCGTTTTTGGCGATCAAACTGTGTTGCACATGTAATTTAGTTTTCCGCCATCCACTATGTGCTTCCCCACTTTATGTAAGTAAACAAAAATATATGCTTACGAGAATAGAAGGGTTATTTATAAGAATACCATTTCTTCTTCTTGCCTAAGTAATTTCCGGTGAATAAATAAGAATATTGTGTTACTGTTATTTTAATACTGTTTATTTTCAGCCAAGTAAGTTGTAACGTGAACTAATGTGTGAGTAAAAGTTTTATATGTAGAAAACCTTACTACTTACTCCTTACTTCTTTACGAATAAGTATTATAAATGCATTAATGGTTAAAGAGCCGGCTGAAAATCAGTGAGGCTCGGCTTCGAATCCTGGCATGTATCAATGAGTTTTTCAAAAACTTACGTACATATTTATCACTAGATTGACGGTGAAGGAAAACATCTGGAAATGGAATACCTCTGCCTACCCCCTCATAGATAAAAAAAAAGGCGTGAGATTATATTATTACTAGCTGATACCCGCGACTTCGTCTGCGTGGAATTTGTTATTCCTTTGCGTTAAGAAAAATATCAAGAATGATAATCTACACTATTTATGTACAATAATATTAAGTTTAAAGGAGATAGAATTGTATTTTTGTATGTTAATAACGAATAAACTCAAACACTACTAGAACGATTTCAAAAATTCTTTTACCATTATAATGCTACATTATCCCTGAGTAATAATATATATAAATATAATAATATTATACAACGCGTCACAGAATAAGCGCAATTCCTCATACAACCCAATTAGTATAGATACTAATATAAAAAATGGTGATGCATTCGTACTCAAGAGCGATAACATTACGGTATCCATAGGTAGCCCTAAATTCAGTTTTGCTAATTCATTTTTCGGAAAAACTTTACACATATTAAAAATAGCTGAAATCAATTAAGTAGTCGATACTGAACAAATGAATTTCAGTAATTGCGATTATTCTGTTAGGTATTGTAAAGCCTAGGACACTCTCTGGTTCATGCTTTTTTAATTAGTTCTTGATACCAAAGTCTATGCATTTGCTCATAATAACAACTAAATTTCCTCAAGGAACCCATAGTTAATTCTCAAAAAAAGAAGTGGAGTTTCTATGGAGACTTTTGAAGAATATTTATGCCAAGTTTCAAGTTGATACACGCCAAAAACCACACTTCTCCATACCAACTTCAACCCCTACATTGATTTTCGAAAAATCAAAAAACACGTTTCTCATCATTTATTTTTAAGAGTATTTGTGCCAAGTTTCAACTTGATAGACGTAAAAAACAACACGTCTCCACACAAACTCCATCCCCCTCTTTCACCCCCATATGGGGTGTTTTTTGAAAAATTAAGAAATACGTTTCTTGTTGTTTGTTGTTGTATGTTTTCTGGGGTATTTTTACAAAGTTTCTATTGATACACCCAAAATGAAGGTTTTCCATACAAACGTTCAACCCCCTTTTCACCCCCTTAAGGGTTGAATTTCGAAAAATCCTTTCTTAGTGCTAGCTTACGTCTTAAAAACAATAGCTGTAAAAAAACAGCTTTCTAGGTCTAAGGGTTTAGGCTGGGCGTTGATGAGTCAGTGAGTCAGGACTTCTCTCTTTATATATATAGATAGATGGTACGGAACCCTTCGTGCGCGAGTCCGACTCGCACTTGGCCGACCTTTTATAACATGTAGATGATACTTCTGTAGGTAGTTACCTATAGGTTCTCAACGTATCGGTCTAAAGCGATTAGGTTCACCTAAGAAACTTTAGCTATGGTATGTAGGTGTCATGTATGTCGTAGGAAACCGCTGTGAAGGGTTTTTTGGAAATTCCAGCGGGACCGGGAATAAACTGGAGCCGCGGGGGCAAACCCACTGGTCACCCGCTATCTATACATACTCGTATAATAAAACTCTAACAGGACCGTTTCTAGGTAGGTATAGGTATTATAGGTACATCAAATATTTTTTTAAAAATTTTAGCGGTAGTGTAGATAGTTATCGATTAGATACCAAATCACATTTTTTAATTTTTTTTGTCTATCTGTCAGTCTGTGCACGCATCACGCAAAAAATACTGGAGGAATTTTGATGAAATTTGGTATGGAGATAACCGAGTACCTGGATCAACATCTACAGTACTTTTTTTTCCAGAAAAATATCTCATTCCTATGGGAAAATATAAAAGCTGGTTAAAAAGAGAAATAGGTACGTACTTTTCCGAAACGATCAATATGGTATGTAGATATCTTATACCGTGTCATAGAAAAATGCTATGAAGGGATTTTTGAAATTTTCACGGTAACGGGAATAAATTCCTCAAATAGGCCCCCGCTATCACTACGTTAGTATAAAACAAAGTCGCTTCCCGCTGTCTGTCCCTATTTATGCTTAGATTTTTAAAATGACGCAATGGATTTTGATGCGGTTTTTTTAATAGATTAGATTAGATTAGATTCAAGAGGAAGGTTTTAGTATCAGAATTGCACCCGAGGCAAGTCGCTAGTCCTACTTATTTATTTTAGCAATGGAAAGCTTACTTTTCTAGGAGTAACATGGGCTATAATTTTTTCATTGAAACGGGACTGACGCGGGTAAAACCGGGGGACGTTGCTAGTAATAAAATAACACGCCTAATTCCTATTAAGGTAGACAGAGATAATAAACTGCCACTTGCTCGAACCTGGCAGATCTCTCGTGCTTCTTCCACATCCATCAAAAGACGTCATGCTCGTCGGTTTCGGGTACTCTTTATCTGGCTTTTCTACAACACATCGGCGATCTGATCGATGTAGGTACGCTTAGATCGTCCTCTACCGACACGCCCATTCACAACACCCTTTACATTACACCGTGCCGGGTCCGGGCCGGCCCCGTACGGGGGACGGTCAAACATCTATAGTATACTTTTGGTATGAAGTCATTCATGCTTGACACGGCGTTGAAATCTCGGAAGGTATTGTTTACGGGGTCCGGCCCGGACCCGCCACGGTGTAACGTGAATCAGCCTTTAGACGACTTTCATTCATCCGCTCAATGTGACCAAACCACCTCAGCATTCCTTTTTCAATCCCAGTCACTATAATAATTATTATCTTTCAAGCCGTTTCTTTATTTTCAAAATAAACTTTATATAGGAAACGGGCATAAAAAGAGCATTGAACCTCTCTTGAAAACATCGTGATTATCTTCTCTCTGCTTTTCTAGATATTTCTCTTATTTAACCAAATCACAAAGGAGAAGGGAATACAAACCTATGACACGTGATGACGTTATATACTACACCATAGCCACTATGATGACATTGTCATGTTTACTTAGCAACGCCATTAATATAATAGCAATTTATTCATTTTTATATTGAAAATACCCCATAATCCGAATTTTCCGCCTATAAGTTGTCGACTCAGATCGACTTATTTTTTACGCTCTTCAATTTGATGTGCGTTTCGTTCGAGTCTACCGTAGACACAGTTTTTGCAGCGTACGCCAGAATAGCTCGCGATGGCAGATTTTTTTCCGACTTACTTGATAATTATTGTGATATTTTGAAAAACTCACACACTATCTTTAAAAAATATAGCCTATGTGTTATTCTGATGTATTCTATACATATAATAAAACTCTAACGGGGCCGTGTCTGTGTACATTAAATATTTTTTGAAAATTTTAACGGTAGTGTATATAGTTATCGATATAGATACCGAAACACCAATTTTTGGAAGTTTTGTCTGTCTGTCTGTCTGTCTGTCTGTCTGTCTGTCTGTCTGTCTGTCTGTCTGTCTGTCTGTCTGTCTGTCTGTCTGTCTGTCTGTCTGTCTGGTTGTGCACGCATCACTCAAAAACTACTGGACGGATTTTGATGAAATTTGGTATGGAGATAACTGAGTACCCGGGTCAACATCTAGGGTACTTTTTATTCCAGGAAAATATCTCATTCCCACGGGAAAATAAAAAAACTGGTTAAAAAGAGAAATACGTACTACTCCGAAACTATAACACCTAGAAACTTGAAAAATGGTATGAAGGTGTCTGATATGTCATAGGAAATTGGTATGAAGGGATTTTTGGAAATTCCCACGGGAACAGGAATAAACTAAATCCAAGCGGGAAAACGCCGCTGGGCACCCGCTATTTGAAATATGGTATGTAGGTGTCTTAAATATGTCGTAGGCAACCACTATGAAGGGATTTTCGGAAATTCCCACGGGAACGGGAATAAAAGGAATCCAAGCGGGAAAACGCCGCTGGGCACCCGCTATTTGAAATATGGTATGTAGGTGTCTTAAATATGTCGTAGGCAACCACTATGAAGGGATTTTCGGAAATTCCCACGGGAACGGGAATAAAAGGAATCCGCGCGGGCAACGCCGCTGGGCATCCGCTAGTGCCTAATAAATTACATTATTGAATATGCAATCAATTACCTATCTATACATATAATAAAACTCTAACGGGGTCGTGTCTGTACATTAATTTTTTTTTTGAAAATTTTAACGGTAGTGTATATAGTTATCGATATAGATGCCGAAACACCAATTTTTGGAATTTTTGTCTGTCTGTCTGTCTGGTTGTGCACGCATCACTCAAAAACTACTAGACGGATTTTGATGACATTTGGTATGGAGATAACTGAGTACCTGGGTCAACATCTAGGGTACTTTTAATTCCAGAAAAATATCTCATTCCCACGGGAAAATAAAAAAAACTGGTTAAAAAGAGAAATACGTACTACTCCGAAACGATAACACCTAGAAACTTGAAAAATGGTATGAAGGTGTCTGATATGTACCTAATAGGAAATTGGTATGAAGGGATTTTTGGAAATTCCCACGGGAACGGGAATAAACTAAATCCAAGCGGGGAAACGCCGCTGGGCACCCGCTATTTGAAATATGGTATGTAGGTGTCTTAAGTATGTCGTAGGCAACCACTATGAAGGGATTTTCGGAATTTCCCACGGGAACGGGAATAAACTAAATCCAAGCGGGAAAACGCCGCTGGGCACCCGCTATTTGAAATATGGTATGTAGGTGTCTTAAATATGTCGTAGGCAACCACTATGAAGGGAATTTCGGAAATTCCCACGGGAACGGGAATAAACGGAATCCGCGCGGGCAACGCCGCTGGGCATCCGCTAGTCTATATATATAAAGAGAGAAGTGCTGACTCACTGACTTATAAACGCCCAGCCTAAACCCTTACAACTAGAAAGCTGTTTTTTTTACAGCTATTGTTTTTAAGACGTAAGTTAGCACTAAGAAAGGATTTTTCGAAATTCAACCCTTAAGGGGGTGAAAAAGGGGTTGAACGTTTGTATGGAAAACCTTCATTTTTGAGTGTATCAATTTAAAACTTTGTAAAAATACTCTATAAAACAAACAAAAAGAAACGTATTTCTTAATTTTTCAAAAAACACCCCATAAGGGGGTGAAAGAGGGGGATGGAGTTTGTATGGAGACGTGTTGTTTTTTACGTCTATCAACTTGAAACTTGGCACAAATACTTTTAAAAATAAATGAGTAGATACGTGTTTTTGGATTTTCCGAAAGTCGTCCCCTAACGGGGTGAAAGTAGGGGTTGAGTTTAGAATGTATGGAAAACCTTCATACTTGGGTGTATCAATTCGAATCTTTCTAGAAATACTCCTCAAAACAAACAACAAGATACGTTTTTCTGGGTTTTGTAAAAAATACCCCCAAAGGGGGTGAAACAGGGGGTGGGATTTTGTATGGAGATGTTTTGTTTTTGACGTGTATCGACTTGAAACTTGGCACAAATACTTTTAGAAATAAATGATGACAAACGTGTTTTTGGATTTTCCGAAAATCGACCCCTAACGGCCTTAAAGTAGGGGTTGAACTTGGTATGTATGGGAAATCCTAATTTTTGGGTGTATCAATTCGAATCTTTCTAGAAATATTCCTCAAAACAAACAACAAGACACGTATTTCTGAGTTTTGTAAAAAACACCCGATAAGGGGGCGAAACAGGGGGTGGGATTTTGTATGGAGATGTGTTGTTTTTGACGTTTATCTACTTGAAACTTGGCACAAATACTTTAAGAAATAAATTAGTAGATATGTGTTTTTGGATTTTCCGAAAATCGTCCCTTAACTCTTCAATTCCTATGAAAGTAGGGGTTGAGTTTGTAATGTATGGAAAACCTTCATTTTTGGGTGTATCAATTCAAAACTTTGTACAAATACTCCTCAAAACAAACCACAAGACACGTACTTCGGGATTTGCAAAAAACACCTGCTAAAGTCGTGAAACAGGGGGTTGGAGTTTGTACGGAGACGTGTTGTTTTTTACGTCTACCAACTTGAAACTTGGTACAAATACTTTTGAAGATAAATGAGTAGACACGTGTTTTTGGATTTTTCGAAAATCGTTCCCAAAAGGGGTGAAAGTAGGAGGTTAAAGTTGGTATTTTTTTTTATGATATAAAAGGGGGCAAACGGGCAGACGATTCACCTGATGAATGATGATGGTAAGGTCCGTCACCCATGGACACCTGCAACTCAAGAGTCACAACTGCGTTGCCGACCTTTGAGGTGGGAGTAGGGAGAGGGGGGGAGATGAGGGGAGGGGGGGAGAGGAGGGGAGGGGGAGGGGGAGATTGGGGCCTCCGGTTTCCTCACTCACTCAACAAAACGCTATGCATTGCTTTACGCTGGTTTTCTGTGAGGCCGTGGTATCACTCCGGTCGAAGCATGGCTCTCCCACGTTCATGTATGTATGGAAAACCCTAATTTTTGGTGTATCATTTCGAAATTTTTAAAAATACTCCTCAAAACAAATAACAAGACATGTATTTCTGGATTTTCTAACCCAAAGGCGGTGAAACAGGGCGTTGGAGTCTGTATGGAGACGTGTTGTTTTTTACGTCTCTTAACTTGAAACTTGGCACAAATAGGTACTTTTACAAATAAATTATGAGACACGTGTTTGTGGATTTTTCGAAAACTATTTCTTAAAGGAGTGAAAGCAGGGGTTGAAGTTGGTATGAAAAAATGTGTTTTTTTTCTACTATCAACTTGAAACTTGGCACAAATACTCTTCAAAAGTCTACATACAAGGTCCACTTCTTTTTTTGAGAATTCACTATGGGTTCCTTGAGGGAATTTGTTTGTTATAATGAGCACATGCATAACCTTTGGTATCAAGAACTAATTCAAAAATCATAATCCAGAGAGTGTCCTAGGCTATACGAGTACAATACGTAATTTATTTTTTATTTTTAGTACTGTATGTGTAATTTTTTCTCAGAAAAACTAATTAGCATAGAACTGAATGAGGTATTGTTCGTGGTACACCTAGTCAGTTCACCTAGGTGTACCACAAACATTAAATTGTGTTCGTGGATCACCTAGGTGGACAAAGGTGGCCCACCAACAAAAAAAATTGTTCGTGGTTCACTTTACTATATTATGTGACCTCTTTCTTTAATTAATTGCATATGTTCTCTTTTTATCTATGAACTAGTAGGTGCCCAGCGGCTTTCCTCGTGCGGATCCCGTTCCCGTGGGAATTTCCAAAAATCCCTTCATAGCGATTGCCTACTACATAGAGGACACCTACATACCATATTTCAAATAGTGGGTGCCAATAGCGACGTTACCCGCGCGCATCCAGTTTATTCCCGTTCCCGTGGGAATTTCCAAACATGCCATCATAGTGTTTGCCTAGATACGATATGAAAGACACCTACACACTATACTTCAAGTTTCTAGGTGTAATCGTTTAGGAATACTACGTATTTCTCTTTGTAACCAGTTTTTATATTTTCCCTATTTGCACTAGTGGCCGGACACTATCTCCTAGAAAATAGATTCGTTATGTTGTTATCTAGTCTAGGCAATAAAGGTAGTGGACCCCAACATTAATTCCTTAGTTGATGAAACTTTGCAGGATTGTAGTATAGTATGAGACAATACTTGCATAAAAAAAAGACGTGTGGCACTCGGGGACTGCCGCGGTAAAGCTATTGCATATCGTTTTTTATCAACAAGACTGCCGAAAACAAACGACGTTAGACAATGCACGCCCTCGATAGAGGTCGGTCGGTCGGTCGGTCGGTCGGTCCGTCCATCCGTCCGTCTGTCCGTCGGTCTGTCGGTCGGTCGGTCGGTCGGTCGGTCGGTCGGTCCGTCCGTCCGTCCGTCGGTCGGTCGGTCGGTCGGTCGGTCGGTCGGTCGGTCGGTTTGTCCGTCGGTCGGTCGGTCGGTCGGTCGGTCGGTCGGTCGGTCGGTCCGTCCGTCCGTCCGTCCGTCCGTCCATCTACTATCATAACTTGGCTTTGGATTATGCCCAATAAACAAGCCACGCCTCCGTGCCCGTCGGAGTGGGGAGCGTGAGGTTTTTTCGTTACGGAATTTCTGGATTCGGTCCCCGCGCTCAAGGCCCGCGATAGAAGCTATGCAATAGCTTAAAAACCTAACCGAAGTTAGGTTTTTATACTAAACAAAATTTTTTTTTTGGTTGATAATTTGATAATTTCTGAAAATAATGTAGCGAGACGGTTTTTATTTTGGATTTTCCTATTGTAAGTTCCACAGCGACTATTAAATGACATTCCAGTTAAAAAAATGGACTGAGCAATTTTCCCGTGCAAGGTACATATTGTCTGAGTTTTGTTGTTTCTACCAGGAGATTTTTTTTGATATTTCGCATATAGCTTTCTTAACACACATGAATATTGCTGGCGAAGAAAATTTTGACTGAGCATTTTCCCCAACAAAGATATCAAATAAAGTATTTCAGTAAAAATACCTAACTTCGGTTAGGTTTATTTTTATTTTTTTTTATGCAAGTATTGTCTCATACTATACTACAATCCTGCAAAGTTTCATCGACTGAGGAATTAATGTTGGGGTCTTCATACAAAAATCCGCTTCATTGCCTGGACTAATCTTATTTTTCACAGGTGAACCACGAACCATACGTTTTTACGATTATTTTTTTATGAAAGGAAAGGTGGACCACCAACAAAAAAAAATGTTCGTGGTACACCTAGGTGAACTGACGAGGTGTACCACGACCAATATCTCAACTGAATTTAGTTAGGGCTACCTGTGGAAACCGTACTGTTATCGCTCTTTATATAAGAAATTTTGTTAGACAAAACTAAAGTACGAATGCATTACCATATTTTTATATTAGTATACTAATTGGGGTGTATGAGGAATTGCGTTTATTCTGGGACGCGTTGTATATAGGGTGTTTTGAATAACGAAAATATAAATAAATAGCAATGATAGCCCACTGCCTAAAGATCCCGCCTCTCATTCGTGAGGCTCGGGTTCCAATCCTGGCATGTACAGTCAAGTTTTAGTAAGGATTCCTAATTCTTTTTCGTCATAGATATAGCATATGTTACTCAGGAATAATGTAGCATTCTAATGGTAAAAGAGATTTTTTAATCGGTCCAGTAGTTTTTGAGTTTATTCGTTATTAACATAGGTACAAAACTACAAATGTTTCTTCTTTATAATATTATTAGTGTTGATAGATGGATAGTGTAGATTATCCTTCTTTATATATTTTTGAAACGCAAAGAAATAAAAAGTTCTACGCAGACGAAGTCGCGGGCATCAGCTAGTAAGCTATATAACTGTAAAGTTTCATCAAAATCCGTTCAGTAGTTTTTGCGTGAAAGAGGAACAAACATCCATCCAGACATCCAGACATCCATACATCCATCCAAACAAACTTTCGCATTTATAATATTAGTAGGATTATTATTATAAATGCGAAAGTAACTGTCTGTTTGTCTTTATTTACCTAATTACATACCATACGTCTTCCAGGTATTTAAGGTCAAGAGTGAGACAACATGCAAATGTGAATGCCTCGTTATCCCCCCAGGGGAACATTACAGGGGGACCATGAGTCTGTAGCGGAACTAAGTAGCAGGCGGGTCAAGCATAAATTAAAAAAAAAAAACTAAGATATTGAAGTGTGATTTATCGCGTGAGTGCAATATACTAAAGTTTTTCAGTGTCGGTTTGTTTATAGTTTTAATATTTAATCCTTACTTTTAATACACACACCGGCACAATTAGCGGAACAGAAAAAAAAGGGAGTATTTACGCATTTTTGCGTGTTACTGGCCGGCTAAACAAGCTTTTTTTAAATTTGGGTTTTAATTTAAAAATGGAATACTAAGCGACTGCCCTTTTTTTCATTCTTTTGTTTTAATTTTCATTGATTCATTTCTTCCACCGCTTGTCCGTTTCAGAAGGTTCGTGAATTCCATTTGAAAAGCTTTGAATTGCAGTTTTTGAGGCTTTTGAGTTTTTTCGCATATTGATAATTTACGAGCATCTAATTATGCCTGATTTAACGCCATCAGAAATCATTAGGGCAGATCAAATGAGGAGAAATGGTCAAACCTACAGATCGATTGCCAGAAGCCTTCGTCGATCGTTATCAACGATTTATCGTAGCATCCAACGATACAGATTGACGAATGCTCTAGTGAGAAGGAGAGGACAAGGCCGGAAAAGGTGTACTTCAAGGAGGGATGACCGTTTTCTCCAACTTCAAGTCCGACGGAACACGAGACTAACGGCGGTGCAGGCTCGAAATTTACTGGAAGAGGTACGAGCAGTAAGGATGAGTGAGCGGACAGTTCGTAGAAGATTCGAAGAAGTGGGTATAGGCTCGTATGTGCCCGCCAAAGCCCCAAAACTTGAGAGACATCATCGCACAAACCGTCTACACTTTGGTCGTGAACATCGTGATTGGGACTTCGACGACTGGGGACAGGTTCTTTTTACTGATGAATGCAGAGTTATGTTAAATCAAATTGATGGAAGGCAGCGAGTATGGAGACGCAAAGGAGAACGGTATATCCAGTCTAATTTTGAAAATACAGTTGCATATGGCGGCGGTTCAATTATGGTCTGGGGAGGAATATGTTTAGGAGCTCGTACGGAGTTAGTAGTGGTCGATGGCGGGAATCTGAATGCTGATCGGTATATCAGGGAGATTTTAGAAGAACATGTTGTGCCATTTGCCCCCTTTATTGGTAACAACTTCATTCTAATGCAGGATAATGCTCGGGCTCACAGTGCTCGCACAGTACAGACATACCTAAACCATGTTGGTATAACGGTGATGGAGTGGCCAGCACGGTCCCCCGATATGAACCCTATAGAACACGTCTGGGACTTGCTAAAGAGGAGTGTAAAGTCAAGAATGCCCCCTCCCAATAATCTCAACGAGTTGCGAAACGCATTACTTGAAGAATGGCAGAGGTTGCCCCAAGAAACCATTGATAACATCATCCGCAGCATGCCCAGACGGATGGAAACCCTCATCAGAGCACGAGGAGGAAACACTCGATATTGAACAGTCATTGAAATTGTTGTTAAACTTTGGAAAATCTTGAATTTTCTACTGTTTCTCTATAATTAAAAATCGAAGAAAAATGCATTTTGTTTAATTTAATTTTTATTTTTATAAAATTTTAAGTATGGTGTTACAAATGAATGTCAAAACATGTTAATTTAATTGTTGTTTCATTTTAAATAATATATTGTTTAAAAATTACATTCATTGTTCTAAATTCCCTCTTTTTTCTCCTTTTTTTTTCTGTTCCGCTAATTGTGCCGGTGTGTGTATTATTAATGCGAAAGTAATTCTGTCTGTGTGTTACGCATCAAGCCTAAACTATTGAATAGATTTCAAAAATTCTTTCACCATTAGAATGCTACACCCTGAGTAACAGAGGTTATATTTTATTCCCGTATTCCGACGGAAACGGAAATACGCGGCTGAAACCTCGAGGAACAGCTAGTTATGTTAGATAGTTTTTGCGATTTCACCTCCAACGTTGGTCGAATTCGCCCTAAGTAATATTGTTCCTAGTTTTATTGGCCGTAACACGTGACTTAACGGTATTGTTAAAAACCAAGACTTAACACTTCTTAGAATCGCATTAATCAAATTTGGTTGTCGATTGATGGCTTGGCAGCTGCTTCGATTGGTACTAAGACTTGTATGTATTCTAAGAGGCGACTAAGAGACAAGAGTCCTATTTGAACCTAGAGCTTTCAGTCTTGTACTTCGGTACCCGAATAGTAACGGGACCAGCGGGTAACCAACAACAGTATTTTGGGAGGATCTGCGATTGGCAATTTCATGGCCATACATTATGAGAAAACAAAATAAATAATGAATGGTGGAACATTATACACACATGGTTATTTAGTTCCACACTTCTAATACTAAACACCTCAAAACTATACTTAGCTACTGGTAGTTAGCTACTGATACATTTGGAAGAATTGTCACTTGAAAGTTCAAGTTTTTATTACCTGACTCTTATTAGAGTTAAACAATTCACAAGTAAGTAACACCACCTTTTTTCCATTCCGATCCATCCACTAAATGTCATAAACATGAAAGAAATACTTTTTGTAGTTGTCATTGTTACTTTAATTCGTCATACCAATAGGCACCGTAACAATTTAAAAAAGACGTGTGGCACTCGGGGACTGCCGCGGTAAAGCTATTGCATAGCATTTTGTATCAACAAGACTGCCGAAAACAAACGACGTTAGACAATGCACGGCCTTCAAGCCACACCTCCGTGCCCGTCGGAGTGGGGAGCGTGAGGTTTTTTTCGTTACGGAATTTCTGGATTCGGTCCCCACGCTCAAGGCCCGCGATAGAAGCTATGCAATAGCTTAAAATCGATTGTGTTTTATTTTATTGGATTGAGAGGGAGAGGGTTTTATCGCCACGGGATGGGAAAAGATAGGTGCTTGCTAAAATGACACTTAGATTTATCAGGCGGAACTTTTATTGCTAGTACATATAAACACCACCAAATGTGGAGGTCGGGAATTTAGCCACCAATTTTTGGTTCTAAAAACAAAGTAGGCCGCACTACCAACTGAGACAAGCTCCTCATTGATAAAAAGTCTGCACAAATAAGAAGTGAGTTTATGTAGCTGCAGACCTTACTGAGCGCGTCTGCCTTCATATGCAGGGTCTACATTGTTAAGTCGTCTATGCCGTCGAGTTACTTTTTTATGGGCACTTGTTTTACAACCACTTAGGGGTTTCATTAGGTTTTTGAAAGTTTCTGTAAACTTTTATGTTTGTTTCAGATGCTACGGACCTTTATTAGTAATGCCCCCTAATAGTTGTCTCGTGCGTTTTTATTACTGTTATTTTGCGGCTGGTAAACGTTTAAGTAACTTGACAAATTGTTGTTGTGTCAGCAAAATTATTGGATAGCTTGGAGCTATGTTTGACGTGTTTGACAAACATGTGCGAATGTCAAAGTTGGAACCCCTCTAGTTTCCGCCAATTGATGTCAAAAACTAACATGATTTATTTTATATTTTTGCGGTAGTGTAGATAGTTCACGATTTAGATACTAAAACACCAATTTTTCAAATCACGCAAAAACTCTTGACAGATTTTGATGAGATTTGGTATGGAGATAACTGAGTACCTGGATCAACATCTAAGGTACTTTTTACTTCAGAAAAATGTCTCATTCCCTCTAAAAATATAAAAACTGTTTAAAAAGAGCAATACGTACTATATTCCGTAACGATAACACCTAGAAGCTTAAAATATGTTTGTAAGTGTCTTATATGTCGTATATAACCAACCGCTATGAAGGGATTTTGGAAATTCCAACGGGAACGGGAATAAGCCGGATGCGCGAGTTAAGGAAGCTACTACATCGGCGGCCTTGAAGAAGACCGATGTCAGCTTTACTTAACACATGTTTAATTGTACTAGTTTTAAGGAGGTTGCTACATCAGCAACCTAGTAAAATAGTAACCTCAACTTTAATCTGTGTTTGTTTTAGTGTTATGTTAGCATTTAATTAGATATAAATACTATTGTAATTAGGATTTAAGTGTTCTTACTCATCGGAGTTATCTCTAATAAACATTACTCCCATAAGTCTGCCTTTCACTTGTTCTTAAGTGGCGCAGCCGGTTGAGCCGTCCCAGTAGGCACCGTCGTAACGCTGTACGCCAGGCAGAATGGAGGACCTCCGAAGACGCTGTCCTGACGACCGTATAGCCTCCGACGGACCAGCTCTACGTGTGTTTCGACGCTTTGGGGACGGACCACGAACCAAACAAATTCTTAGAACCAAGAAGAGGCGGCTTGAGGAATGTTAATTACAAGATACACTCTCCTGAGAAGATCCACGGAGGGGAAAACAAGAATGAGGGTTATGTGAGTAAATACTTGTCACTATCCTTTCCGATTCCTTTCCGTTTATTTAGGGAACTATATTTTTTTTTCTATGTTAAATATTTGTTTTTTTTTTAATAATAATGATCATAAAAGTTAAAATAAAAAAAAAATATATCAAATTTATTAAACGTCAATTATGTAAGTTAAAATAAAACGCGACTGTAACAAATTAAGTCTATGTAGGGATCCGTATAGGTACATCTTCGTAAAAAAACCTAGGGACCGTATTATACTGATTTAAAAGACACCTCGCTATTATTCTTTATAATACCCAAAATAAATCTATTTCTTTGTCACGAGAGACACCTCGCTCGACTGGCAATTTAATAAATACATTAGTAATAATAAATAAAATATTTAGGGATAGGTATTATATATAATTAAGGACACCTCGCCTTGGTATTATATAATACACAAAATAAAATTATTTCCTTGTCACGAAAGACACCTCGCTCGACTGGCAATTTAATAAATACATAGGTAATAATAAATATTTAGGGATAGGTGTTATATATAATTACGGACACCTCGCTTTGGTTTTATATAACACACAAAATAACAATTATTTCCTTGTCACGAAAGACACCTCGCTCGACTGGCAATTTAATAAATACATAGGTAATAATAAATATTTAGGGATAGGTGTTATATATAATTACGGACACCTCGCTTTGGTTTTATATAACACACAAAATAACAATTATTTCCTTGTCACGAAAGACACCTCGCTCGACTGGCAATTTAATAAATACATAGGTAATAATAAATATTTAGGGATAGGTGTTATATATAATTACGGACACCTCGCTTTGGTTTTATATAACACACAAAATAACAATTATTTCCTTGTCACGAAAGACACCTCGCTCGACTGGCAATTTAATAAATACTTAGTATAAGATAACAAAACTGAATAAATAGCTAAGATAAATAAATATTAAAGAATGGACGAGACATTAAATCAATTATTAAAATTATACCAATACCTAGGTATACAAGATCCCTTATCTCTAAGAACCCTATTTCCTAAGTACCCATATATAAGTGACAGGTACGAAATACATACCTGTTATACGAAAATGTATGGACATAGTTGAGCAGCTGTTTTTGTGCGAAGATGACAACCCTACGGAGACATATATGGAGCAACTCATGCTTTTGACGAACGAGCTAACTGAATATATGTATATACCTCTACAGACATTACTTTAAATTTCAAGATAAGTTATGGACAGTAATTTTATATGTAGGTTTTTTTTTTATGTTTGTTATACTCATAGTATATATATATGTATATATTTTTTAATTTACTTCGGTTTTTTCTGAAACCTATTCTAGATTCTGAAAAAACCTGTATTAGGGATGGAGAAGTTAAGGAAGCTACTACATCGGCGGCCTTGAAGAAGACCGATGTCAGCTTTACTTAACACATGTTTAATTGTACTAGTTTTAAGGAGGTTGCTACATCAGCAACCTAGTAAAATAGTAACCTCAACTTTAATCTGTGTTTGTTTTAGTGTTATGTTAGCATTTAATTAGATATAAATACTATTGTAATTAGGATTTAAGTGTTCTTACTCATCGGAGTTATCTCTAATAAACATTACTCCCATAAGTCTGCCTTTCACTTGTTCTTAAGTCGCGCGCCCAAGCCGCTGGGCCCCCGCAACTTTTTTTTTAAACTACAGCCATGGCATTTATTATACGTACAAACAAAGGGTTTGACAAAGCACCTGAATATAGATAACAGTCACTGCTGTGCCGGACAGAGAGAAATGACGAAAATATGAGTATTTAATGACTAGGGAAGGCTGGGGAGGCATGAAAAAATAAACCTTACAGATTGATGTTGACAAGATAAACAATCGCGATCCTATGACATGGATTAGACTAGATTTAGGCATAGCGGGGGCGGAATTGATAAAATCAGAAATAATAATAAAACAAATGAAAACGTTTATTCCGATAAGTTAAATGTTCTGATAGGTTTTAAAAAGAAAGTGAAGGAAAATATCGTTAGGAAACCCTGCAGGCACACCTGCCTCAGATTTTGTGGCTTGTGCAATAACTTGCTTCCGGCTGTGGACTCACAATCTATTACGTTTAGGGGTCCGAAAAATACACTGATGAATAATTGTGACGGCCAGCCTCTCGGGGATAAGGAATTTTACTTGCATTACATCATCATCATAACTAAATGCATCATTTGCTGCTCAGTTCCAGGACTACCGCTACGAATAATATTCGGAAAACCGCTTTCGCTTATCACCCTGTCCAGGACCTAAGTTCCTCGTGGTTCCAGATTGTCCCGGATACGCGTCATCAATCAAAAGTTACAAGCTGCGATTTTTATTATGCCTGTATTAAAATAGATTACTCTGCGTTTACCAAAGAGAATGTATACCAGTAATTTTTCATTCTGAAACAAAAAAAAAACCATTTGTTTTGTTGGCTTTCAAATCCATTCTGGTTGTCAATTAAAACTTGGACAGTTAAGTAACGTACAATATCGGATAAAAAATGCAAGTTTGATAAATAGAAATACGGTAAAAATTGTATTTACAATGTAAAGTTAAGGTTTCATTTGTTTTATGAGTTGGATACCTTGCGGGAATGAATTTTGTTGTACATTGTTGCAAAATGTTGCTAGGATTGAAAACTGTGTGGAGTTTATGATACTAAAGAACCTATTTAATTTAAGTTTCCAATTGGATAAACAGTGTTAAGAAAAATCTGTAGGTAAATATATTTTTTAAATCCAAAATGGTTTTTCGCGATATGATCATTTTTTAAAATGACGACTTAAGAAAATATGTACCTACCTATGTGATGTGTTTTTATTTCAATTATATTTTGAACATCTAGCATTCAAAACAAAGGCCTGTCGGTGAAATGCACTGTCGCACATTTGTTCTTTTGGATAGCAAGCATTTAAAACAAAATAGCCCATTCGGTCAAATGGATAATTAAAAACAAAACTTGTCAAAAAACCAAGTCTCGCAACTCAGTTCTTCTACCGTAAAAAGTTGTGAGATCCATGTAATATCAAGTCGGTTAATTTATTCAATCCCTACTAAGGGACCTTCTGTCTTAAGTAATTATGTAATTAGCTAACCTAACAACATCTTATAGTGACCATTATCAATATTAAAAATCTTTTATGTTTTAAATAAATATATTGACTTGGCCATCGCATGAAAACACAATGTATCTCACAAGTGAGACATGTTATATTAAATTAGATTGTTTAGTGTGATGCCAAGTCAATCTATTTATTTAGATCATAAAATATTCTTAATATTAATATGGTCACCATAATATTGCATTGTGACCAAACTTACATAAGTACACCAAATTTCAGCTCAATCGGTTGAAGATATCTGCTTCAAAATTGAGTTGCAAGATTCCACCTGAACATCTAATTTTGTAAACCTATACAATTATTATAGGTTTGCAAAGTTATATAAGCAGTTAGTGTATCTAGAAACCTAGACCGAAGTTGCAAAATATTTGAGTTTTTCCTTAATTTATATACTAAACCCTAACTGTATTCTAAATTTGAAGCTTCCACGACTGCTAGAAGTGCCTTAGAGTTTTGATGATCGGTCAGTCAGTCAGTCAGTCAGTGACAAAATTAGTGGATGAAATGGGTATCGACATAATTATTGCCTTTTGAAAGAGAACCCACTCAATAGGTATATTAATTTGCATTGCTGTGGTTTCAGTTTTTTTTAATATAGGTACAGTTCAGATGGGCTATTCACAGATGTCGGTATCGAAAACGAATGTCAATTTGACATAAGGATTCGGAAAATTTTCCGTAGCTGTCAGAAACGCCTAGAATACAGTTTTAATATTTTCACTCGATCTGAATCAAACGGAAACGATGTCGAGCCTCCGTGAATACGCCTGCTGATCCTACCGCACTAAAAACGTTATTTTACAGACGTTTCCGATGTGACGGTGTCATAAATAAAATAGGTCTATTATTTAGGTATTAGTTTAGCATTTGACAAAACCATAACCTCTGCTTCGATTTACCACTGCCTATTGCCCCGCAGCTTTTTGGACAAAAATGAGCATTAATAAGATATTTGAGTGTATCGAAATTAAATTGCAAGTGATCATTTACTAATAAGATTATCCTAAAAGACCTCTTAAAATATATTTCGATATTCATTTTTCTATTACAGAAATTGATAAAATAATAAAACCATTAAAAAGTGTCGCATTTGAGAAATTTTCGTTTTGACAGGTCATAAAAGTACCTCATTTGACTAGGCAGTCAAATAGCAGACCTTGACAAGCGGTATTTTTTATTATTATTCGAAAACATTGAGTAAAATTATTCTATTCTATTCTATAGTCGGGAGCCATTGGTAGCGCTCAATTTAATTCGCAGTCCTTCAGCGAACTATTTCGCTCATTTAGTTTTTTTAAGTGCAGACAAAATCATAAAAGGAAATGTTTTTCATATTATTATTGTAAAAAAAATTTAACCACAGACTATAATTTATTAAGAAACTCTTGTAAGAGCGGCAAGAATAAAAATAAATAAGTAGGTTATCCATGCAGTGCCAATCAGAAAAATAAATAATTATTTAAAAGAACTAAAAAGGAGATTGTGGACGAACTAGTTCGCATAGTTCACCTAAAATAGCGCTCTTCCGAACTTGGTCGTTCGCAAACTACCAAAGACTATGTTTGAAGTATTTACATAGTTCAAAGAGATTAAAATATAATAGGATATAGAGGGGGCATTGGGAATATTTTCATACAAAACTTTGAAGCATGTTTGAAGCTCAAGCGTCATGTCAGTTAGTATGAACGCGAGCTGTCATTCGGTCGAAATTGTACTAGACTTATTCCACTTGGAATAACTTTTCTGCTTTAAATTTTCCACACTTTTGTCCCCTCTATGCCGTATATTTTAATCTCTTTGACATAAGTCCAATAACAATCTAGTACCACTGGACTAATATAAATCAGCCACTATCCCATAGGCCTCGCAGATCACGATTACTGCAATTGTATTACATTACGAGATCGTCTTGAAATGTTTACGATCGCATTCTAAAGGAGCAATTAAAGGTCGACGGGGAATAGCATTTGCCATTGTCCTATACTGTAAACAAATGTTGTAAGTGCACAAACAGGTAATTAAGGTAAAAAAACGGCCAAGTGAGAGTCGGACTTGCGCACGAAGGGTCCCGTACCATTATCTGTACAAATGGCAAAAAAACACGTCTGTTATATGGGAGCCCCCTAAATATTATATATCAAATGTAAAAGTTTGGCGATGTTAGAATTAAGTAACACCACTGTATATTATTTTAATTAAATAAATTAAAAAATATATATATTTATTTTAGTCCGTTTTTTAGTATTTGTTGTTACAGCGACAACAGAAATACATCGTATTCTGTGAAAATTTCAACTGTCTAACTATTATGGTTCATGAGATACAGATTAGTGACAGACGGACAGACAGACGGACGGACGGACAGCGGAGTCTTAGTAATTACCGTTTTACCCTTTGGGTACGGAACCCTAAAAAGAAATACTGTTTTAAAAAGAAGGAGCGGTCCTTTGCCGAGCATAATTTTATTTTTGCCTGACTACATGAGAAGGAAGGAAAAATCTTTTTTATTTACAAGACCTTTGATGAAACTTCTATTATCAACGTTTGGGCGATTGGATGTGCATAGTGCTGTTAAATGAGTCTTTGTCTCAGAATGTTTTACATCGCTGCACTTAAATAGTACTGTTTTCAAATCGTTTAAAAAGCTTTAGCTTTTGGGTATTTCTAATAAATGTTAAAGAATGGTAATAACTTTCAATTCGGTTTTTTAAGTGAATTTTTGGACAATCTAAAGTCTCTTTTAGTTAAAAATGTTTCTATGTTTGTTTATGGTGATACGACAAAGTTATAGAAGAGATTTTAATACGGCCTCTCATCTCAGACGTTTATAGCTAAAGTTCTAACAATGTTTCGGGAGTTGTAAACAAAGCGCTGTTTATTTTGTAACACTATTTCGCTTTCAAACGTGGTACACTGACAACGGTAACAAGGTTTCTACGGTCTTTTAACTTTTGCAAAATAAATGTACAATGTAGGTACTTACACTAAAATTAGCAATAAGTAAGTAAAGTTTTTACCGACTGCATTTTTTAGGGATCGATGGGTGTGATTGATACTGTAAAATTTTTATCAAACTTCAACTTATTTTGTCACATTATTTAACCTGTGAAATTTCAGAGGCAATAATTTTGTATTACTATGAAAAATCACAATTAAATGAAATATGAAAATGATGAAAAGTGAAATGAAATTCATAGGCAGTAGGATACCTACTTGAAGAAGATTAGAAGGTGTGACGTATGAAAAATATTGTTTCTTTCTCTGGGCGGAAAGCGGCAAATTTTGGCCCGCTGCGCTAAACGAAGTTGCCGCTTTCCGCCTCCGTCGAAAAGAAAAAAGTGTAAACACCTCAGGAAGTAAATAAGAAAGTCTCAGATCACGTAATTGTCGACCGAGGCGAAGCTATAAATATGAGATTCTTATCGACGGTATGTAATGTAGTATACCTACCCTAGGTATGTAATATACCTACTATTTATGACTTATCTAGTATTTGGGTGTTTCCTATGAAGTATGTTAGTTTTGTCCTTTCGCGCAGCCTGTAAGCCTATAGCATAATTAAACGGTTTCAAATGAGGTGTTGTTCGAATTATCTTAGTTGTGGGAGTGACCTTTAGGTTATTATGTGATGTCACAAATGGTAGGACTGTTTCTTCCACTTTCCGTTTTTATTAGTGTTAGGTGTCGCTCGATTCGTCTTTATCTTAGGGTCATAAGTTAGTAACAAGAACAACTCTTTAGTACCTACAATAAAAATATGCAATAAGTGACACAATGCTAAAAAAAGTACATAAACTACTTATAAATAAAAAAAAATCTTTTTTTACGCGCAGTATTACTTTTTTAAATTTAATTATTGTACCTACATTTTGTTGGGTCGTGTTTAAATTCTGAAACTTCGCCCTGTGGGATGTTTAATTTGTACTAGCTAAGATTTTCCAAGCCTCCCTACTTATTTAATAAATCTATCGCAGTGTTGTAGAGGAGAGTACGTAAAAAAATCATTAACCGCACCTCGTGGTATACTTATTAAAAACTTTAGCCAAACTTTGTTTTTGTAGTTATTTTATGTAAAGTGATAGCCTTACGGTCAAAGAGCCTGCTTCACATGATGATAATCAGTGAGACTCGGGTTCAAATCATGGCATGTACTAATGAGTTTTTAAAAACTTACGTACTTATTCATCACTAGCTCGATGGTGAAGGAAAAACATCGTAAGAAAACCAGCAAGTCTCAGAATTAATTCTGAGGCATGTGTTACAGACCCGGTCCGGAAATGGGCTCACCACCTATCACATTTAGGGGTCGAATATTTCTGTGAAAAGTGGGTATTATAGTATTCCAGAGATAGAATACCTCCGCCTACCCTCTCGGGGATATGTTGTGGCATTTATAGTTATTTTTAAGATTTTTATCAAGAATTTATCATGAGTCGGTCCATATCGACGGTTGAAAGGCTATTTGATCTAAGCGACATTTTGTAAAACTTGCAGGAGGACGGTTCAAAGTTTTTTTTTTTGAAAAAAAAATCATAAAAAAGCAACTATTTGATAGACTTTTATTTATTTAATACAGTATATCCCTAATTAAGTTAGGAAGTTTTTTAAGTTACTACTGTTGAAAATTGTGTATTATTTTAGAAAATTTATGTTGGTTAGCCCAAAATGCATCAAATTTAGTATTTTTTTGAGAAAGGCAAAATGGTTCAAATGCCTACCGTAAATAAAATAGCTGAAAGTAAACTGGCTCAAGCATCGACCTAGAATAATATAATACGAGAGAAAATGAATCTAGTGCCAAGTCATCTGACAGAAGAATATGCCCAATGAGCCGAAGCAACATGATGGTGTAGCACCAGAGTGAAGTAGTTTGATACAGATGCCCATTAGAGGGACTGCAGGATGAAACAAAATGAACCCTTACTAGATTATAGTAGATATTGATGCTTAGGCCATCGTAATTCAGCAACGTCCATAAGATATTTTTGAGGTTGGTATGGCACTTTATACTATTTTAGACAGTGTTTTGTATATTTTGTATAAAAAAAAAACATTTTTGTGTAGAGGAATCATTCAAGTTGTTGATTCAATGTGTCTTGGAGCAAAGTATTAGATAAAGTGGTATAGTATAAAACGTTTTTCTACTAACCTTAACATCTTAAATCGCGGGTCGAAACCCACTAGGGTCACAGCTCGCGGACAAATAATTCAGAAAACTTAACGAATCATATCTCTAACTGGCATGTATTTAATGAACCTTGCTGTTCCGAACATAGGGGGATTTGATTCTCACTATCAGCTAACACAAAAAAGACCAAAGCTAGACGCTACCCACGCCGAACCGACATAACTGGTTATACAAACGCCTTCTGGCACTCAAACCGTCCGTTAGGTTTAAGGGTGTTGGGTGCCTGGATAGCCCAAATGATTCGAAAACATCGAGAGTATATAACAGAAGCATAGGTACCACGACTGCTGTAAACAAATAGGTTCAAACACCAAAAGCAAGGGAAACTTTTGGTGGAACACAGAACTTAGTAAGCTCAGGCAAACGGTGCGCAAACAATTCCACAGATGCAAAGATTCTAGGCTTCCAGAAGACATGGACCTATATAAAAAAAGAAAGAGCCTATTTACGGATCAAGACCGCACCCTTCGCTCGCTGAAAACCCCAGACAATACATAGTACACTAAATCAGACCGTGTAATAAGTAAATTGCTTCTAGAAACACACTTCCTAGACTGCAGCCTCTCCAAGGACAATACATGGGCAAGTAAGTAATCACACATACCTAATAACCAAGAAAGGTCCAGAGCCCGTACCGTAGTAACAGAGGAACTAATAAAATGGGCAATTACAGCCTTCAAGCCTTACAAATCCGCAGGCCTAGACGGCATCTTCCCTGCCCTACTGCAATGGGGAGTGGATTTCCTCACACCATGGCTTTTCATCCCTAAGCCAGGCAAAACCGATTACACACAACCCAAGGCGAACAGGCCAATAAGTCTGACATCATTCCTACAGAAGACCCTGGAGAGAATCTTGTGACTGAGATATTTGGGACGGGCCCCTTCGGAAATTTCCATTTTTCCGGTCATTGTTAGTTGTTACGCAGGCAAAGATTTGCCTATGCTAATATCACCTACTGCTGCCCTACAGGCGATGGTGGGGTAGCCGCCCCTGCACCTTGTCGTAAGGGAAGAAGCATCCCTAGTGACGTTCAGGCAGGTGTAAAGAGATTCCAGTATCAAACACAAAAAAAACTTAAAAGAGGATGCAATCTCGCGACACCCGGTGATGGCATCACCGAGCGATAGGACCCAGAAAATACACTGTTTCGTAAAACACTACAACGTAGAACTTACAGCAGGTCCAAAAGTGCTAAGGATCTACACTGATGGATCAAAAACCAACATTGGAACTGGAGTTGAAGTCTACTCAGATGATCTAAATAGTAGAATATCCAGACCACTAGGAATGCTCAACACTGTCTATCAAGCAGAATGTGTGGTCAGAGAGGCCAGAGAAGTCACGGATACCCATATCCGTATACTCTTCCACAGTGCCTCAGTCCTTCAATCCTTAAAGAAAAACTAGATCACTTCGAGAGTGATATTGGAGTGCCATCATGCACTAGAACACGTTACGGTACTAAACCACAATACAGTGACACTTCAACTGTCACTGGCTGGCGTGGAAACGATGCAGCGGATGAACTCGCCAGGAGAGGTTCTGACACGAAGGCCATCGAACCCGAACCCATTGTACCCATTCCGTTTAACCAGCTTACGAACTGGTTTAGGGAATACACACAAATGCAAGCGGAGAAATGGTAGACCTCAACGCCAGGATGTAGGCAATCCAAGGAGGCTATGCCATCCCTGGACACGAGCTGAGTAAACGCCTTCAGCGCCTGGACAGAGACAGCCTATGAATTGTTTCGGGGACCATCACCGGACACTGCTCACTGAATAAACACCGACACACCTTAGGTATTACTGACAGTCCTCTATGCTGAGCGTGCATCGAGGTGGAAGAAATGGTAGCGCATGTGCTCCTAGAGTGCCCAACGCACTCGAAGAGCACATGCACTACCATCTCTTTGTTGCCCAGATCCGCAAGGAAATTCTTGGAACACAAGAATCCTTTGCGGATGTCCTGAGTAGACTCGGAAGTTTTATCTGCTTCTGTAGGGAGGTGGGCTGGTTGGAATAATCGGCTGCCATGGCTCACTCACGTACAATAGTCCAATTTAGGGACTAAGTGCGGAAACCAAACCCTTAAGATAGAAGAAGGTGGTATATCACCCTAATATCCCAAGAGCCCAGGCTTGTCAGACCATCGTCATTCTGTAAAACCTCAAAGTTTGTCTGTGTATGTCCCTACTACAGGTGTAAACGATCCCCGAATATGAAGTTTGGATAACGGTTGCTTTGGAAGTTATCAAGCAGCAAAGGTCCATAAAATTGCACCTCAAATTCGTTAAAGTGTAAAGCCCAGTTTTTATATATTTTATTCGGATTGATATTAGAAATCACGTCGTCCATTGTCAGACACTTGGTGCGGTGGAAACCCCCTGTCAGACACCCTTGAATCATGGTGAATTGAGGGTATACTTTCGTCATTTTGTAAAGGCTGAATTTTATATATGTTACTTGAGGAACTATCAGAAGATGTTTTCTCAGATGTCAGACAGTTCCGTTGGTGGGTACGCCGTGTCAGACGCATTAAGTATTAGTCGGGGCACTATGTGCTCATGACATGATTTCTGCCCACATATCGCTACTAGGCCGAGTTTGATGTCATTTTCGTATAATTCGAGGATGAGGAATTCATTTCTGGAATAAACTTTTTATCAGTCCATAGAAAAAAACGGAGTAACTTACAAAAAACCAATTTGTCGGAACTATTTTTTTCAGAATTTCGTCGCTCAGAAGTACACTATAACGATTAAGACTAAATAAAAAATATTATATTATAGCCCCTTTATTGTACAATATAAAAAGTATCATTTCAATAACATCGTCAAAGTATAGAAGTGTAAAAAAAATATCTTGCATAGCGCGACGGAACTGATTTCTTTATTTGGAGTTCAAACTATGTTCGAACTATAGAGCTACCAACTATAGAGTTCGGTTACACGCATGTGTCATAGTCGTAAGGTACCTACTCAGTGCTATGTGGTTTTTCGATTTATATGAAAATTGTGATAGGACTTACAATATCATTATTATTGAACGGTCCCAGATACAAAGAAGCTTGGATCTAAATATTACTATCTACTTATATTAAACTTTATTACAAGGGTTAATTAATACGATTTCTTTAAATATTTTTTTTGTATTTTTTGTATTGGGGGATTATTAAATTTTGAATTATTAATACTACATTTTATATACCTATTGCAAGTAGAAAAGCTACATTTTAACGGTTTTGTGATTTCTGCCATACAACCACCCATAAAATATTGTATTCAGCAACCTATTGTTCATATATTGTGAAGACTCCACTCCACTTCACATACAATTAGTCCCCACAAGTGGTACTACATCGTATACCAAAATTTCATACATATTGTACGAGTGAAAGTAGCATGCAATTTATCTTCATGTCTCTGTCCTGCAGCATCATTAGGCCCTGATCACGATATATCTATATCCTATTAATTGAGACCATTTTAATAAGCTTGTAGCGACACTACATAGAACGCGCCAATAGACAGCCGACTTCTAAACCACGCTATTGAAGTTTTCTTATGAGTTTGTATAAATACGACTGTCCAACATCAACCGTTGGACCGTGATCTCCAGGCTCGCCTGGCGGAAGATCTTCCCTTTTCACGATGGAGGAGTATTCCACCTCCGCTCCTCCACAAACAATGTAAGTTATAAGTTAGGTACCTACCCTGGAGACTCAAGGTAACACTGTAACATCAGGTCATGCGTTATCATGTTCTTATTTAATAATGGGGCTATTCAAAGGGATCCCATAAAATTATGTAGTGATAGTTATTCCTAATTATCACTATTTATTAAAAAAAACTCACGCCTTTTATATATTATTCCTGTTACATACGCCAAGATATTTTCCTTAACCGTCGAGCTAGTGATAAATATGTACGTAAGTTTTTGAATAACTTATTGCTAATTCGAACCCGAGCCTCACTGATCATCATCATGAAAAGCGGGCTCTTTAAACTATTTAGAAATAATTCTATAAAATGAAATTTTCATATAAATCGAAAAACCACATAGCACTGAGTAGGTACCTTACGACTATGACACATGCGTGTAACCGAACTCTATAGTTGGTAGCTCTATAGTTCGAACATAGTTTGAACTCCAAATAAAGAAATCAGTTCCGTCGCGCTATGCAAGATATTTTTAGGGTTCCGTACCTCAAAAGGAAAAAACGGAACCCTTATAGGATCACTTTGTTGTCCGTCTGTCCGTCTGTCAAGACCCTTTTTCTCAGGAACGCGTGGAGGTATGAAGCTGAAATTTATATCAATTACTCAGGTCTACTGTCCCTTGAAGCTGTGAAAAAATCAAACTTCTAAGCCAACGCAATCAAAAGATACAGCCGTTTATGCCGCAAATTTTCGACACTTGCAAGGGAATCAAAACCTACAGGGTGCTTCCCGTGAACTCAGAATCTTGAAATTTGGTACGAAGCAACGTCTTATAGCATAGATAAAGGAAAAATTACGAAAACCATAAATTTGCAAGGTTGTACGGAACCCTCGGTGCGCGAGTCCGACTCGCACTTGGCCGGTTTTTTTTACACTTCTATACTTTGACGATGTTATTGAAATGATACTTTTTATATTGTACAATAAAGGGGCTATAATATAATATTTTTTATTTAGTCTTAATCGTTATAGTGTACTTCTGAGCGACGAAATTCTGAAAAAAATAGTTCCGACAAATTGGTTTTTTGTAAGTTACTCCGTTTTTTTCTATGGACTGATAAAAAGTTTATTCCAGAAATGAATTCCTCATCCTCGAATTATACGAAAATGACATCAAACTCGGCCTAGTAGCGATATGTGGGCAGAAATCATGTCATGAGCACATAGTGCCCCGACTAATACTTAATGCGTCTGACAGGGCGTACCCACCAACGGAACTGTCTGACATCTGAGAAAACATCTTCTGATAGTTCCTCAAGTAACATATATAAAATTCAGCCTTTACAAAATGACGAAAGTATACCCTCAATTCACCATGATTCAAGGGTGTCTGACTGGGGGTTTCCACCGCACCAAGTGTCTGACAATGGACGACGTGATTTCTAATATCAATCCGAATAAAATATATAAAAACTGGGCTTTACACTTTAACGAATTTGAGGTGCAATTTTATGGACCTTTGCTGCTTGATAACTTCCAAAGCAACCGTTATCCAAACTTCATATTCGGGGATCGTTTACACCTGTAGTAGGGACATACACAGACAAACTTTGAGGTTTTACAGAATGACGAAGGTCTGACAAGCCTGGGCTCTCACTCTATAAGCCTTTCGCAGTTCCTTTAATGTTAACAGCTGACTGACGCGTCCGCGCGGGTAGGTGAGATATTCGTAACGGATACTTACACAGCGCGCGCAATAAATTGAACTTATAATTTTTACTTTTTTATACTCCCAAGCGGCTAAGGAGTAGCTAAGCTCATAATTTATTGGACGGCCTATGTGTTAAAACCGATTTGATAAAATAATGGAAATGCCAATTTTACGTATACTGAATTGAATCAAAATGTTTCAAATGCCATAACACTAATGAGATATTTAGGTAAAAAAAGCCGAAGTGACATCACTCATTATCCTTAATAGAGGATAAATGGGTCAAGAGACTTATTTAATTCATAGAACTTAATGCAAAATGGTTCAAGCGATACGCTTTTTTATTATAGTTGAATGCAAAATGGGCCAAACGACATAGCTTATTATTTTGGTTTAATGCAAAATAGGCCAAACGACGAAACCACAACCATGGCGAAAAAGCCAAATGCCCTAAGTCATCGAGTCCTCAAATTTGTCTAATTTTGTGTCGTATAGCTCAATGAGCTCAGAAATGACGCCTGTTTTGCTGTGGGTGCTAAGCGCCAAAAAAGTTGTCAAAAAAATTTGAAACCTGATTCAAACGACGGAGAAAAATTTGCTGATTCCGAATATGTATATAACTCAATATCGCAAAAAATGTCGCTTAGACCAATTAGCCTTTCAACCGTCGATATCTACCGATACTCACTTTCACAAAACTAATTATCGGCTTACTCTTGACCTCAGACTTGCCCGAAGGCAAAGACGGGGCCTATGACGGGACGCGCTTCTCCAGAAGAAGCGTTGCATACGGTTTTATAATAAAATACCAGAAGAAATTTTGAAATTGCCTGAAACTGTATTCAAAACTCATGTTAAACATGTACTTTTTAAAATGGCATATTACAAACTAAACGACTATTTAAATGACAATGATGCTTGGAACAGATTTCCTCCAGTCCAGCGCAATACGATAGCGAAAAACAAACGAAATTATGTAACCCAATTTAGTATTAAGTAACAATTGATTATAAGAATATTGTGTTGAGGAGTTTCTCGACCCGCTTCTTCTCCTCAACCATACATGCTGGTGGAGTTGAAATGACGTTCATTATGTGGACTTGTAAGTTCCTATTTTGAATAAAACATTTTGACTTTGACTTTTTTACTTTGACTTTGCCTGTTTACTTAAGCCTTAAAGGCTGTATATGTTACATGGAATATACATATTATATTAGAAACAAGTATTTCTAGGTTAGCCCTAGGGGTCAGATCAGCTGAAGTTTGAAACTCCTTCTCGAGTAACTCCGATACAAACTACGAACTCGATCGGTGGTGTTGAAGGGTTATGTTTATGTTAGTAGTTGCTTGTTTGTTTCAGTGTCGGTTTCACAACCTACCGGGTTAAAAAAACATCTCATAGTCTTACGCATAGGCATAGCCGTACTTACTTTGACCAGATTGGCGATGTATTGAAGAAAAGCCAGCCAGAATACCCGAAACCGACGAGCATGCATGAGTCGTTTGATGGATGGATGAAGCACGAGAGATCTGCCAGGTTCGTAGCAAATGGCAGTCCATTGTCTCTGTCTACCCCTATGGGAAATATTCGTGACATTATGTATGTATGTATAGTCTTTTCCCTATTATCTGGGATCGGTAGTGTGTTATCACAAATGAATTATTTCTGTAGGTAACAAAAATAGTTAGAAACATAGATTTAGAATTTTTCGCTATGTACCTAAATCCTTTATTTATGGTTAGAAACGTCAATAGTCTAATGACTCATCATAATTCAGTTTAATTTAACACATATTTAAAATAGCTGAAATCGATGAAGTAGTAGATACTGAACAAACTAATTTCAGGAATTGCGCTTATTCTGTTACATATTGTCACACATATTGTATATAGGTACTTATAGATTCTTTTAAGGAACACATTTCGTTAAAGTAATTCCATTTTATGCTCAAAGTTGAGACGAAAACAACAAAGATAAGTTTCTGAACTTATATAATATACATTCTACCTTATAAGCTATTTAGGTGTGCTGCAGCAGGGCAAGCCAAGTTCTTGTCCAAATAAATATGTTATAATGTTTCTCCTGCAATAACAAACTGTAAATGAGTAAATAAATAGTCTATTTTTAGGAATTTTTATCGTAAATTTTACTATATTCTTTACTGATAATTAAACATATCATAACATTTGGTTCGATGTAAGTATTAATTTTGAATATGTGCTGATGATATTATATATTATATTATATATTATATTATTATAATTTATTGAACTTATATTCCATCAATCTTAATAGGTAGGTACCTAGTAGGTAGTTAGTTTTGATAGCTATATGTGGAGACTTGTTGTCAGCAACTAGAATACTCAGTTTTTGAACTTATTGTCGTGTAATTAGTCTGTAAGTCTTCCCAAAAATAATAAAATAAAATAAAATAAATAAAATAATATACCTACTTATCTTTTTGTGTGTGACAACGATTGCATTTAGTCGCATAGGGCCGACATTGCTCTTTTTTTTAAATAGTTATGGGGCAAACGAGCAGACGGGTCACTTGATGGTAAGTGACTGCCCATGGACTCCTGCAATGCGTCTCAAGTGCGTTGCAGGCCTGCCCTGATAGTGCTCCAATCAAAGAGAGTTGTAAAAAAATAATTCTCTCTTTTTCTTTAAACGTCTTGGGTCCCTATATTCCAACTTTTTTTTAAGCATATCTTGCGTCGAAGCACTATGAAGTATATCTCAAAAAAGATTGCACTGAAAACAAATCATATTTACTTTGACATCGTCTTTTAATCCCTTGAGTTCAGACTTCGTATCACAATGAGCTGACTGAGCATTCTGCATTAAAAATATAAATGCAAAAATGCAGTGTCCTTTTCTCTTATTTAAAAAAGTTTATTTGAACAAAGTCTGGCTTATGCATTTTTATGCTGTTAAAAAATTGGAAAGAGCTCTTTGCGACAAGGGACTCTCAAAGGCACGTAGACTTCGGCGATTTCAGCTTCGCCTCGTGCATTTTGAGGCACATTTTGAATTCTGTTACACTGTTTATTTTGCTCATTTGACTACAACAGCTGGTGTTTGCTGTTTTGTAGAAATTCCGTGTGCAGATACACTGAGGCGGATATTGTTTAAGAATGTCCAAGTTTCATAATTTTTGGATGATTTTTTCTAAACTAATATTTATAAAGAGGAAAGATTTGTATTATTTTATGTTTGTTACGAATAAACTCAAAAACTACTGGACCGATTTTAAAAATTCTTACACCAATAGAAAGCTAGAAGATCTCTGAGTAATATAGGCTATTCCCGTATTCCCACGGGAATGGGAACTACGAAGCCGCGCAGAACCGCTATAGTTTACAATAATTTGCATGCATTTACCGAAATTTACATCACACATATTTCTATACGTAGTTTATGTACCATGTGAGATGTTCATACTCCAATGTAAATATCCTTAGTGTGGAGATCGGCTACGTCAATTCCGTTTCATGTATTTTAGCACTAACTACTTATTAATGTGCATATTAAGTAGGTACTTGAAACTCGAAATGGAAGTACTGTAGGTATTTACTATTTAACCGACCTGTTTTTTGACTTTTGAGTCTTCAAGAGTTCGATTGTTATTTGAAATACTCTAGCAAAATTATTCTATCCTAGTAACAATGCTAAACAGAAAATGTTTTTGGAGTCACATTCACGTGTTTAAAACTATTTAAATTTTAAATATCAACTATTTTTACATCAGATTTCATAATATTATAGAACCGGTCACTATATTATGAGCTCTGATAGATTCATAATGGACTCGATTCTGGCTGACCACCTAAAGCTCCTAATATTGCTAAACCTCTTAAAAACGATTTTGCTATTCTACGCTATCTGTCAAATTCAAATGACATGATTAAATTTGAATTTGACGTTTCTAAACATTCTAAATTTAGCCGGTCAACTCCACTTAGCTATAGCGGCTTAAACGCTATTCCTTGTGTGTAATTTTAAGCAGAATAAAAAGAATTTAGACTTGTCAAACTCATAAACTGCGTAAATTTAGCGGCGATTAAAAAGGTCCCTCTTAAAATTAAGTTACTTCTAAAATCGGATATTATAGTGATTTTATGTGCAAGTTGAGGTGGAAAAAACTAATTATCCAAAATCCAAAGGAAGTTTAGAAGAAAGAATGAGCCAGGACGAGAATGTTGTTGTGGGTGCTGCCGTATAGTGTGCAGTCAAAAGATATATTTTTTTGTTTGTGTATTACAATTCTAAATAATATATTCATCCAAGATAGCTCTTCAGGTTATGTTTCAACTTTCTTTCCTGAGAACATGGTGAGACCGAAAAAATATATCTTAGAAGATGAAGAAACGCATCGGATCCATTTCATAGGTCTGAAAGAAAATTTAGAAAAATGTTTAGGGTGTCCTATATATAATGAAGCATCATAATGCAAATGTCTGAGGGGTAAAGCAGTTAAGTTTTAATAAACACATTTTTATGAATCTGTAGTTTTGGTTAAAAATAAAAAACCGCAAAACTCTCCAAACACAGTTTTTTCTCTTCAAGTATTTACCTATCCCCCTAAAATTATTTACTCCCCCCCTATAATTACTGAAAAAACGTTTTTGGGGAGAAATCTTGCAGTTTTTATCTTATTTTAACCCTTAACTGGTTTCGTGGGGGTGGCGCGGCCCCCACGCATGATATATTTTTTAATTCCTTTAAAACTTTGCACCGTGCGTGTGCGCCATTTTGTGTAATCTCATTACGTCGCGACTCGCGACGGGTGTCGAACTTTCGGCACTGCAGCTTTTACCAGAGCTGAGGTACGTGCGTTATGGGGTCCGCACGACCCCCACAATACCAGTTACGTGAGATTTAGATCAAGGCAAAATATGCTAAAGAGAGGGCGCTGTCACTTATGTGATGAAAAAAAAAGACGGAAAATTTGCTACAAAATGTAACAATTGCAAGCATTTCATTTGCAAGTTGCATAGTAGCACAAAAATACTAAGTATGTAATAATTTTCAAGATTGAACTTAGTTCATCTATAATGTTCCTAAGTCCTCAGGATTATATTCCTGTTGATTTTTTTTTATAACGTTGATTAGAAGATTATTTCTTTTTATTTCCAAAGTTTATTGTATTAGGAATAAGAAAACATTTATATCTTAGCGTAAGACGACCAAAGTAATCGTTTTTTTTTGTTTGTATCATGTAAGAAAAAAAAATACCAAAAAGTTGCCATTTTTATGTGATCTCTTGTAGTAATTAAGTTAAAAGAATTACATTAATAAAAAATGATTTTATCAATAAAACAAGGATGTTATTATTATTTTTTATTTAAAACTAAACAAAAATTGCGCACATTTGCTTCCTAGGAGTTATTTTATAATGGGGGCCGCACGACCCCCACAAAACCAGTTACGTTAGTCAATTTTACGATACCAGTTAAGGGTTAAGGCATTGGCAATTTTGCCATCAGCACTAAACACGACACGAAATTCAAGATTTTTAGCTCTGCTTCACTCTGCTTCAGAGTCTATGCACAAATATATAATCAGATTCATCAAAACTTATTGAAATGTCACTTGGTAAATGATAGTACACTTTTACTGAAGATTGAAGAGGCTAGTTCTTGAGGTAACTCGAAAATGTCCATCCTACGCTTTTTATCGAATTCCCTATTTCACTGTAGGTACACTATCATTACTATGAGACAAAACCTAAAGTGCTAAAACACACAGCAAAACATTTAAAAAAATTAAAAACAATTATTTCAAACAAGTTTTAAATTTAATTATTTTTAACGTTTTTATTAATATCGTTTATTTCTTCATTATATAGCAACACAAGGTCAATTCAATTTAAACAATTTAGCTCATGCTAAAATACCTTCTAAACTGACTAAGTTTGATGTTCCTGGAATAGAGTTGTTTTTAAGATTCGTTAAATTAAATTTTAAATTTAAGAAATTTAGCTTTACGCATTTTAAGCGACGTGCTGGTAGAATCGAGTCCAATATTTCATTTTAATATATGTTTTTTTTTCGTCTTCTAACAATAACTGCATTAGTCCTAAAATAATAGGAATAACTCTGACTACTACAAGATACAATTATATTTTACTTTATCTTTTTAAACATTACTTGTCAGTCTTCCTATAATAATCAAACTATAAATATTAAGTTTCTTGCACAATGACCCTTATTCCCCTTCTATTTTTTAAATCGCTGTGTCCTCCTCCCATCTATCGGTGCTAGATTTTCAATGTACGACCAAGCTCGTCCCCACATTATTTCCCCAGAGACCGCGAAGTAAATACTGCTCGCAGTAACAGAGGTCTTTAATAAAAAGATTTTAATGTCCGTTCCTCCGAACTTGGCGTTTGTTTTTAAATGACATTTGACTTAGCAAAAATCTATAATATATAAAGCTCGACTACCACTCACTGACTGACTGACTCATTGACATAATTGTTCTCCCAGAAGGAGTCGTTTTGGAGACAAGTCATATATGAGAAAAGTGTTCAAGATGGCGGGGTGACCCCGGGAAAATTCCGACTTTTCAAAAAAACAAAATGGCGGCCAGGCTTGCCTATCGTATCTCTTTTGTTTTCCGGCCGATCCGGTTGAAATTTTTGGAATCTGTAGAAATGTTTAAATGATTTACGAAAATAGTTAAAAAAATTGAAAAAACAAAATGGCGGCCGCGTAGTAGTGTTTCAAAGTTGGAGTGGTTTTAGACCCCACTTGACCCGAATTGATCTCCCAGATGCCAATATGCTAAAGGGATGTGTTTGGTGTCATCGCACAGGGCATATCCTGTAGTTTACCAGAAAATCCCGAAAATCTGAAAAACCAAGATGGCCGACCGGTGATTTGCTCCCAAAGAAAAGTATTAATTTTACCACATTTTGATTGTCGATTTTCGGCAAGATGGCAACACCTGAGCGAGTTGGTCTGTATAGCGGGGTTGGAGGTCTTGCTACGTAGTGTGGCCGTGTTGAAGAATTTTGAAGGAATTTTTCTACTTTTAACGCAAAATGTCAAAAGTCTAAATTTTACCATTTTGCAAAAACAAGTGACAGTCAGTGAAACATTTTATTCCTCCCTATGACCTTTTGTAGGTTTTTTGAATTTCACCTGGCAACACTGAAAGTTATGGCCGATTGAATTTTTAGGGTAGACCTCAAAAGACCCGAATTGATCTCCCAGATGCCGATATGCTACAGGGATGTGTTTGGTGTCACCGCATAGGGTATATCCTGTAGTTTACCAGAAAATCCCGAAAATCTGAAAAAACAAGATGGCCGCCCCGTTATTTTTGTTTTACTGAAAAATTTAAATTTTCATAATAATAATCGGCTTTTTTAGCCAGTTGGCAACACTTTGGAAAGTTGACTTGTATGGAGCGATTGTGGGTCTCAGTAAACAGTGTTGCCATGAAAAAAAATATTTAACAATTTTTTTTTGTTTTTCGATTTAAAATGGCTAAAACAAGATGGGCGCCCAAAATTAGACTTTATTTTTCTGTCAAAATACGACCCCACAGAGACACGCGTGGCCGCTTGCGGCCTCGCGCACCGCGCGACATCTAGTTGCATCTATAAATTTGCAGACTATAGAAATACTCGTACATGCATAGGATTATCTCACTCGACGCTATATCAGGATACAGAGCGTATTCATCTATCTATATTTATAAAACTAGATGTCGCGCGGTGCGCGAGGCCGCAAGCGGCCACGCGTGTCTCTGTAGGGTCTTATTTTGACAGAAAAATAGAGTCTAATTTTGGGCGCCCATCTTGTTTTAGCCATTTTAAGTCGAAAAATAATAAAATTTTGTTAAATATTTTTTTTCATGGCAACACTGTTTACTGAGACCTACAATCCCACCATACAAGCCAACTCTCCAAAGTGTTGCCAACTGGCTAAAAAATGCCGATTATTATTAAGAAAATTGCAACTTTTCAGAAAAACAAAAATAACGGTGCGGCCATCTTGTTTTTTCTATTTTTCGGGATTTTCTAGTAAACTACAGGATATACCCTATGCGATGACACCAAACACATCCCTGTAGCATATCGGCATCTGGGAGATCAATTCGGGTCTTTTGAGGTCTACCCTAAAAATTAAATCAACCATAACTTTCGGTGTTGCCAGGCAAAAATCAAAAAACCTACAAAAGGTCATAGGGAGAGATAAAATGTACCGTTGACTGTTACTCGTTTTTGCAAAATGGTAAAATTTAGACTTTTGACATTTTGCGTTAAAAGTAAAAAAATACTCCAAATTCCGGGAAAATTCTTAAACACAGCAACACTACGTAGCAAGACCTCCAACCCCGCTATACAGATCAATTCGCTCAGGTGTTGCCATCTTGCCGAAAATCGACAATCAAAATGTGGTAAAATTAATACTATTCTTTGGGAGCAAATCACCGGTCGGCCATCTTGGTTTTTCAGATTTTCGGGATTTTCTGGTAAACTACAGGATATGCCCTGTGCGATGACACCAAACACATCCCTTTAGCATATTAGCATCTGGGAGATCAATTCGGGTCAAGTGGGGTCTAAAACCACTCCAACTTTGAAACACTACTACGCGGCTGCCATTTTGTTTTTTCAATTTTTTAAATAATATTCGTAAATCATCTAAATAATACTACAGATTCCCAAAATTTGAACCGAATCGGCCGGAAAACAAAAGAGATACGATAGGCAAGCTCGGCCGCCATTTTGTTTTTTTGAAAAGTCGGAATTTTCTCGGGGTCACTTTGCCATTTTGCACACTTTTCTCATATATGACTTGACTCCAAAACGACTCCTTCTGGGAGAACAATTATGTCAGTGAGTCAGTGAGTGAGTGGTAGTCGAGCTTTATATAATATAAATAAATAAATGATAAACTGACTGACTGATTGGTGATGTATCAACGGACAGCCTAAACCGATGGGTCTAGAGACTTTAAATGTTGCACATAGATAGCTTAAACAGTGTAGGCATCCACTAAGAAAGGATTTTGCAAAATTCAACCCCTAAGGGGGTGAAATAAACGCGCCTTTAATTTATTTATATTTTGGGCTCTAACGGTTGTGATTAATTTTGTATATAGAGATACAGTTTTGCATTTCAACTGTTGAATTTTCTGTAAAAACGCAATATTACACAAAAATATTTTTTAAATAGTACGGCCACTCACCGGCAGATCGAGTTAGAAAAAACTAAGCTTGTTCTCCCAGGTATTTTTTAAATAATACGGATTTTTTATTTTATTTATTTATTTATTTATTCGTAAGACATGATGTTAAAAAGAGCTGCCCTTGAGTTTGTTGCTGCTTCTTCTTGGGGTACTGCAGCCACTTGTCACTTGTTCAACCAAACTTCATAGACGAGTCTGTTGTTTTAAGACTATTGACGTTTCTTTTAAGTGTATTTTTTTTAACTACAGAAATTATTAATTTTGACTAGAAACCGTTCTCTCATAGTTGGTTTTTGCATTGTCAGGCTTCATGCTGGCAGCTTTAATTTATAGTATGGTTGCTTTTAATTTTCCGGGTACATTAATGTGTAGTGCTGTTGTAAACTTTTAATAGGGAGTAAGGTCACGCCTAAAATGAAATGTAAATAAGAAAGCTTCAGATCACATGTTTCTGACATTTATTATTTTACTTCAATAGGTGTCTAATATACTATTCTCCGCAGCCATTTTAAGATTAAACATTATGACTTTATGAAAATTACTTATATGCTCGAATCTGTATTGTGATGAATGTGTTAAAAAGATTAAATAAAGAATTGCATTAAAAAGTCCGCCATCTTGTGTGTTCCGCCATGTTTGATTTAGAATGACGTCGCGCAGCTAATCATGCATTTGACTCGATTCTGCAGACCAGCTAAAATTCCTAATTTTAAGTTAGCATATCCTTCTCCATAGAATACGGAAGAAAAGGACAGAAACAAACCATAGATTAGAGTAATGTCAAACAAGTAAAACCAACTAATTTGATGTCTTATCTGTCACTTTTATCCATGACCTTACATCGTTGCTAAAATTGCTAAATACGTGTATTTGAATAAGCTGTGAATGCGTTCATAAGGTTCAATTTTGTTATTTTTTCTGTCCCTTTCCTTTTCAAAGCGGTGGAAAATAATAAAGCTAACTTAAAATTAGGAATTTTAGCTAGTCTGCAGAATCGAGTCCACTGTCCCCAAAGTAAACGTGTATACGAAATACGATCGGTTGAAGATTATCTGCTTCAAAATTGAGTTGTCTTCTATCCAAAGAAACATACTTTACAAGTTAAATAAAAGTTTGTAATCAATAATATTAGTTTATTTTGCTACTTCAGCCTTCGTTCATATTTAATACCATTTCTGATGTTCATAGAATAACAGGAAAAGGTAAAGTTTAGTGATCGGATCTACGATATTTTGAATGTGTAACCACTCCTAACAATCCGCTTACGTCGGCTCAGCGAAGCAGAAATGAATGGCATGGGTACCCACACTATATCGACGTTTCCAGAAAATGTATTCTGGATATTTCGTGATATTATTTAGTTTACTTAGGTATTTATTTCGTTTTATTAGTGATCTTATGAGTAAACAGACTAGAGTAGACATCAGGGAAGGGACAGTGGACGTACCGTGCTAGATCCGTGTTGACGAAAAAACAAATGAACCCGGCGCAGAATCGGAATCGTCTTTATTTGACATTTATTACGTGGCCAGCGCTTGCTCTGTAGGCACTGGTAGTATTGACAGTTGTATGTCAGAAGCAATGTACGCTAAAATGAAGCCGATTGCGTTTGCGATTACGGTTGTTATAGACAGTAAGGCCCCTGCTTCTGACACTGACATTTGTGAAGAAGTTAATACGTTATGTATCATCCACATTACTGGGATAGTTGGCAATCCACCAGTGTGCGGTTCTAACGGAACTCTTTGCCTCGTAGAACCGATCTGTTGAACAAATTGTCGCCTGCGATATTTCCGGACCAATACAACCTTCGAGAAGGCTTGAACCTTACTTCAAAGGCCGGTAACGGGAGTTATCCATGGCACGGCAAATATCCATGGAGATGCTAGTTGACCCAACCTTCCATAGAAAACTAGCTTTCACCCGCGGCTTCGCTCGCGCACGTTTATTTCACCCCCTCAGGGGTTGAATTTTGCAAAATCCTTTCTTAGTGGATGCCTTAAACTGTATAAGCTATCTAAGTGCAAAATATCAAGTCTTTAGACCCAGTGGTTTAGGCTGTGCATTGATATACCACCAATCAACCCCCTCCCCCTCTCCCTACTCCCGCCTCGAAGGCCGGCAACGTAGTTGTGACTCTTGAGTTGCAGGTGTCCATGGGCGACGGTAGTCACTTACTAGACGGGTCAGGTGACCCGCCTGCTCGTTTGCCCCCTTTTTTTTATATTATAAAAATCAATCAATTTATCATTTTATAAATACAGATTCAAATACAAATTCGACTTTTATTGGACCTTGAATAGAGGATTAAAGTTTTGTAAATGTTTCCGATAATCTTTATTAGCGAGATAAATTAGCAATTAAATATTAATTTCGGTCTGTACTATCTGCCAAATTAATTATTAAAACTTATCAGACAGGCCATTAATATAATTAATGAAAATTTAAATCCGGACTACCTACTGTTTGAAATTGCGATTAACATAATTTTTAGAGAGATTTACAAGACCCGAGGAGAGACGTAGCTACCCTTTTATCATCATCACCTGATGGACCTGAGAGACCTATCACTTAGGTAATAGATAGGGGTTGATACCCCTAACTATAACCTAAGTGATAGGTATCTCCTTACATATAATCAAAAATAAGCCATAATCTCCCATGCGAGCCCACTACAGATGAGGAGATAGTGGGCCAATGGGCCTCAAGCCATCTAAGAGTACCTGACATGGCTTAAAGACCTATATTGTGGGTAAACACATATTATAAGGGGCAACGGTTCAACGTATCTTCCAAAACACGGGGGAGTTTGATGTAATTTCCCTAGCTAATTATTATCCCGGGAAAATATCGTATTTTACCCCTTTGAATAGAGCCCCGAGTAGAAGCAAGTGCGGTTAACTAGTGGATGCCCAGCGGCGTTGCATGCGCGAATCCATTTTATTCCCGTTCCCGTGGGTATTTGCATAAATCCATCCATAAGTCTCCTACTATGACCATAACACCTAGAAACTTGAAATATAACATGTAGATACATGTCATATTTCAAGTTTCTAGGTGTTATGGTTTCGAAGTAGTACGTATTTATCTATTTATGCAGTTTTTTTTATTTTCCCGTAGGAATGAGACATTTTTCCGCTGTAAAAAGGACCCCAGATGTTGATCCGGTTACCCCCAAATTTCATAAAAATCCGTTCAGTAGTTTTTGCGTGATGCGTGCTCAATCAGGCAGACAGTATTTTTTTTTTAATTGTGTTTTGGTATCTCTACATCGACAACTACCTACACTACCGCACCAATTTTCAAAAAATATTCCATGTACAGACGCGGCCTTGTTACAGTTTTATTTTATGTATAGATTGAATAATTAGGTATCAAAATAGCATGAAAGAAAATAAACAGGGGTTCTTCCCACAAAATCCCATTCCCGGGTGAAATACCCTTTCTGGGTGCGTGAGTCCGAAAAGATACCCACATTCTTACCATTTCCCGGCCCCGGCGGTTGAGGATGTTTATAAGCTACTGTCTTAGCAAAGGTCCTCGACGGCCTGTTGGATTCCCTTCTGGACGGATACCTAGACCTACACGACGCACAGTTCGGATTTCGTCCTGGACTATCTACGGAAAGTGCAATACTTGGCTTAAAGCATACTGTACAATATTACACGCAGCGTCGGACGCCCGTGTATGCTTGTTTCCTGGATCTGTCACGGGCGTTTGACACTGTATCGTATGATGTGCTTTGGTCCAAGATGCGAGGAATAGGCGTACCTGCAGAGCTGTTGAGAATCTTTCAATATTGGTACGGTAATCAGGAAAACTGTGTAAGATGGGCCGATGCACTCTCACGCCCGTACAAGCTTAACTGTGGAGTGAGACAGGGAGGGCTTACATCTCCCAAGTTGTTTAATTTATATGTCAACGACCTGATTGTTGGGCTGAGTAGCAGGCGCATCGGATGCCGCATAGATGATGTTACTATTAATAACATCAGCTATGCTGATGATATGGTTTTGCTGAGCCCGACCATCAGAGCGTTAAATGAGTTGCTTTACACCTGTGAAGAGTATGCACTATCTCACGGTCTGACTTACAATGTCAAAAAAAGTGAATACTTGGTGTTTAAGGCCGCCGGTGGGAAATGCCCTGAGTCCGTACCTGCCATTAAATTGAAAGGTGTTCAGCTACAACGGGTTTTTAAATTTAAATACCTAGGGCATTTTGTCGCCGACGACCTTAAGGACCAAGTCGATATAGAAAGGGAACGCAGAGCGATGGCGGTCCGATGCAATATGCTGGTGCGCAGGTTTGCACGTTGTAGTAAACAGGTTAAAATCACGCTTTTCAAAGCATACTGTCAAGTATTTTACACGTGCAGCCTGTGGACCAGTTATACGCAGAAGGCCGTCAGCGCGCTTCGAGTCCAATACAACAACGGTTTCAGGATGTTGTTGGGGCTGCCCCGCTTCTGCAGTGCTTCGGGCATGTTCGCGGAGGCGCGCACAGACGACTTCCATGCCATAATGCGTAAAAAAGCGGCATCTTTGCTCTGCAGAGTGCGGTCAAGCTCAAACTCCATTCTGAAGACCGTAACTGGGAGATACGACTCGCCCTTCATGCGACACACAGCTCAGGTGCTGGTTAAACCAAATCCCGGCTAACCAGTGCCTGAAATGCGTATTTTTGATTTTGTTATATATATATATATATATATTTTTAGGATTAAGATACTAATATAGTTATAAGATCATTGTTACTAACAAAATGGGCCTTTGTAGTCTAATAAATTACAATAAATAAATAAATAAATAAGGCTTAATTCTCACCAAGAGGGCAGAAGCCGGCAGCGAAGCGGCGAGCACTTTCATTGTCACATAATTTTAAACTTTATCTTCGTTGCTATAATACACAGTATCGCTTGATAGTAATCGTCGTCTTGGAGTCGAGAGTGTAGTTGCCATCTCTTACTGTGATTAATTAATCATTGAATTACTTTTTCATTAGGTCTTAACTTGTAAATGCCGTTTTGTTTATAAATACAACTTTTAATGTATTTCTCATTGGAGCGGAAAAATCGCTTCCAAAAAAAGGTAACCACGAAAAGGGCCGTTAATAAGTAAAGGCGGGTATTTTTTCGACATTGAGAAATTGCGGGGATTTTAATACTATGATGGAAAACTAAGGGTTGGAACCCTTGGTTTTCTGTTTCCGGTATTATTAAAATCCCCGCCATCCCCGTAAACGGAAGGTATGTTTTTGTCACTGTTTTCGTATCTCTTAATATTTTTTAATCACAATATTATTATAAGCAGTGATAGACTTACGGTTAAAGAGCCTGCTTCACATGATGATAATGAGTGAGGCTCGGGCTCAAATCCTGGCATGTATCAATGAGTTTATCAAAAACGTACGTTATCACTTGTTCGACGGAGAAAGAAAACATCGTGAGGCAACCCGAAAGTCCCAGAATTAATTCTGAGACATGTGTAAAAGACCCGGTCCGGCGATCGGCTCACCACCTATCGCGTTTAGGGGTCCAACGAATATGTCGTGAAAAGTGGGTATATCCAGAAATGGAACACCTCCGCCTCGGAGAGATTTTTTTTCACAATATTATTTTGATAAATTGCAACAGGACTACAACAGAAAATTACATTTTAATGAAAAAATGTAGGCCAATTTAACGAGAATATTCTCAGCTATCTGCATAATTAACGCTGAGAGTTATATTAAATAGACGCAATTTCCCTACACCATGGTGACCTAATTTTGAACGCAACGCCAAGAACATTATATTTTCTGTGTTACCTATAGTTTGACGGACATGGGAGACGCGAAGAGCGATGCGATTTAAGATCCAAAACCATACCAACTTCTGGTCATTTCGCTTACACGCAGAATGCAAAATATTTATATACATGTTTGTTTTGAAACAGTGAAAAGACTTACAAGAACGAAACCTTTTGAGGTAGTGCATAAGTGTAATACTATAGTGATAGTGAAAACTAAGAACACATGAACAAAATGTCTTACCCTTAATAGAAACTAAGAATCGTCAGTGGGCTACTTTCTTAGAATAGTGACTCATTAGCATCCTAAGTTAAATTTAAATTACTTATTAGCCTCATAATTAGGCTAGATTGTAATAATTTTAAAGTAACATTAGTTACGGAAAAAAAATGTTTGTTTTAAACTCACTTCAACGATGACGAATTGTAGATTTTTTTAATTAATCGAAAGTCATTTTACTGACAGTCAGAACTTAGTTTTAAAAGGTAATAGCCCTGTTTGATGAACCTACTTCTCATGCTGGAGACTCGGGTTCGAATCCTGGTGAGTATCAATGACTTTTACAATAACTTACGTAAGTACATATCACTAACTCTACCGAAACGATCAGACCGTTTGACTGACGTAGTTCGCGTTCCCGTGAGAATACGGGAATAAAATATAGCCTATGTTACTCAAATATATTGCAACTTTCTATTGGTGAAAGAATTTTTAAAATCGGTCCAGTTGTTTTTGAGTAGTAAACATACAAAAATACAAATCTTTTCTCGTAGATGGTTGGTTCTAAAGCATTTGCAATAGCACCCCGATGGATTTACCGTTTTACATTTATGAGCAATGAACTTTTCAGCAATGAATTTTCCGGACCGGGTATTTCCTCTACCTAATTAAATAAATAAAAATAAACAATCTCACGCCTTTTATCCCCGAGTTAGAGGTATTCCATTTCTGGATATACCCTCTTTTCACGATATATTCTTTAGACCCCTAAACGTGATAGGTGGTGATCCCATCGCCGCACCGGGTCTGTTACAAATTGCCTCAGAACGAATTCTGAGACCTGCGGGTTTCCTCACGATGTTTTCCTTCACCGTCGAGCTAGTGATGAATATGTACGTAAGTTTTAAAAAACTCATTTTTACATGCCAGGATTCGAACCCGAGCCTCATTACGAGGCTCTTTAATCGTAAGGCCTCTGGAATAAGGCAGTAAGACTATTCATTTCTTTTCACTTCTCATGCTCTAAAAGTACGCCAATATAGCCCTACGAAGCGGGACTAAAGTGACCACTTTAGTCCCTAGGGAGTATAAAGTAATTTTTTTTTCATTTCCTTAATGAGAAAAAGACAACCTCAAACAGCCAGTAAATATCTGTAGAGTGTGGACCATCTTCATTGCGAAAATGTGAAGAGTTTTAGTTCCATGGTTTTTCCGCGAAGAAGGTGGCGCCATGTGTTTTAAATTGTTTACCTGCAAAGAGATTTAAATCTCTTTGTTAATCTGTGACAGCCTGACAGGTTTATAAGAAAAAACTGACCGCGAAAATTTCTGAATTTTTGTCGAGTGTAAATTTGTTGGGTTTTAAATAAATTTGTACTAAATTGACAATTTTTCTCGCACTCAAAGTGAAAAGTACAGTTTACACCTCGAGACTAAACGCCAACTTAATATACCCTCGGTTTCATGACTCAAACCACCTCTGGTATATAATGGCTTCGTTTAGTCCCTCGATATAAAATATACTATTAATCTCTCTCCGCTGAGCTTATCGCTTTGCTCGCTATGTTGTTGCAGCGCGTTCCCCGTAACCACAGAGCTGAACAAACAAATTGGACGGGCGTCCCTTGGAATTACATATTTTGGCACTCGCCGCCATGGGTCTATGGGTTGCTACAGGAAAATTGGGGCGGTACATTATGGAATGAGTTTATTCCATTTTGTACAACGATTTTGTTCATAAAAATAGAGTAGGCTGACACATTATGTCGAATTAAAAAGGATAAGGTCCTTCTGAAATTTTTGTTTATAGGTAAATAAATAAACATTTATCTACTCTTACAACACATAGATTATTTAATAATATTTTTACATTATTTTAAAATATTAAAAAGAAAGTTAAATGACGGACCGAGGTGCTATTATTGAGGAGGAGTAGGGAGTGCGTGGATCGTCCTCGCTACCTCCGACTTAGAAGTATTGTACAGTCAAGAGCACGCTAAGCTTAACACTTTGGACTTTGACCCGGCCCTGTATTCTATGGCGCGCAGTACAAATCAGAGCTCAGCTTAAACTGGTAGTGTCAAGCTTGACTTGCTCTTGACTGTACTGTATTTTATACTAGCGACCCTCCCCGGCTTCGCACGGGTGCAATGCTAACACTAAAACCTTCCTCTTGAATCACTCTATCTATTAAAAAAATAAATAAAATGTGAAAGGCCAACATCCAAAAGGAATATCACTGTTTTTAGACGTTAAAAACTAAAATATTAAGACTATTTGTTAGACCTTAACAAGTTTACATGAAACTCCTTCCCCTAATTAATTATGAAGCCGCGCAAAGAGAAACGGTTTACGCAACTGCTGGTTTTCGCTTGGAACAGTAACTGTATTTAATTTAAGCCCTCCAATGCAGGTCGCCACATTTAGCTAGAAAACACACGGATATGCGTTTCGTGCGGTCATGTTTGAGGCAGAGTTGGAAATTCTGACTTATTTGTTTAATCGTTATTAAATATAGATTTTACCCGCGGGTTCGCTCGCTCACAGTTATTTCGCCCCCTTAGGAGCTGAATTTTGCAAAATCCTTTCTTAGCGGATGCCTACACTGTATAAGCTATCTATTTGCAAAATTTCAAGTCCTAAACCCAGCGGTTTAGGCTGTGCGTTGATACTTCACCAATCAGTCAGTCAGTTTATCATTTTATATGCTTGTATATAGATATGCTCACGCCTTTTATCACGGTGTACAGAGGTATTTCATTGCCGGAAACAGTAACTTTTCACCTACATTTTGTGGACCCCTGAAAAAATAAGTTAAATCTTTTCGGAGACCTGGGGTTTCTCTCGATGTACCTGTAACCGTAGAGCTAGTGTTTATGTTCGTAATTTATGAAAACCTCATTGGGACTATACACATGCTAAATTTTAGAAAAACTCATTGTTACAGTCAAGAGCACGAGGAGCTTGACACATTGGGCTTTGTAACGCTCTTATTACAATCGCCTTAGAGGTCAAACTCGCACTAGAAGTGTAAAGGTTTATGTGCTCTTGACTCAAAATGATTCTAAGTCTCTTATGGAGCTGGTTCATTGCTATTTTTAGTTTTCACAAGCATTTTTTAGAGTGTTAGCTCTGAAGACTAAAACAGCATTAATATCCGTATATGTTCACTACCATAACAATGCAGTGAGTTCTCTCAAAAGCTCTGTAAAAGGATTCAATCTCATAATGGGATTCTGTAAAAACTTCGCCGTACCTACGCCGACGAAGATATAGTATCTAACCACTGGGCTTAGTAAAAGTGAATAAGGCACATCAAAATGAGAAAGAGTTAGAGTTAGGGTCGTATTAAAAAATGTTAAGTTACGAATGTAAGTGGCATCACTAAATTAACTGTAAAAATAAAATAAATAATAATAATATAATCTCACGCCTTTTTTATCCCCGAGGGGGTAGGCAGAGGTATTCCATTACTGGATATACCCACATTTCACGAGATACATTGGACCCCTAAACGTGATAGGTGGTGAGCCCATCGCCGGACCGGGTCTATTTACACATGTCTCAGAATTAATTCTGAGACCTGCGGGTTTCCTCACGATGTTTTCCTTCACCGTCGAGCTAGTGATAAATATGTACGTAAGTTTTGAAAAACTTATTGGTACATTCCAGGATTCGAACCCGAGCCTCACTGATTTTCAGCCGGCTCTTTAACCGTAAGGATATCACTGTACTCAAGTAAAGTAAGTAAGAAAGAAAAGTACTTACTCTTTATTGTACACCAATAAAAATATGCAAAAAGTGACACAAAGACTTGGAAAAGTACAATGGGCGTTCTTATCGCTGTAATCCATTTCTTCCAGACAGATTTAGGATGGATGTAACTGAGATAAACAGAGAGTAGGTGGTGCACTAAAGTTAACAATGGATTCAGTCAGGTACTTTAGTTGAAGATGCGTACTTGCGTAAGATGCATCCTCTAATACGACTTAAGAGTTATATAATGCATTAGGTACATAATGTAACTTAAGTACTGATCTTCACTTGAGTAAAGGTTGAAAGAGAAGACGTTAATAATATTAAGCTGATTATTCTGTGCTTAAGTGGAGATTCTTAATTAAAAATCTTCGAATTCTTTTGAGCTTTAAATATTTTATCTTGCGTAAAACTTTTCAAAATCTTACTATACCTAACACCGTATTTCCGCGTTCCCGCCAACGTCTGTACCCCGTGGGCGTGGAAAGCATCACGTTGACAGACTATATAATAATATGATTTGTGAGCATTTTATACACTTTCTCATTTTATGGAATTTTGAATTTGGTCATATGTCTCGTAGCATTTTTTGCACTTTATTAGAGTCATTAACATTTATTCGCAATCCCTACACTTTATGGACTTTCTTTAGAAGGATTAGCAAAATTAAATTATTAAATTTCACAAAGGAAAACATCGCAATAAATAACTTTTGTACAGTTAGATACCTTATTAGTCCACGTGTCTGTCACCAGGCTGTATCTCAAGAACCGAGATAGCTAAACAGTTGAAAATTTCAGAAATTATGTATTTCTGTTGCCGCTACAACAACAAATACTAAAATAAAATAAATATTTCAGGGGGGCCATACAACAAACGTGATTTTTTTGACGTTTTTATAGATAATGGTACGGAACCCTTCGTGCGCGAGTCCGACTCGCACTTGGTCTGTTTTTTTAAGAAATTTTACTGCGTCGCGCCGTCTTTGCTGTTCAATGTAAACAGTCCTTTATTTACCCTAATAAATTTCAATAGTCTTGTGCTGCTTGAAACTTTTTAATTGCTGTTTTGTGGGTATCTGTCTGGACCATTTTGCATTTACATAAACTAATATTTAACATTGCAGAAATTGTTTGTTTAAAGTTTTAAGATTTGTGGTCGGAGTTAGTTTTTCACGAGTTTATTATTTAAATTGAATACTATACCGCTAGATTATTAACATACGCATAATTTTGCCTCTATATACAATGCGTCACAGAATAAGCGCAATTCCTCATACACTTAATTAGTATATTAAATATAAAAAACCGGCCAAGTGCGAGTCGGACTCGCGCACCGAGGGTTCCGTACAACCTTGCAAATTTATGGTTTTCGTAATTTTTCCTTTATCTATGCTATAAGACGTTGCTTCGTACCAAATTTCAAGATTCTGAGTTCACGGGAAGCACCCTGTAGGTTTTGATTCCCTTGCAAGTGTCGAAAATTTGCGGCATAAACGGCTGTATCTTTTGATTGCGTTGGCTTAGAAGTTTGATTTTTTCACAGCTTCAAGGGACAGTAGACCTGAGTAATTGATATAAATTTCAGCTTCATACCTCCACGCGTTCCTGAGAAAAAGGGTCATGACAGACGGACGGACGGACGGACAGACGGACAACAAAGTGATCCTATAAGGGTTCCGTTTTTTCCTTTTGAGGTACGGAACCCTAAAAATATGATGCATACGTACTTTAGTTTTGTCTAACCAATTTTTTTAAATAAAGAGCAATAATAATACGGTTTCCATAGGCAGACCTACATTCAGTAAAGCTATTTCATTGTTTGGAAAAATTTAACAAATTCAAAAATGCTGAAATCGATTCTGAACAAACTAATTTCAGGGATTGCTCTTATTCTGTTACATATTGTTATAGTATTAGCTATGCGCGTAAATCCCGTTCCCGTGGAAACATTATAACCCATGTTACTGAACCCAGAAAAGTAAGCTTTCATTATGTGAAAGAATTATTAAAATCGGTCCCCTGGGTAATGAGTTTATTTGTTACAAACATACAAATCTTCTTTCCTAATGTCGGCTGACCTCTAGAGGTCAATAACTACTGTTCTTGAAATGCATGAGAACTGACCTCGAAGACACTTTTATTACTTACATATTACAGTCACACCATACATGATACTGTAGCTTGCACAGCTGTGAGTATGTGGGCTGGACATAACGTTAGTTTCATGCATGTTAGGATCGCGGCACATCTGCGGAACGTACAGCGCTGAAGGTTCGGTGAACAACATACATTACGGTTGACGCGGGTGGCTGATCCATTTATCTTTAAAGTGAAACGTCAATGTATGTTGTTCACCGAACCTTCGGGGCTGTACGTTCCGCAGATGTGTCGCGACCCTTATGGGCAGATCATCAGTATCAATAGTGGGCAGGATGTGCCGTGTGAGGTTTTCAAACAATTTTAATACGAAATTTCTCACACACTTTTTACCTCATCAGAACCCGGAAATAAGGCAGTGCAAAGCCTTTAAATTACATCATATTTTAGCCAAAAGAGCAATTTCAGGCATTCGGTGTCAAAGTTTGTAATGAATTGTAAACTACGTTCGTCTCTATAGTTAAACAGGGGGACACAAAAACGTTAAGTGAAAATATATATACCTATATCGCAGGATTAATATTTTTAGATTGTCCCGAGATATTGTACAACATTCAGATGATTGATAAAAGTCCGTGCAATTATAATACTACCAGTGAAACTATAATATTAACAATAATAATGCGACATATGTACAACACGATGCAGATTAAGCTTAGGATATTTGAAATTTTGTATTTTATTTAAACACGTAGCCGCCCAAAGTATTTTTTTATCATAAATACAATTTGTTCTTAAAATTGTAGAAACTAGACTGAAAAAATATTTTATTATTTCAGTCTCTTGAGATGGGTTCTAGTAAAACGATTTTTTCCCAACTAAAATGTCAATTCATTTATTTTCATTCACTTTTCATAATTTAAAAAAACATGTTTCTAAATGCAGAGTTTACAAAACTAAGTGACCATTGGACAGCTCGGAAACCTCACAGTGTCAACCATCAAGTAAATATGTTAAATATAATGTAAATACTCGTATGTTAAATATGATATAAATATGTTAAACATAATTTAAATATGCAGTTATCACGAAATCAGGATGCTCAAATAACCAGCTAGAATCGTTCACGACAAAAATAAACTGCCTTAAGTATTGTTTCACATTTTTGTTACACCTTTTACAATCCCGCCGAGGTTTTATAGGCTGTTAAAATAATGGTCGTTTTACAAATGGTTACGGTCGTTTTGATGGTTGATTCTTGTTTTAAGCCGTCTAGCGTGTGAACTGGAAACTTAATTAGTTTCATTACTTGGGTTGATATCATCATGTTTGGGAAACGATTTTGTGTTAATAAATTTGATTTTCAATATGATTTCTTCATATTTGTTAAATTCATTACGTAGCGGGTTCCCGAATGAGTTACTGCGGGCGCAATATAACAATACATAAGCTACTAGCCGTTCCGCCCGAGTAAGTTACGTTCTCGTAGGAATAATGGGATGAAATATAGACTATGTTACTCCCTGATAATGTAGCTTACCATAAGTGAACGAATTTTTTAAAATCGGTCCAGTAGTTTTTGAGTTTATTTGGTACAAAGATACAAACTTACAAATCTTTCCTCTTTATAATATTAGTGTAGATGTAGATTATCTCACATAAATGTTACCTGACCAATAAATCAAATTAATTATTGAAAAAATCAAAATCAGTGAGGCTCGGGTTCGAATCCTGGCATGTACCAATGAGTTTTTCAAAAACTTACATACATATTTATCACTAGCTCGACGGTGAAGGAAAACATCGTGAGGAAACCCGCAGGACTCAGAATTCATTCTGAGACATGTGCAAATAGACCCGGTCCGGCGATGGGCTCACCACCTATCACGTTTAGGGGTCCAATCACCAATGTATCTCGTGAAATGAGGGTATATCCAGTAATGGAATACCTCTGCCTACCCCCTCGGGGATGAAAGGCGTGAGATTATATTATATTATAATTATTGAAAATTATTCGACGGGCTCAGTTGGTAATGACTCTGCCTTCTGAGTCAGAGGTCATGTGATCGATTCCCGCGGAGCCAACATTAGTGTAAACATGTCTGTTGGCTTCGTGTCTGGATGTTTCATGTTTATTTAAGTATTTATATCAGTTGTTTAGTATGCATGTATGTTTAGTAGGTATACAGGCACTGCCTAGCTTGGGACTCCATTTTTGTCTTATTTTTAACCACTGAGCAAAGAAAAAGGCTAGGAGCCAACAATAACCATGTGTGAATTATGTGCTATACCTAATTATTTTTTAAATTTATATATACGTCCTTTGCTTACCCCTCGGGGGAGTCAGAGTAATTTACCATCCCTAAAATATACACTTTAAAAATTTTCAGAAAACTATTCCCAAAAAATACAAAACAAAGTGATCCTTAAAACTCTCCCCGATACTACAACGGGATTCGGGAGCGATATCAAAGCTGAAAACCTCTTCAAAATAGAAAGTAACAATAACCGGTGGTAAGCGGATTCGGTCAGTGGTATTCAGAAAATCGCACAGATTAAAAAACGGGGCTAGATTTATGTGCTGTGCTGGCGCGAGGCTGATGCTCTGTTTACTCCATTTGAATAAAATGATTGTAAAGTTTTGATTTTACAGCCAGTTTCACTCTTGATTTAAATATAGGACATAGAGACAAAGCTAACAAAATCGTACTTCAAAAGTTATTACCGGTCATAATTTTATTTTTATTTAAGAGCAGTGATAGCCTTCCGGTTAAAGAGCCGGCCGAAAATCAGTGAGGCTCGGGTTCGAATCCTGGCATGTACCAATGAGTTTTTCAAAAACTTACGTACATATTTATCAGTAGCTCGACGGTGAAGGAAAACATCGTGAGGAAACCAGCAGGTCTCAGAATTAATTCTGAGACATGTGTAAATAGACCCGGTCCGGCGATGGGCTCACCACCTATCACGTTTAGGGGTCCAATATATCTCGTGAAATGTGGGTATGTCCAGTAATGGAATATCTCTGCCTACCCCCTCAGGGATAAAAGGCGTGAGATTATTTCTTTTTCTTTTCTTTTTAATTTTATTTTATTTATTAGGATTACCAACAGCTTCGACGCTAAGCGCGAGTTAAGAGCCCTATGTGATGAGTACCTGAGTTTGCGCAAAGATGGCTACATTAGCCATAGTCCGGCTCATCATCGTCGCCAAGCTGACTGGGAGTCGAAGTGGTCACCATGGCCGAAAACGGTTGAAGCTCGCCTTTGTCGACTCTTTCGAGGATAAATCGTATTTTTTGTGTAATAACCACTCTAAAGAGTAAAAAAACCGACTTCAATCTTTAACTTATATGGTTTTCTCATTGATACCGTTCGCGTTGTCAGAACTGTCGAAATCAAAATGGGACCAATCTGGAAGCACCAGCTTTCAAATACAAAAAGAATCATCGAAATCGGTTCACCCATTCAAAAGTAAGCAACATAAAACAAAATATAGACGAATTGATAACCTCCTCCTTTTTGAAGTCGGTTAAAAAGGTCAGAATTAAAAATCAATTGTGTCCCATTTTCTTGGCTTTATAATATTTTAGAGCAAAGTTTTGGAGCTAGCGCTCTGCTATACTTAATCAAAATCCATATAATGTCCCAGTAAATTAATAACATAAGAAAAGTGAAACTATTTACCATGCTTACAAAAAAAAATACATAGCATGTACGAAACCAATTTAAATTACACAATGGACTGCTTATTTTGGGTAAAGCAATCTCTTTTGAGAATAGGAAAATATGATCATCTAAAGCTCTGAAAAGGACTCGAGCGAATGTGAGCAATTTATTTCATTTGTCATGGTTTTTGATATGCTTTCAAGCGTTTAATGAACGTGAATTTTGCTTAAACCACGTTAATATAAAAAAAGACTTGTAATATTATATTTTTGTTGCCTAGCTACCTATGTCTTGGTTTTTTTAAAGAAGAAACAAATTTGAATTGGAATATAATTTTTGAAATCGGTCTTTTAGGTTTTGAGTTTATTCGTAACAAAGATACAAACAAAACGACTGGACCGATTTAAAAAAATAGTTCACCGATGGAAATCTACATTATCACTGTGTAACATAGACTATATTTCATTCCCGTATTATCCCGCTTAGAACTGATAGTATTTTATCTATTTACATTGCATTGGTTAGGAATTAAACAACAATGAATATCGGAGATGTTTGTTGCTGAAAATTATGTGGATGGTTTTCTGCTTGAATAATACAATTCGACAGATATTAAGAAGTCCATCGAAAACATTTTCTAATATTCATAATATCACGGCTGCAATGCTAATACTAAAACCTTCCTCATGAATCACTGTATCTATTAAAAAAAACCGCATCAAATTCTGTTGCGTAGTTTTAAAAATTTAAGCATACATAGGGATATAGGGACAGAGAAAGCGACTTTGTTTTATACTATGTAGTGAAGTGATATGCTTAGTAGATAGCTTCTAATTTATGACTAGACTTTTAACTGTCTTGGTCTCAACGAAGCTTCAGATCGGGGACAAAAGTACTTCGAAAAAATCGGAATATCCTTTGAACGTCGAATTTTCCGTTTAATAAATTCTCTAATTTATGTCCTTCAGAAAAGTGGATTGTAAAAGAAGCCAAGGGTGAGCTGGGTCGCATTTCTACTTAAATGCGATTGTGTATTTTTTTGTGATAATGGGAGCTTTTACAGCGACTAAAATTATTTTACTCCTGTCATTTTCTTTCTCTTAGAAAAGAAAAAAGACGAGCGATATTTAGTCCTGTCAAATTAAGATTAGTCCTGTCAACTAAGGCATTTCATAATGTGCTTAGTGCATATGTAAAGAAGTCACGACTAAAATACAGCCTCTGACAGGACTAAATTCGGTAGGTTATCTTCTATAACTTTTCTTTTTTTGAGGTAAGACAAAGACAGGACTAAAACAAAATAAGTTCAGTCGGTGTAAAGCAGAATCACCTCCAATGACTTTAATGTCTGTTTGCATGCAGCATGCAAAAACAACCGGACGGATTTGATGAAATTTTGTGTGGAGATAACTGAGTAACTAGGTAAACATTTAGGGTACTTTTTAGTACAAGAAAATATCTCATCGTCACAGAAAAATATAATAATAATTATATATTTTAGACGAAAGTCCATACAAGATAAAATATAGCACAAACACAAATCAAAGTAAAATTTAAAATGAAGATAAATAAATAAAAGATAACAAAAATATTATTTTTCACGTCTGCCGCTGCACCCCCGACTTCAGCGCATGGAGATTTATCCATCGCTGGTGCGAGTCCCAGCGGCCCGTGACTGCGCGCAGGATGGTGTTGCGTGCGACTGCTGCGTGTGCGCCGCATGATGGAGGCGCAGCGCGCGCGAATTATGGCGACAAAACCCACCGTGGTCGACGCTGCGAACATGGTGGAGGCGCTGCAGTACCGTACAGTAATAGTAGTACCTATACAAAGCGTTACAGAAAAAGCGCAATTCCTCATACACCCCAATTAGGTTGTATATTAATATAAAAAAAAATAGATTCAATCGAACTTTAGTTGTGTCTAACCAATTTTCTTAAATATCTAGATAATAACAATACCACGATTTCCATACAAATCACTAAATTCAGCTACATAATGTATAAAACTGGTTAAAAAGAGAAATACGTACGACTCCGAAACGGTAACGTATATAAACTTTAAATATTGTAGGTGTCCTAATATTATGTCGTAGGCAACCGCTATTATTTTTGGAAATACCCATGGGAGCGGGAATAAACCGGATCCGCGCTGGCTACGCAGTTGGGCACCCGCTATTAGACAAACTACAGAGTTTTAAATATACAGTCAGTGCAATTCGGATAAAAAACAAACAAAATTCAACGTTATAATCTGTTGTACATGCTCCCAATACTAAGCCGGTCCTTGTTTAATTCTTATTTATTTCCGGATTAAAATGTACAAATTAGCTTCTTGTTTCCGAATTTTAATTAACAAACCTTGTTTATCCAGTTTAAGTGGTTTTCCGGGTTTGTTTGATGTGATATTGGCTGGCAGTAATCACGGGGAAACAAAGAGATTTAAATATAATAGGGCATAGAGGGGACAAAGCGAGGAAAATTTGAAGTCAAAAGTTATTCCAAGTGGAATAAGTCTAGTACAATATCGACCGAATGACAGCTCGCGTTCATACTAACTGACATGACAAGGACATGACGCTTAGGCTTCAAAGTTTTGTATGAAAATATTCCCAATGCCCCCTCTATGCCCTAATAAATTTAAATCTCTTTGCGGGGAAAGGATTACTTAGCTATACACAAAAAGATGAAAATATAATAAGGCATAGAGGGGACAAAGCGAGGAAAATTTGAAGTCAAAAGTTATTCCAAGTGGAATAAGTCTAGTACAATTTCGACCGAATGACAGCTCGCGTTCATACTAACTGACATGACAAGGAAATGACGCTTAGGCTTCAAAGTTTTTTATGAAAATATTACCAATGCCCCCTCTATGCCCTATTATATTTAAATCTCTTTGGCTATACACAATGAGATTTTATAGGCACTGGTGAAAAATTGGTACCAAAGAGGTTGGAAGAAAAACATTCTCTTTCCTATAGAGTGCCAATGTAGGAAATCTCGCCCTAGTGAATCCTCGCCAACATTCGGTTGACAGACCGTATTTTCACGTGGCCGCTGGTTTGACAACACAATGCCATATTGGAAGTCAGATCGAAACAAGCTCTCGGTTTTGACAAAAATATGCCCGTTTGCGTAGTTGTTTGGTGCGGAAACTCCACAGTAAATTCGCGGAAATCCAATACAGGCGTTACATATCACCTGTTAGTATTTTCCTGTTCAGACTACACCACAAAAAATATATTTAAATATTTGTAGTTTTATTTATCAACATTTCCTTAGTGCTTGACAAAAAATATACAATATCGATAGAATAATTTTATGTCGATAAAATTTGCAATATTTTTTCGAAATGATTTTTAGATTTCCAAGAGATCGCAACCTCAAAAAAAATTTAGTGTTCTAAAGATCGAATCATACTATTCATTTAGAATTTAAAAATAGAATAACATTTACCTGAAGTCTCTTGAGATACTAGCTTTTGCTCACAACTTCATCCGCTTTGCAGAATGAAATAAAACTTATATCCTTCCTCAGGGTGCAGCCTATATTCCTACTTTTCATCGACATCGGTTCATTGGTTTAGCCGTAAAAATGTTACAGACAGACAGCCAGAGTTACTTTTGCATTTATATTATAGTAAAGAAGAATTTTTTTAAAGAAGGAAGTAAAATAATGAGATAATTTATATTTATAATTCAAATTTGTAAATTTTTGAAATCAAATGAAATTATAGTACAGGTTGCAGCATTTATCGATATCGATTGTGTGGTATAATTATGATTACTTCACTAGTCCGTCACTATTGGAGCAAATTCAAAAGTAAAATAATACGTGAGCTTTCTGATTGGCCGAGCGCAAAATGTTCTTTAAATACTATTGGTAAATTGATTGACATTTAGTACGTCATCTCATACTTCGCCCCCCGCGCCCTGATTTTTGGTTGAAGCGGTTTCCATAGTGTTTTTAGAACATTAGCAGTCTATAGGAGAGAGAAACTTTTTCTTTAAACGTCTTTGGTACTCTCAGAGGCGGAAAAGCGTGAACTGCACATAATTAAATTGAATGTTTTCTAATTAATAAAACAAACAACTCAAGTTCTAAATCAAACAGACACTCAATGCGAGAGAAATGGAGAAAATTATACGTTATACAGAGCGTCGCAAAATGATAATTAATATTTGAACCATTGTATAGCATATTAACTCATTATAAGTTAAATACGAATTCAGATGGGTAACACGTAAATAGTTTTCTAGAAAAAAGCCATTTTATCAATTACTAGCGACCCGCCCCGGTTTCACACGGGTGCAATGCTAATACTAAAACCTTCCTCTTGAATCACTCTATCTATTAAAAAAACCGCATCAAAATCCGTTGCGTTAGTTTTAAAGATTTAAGCATACATAGGGATATAGGATAAGATAAGATATTTATTGTGCATGAATTTAGGTACATGTTTGTGCAGATACAGTGGCAGATTGTGATCAACTAAATTCTGCCTTTGCAGGCGTATACACATATTCTTAACTAAATTACTGACTTAAGTAAAGTCGTCATCTAAAAATTCGTTCACAATAACATTTATTTATTAGCATTGCCTTAAGAGAATTTTTAAATTTATTTATTTTCATAATCGTAAAGGATTCAGGCAGCTTGTTATAGATTCTTACACACATTATGAATGAATTTTTTGAGACGAGTTGTAACCTGCTTGGTGGTTTGTACAATTTGTGCCTATACTGCTTACGTAAAATTCTAGAGCGTACTTCAAAATTCTGCTGGAAGAGTTTCTTGTGTTTATGAGTAAAAAGACATATTTCTAAAATGTACATACTCGTACTAGGTAACGTTAATAACTGATGGTTTTTGAAGTATGGCCTGCAGGAGGGACATAGGGACTGAGAAAGCGACTTAGTTTTATACTATGTAGTGATAGTGATAGTGATGATCCGTGTGGTAGGTAAAGTGACTAACATATCTTTGTATTGCGGAAAGAGTTATGTTTTGATTATATAAAGTAAGTAATAAAATAGCTTATATTATTTTATTGTACTTTTTTTTTATCATTGTGTCACTTATTGCATATTTTTATTGATGTACAAAAACAGTTTTTACTTACTTACTAATAAAATACTAGTTCCCGTTCCCGTGGGAATACGGGGATAAAATAAAGCCTATGTGTTATTCTGATGTATAGGTAAGCTATATAACTATAAGGTTTCATTAAAATCCGTTCAGTAGTTTTTGCGTGAAAGGGGAACAAACATCCATCCATACATTGAGACATCCATCCATACCAACTTTCGCGTTTATAATATTAGTAGGATATTGAAGTCCTAGTTGGAGTAGAAAGTCATGATCATCGATAGAATCACAAGATTGTTGGTTTCATGTCTAAGTGTCTGTTATGTATTTAGGTACGTTTCTCATTTGTTTACGGGCTCTACCTAGAGACTAAATAACCATGTGTAAATTATGTCCCATATTAATATTAAGTGGTTTAAAAATATTCATAGAACTTTTTGTTACACCCTGTATGAATAATATTTATGTTAATCTGTTAATTAAAGGCTCTAATTACATGCTAGGAAGACGCGCCGTGAATCTTTTGTTCTTCAGGATAATGATATTATGTACGTAATCCGAATTAAATTGAGTTTCCTTACAAACAGGTCGAAAACAATGTAATTTCATTCGGAACAGTAGAAATTATAATTTAGGGACTAATTGCATCCCAAAACTAAATTAATATTCACTCTGTAAATGTACAAAATCAAATAAATATAAGAAGTGTGTACAATAATTATGTAACAGAATAAGCGCAGTTCCTGAAATTAGTTTGTTTAGTATCGACTAAGATTTCAGCTATTTTGAATGTCTAAGCAGTCTGTCTAGCAGCAGTGATAGCCTTTACGGTTAAGGAGGCGGCCAAAAATCAGTGAAACTCGGGTTCGAATCCTGGCAAGTACCAATAAGTTTTTTAAAAACTTACGTACATATTTATAACTAGGTCGACGGTGAAGGAAAACATCGTGAGGAAATCCGCAGGTCTCAGAATTAATTCTGAGACATGTGTAAATAGACCCGGTCCGGCGATGGGCTCACCACCTATCACGTTTAGGGGTCCAATGTATCTCGTGAAATGTGGGTATATCCAGAAATGGAATACGTCTGCCTACCCCCTCGGGGATGAAAGGCGTGAGATTTTTTTTTTTGAATGTCTAATTTTTTCCGAACACTTAATTAGCATAACTGAATTTAGGGCTACCTATGGAAACTGTATTTTTCTGTAATTGTCATTATTACTATATGAGAGGGCTTTGTCGAGGGGTGGAAAAAGATAGCTGCTCGCAAAAATGGCACTTGGGTGTATCAGGCCGAACTTTTACTGATAGTACTTGAGTAGTAGAATTAGACTACAGAATCTAGTGGATGCCGTCAAGTTATACAAAGCACGGCTTAGACTGGGACCAGTATTTCTTGGAACTTTGTCAATATTTCAATTGTTGGAACATTATCTCCGTTATGTAGCTATGTTGCCGTCATTTTGGTTCCGTTTTTCGGGTGATGCCATGGTCGTACTCACTTTCATTCGTCGCAGCTGGTACAGACCCAGCATCTGAAAAGAACATTTGCATGTTATTGAAAGGGTTTCAATAAATCTGTTTTTGTCGAGAATGTTTGTTTATTGTGGACCTTTAAAAAGGGCTATGTGTGATGAAAATAAATTTAGAAATACTAAGAAAAAAAAACATTTATTTACTTGTTTACTGTTAGCCTTACGGTTAAAGAGCCTGCTTCACATTATGATAATCAGTGAGGCTCGGGTTCGAATCCTGGGATGAAGGTACCAATGCGTACCAAAACTTACGTAGGTACATGTCAGTAGCGCAACGGTGAAGGAAAACATCGTGAGGAAACCAGCAGGTCCCAAAATTAATTCTGAGACATGTGTAAAAGACCCGGTCCGGCGATGGGCTCACAACCTATCACGTTTAGGGGTCCAAAGAATATGTCGTGAAAAGTGGGTATATCCAGAAATGGAATACCTCTGCCTACCCCGTCGGGGATAAAAATCGTGAGATATTTTTTTTAAATTTGTTTTTGTTTACAAATAAAAATGGCCTTCAAAGTAGAAACATGTTTGACGGTGCCTTTCGCTTAGGCTGATCAAATTCAAAATTCAAAAATTCAAAATTCAAAATCGTTTATTTTCTATTGGTATTAAAATATACACTTAGAAACGTCAATATTTTATAATAACAAGGCACTCTAAACTCGTCCATGAAGATTGGCTAAATGCAAACAGCAGCCCATCTCCACCGACGAGCTGCTGGTTCCGAATGCAGTACCCCGAGAAGAGCCAGCAAGAAACTCAAGGGCAGCTCTTTTTAATCTCATGTCTTACTAATAAATATCGTTTACAATAATAATTATAATTAATAGCCTTACATAGCGTCGAGTCGGTTAATCCCATGAATGTTGGTCTACTAAGTAGTCTGTAATTTTATAGTAGCCTTTTTTATGTAATTTTTGCTTAACTATCCTTTGACAGAGATAGCTGTCAGCCCTCTGGTCACCCGAAGCCTTGACCAAACGTACTGACAGTTCTTTGATAAGCTGCCCCTCCAAGATATATTCGAATTTCGAACAATACGTATTCAGTAAATGGTTAACGATGAAACAATAAATAAATATAAATAAATTATTTTATTTACCTAATAAAAACTTTTTATCTGACTTACCAAGTATAAATATTTTTGTAGTTTATTTTGTTGTAAGTAGGTATAGTAAACAGTGTTTTACACCAAATCTACACGAAATGTTTCCGAGTACTGTTGACAAGGTAAAAATATTTATGAGTGCATCATAAGGACGCTAATATTGTATGGGCGTAGGTATAGAATAGAATATATCATTAAGTCTTGTGTGAAATCAGAGAAATACTTTAAAGATAGATTAAACGATGCAGCTTAATAATTAATAGGGTTCACAGTAATCATAAAAAAACATCCTTTTACTTTTAAATACGACACGCTGCAGTAGTCTATTTATTTTACGGTTTGACGGATTATGAAATTGGTGCTATAAATTCATCGTTATCTTTGTTGTGTAACACACAAAATTTTTTGCCAGACAGCACAAAAGAGAGGACTATGGTTTTTTAATGTATTGCTAACATAAATCCAGCTTCATTTGCATGTTGGAAACACTAGAAATGTTGAAAGTTTTATATTTTTTATTGCCGAATCGTAGGTTCGATGAATTTCAATCCGAATCCGATGCTATTTCTCATTCTGTGCCTGAAGTAGCTGTAGTCCTATTTGCATGAATGGTATTCCACTGCATTCATATTCGAGCTTCGTCCTTATTCTAATACAAATAGCGTTGTGTTTTGTTACGTGTCTCGATCCGTCATTTCTCGGATCCGGATCGGACACAGAGCACAAACTCACTGTTCTTTTTTTAAATATTTATTTTACACTAACAGTTCCGAGCGATTTCACCCGCGTGAGTCTCTTTCCCTTGGGAAAATTATAGCCCATGTTACGTCCAGAAAAGTACCTAAGCTTTCCATTTGGCTAAATGTAAAAAGCAGCCAATCTCCACCGACGAGTTGCTGGTTCCAAATGCAGTACCCCGAGAAGAACCAGCAAGAAGCTCAAGGGCAGCTCTTTTTAATCTCATGTCTTACTACTTAGTTAATATGGTTTACAATAATATTTATGATTAGCCTTACATAGCGTCGAGTCGGTTCGGATTCTAAAATAAACCCGAATCAAACACACCATATCAATATTCTAGGTACTGTGACGTGAGGATCCCAAAACGCTGTTATCTTTCCATTTGCTTTGTTCGCCACATTTACGTTTACGCGGTTCTTTTAGCATACTCCATTTTCCTGCAAAATGCAGAAAGTGTCTTTGAAATAAAATATTTCTGCTGTCCCTTATTTATTTACAGAGACATTTCTCTGAAAGACATCAACGTGAAGGTGGTACACCATTAGTTACGTTTATTTTTCGTGTATTCCACTGCACCAGACGGAGCATATAATGTTTTCCGGAGTATATAAAATATGCAAGTAAGTATGTCACTATTTTGTTCGCGCAGTTGTTTATTTCATTCTCGGCGCCTATAGCCAAAGAGATTTTAATAAAAAAGTTTTTGTTGCCGCAGAATCGCCTCCGCTCCACTTAGGGTCGCGACACACCTGCGGAACTTACGGCGCGAAACTTTCGGTGAACAACATACATTACGGTTGACGCGGGAGGCAGATCCATTTATGTTTAAAGTGAAACGTCAATGTATGTTGTTCACCGAACCTTCGGCGCCGAACTTTCCGCGGGTGTGTCACTACACTTATCGCGTCGCTTCCGCCTCTGTGCATAGCTTTAATCAAATTCAGCTTTAGAAACAGCGTTAGTAACATATCTGGTTATATAAACTCCCATATTTCATTTTATAGTAATAAAATTGAAATCTATCTTCCATACCCATCATTCACAAAGGTGCGCTCTTCTAAACGATCGCATTTGAATTAGGGATGTGTAAAAATAATCGATTTTTAGAATAATCGATTATATTACTCGATATTTTAAATATAGAAAAATCGGTATGTAGTTTATCGATTATATTCTAACATATTTTCTTAAATAAAAATCATAAAAGATACAATGCTGCATAAATTACACTTTTTAATAGATTTTTTTGTATACTTTTTATTGTGTATTGAAGTAAGTTCACTAGTCTCGAGTTTTTGTTAAAAGGATAAAAAATATGAAAAAAATATCATTTTTCATGTTAATATTTTTTTTCCGTATTTTTAATAATCGATTATTTTTTATTTTTATATATTTTTTTATAAAATTAATGATTTTTTTCCTAAAATCGATTACCATTGAAAAGAGAAAAATCGTTTTTTTTCGATCAATGTCACATCCCTAATCTGAATATGGGAACATTATCCCGCAGGAAACTATAAAATTATACTGGAACAGGCGGGAGTTGTGCCGGGCCATTGCCGCCTCCGTAATATTGCAGGAATTCGTCCCGATTTCACGGAAGTGGCAACTTACAGGGATAAATTGTATACTTGTGCTATATCAAATACATTATGTAACACATTTTATGGGATCCTCATACAATGACAGTATAAGTATGATTAATCTATAGTCACTACATAGTATAAAACAAAGTCGCTTTCTCTGTCCCTATATCCCTATATCCCTATGTCCCATTGTATGCTTAAATCTTTAAAACTACGCAATGGATTTTGATGCGTTTTTTTAATAGATAGTGTGATTCAAGAGGATGGTTTTAGAGTTAGCATTGCACCCGTGCGAAGCCGGGACGGGTCGCTAGTAATATTATAAAGATGTTTGTATTTTTGTATGTTTGTTACTAATAAACTCAAAAACTACTGTACCGATTTTAAAAACTGTTTCACCAATGGAAAGCTAAAAGATCCCCGAGTAACATAGGCTATATTTTATTCCTGTATTCCCACGGGAACGGGAACCACGCGGGTGAAACCGCGCAGAACCGCTAGTTATGTATATATATTATGCTATTTAACTGAACCCTGTTTGTGTGTCTGTGTACAATAAAATTCCTGATACATTCAAAAGAGGTCCCATGACCAGGAAATTAAAGGAGTGGTTAATTAATCACTGTTTTATCGTGTGCATGAATTTTTTACCACTTTGCACGATAATATATGACCACATATTTGAATGCTAATGTATGTTAGCTGAATAGTGAAATATATGTACCTACTTTATGACCCTGTAAACCTATTGTAAGCAACAAAAAAGGATTTGATTTATACCCATGCCTATTATCTTATGGTAGTCATTTTATTATCTAATTGATAAAATACAACCCATGCCTTATCTTATCATTATCAGTTATCACCTGATTAGTAGAGAGTAGAGGTATTAAACAACATCATCATCATCAACCCGTAACAGCCCACTGCTGAGCTAAGGGTCTTTCCTCACACATGAGGAAGTATAGGCTATAATCTCCCACGCGAGACCACTGCAGATTGGGAGATGGTGTTAAGCTAGTAGTCACTTAACAGTCAGAATTTTTCAAGCCACCCAAGGGTATCTGACATGGCTTAACGACTTTTATTGTGCGTAAACACAACGAAAACCGGGACCAACAGCTAGATTAATGGTCTGTGGGAAATACCCACTGTTTACCAATTTATGTATTTTTCGGCCTAGTTATATATACTGAAGTTTTATAAAACGAAAGTAATTGAGACAGACTGTAAAATTAACTTAGATAAATTCAACTCAAATCCTTTAGTGTACTAGTTATAGGAACATGAAGGTCTCATCTAATTGTAAGGAATCATTATCACTTTCCTTTTGTTCTTACAATATGCTTACGTTCACTGTTAGGGAAGTTATCTAGATACTTGAACTAGATTGCGTAGCATCTTTTTACTTTTTATCGTTCTATGTTTTTATAACTTTTTCTTTTACCTAAAATAAAAACTTTTGTATAATATACCTACATTATTTATTATATTTTTTTTATTTTTTTTATTATACAAAATTATTTTTATTATACATTATTATTTATTATACAAAAGTTTTTATTTTAGGTAAAAGAAAAAGTTATAAAAACATAGAAAGATAAAAAGTAAAAAAACCGACTTCAACTTGTATAATTTTCTCATGGATGCCCCTATCAGAACTGAATTGAAACAAATTGAAATGGGACCACACGGGAAGCACCAGCTTTCAAATATAAATCGGTTCACCCAGTGAAAAGTTCTGAGGTAACAAACATAAAAAAAACCACACAGTCGATCCTTTTTTCGAGTCGGTTTAAAATTTTTCTAATTTGCCGACACCTATATTATAGTAATAATACTTGTTCTCCTTTTATTAACCGACTTTAAAAAAGGTGGAGGTTATCCACTTTTATATTTAGGGAGAAAACTATAGGTCTGTGCGCGACAAATGGATGTATAACTCAATATTACGCCAATCGCACACCACCTGGATATAGTTGGCGGTCCACCACTGTGAGATTCTCACGAAACTTTTTGCCTCGCACAACCGATCTGTGGAACAAATTGTCGACGGCGGTATTTCCGGACCGATATGACCTTAAAACCTTCAAGAAGAGAGCGTACTCCCAACTCAAAGGCCGGCAACGCACTTGTGACTCTTCAGCTGCAGGTGTCCATGGGCGACGGTAGTCACTTACCATCAGGTGACCCGTCTGCTCGTTTGCCCCCTTTTTTATTAAAAAAAAATCGATTTCGATGATTCTTTTTTTAACCGACTTAAAAAAATAAAGAGGTTCTCAATTCGACTGTATTTTTAGTATTATTTGTTGAAGTCGGTTTTTTATCTCATTACATTCGCATTCCACGATAAAAATGCCTTTTCTGTAACTCAAATAGCCACTTCCTTTTACGTCAATCAGAAGTTCCAAATTGGGCTAATGAGGGTACTCCAACTTTACCCGACCGCGTCGACGCGGGTGTTTGAGTTTGACCACATTCGAGCCAGTAAGTCGCAAAATGCTCTGAGGTGGGTTAGCGTGAAAACCCGTTACAAATGGTATTTGTTCCATGTATGAAATGTTTTAAAAGGCTTTTAGGCACTTTTGCAGGCAATTTTGTAGGGTTCTGTATCCGTTCGTAAATAAGAGCGGAACGCTTATAATTAGTGGTATACAGCACTTAGTTTGTATGCTTACTAAAATACCATGATTACAGCAATATAATTATGGAAGCTTTTCTATAAACTTATGCAATGCTAAAAACATATTTTTTCACACGAAATAAGTAAGTGCCTAACAACTCTTTATTGTGCACAAATAAAGATATCCAATGAGTGAAACAATGATTTCAATAGTATCTACAATCGGTCTTATTGCTTTATGTAAGAAATAATACACTGGTTTCTCCCATCATCCTGTCAGGTTTAGGATTAGGTCCAAAAATATACTGGTAAAAGTGGGTATTTGGAAGAATTTAATACCTTTGCCAACCCCCCAATGATAAAGACGTGAAAATTTTTTTTGTTACATTGCCGCACCTCAATGTGATTGTAGAAGACCGACTTCAACGGATAATATTAAAAAAATACAGTCGAATTGAGGACCTCTTTCTTCTTTGAATAAAAAAAGAATCTTCGAAATCGGTTTGCGTGATATTACATAATGCAAATTAAGGACTTATAGGGTTTTCCCATGGATGCCATTGTCAGAACTAGACGAAATTAAAATGGGACCAATCTCACTGGATCTCAAATAAAAAAAGAATCATCCAAATCGGTTCACCCAGTCGAAAGTTCTGAGGCAACCAACATAAAAATACCCTCCTAATTTTTTAAGTCAAAAAGAGAAAAAGTAGAGGGTCTCTTTTCGAACTAAGTGATTAACGGACGACCCCCTTACTATCTATATATGTACATAAACACAGACACCACAACCTCTTCACGATTCGAACACAAATCACGCAGTTTCTACGCCATAAATTACACATACATGCTCATCTCTCAGAGGGGCACGCATTGCAGAAACCACAGACTTCCAGTTTAACAGCGGCTGTGCTTTGTACATGTTTTAATATCTACCAGTATATTGTTTTGGAACTTAGTGAGGGCGGCATGTACAGTCAAGAGTAGAGATGTTACGGAGGTGGTTTTATCGGAATCGGAGTCGGAGTCGGAATCGGAATCGGAATCGGAGTCAGAGTCGAAGGCGGAGGCGGAGATGGTGGCTAAGAAAGATGTGTCCAAATAACACTTGATTTTGGACGAAATCAATTAATTTACAGACCGCACAAAACAAAACAAACCATATTATAAGTATGGCTTAACAAGTGAAATATTAATCGATGATGAACGCGTGTTCCCGGGGCGAGATGCGTAAACCTGTTCGTACACGTTGACTGGAGCCGCCAGCGCCCTGCGATTACCTCTGATTTAAAAGTATCGGAAACGAAGTCGGAACCGGAGGTGTAAGACCAATCGGAAGTTCCGACATATCGGAATTGAAGTCGAAGCTCCGTAACATCCCTGGTCAAGAGCACGTGGAACTTGACACATTGGACTTTGTTACGTTATTATTACAATCGCCTTACAGGTCAGACACGCGCTACAAAAGCTTGATGTGCTTTTGACAGTACTCTCAGCAAAAGTTGTGCCTGACACACCTAAATGCTATTTTTGCAAGCAGCCATCTTTTCCCACCCCACGGGCACAAAGACCTCTCTTATAGTAACAATGACAGTCACAAAAAAATGTTTCTTTCATGTTTATGATCATTTTGGGTTGATGAATGAACCGGTATAGAAAAGAACGGTGTTACTGGCTTCTGATTGTTTAACTCTAATTAGGGGCGAAGTAATAAAAACTTGAGCTTTCAAGAGACAATTTTTCACAATGTCTTAGTCGATAGTACAAATGGTATTTTGAAAATCTTAAGGAAAATATAGTGAGGAAACACGCGAGTCCCGGAATTAGTTCCGACACATGTGTAAGCAGTCTGGTAATATGGCGACCACCTATCACGTTTCGGGTGCAAAAATACGTGGTGATGTGAGGGTATTTCCAATTTTGGAATACATACAGACAATATACGAATAGATACTGTGAAAGAAATTTGCAGCGACGTATGCGCCATCCTATTCTTCGGCATGTATTTGTACTACGCTCAGACCATGGATGGCGTTGGTCATTGAGTTAATGCTTTAAACAAAGAGATAGCGCTGCTACGATGAAATACCGCTATTATCCAGATATTAAAATATGACAGAGACTAGGAGTTATAGAGTTCTGTGGACAGAGAGGCCGGAAGTGGTTAGATGCTTTTTGGTTGAAGGCGGTTGACTTTGTCAATTGTGTTTTGTTCAAGAATATAAATTGATATCGAAATATTTGTTTGTCTCATTCTGAACCATTCTAATAATACATACAATACAGACTTGTTCGGTACAAAGTCATAAATTGATATTTTATGAGGTACGGGGAGAATGTAGTTCTCTATTGTCATTTAAAGTAACCATTATGAAACAATCTTGTTTATCAGGATTTTATGCCGCCTTTTTGATTAGGTACGTGGTCTTCACTTGAGAACCTTACAGGAACAAACCCATTGATTCGTCGAGCACCGCGCGGTTCCAATAGATAGGCACCGTAACAATTAAAAATCAATTGTGTTTTATTTTATAAATAATAGCATAGGTTCTGTCAAGTTGGGCTCTAACTGGGACTCAATAGCCGTGAATTGTGTCTTTCATTTTATATATTTAAATCTATACCGTATGATGAAAACGACGAAGCTTAAAGCGACTTCCACTTTTATGTAATACCTCAAAAGCTTGTAAAATTGAATGCAATTAAAAAGAGCAAAGTTAATATTAAAACTCGTATCTACGCTCATACGAAGTTGGTAAAACGTGCCAGGGAACTTCACAGATAGTGTTTAACTTTGTGCGCTTGAACCGGTCTGGAGAGCGAAAAATTCCCAGTTGGTCTCTAACGAAAAATTCAAAGTAGCTACAGAAGTTACAACTTGCTTTACATACATCACAGCTGAGCTATTGGTCTTTCAGGTAACTTTTAGGAGGAAAATTGTGAAGATGTAGGTCGTAAATGTTGCAATAGCAGGTTGATTTTATAGGATACTAGTGACCCGCCCCCGATTCGCTTCGGTTTATACTGTAACAAGGTAGCGGACCTCATCCTCCTTTCCTTCTCGTGCTGGCCACCCTTCAAAATTTCTGTATCATTCCATCTACCTGCCAAACCCATACTTCACTCATATTTATAACGCAAAAATATTTATTTGAGTAATCTTTCTTACTTGATCCGAAGCAACTAAATATATATAAATCAAGGCACCGTCCGGTAAGACGTGGCACACATGAACGTAAATGTTGCTTCCGGAAATTAAACGCATAACCTCGTACTCAGAAGGCCGGATCACTGCCCAATCAGGCAAAAATATTATTAAACTAGCGACCCGCCCTAGCTTCGCACGAGTGCAATGCTTATACTAAAAACTTCCCCTTGAATCACTCTATCTATTAAAAAAAAACCGCGTTAAAATCCGTTGCGTAGTTTTAAAGATTTAAGCATACATAGGGATATAGGGACAGAGAAAGCGACTTTGTTTTATACTATGTAGTTATCCCTGACGGGAAGTACCTAAACGATTTTTATCTTTTCAGTAGTTATTTAAATGTAATGTACAACTGTAGGTTATCTTAAACTGTAGTTTTGACGTACTCTTCAACATCAATCTTATTGATATGCTCCTATTCCAACAGACCTCCTATCATAAAGGCCCCAGAACTTTTCTTACGCTCTACAAAGGAGGCGCTAAGAAATAAAAATTATGTGAAAGTGCTCTACCATAGAGAAAGGAACATTGAAGGAGCGTAGACTCCATTAGGGAGATAAAGCCTCTATATTTTCAGCTCAATATTGAAGCCTTTGAACTAGTTTGAATATGCTTTTTATAAAGTGCTTCTATCAAAGATAACTGTAGGAGTGTAACTTTGGATAAGTCCAGATATTTATTTGTTTTAATACCATGCGAGTAATAAATACCTAAGTGCCTAGAGCCAAAAGTCTTTTACAAGTGTTATAACATCGATGACATGTATCAGTTTCTCTATGAGCCTAATATTACTCCGTTCGCTATGCGATCGAATCAGAAATGATCAGACAATATCAGCGGGCTTATTCATGAAGATTCGATATTCGACTCGGAATCGGAAAATCTGTCGAATGGTTGCGAGATGGGCTATTCACAGATGCAGATGTCATATTTGATATAAGGATTCGACAGATTTTAGTATATCGAGTCCGTAGACGAACAAAAATTACCGTCAAAGCCTGGCTTAGCAAGTTGAATTAATAATAATAATAATCTTTGCGAATATATTTTTAAAATGCATTTTATATACCTACTGAAATAAATGAATTTTGATTTTTGTTTTTTTTTGTTTAGAAATGTTTAGTATTTTTAGCTTAGTACAAAAAAACAAATCGCACCCTTAGAATGAAAGTGACCCAACTCAAAATTCCTTTTTTTTCTGATTTTGCTATAAACTGACCTGAAACAGCCTATTCTAAACCCCTATGGAGAAAAAGAGACCAAACTATAAGTAAAAGGGGACCGCCGATAAATCGGTCACTTTAGTTGATCACGGTATTCACCTATGCATGTCGTGTGAAAGAGACCGAACTAGTATTGCGTCAGAAGAGGTCGCGAGTAGACGTGTACAACATCGACGGATCTCGAATTATGCCAGTTTGTTGGAAATACTGTGAAAGTAAATAACATTTCATTTTTTGTACTAAACCGACCACTTTTTTGAAATAAGTCTGTTTATAACAAAATATCTATTAGATTTTATTGACTGTTTTTAGATTGGGTTACTTTAGTACTAACATTAAATAAAAGAAGAAAGACACTTTTAGGTATAGGCCTCTTTAGTAGTATATATTTTTGCCATAAAGTGACGTAATTTGGAACTACTTTATATTTAATGTCAAAATATATATTTAAAATACATTTAAATTTAATATGATGTTACTAATATGTACATTAAAGATCAATACATATACCCGCGAAAAAGAAATCATTTCTGATGAAACACGGTAAAGATACATTAAGTTTGTTCAAATCTATACGTTTTTGAAAACTTTCTTGCTCATTTCCCACAAATTGCGTTTTTTGACTTAGGTCACTTTCGTTCTGGGAGTGCGAAATGTAAAATATCAGTAGTTCAGTCATTATATTGAAAAAAAAAATCAAAAAGGGGTAACTTTGAGATTTTTTTCAATTGAGTGAAGTTCATTAGATCTTGTGACAGAATGCGACTTTGCCTAGACTATATATTATCCTTAAGTATTTAATTTTGTTTTGTTTTTAAAACATTATTTTCCATGTCTCAGATGATTTTAAAAATCACAAAAGCGCGGCCCCTTCTGGAATACCTAGCCTTAACCAGTCGCAATCAAATAATCAACCACCCTATTCTTGATACACAAAGCAATTAAAAAAGTGAGCCGCGATGACGATTATGTACGAGACTGTACTCATTACTTGTTAGACGAGTGCCATGTTTAGACTTAGCTAGTAGCTTTGGGATACCTGAATGTCTCAAGGACTGCAAATAAAAATATTTATTATCTAGCTAGTGATTATGGACTAGATCTATACATCTATACATATAATAAAACTCTAACGGGGTCGTGTCTGTACATGAAAGATTTTTTGAAAATTTTAACAGTAGGTATAGTTATTGATGTAGATACCGAAACACATTTTTTTAAAATTTTTGTCTGTCTGTCTGTCTGTCTGGTTGTGCACGCATCACACAAAAACTACTGGACGGATTTTGATGAAAGTGTGGTTATAGCTGAGTAGCCGGGTCAACATCTAGGGTACTTTTTACCGCGGGAAAGTGTCTCATTTTTACATTAAAATTAAAAAACTGAGTAAAAAGAGAAATACGTACTACTCCGAAACGATAACACCTAGAAACTTGAAAAATGGTATGAAGGTGTCTGATATGTCATAGAAAATTAGTATGAATGGATTTTTGGAAATTCCCACGGGAACGGGAATAAACTAAATCCAAGCGGGAAAACGCCGGTGGGCACCCGATATTTGAAATATGGTATGTAGGTGTTTTAAATATGTCGTAGGCAACCAATATGAAGGGATTTTCGGAAATTCCCACGGGAACGGGCATAAACGGAATCCGCGCGGGCAACGCCGCTGGGCATCCGCTAGTATTTAATAAAGGTGTAACTACATTGACACTTTTGACATCTTTAGGTATCCAAGGAAGAGCTAACGCTTACTCGGAGATTAAATCTCGATGTACTACAATTTTTGAGATTATATCGTTTGAATAACGCTTAGCCCACGTGGAAGAAATATGGCGTAAGTTATAATTTAATAAATAAACAAATAAAAAGTGGGACACAATTCACAACGGTTATTTAGTCCCAAACTAGGCAGGGCCTGTACTATGGGTACTAAACAACTGGTAAACATACGTAATAGTACATTATGATATAAGTGCGGTAGGTTGAAAATTACAGCCGAGGCGATATTGTTAGCACGAGCCGTAGGCGAGGGCTACAAGTAAGCAGAGGCTGTAATTATCAAAGCGCACGTATGTCATACGACGTTTTATAACACATTTGCGAGGAAATAAAATAAAACTCAGACTATGGTAAACGAATAAAAACAATACAGCGTTAAGAAAAAGCGCGCGGCGCGCATCATCATTCTTTTTTAAGAAAAGACACAAAAAACAGCCAGTACTTATTATCTACTAATAAAGTAAAATAATATTTTTGTGTTTTTGTTACAGATTAATTGGTTGTAATTTACTGTCAAAATTAATTAAATTAAATAATTATGTACATAAATATTTCTTTATTATATTTTATCTCCCAAAGTTAATTTTAATCATAAAATGTTGACAACTTTTTTGACATAAAAACTCTTTGCTGAGATTTTAAAAAGTACCGTTCGTTTTAAGACGGAGCATCTTGATAAACCGTGCGTTTTACTTTACACTTACCGCACTTGGGCGTAATGAGATAGGTAACGATATTAAAATTGGTGAAATAAGACACCTTTTACGAGCAAATGTATATATATAATAAATTAATATTAAACGAAGCCAACAGACATGTTCATGCACACAAATGTTGGCCCCGAGCGGGGATCGAACCCGCGACCTCCGACTCAGAAGGCATGGTCACTACGAACTGAGCCAACAGGCCCGTCAGACATATCATATCATTTAGCAGCATAAGAATATACAGAGTGGAAAAAAATGGACGTGGTTGGACGAAAAGTCTGTTATATATAAACTTCCTTTAATTTCCAAAATACACTCGGCGTCAAAAAAATCGCACCTTTGAAAAACCACTTTTAATCCCATTTAGAATCAATGATGATGGGACTATTAGGTATCATTTTATAGGTCTAATCATCAACATTCAGCAAATAGTACTTTAGTCCTGCTAGGTCATAAAAAAAGAAGTGATTGCAAAAGAAGTAGAAAAAAGTTTGTTGACAAAGAATTAAAGTAAGACAAAAAAATGCTTAAAAATTACTTAAAACCTAGTTTTACCCCCCCCCCCCCCTTTATACCTCTAAAAGGTAGCGCAACTAGCGGCCCTTTTATAAAGTAATTATGCATTATTTTTGTATAACGTCGTTATTTGGGTGAAATGTTTTTTTTTATGGCATAAATGATTGTTAATTTTAATGTCATTAAATTAATGTTTAAAATGATACTTAATAGTCCACCATAGATTCTAAATGTGATTAAAAGTGGTTAAAAGTGTTAAAAGGGGTTAAAGGTGTGATTAAAAGTATTATTTTCCGAAGGTGCGATTTTTTTGACGCCGAGTGTAGTTAACAGTGTACCAAGATCTTTGAGACAGGTTAACAAAGTTTTCTAATTTTATAATATCTACCTAAGTAAAACTATTTGTCAAAAGGTTTAAGTCAAATTTTGATCTCAAAAGCATTATTGTACCCTGCACTGTACTAACCTTTAAATTGTAGCTGATATCTAGAGCTTAAGGCATCCTATTTTAGATATCGGCTGTTATACTTAATAACACTACAATTTACTAACCTTTTACAATTGTATTTTAAGGCTACTTTATAAACAATAAAGAATTATTAATATTATTATTATTCCTGTATATTTCCAGAGGAAGTCTGTCAAGATAAAAAAGAAGTTCAATAACGTTTTTTGTATCGGATATCCCTTATCAATCACTTAGAAAGGTACCCAAATTGAATACATAAGTGACACCATAAAGTGGCAGGTAGAATTGAGAAAAAGGTATCGTTTATTAAGATTTTTTCCTCTTCAGTACCTATCAGTATTTATTTAACGTTATTTATTACCTAAAGTACTTATCATGAGAAGGAATAAATTTAGTCAATAATGACTACTGACTGAGTTACGTTGCGACAGTTATGAGTTAACCAAATCCAGTCAACTTTAATTTATATACGGGTAGGTAGTACAAAACTAACATGCAATTTTAATAAGTCGGATTATAGTTTAGCGATATAAATTGTTAGTTAGGCAAAGGACACGTTAGCAAATTGAAACTCATATATTCAAGAAAGGTTCCAAATAAAAAAAAAAGTTATGGATCCAGTTTTACTGATTGAAAAAAGAGGTACTTACTAACTAAACAAACAAACACATATTTAAAAAAAATCATTATGTCTTAGAAGTAGGTATAAAGTTGTTACTTACTTTTTTTATAAAAAGGGGGCAAACGAGCAGACGAGTCACCTGATGGTAAGTGACTACTGTCGTCCATGGACACCTGCAACTCAAGAGTCACAACTGCGTTGCCGGCCTTTCAGGTGGGAGTAGGGGGAGGTTTCTTACTAAATAAGACAAATGTTGGAGTATTCGTTAGTTTTTAGACAAATTCTAAGGTATCCAGTTAAGTAGCTTGATCGGCGGGCGCAATATAGCAATTCATACAAGTATAAAGGTCATTATAAATGAAGTGCAAATATTTTAAAATGGAATTAACATGTAAAGTTTTTGAAATAGAATTAACATATAAAGAATAAAACTTAGTTTGTTCTTTTCTAACTACAAAGTCTTCTATTGACTGTAATTAAACTCTCACTACCGCACTAAAACGTCACTTTTGTCGGCTTTTATTAATTTATTTTGTTATTTTCGCTCCATTTTTGATTAGGTACTTTTTCTTGTAAATTTTTTGATCTATACTCTAAAAATAAGTATTTTATTTGAAAATGACCACGTATTGAAATGGGCATTAAATTTTTCCCATTTCAAGCATCATCTAAACATGCCATAATTGGCGGTGAAACAATTTAATTACTTTAAACGTTCCTCGCCGCTTCTGATTCAATTTACAACACAAACAAGTGATTGGTTGTGTGAGTTCGAAAGGTTGTGACCAATTAATTTGTTTTGGAGGTTTTCATTGTTGTTTTATAATCTTTTATTTGTCTTTCAGTTTTAGATAGAATACCTACCTAGGATACTTTTATATTTTTATTCAAGATAGCTTTTAACCGCGGCTTCGCTCGCGCACGTTGATTTCAGCCCCTTAGGGGTTCAATTTTGCAAAATACTTTCTTAGTGGATGCCTACACTGTATAAGCTATCTATGTGCAAAATTTCAAGTCTTTAGACCCAGCGGTTTAGGCTGTGCGTTGAGGCATTACCAATCAGTCAGTCAGTTTATCATTTTATATATATAGTTTGTAACACGGCAACCTTACCTACTACGCGACGCGCCTATTACGTCATCCTCATCGTGCAGCGAGAACTCGTCGGTCAGCCCGCGCCCCCCGCGTGCGTCACCGGCGTCGCGGCCCAAATAGTATATAAGGCAGCCTCGCCGCTGCCACCAGTCAGTTCACTTCGACTCTCGCCGCGCTTCCGTAACACGGAACACGATACGATCGAATTGAACGCGTTCACACCACGATAAAACAGTTTGTTTTCGTAACACGGAAGGAACCGGGTTATCGTGTTGTATCATCCCATACTCATAAATCTTTTGCTTTAGGAATAGAACTGCTTAGCTATTGTTATAATTTAGACGCATTCACGCTTTGTTAATATCACGCATAATCATTAATGTTTACATGTACAAATCGAACGTTTGCTTACATTTGCTTTATTACATTAAGTGCTATATGCATAAACCATCCTAGCTTTGATCTTTACTATTATTATCAAGTAGATTTTGCACATATTTATATAGCAATCCTAGTGGTAGTAATTTAACTAATAAAGGTTGTCTGTTATTATTTGTTATTTAGATGTGTATCTAGCTTTTAGTTATTTTTACTATACAATAAACGCGAGATACAACCATAATATTCGGATCTTGGTCATTTATATCTTTTAAAATAGGTTCCTCCCTTACAAGTTAGATTTAAATATGGAATTCACTTATTGAATGTCAATGCTAGCTATATATAGGTAATTTATTTTAAACATTAACTTCCTAGCGCAATCGGTTAAATATGAGAACGACGGTCACAAGCAACACGATACCTTCAAACTAGGATCTCAGTCAGGCACTCATCTGTAGTATAAGTATAATCTCACGCCTTTTTTATCCCCGAGGGGGTAGGCAGAGGTATTCCATTACTGGAAATACCCACATTTCACGAGATATATTGGACCCCTAAACGTGATAGGTGGTGAGCCTATCGCCGGACCGGGTCTATTTACACATCTCTCAGAATTTATTCTGAGACCTGCGGGTTTCCTCACGATGTTTTCCTTCACCGTCAAGCTAGTGATAAATATGTACGTTAGTTTTTGAAAAACTCATTGGTACATGCCAGGATTCGAACCCGAGCCTCACTGATTTTCGGCCGGCTCAACCTCAACCTTAACCCTCAAAACCAACCAAAAAATCCTTACCTTGCCCCGTTTGCTTTGGCAAAATGGAAGATAAACACATTTAGTACCATCAAAGACTTACCGCTTTATCTTTATGAAATAAATCTTTTCAGGAAAATTTAAAAAATTACAAGCTCAAGTTTAACAGCGTTTATAGTTACGGAACCAACTTGATGAGTTGCTCCACTCAGAAATTGTTGACAAAATTGGATGTTTGAAATGATGAGATGAACTTGTTTTATGATTACAACAACTAGTAACAGTAATCTGTAAACAGTATTCTGTACTGTTGAGATACCCCAGTATTATGGTACAACTTTTATATTTAAAGTTGAAAAGTATAATTACAATACACCGGCCTAGTTCCCGTTCCCGTGGGAATACGGAGATAAAATGTAGCCCGTGTTATTTTGATGTATAAACTATATAACTGTAAAGTTTAATTCAAATCTATTTAGTGGTTTTTGAGTCAAAGAGCAACAAACATCCATAGGTATATCCATAATGTTAGTAGGATTGAGAATGCATCTGTTATTTGCATGTATGATTTAACATACATAGGCCATAGGAGAATTAATATAGAGGTACCTATTAGCAAGCAGATGTATGAGAACAAACTCAAACCTAAGTTATTGAAAGCTTTATTACAGTTGTGAAATGAAAGAGACAGTTTAATGGGTTAATGGGTAGATTATTGGTAATTGGTCCTTCCATGGCACACAATAATAATATATTTTGTTTTAGTGAGTGAAACCTTCGACAACAAGCTGTAATGCAGTTTGGCTATACCGAATATAATTGCTAATGTTTTAGTTGTATTCTGTGGAAATAAATAAAGAAAAATAGTATATTTTTGACTAAGCTGTATGATTTTTTAAATAGATTTATATGTATTTATTTTAGAGCAAGATACCCAAAGATTGCCAAGACTTATATCATTCACAATGCGGTCAAAGCTAAGCTATGGGTCACATAATAACGAAGTATGGTCCATAATCTCCCACGCAAGCCCACCGCAGCTTGAGAGATGGTGGTGTGTTAGGCCAGTAGCCACTTAACTAAAATTAGGCCCTCATAACATCGCATGAAATCACAAAATAAATATACGTGGATCAAAGTTACATTTTAGACAAATATGTGCTTAATAATTAATATTGTTTTACCAAAATAACTATGTAAGTATTTAGCAATCATATCGAATGTTTGGTAGTAACTATATAATTAATTTTATAACATAAAATATGAATACTTACCGCTAAAGGATACTTTGTCAACACCAGTCATTTGAAAAGTAAATTTAGGAAAAGTTATTTTTGTAAAACCTTTAACACCAACGATTCTGGTAAACAAGCAAGCCTACAAGCCTTATTTTTTTTTTGGCTCCCCGTTTTGCATTTTGCCAATGTCAACTAATTTAGTTTTCAAGTCTTTATTTCATACTCTAATCCCAGTCAAAAGGCTCTGTTTCAGAGACCATGCACAAAAATTCTTTGTCTTCAACACTTTCTACATCCCTCCCTGGCTATCAACAGTAAAATGATAGCAAAAGTGCTAAGTGTAAGTTTCCGCGCCTTACAATGCAGTCTTCACAGTACTTTTACTGATGTGAAGACTTCGTTGTATTGATTTAAGGCTATCCAAAAATGTCCATCCCTCGCATTTTATCGAATTTCCATTTCCTGCACACTCTCACGAACACTTGCCACACAATTTACTATCACTAATATGAGTAAAAATCTAAATATACAGCAAAATGAAAATTATACAAAAAGCGTGACGTCCCTCTTCGGATTCCCGCCAAAAAGCCAAGCTTTATTAATACTTTCAGTGATTCTCAAAATGTGTACAATTATGACGAAAAGCTTTTGTAAAACAGCTATTTCTATACAATTTCACACCGACCCGCGTCCGTTGCCCACCCCTTACGGTACAGTGGCGCGGAAAATAGCAAATCATTACCTTTTGAAGTTTAAAAGGCTTTTTACACGTTCGGACTTGGTCGTGCGCAGTGCTGTGTAAACAATATTTCCTCCCGAGGAATTTAATTTACGCGTTTCGATGCCATAGCTTCTAAACAGGGTTTTGTAAAAGCGAGCGCAAGAGGGGAGGTTGGAGCGTCTGCTTTTGCCTTTTTAGTTTGCCTTTGCAGTAGCGACATCTGTCTACGTTACATAGAAACGCAATAGACTGCAAATTCGTGTCGCTACTTTTAACATAGTCGAGTTTTAAGTCGCGCTATTAAGCGCGTCACACACGGTGAAGATAATATAAAATATATATTATCTTAGAGCATATTTTAGAATATCGCTCACCATAGAAATCCTATGAACCATCACACACGACGAAGTTAATTTATATTTTATCTTCAGTATCTTAAGATACCGAGCGAATACGCAAATATGGAAATATATATTTCGTATCTTCAGATGTTATCTTAAGATACGAAATATACACATCTTAATATAAATACATGGTGTTTTTGTGTCGGGCTATGTGCGGAGAGGGGGTAACTTCGCAAGTAAGCTGTTGCCTTCTCTGTTTACCTAAGCTAGTTTACTACGCTGTAGACTGATAGATCTTCATATAGGTTAAATTCCCCAAAGGTTTTTCTCTTTTTTATGTGCGGCTCTATCCAAATTTTTCTCCTTTTGGAATGTGCTACTGCAATTTGCATTTCACATTCTGTATCAGAATCATCGTCTGAGGAACTGTCTAACAAATCAAGAAGTAAGGCAGTATCACTCATAGTCAATCACCCTGTATATAGAACTCTAACAAGGAATACGTGTGGCACCAACGCAGACTCGTAAGGAAATGAACAGGTTTTTTTATTATCGTATCTTAGACGTGTGTGATAACCTAAGATACTATAATATTTTATATTACGGCATCTTAAGATAAAATATTATAGCATCTTCACCGTGTGTGACGCGCTTTAACCTTCTCACAACACTCAACATCATTGGATGCGGTCCACAGGCACGATCTCCCCAGCTTTTATTTATTTAGTTACCATAATTATTGTTATTTATAATTATTATGTTGAATTAGTAATTGAATTAGACTAATTTGTAATGTTTATTTTAGTGACATTTATTTTACATGTTTTTATAATGTTGTTGATTTGGGTTGCCTGTGATAACAACATTTTTGATATGATGAAAAAAAAAAATTAAGTTATCTAAATAAATAAAAGCTCAATGTTATCCACGAGGAGTGGGAAAGTATCATTAAACCTTTTTATCGTTGACAGAAATATTGACGTTGTTTTTAGGGTTCCGTACCTCAAAAGGAAAAAACGGAACCCTTATAGGATCACTTTGTTGTCCGTCCGTCCGTCCGTCTGTCAAGACCCTTTTTCTCAGGAACGCGTGGAGGTATGAAGCTGAAATTTATATCAATTACTCAGGTCTACTGTCCCTTGAAGCTGTGAAAAAATCAAACTTCTAAGCCAACGCAATCAAAAGATACAGCCGTTTATGCCGCAAATTTTCGACACTTGCAAGGGAATCAAAACCTACAGGGTGCTTCCCGTGAACTCAGAATCTTGAAATTTGGTACGAAGCAACGTCTTATAGCATAGATAAAGGAAAAATTACGAAAACCATAAATTTGCAAGGTTGTACGGAACCCTCGGTGCGCGAGTCCGACTCGCACTTGGCCGGTTTTTTATTTGCTAGTTCCACTTAATTTATTTTTTGTAACCAAACACTAGTTGTGTTAACTATTTTGTGTTATTTATTTATTGTGTAGTTCACTTCTATCGATAGTAAAACTAGGGTCTAGAGACTTGAAATTTTGCACATAGATAGCTTATACACTGCAGGCATCCACTAAGAAAGGATTTTGCTAAATTCAAACCCTAGGGGGGTAAAATAAACGTGCGCTAGCGAAACCGCGGGTAAAACCTAGTTAGGTATTAATTAGACGTTAAAGCGTCCGCGTCAGCTTGATTTAGGATTGCAGCCGTACAACCTCGTTGTTCTGTTTCTGATTCTGACAGCGGGTGTCGACGTATGGAGGAATGTTTATCTTCTAATTTAAAAAAGAAAGTCGTGTTTGTTACACTATTTATAACTCAAGAACGGCTGAACCGATTTGCCTGAAAATATGTGTCGAGGTAGCTTAGAACCAGGAGACAGACATAGGATACTTTTTATTCCGATATTCCCACGGGAACGGTAACGGGAACGGGAACTACGCGGGAATGAAAACGGGAACAACGCGGGTGAAACCGCGGGGCGCTGCTAGTAATAAATATAAAAATGCTAAATCACTAGCTCGACGGTGAAAGAAAACATCGTGAGGAAACCCGCAGGTCTCAGTATTAATTCTGAGACATGTGTAAACAGACCCGGTCCGGCGATGGGCTCACTGCCTATCATGTTTGGGGATCCAATATATCTCGTGAAATGTAGGTATATCCAGTAATGGAATACCTCTTGCCTACCCCCTCGGGGATAAAAAAGGCGTGAGATTATATTATTATTTATATATTATTTTTATAAAATGCTCATTAAAATGTTTTCCGGATACACCGAATTATGGAAGGAATTTGTTGGAAGTAAGCCCGCTAGCTTGGTTCGAATCGGGTCAGGGCATTTAGTATTTATACTCATGTATAAAATGGGGAAGGGAAACATCGTGAAAAATTCCGTAAAAACCCAATAAATGTATAACAACACTGATCACCACCTGCGTTAAGGATGCTATTTCTTTGGTTACAATTCCGTACGATAATTATACCTAGTGTCATTTCACTCTTTTCTGACATTCAATTTGAGAGACAGGTATAAAGTTGTCGACTTAGATATCTAACCGAATAACGCGGTCTGTGCTCCCTTCAAAAGCACACGTCTGTCGTAATGTAAACATGAGGTAACCCGTTTAGAAGGGCTCTCCCATTTTCAGTACATCCATAACGTGACAGCCGTGCCCCTCGAGTAGGGCATGCAAAACTCGCTCGATTTTAGTATTCGAGTTATTCGGGTACCTACGAAACAGTATTCGAGTTTATTCGAGTTAAACGAGTTTGAAAAACTCGGAAAACTCGAAAAACTCGAATACTTGGTACTGAAATATTCGAAAAGTAAAAAGGGCGAATACTCGAGTTAAACGAATACTCGAATACTCGAATAGTATGAACTACCCTCGAGTTTCTAGTTAACGAGACAACTGAAAAGTGGAAGAAATATTTTTCGATTTTTTCTTGCTTGTAAGTTTATATTTTGTATGCTTGATTTTGGCGAAGACTTTGCTTGGTGTGCAGCGGCCAGAACTGGATGCATGTAAAAGCGCTGTCACATATTTTTCATTACCTACTCATACTTGCATAGGTCTGAAGTTGCCTGAGGAGCGGGTTGAAAGTAGGTAATACTTTTTAGCCCTAGGGAGAAGCGCTTTCAACTGACAGCTGTCAAATAAAAAAAAACTAGTTCTATTTTCACATTACCATAGCACCATATTGTTTCGACTTTCTATAAAGCCGTTAGCCACTGAATTACAGTGCGATGTTAAATTGAAATAACATAAAGCTCATAACTAATTAAAGAATATAATATTTTTTAAATGATTTATTGAATTTACTTTCTACTATTTTTTTTAAATAATTTAAGGAGATTAGAAATAAAATTGGAGTTGAATTTCAGAGAAGACAAACAATAATGTCCATTTAGACGGATTTAGCAGTGGAGAAATTGTTAGTTTATTAGCATAGATAAAAGAAAAGAGATTTTCTTTTATAAATAATTCAGTTTTTTAGAATATAATTTGGGTTTGGACTTGTTTAACATCCAATTAGAGTTTAAATTGTGATCCTGTTACTGCCGTATTCTTGGCATTGTTGAGGAAAAATCTCCCTGTAAACTTATATTTTATTCAGTTTGAAATTTGTGAACATAAAGAGGCCTACGTACACCAACAAAACTTATTTCTGTTAAAAATCTTTTGCTTAAGTTTATCCAGAACACTTTCTGTAGCGATGTCAGATACCTATTAACATTGACATTCATTAAGTGAATTCGACAATAAGTTATATTTATATTAGTGAGCAGTGATAGCCCGGACGGTTAAAGAGCCGGCCGAAAATCAGTGAGGCTCCGGTTCGAATTCTGGCATGTACCAATGAGTTTTTCAAAAACTTACGTACATATTTATCACTAGCTCGACGGTGAAGGAAAACATCGTGAGGAAACCCGCAGGTCTTAGAATTAATTCTAAGACATGTGTAATAGACCCGGTCCGGCGATTACCACCTATCACGTTTAGGGGTCCAATATATCTCGTGAAATGTGGGTATATCCAGTAATGGAATACCTCTGCCTACCCCCTCTGGTATAAAAGGCGTGAGATTATTATTATTTATTATTTTATTATTATTAGACTATTTATTTATATAATTCGCTTAATAAATCTCTGTTTAAAACGACTTAAAAAAAAGAGGTTTCTCAATTCGACCGTATATTTTTATAACTTACTCGTCTATGAACCGATTTTGATTACTTTTTTTTTGAAAGGAGTTATCCCAAGGGTACCATGATAAGGGAACCAGGATCTGATCATGGCATCCCAGAGAAATGGAGGGGAACCTTCGAAAATCGTAGTGGCGACTAGTGCTTTTTTTTAATTTTTTTAGTTTTCTGTTTGAAGTCAAATAATAGTAAGGTACCTAGTTTAACAGTAAGTAAGTATTAGTATATGGCTAGAATTAAGTTTATATTATATTGGTCGATATATGGTTATTAATTTTATGATTGTGAGCGTCAAGAGGCCATAGAGGAGTAGTCTGAAAACCAGCGCTGGGCGTCTGTAGCTCAGCATACGCCGAGACTACCTCCTTTTGCCGGCTACCCCTATATTATTAATATCGTAGTTTTAAGTTAAATGGAAGCCAGCAATAAATAAGTTTTTATTTTTATTATTTTTTTTATTTTTAAGTCGGTTTATGTTTGTTAAACATTGTACAATGTAGGTATCTAACCTAGATAATATTAATTCCATAACATCGAACGAGTATTTCGGCAAACTTCCACTGGCAAACAAACAAACGAGTTGTTTTGTTTATCGAATACTAAGGGGGAAAGTTTCTCCTATCTTGGGGGGTGTTATTGTGATAGCATTGCGGAAATACCGAAGTTGACGTTATAGAAAAATGTTTGCTAAAAGTTAGGTTTAGTGGGTCGTTAACCAATTTTAAGATAACATAAGCTATGGAATAATGACTATCAGAAGAAAAGAGTCTGCAGTTCAGGGAGGCTCGATACCGTTTCCGTTCGATTCAGATCGAGTGAAAAACTTTCCGAATCCTTATGTCACATATTATGACATTAGTTTTCGATACCAACATTAAGCCCATCTCGAAAGTGTTCGACAGATTTTTCGATTCCTTGTCGAATATCGAATATCAAAGCTCCGTGAATACGCCTGCAGGTCTACTATCAAACACAATCTTTAGTTGGCTTCCTGATGTTTAAATTCATTTCTCATTATTATTATTATTATAGCTGTAGGTCTAAACAAAAATACAGACCAACTTCAAGGAATAGCACTAAAAATACTATTATTTGCCTATTCAACATCCATTAACTACTGTTATGATTACTAAACCTATTACGCTGATAGCGAGAGATTAGCTGATGTCCATTGAGAAGTTCTGTTCTGAACCTGAAGTTAGTTTTAGTTTTTTAGTTTAGTTAAGACAAACTGGATTAAAAAAAAAATAACATCTTTGAAGGATAGGGTGAGGTACAGATTTCAGATTATCCAAGACATCCTTGGAAAAATTAGCAATTTAGCCCACCTTTTCCAATTAGAGTCATAGTAGGGGTTGACCATTTTGACCAACAGCTTTTACTCTTATAAATACCTACTACATAAAATTTCAAATGCAAAGGTAAGTGTGTCTGTTCCTACCCCCTTGGGGATAAAACGCGTGAGAATATTTATTGTATTTACTTTTTTATTATTTTCCCTAGATTGTGGAAAAAGTCACTGGCAAAAGGTAATATGATACACGTCTTATGATGTAGGTAGATATGATACAAAATATTACATGCCCATAGTTTACTGACGAATTAACTACTGACGAATTAACGAAAATAGCTCACATGTAATTGGAACACGTCAGAGCTCTACTTGAAGGATCAAAGTGAAGTGAGCACGTCGAGTATACAATTGGCTACGAGTGGACACGTCCCGAAATCGTTTACGGGTGTAGTTGGGCCAATGCTGGCTCAAACGTTGGCGCATTTGGTAGAAATAAAATGGTTTAAAATTTTAGATAGAAAAAATAATACGCAATAAGATATTAATCTTTACCTAGCTAGTTGACAGCGCGTTGCCAAAATTTACTACAAATTGACTAAATTTAAAACAGAAATAATTTTAAAGATACAATTTAAATTCAACTAAGTTGCTTCTGTATACGAAAGTCATCCAAGTGTTATTTTTTTCATAAATACAGTCGTATACAGATGCTAATTGAGTTTCATTTAATTTGTTACTGAATTATTAGGTTCGCCATCACTCCGTCTCTCTGCGTTGATAGAAGAAATCGCGGCAGAATGACAGCCCTGTCAAACTCCCCAAATATTGGAGCCAACACTGGCCAGGTATTGGCCACGGTGCACGTGTGGAAACTTTCATTTAATTACCGCCATTGTAATCAACGGATATGAGGGTGAGCGCGCAAGTTGCGTGCGTACGTTTGCTAAACATGTTAGGCAGATTGCCTGCACGTGGACTAATTGATCCATATTTGGGGACCCCCCTTTATACTCGAAGTTTAATGAGTTGGCCCATAGATGACTGAACTTTACTACGTGCTCATTTAGTTGAAATATGCATTATACCTACTAATATAGTAAACCGATGTAACTTCGTATGAGGGGTTGCTGGACTTGCTGGTTGCCATAAGGGCGTGTTTCGTTTGAGCGAACTAACGAGAAATTCACTTTAATTGACAGCGCTCAGATGAATACCTATCAAACTTCGTAATAAGCCAAAAAAGTGTCTGTACTAACGACCCTGGCTGCAACATGTATTTTTATCTGCCATATGCCATCATTTTCTATAGTTAAATAAAATAAAATAAAACCGGCCAAGTGCGAGTCGGACTCGCGCACCGAGGGTTCCGTACAACCTTGCAAATTTATGGTTTTCGTAATTTTTCCTTTATCTATGCTATAAGACGTTGCTTCGTACCAAAATTCAAGATTCTGAGTTCACGGGAAGCACCCTGTAGGTTTTGATTCCCTTGCAAGTGTCGAAAATTTGCGGCATAAACGGCTGTATCTTTTGATTGCGTTGGCTTAGAAGTTTGATTTTTTCACAGCTTCAAGGGACAGTAGACCTGAGTAATTGATATAAATTTCAGCTTCATACCTCCACGCGTTCCTGAAAAAAGGGTCTTGACAGACGGACGGACGGACGGACAGACGGACAACAAAGTGATCCTATAAGGGTTCCGTTTTTTCCTTTTGAGGTACGGAACCCTAAAAAAAGGAAAGAATATTCGAAGCATTATAAATGTATCTTCTGTTAGAAAGTTGACGTACCTAATGAGGGTTCCGCTGGTATTTTTTTATATATAATCTGTTGATGTATATATTTTTTATTTATTTACAACTTCAGAAGTTTAGTACGTGTTGGTCCCATTGATTTATATATGTTTTGCTACTATATATATGGTTGATCCTGTAGATATTGCTCTTTTATTTTTTTACATTTCCAACTCGAATGTTACAATGTCTAATTACATATTTACCGTTTCTACGCAACTGTGTATCGGCAACAGACAATCGAGACCGCCAAGTCGTCAACTTGACGTCAAGCTGGAAGTACCCTAATATCCTCGATTCCTTTAAAGTACTAAATTAGGAAACTGCAAATTCGAGGCACTATATAAGAAGAGTTTTTTGGTATACAGTTCTTCAAGAACAGTGCAGTGGTTTTTATGTTCTGAAATAAGACTGCTATCTTGATGTCAAGATAGCAGCCTCACTGAACGACCTGAATATCTCCGAAACTATGATACTAGTAGCACTATTTATATGCTTCGGGCACTATATCAGAATAGCTCAATTCCATGGTGAGGCTTTCAAGTTGTCAGTCTCAGACAATCACAACATATATATTCAGTTTCATCCTTCCTAAGATTGTCTGGAAGAGATCGCTAAAATCCATAGGCTACCCGCACACACTCAATATTATTGTCAAACTAAAATTGACAATATTACTTATCAATATATGGCCCCGCATACTGCAAAATATGACAATACAATCCGAATACGCTCAATATTATTGACAATACTTCTATTATTGACAATAATATTGAGTGTGTGCGGTAGCCATATAGCCAATGTACTTAATATATAACATTTATTTACAAAGAAAATATACATTCATTTACAATAATTACAGATAAAAAATTTATTTATTTATTTATTTATTTAACTTCATGTACCAAGAAAATGTACACATGGCGAACTTAATGCCTAAAGGCATTATCTACCAGTCAACCATCAGGCTAAGCAGAAATAATTTGGCGGAATTGGCCGCAAATAGTAAAAAAAATCAATTAAATATAACATTACGGTAAATATAAATATATAATATATATATATATATATATATATATATTTATATTATTATTATATATATATATATATTATTATTATTATATATATATATTACGTAAATCCTAATACATATATATGTTGATAAAATAAACTAATACATACTATATATCGTAACAAACATAAAACAAAAATACTTACATAAAATAATCTAAAGATGATGATTTTCTTTCAAACAATTGTCTAAAATGTCCTACAAAGAGGAACCATGTGGGGCAGTGCCCAGAAGGCTGGCCGCATTCCCTCTCTGGATAGCTAGGCTGATCCTTTGACGGAGATAGCTGGCTAGAGCCAGCCCTCTGGTCACCTGAAGCCTCGACCAAACGCACTGACAGCTCTTTGAGGAGCTGCCGCGCCTCCGGCCCCCACGGCCCCATGGTCTCCACCCCAAACGGCACAAATATGTAGCCCTCATGGAGGTCGGCATATTTGCGCCGCTTCAGGCGTTCAGCGGCCGCGGCCGCCGAGGCAGCGCCCACAGAGGTGGCATCGATGTGGGATGGGGCCAATGTGTCGGTACATGTGGCATCCCACACCAGCGACCTGCCATGTTTCCATGGCCCGACAGCCAATGTAAAGTACAGTCGCAGTTAATGCTGGTATCCATATTGTATGGTTTTTGTGCAAAATAAAGAGTTGTTATATTGTAGTATTCGTACTTATGTGAATATACGTAGGCTCGTATTTGCTCTGAACATACTGTCTCAAGTTGTGTGCCTTCAAACCACGTTTCTAGTTGCCCTGCAGGAAATTCTAGTGCCTAGAACAATGTCGACATTCTGCGTTGTTTATTTACTTGATTAGACAGCGGGTTCGAATCTCGTGTTGTTGCCGCAAACGTAGACAAGGGATATTATTAACTAGCTTAGCTTCTATGGAGTTGCCAGAGTGCTGTCTATATCCATTCACATAATAAAACTCTAACTGTGCATATTATAATACAATTTTTGAAATTTTTGACTATTATTTGGCTGTTATCTATCTGTGCACGCATCAAGGCAATTTTTGTTTTTGAAGACGCACACTGATTTTGAAGATGGATGTCGGTGTATTGGGGTCGTTCGAGGTGTTTCTTGATGTGGGATGCAGCCAATGTGTCAACACCCTTGGCATCCTACACATTCCATGGCCCGACCAACAGTCATACGTTGGTTATTTCGACGGGCCTGTTGGCTCAGTTGGTAGTGATCCTGCCTTCTGAGCCGAACATTGATGTGCATGAACATGTCTGTTGGCTTCGTGTCTGGTCGTTTAATATTTATTTAAGTATGTTTATCAGTTGTTTATTACCCGCAGTAAAGGCCCTGCCTAGTTTGGGACTAAACGACCGTGTGTAAATTGTGTCCCATTTTTTTTGTTATCAAATTTTAATAAGACATCGTTAAAATTTGAAGCTAATACTAGAACTAGCAGCTGTTGCTGAATCATAATACCCCTTTAATTGAATTTCATCAGAAATAGAATACAAATCGTTTCATTAACAAAAAGATCCAAATGGTGCCGTGTTTTGGTTTATAATTAAACTCTGCCAGTTTATAAATGTACAGCTCAAAGGGAAATGCAAAGGAATTTTGAAAAACTGAAGAAGAAATATTTAATGTTCAAAATTTGTCGCAGATCTTTCGACTTCTAAAGCAATTAATTAGAAGATTCTATTCAAAATTATACGTTGCTATTTATAAAGAAAAAATATAGTTGACTAGCTTTTGACTGCGGCTTCGTCAGCGTATACCAAGATGAAACTGTGAAATTCGCAAGTAAGTTTTGCGTGATGCGCTTAAAAACATGACAGACAAATATTTAAAAAAATCATTGTTTTGACTTCAATTGATGTTATAATGGACATGAAGTCTGAAAAATAGATATTATGACTACATAATACCACATAATACATACATCGGCCAGTTACAATTTTATTATAACTTATGTTTAGATGTTAAAAAATTGAGTTCTCATGAAATATTTAATCTCGGGTAGAGTACAAATTTTTATGACCCCATAAGGGTTTTACATCGTCATAAATATGAAATGTATCGATAGCATCGATTAAGAAAATTCTCAATATTTTGCCACATTTTCGGCAGCGTCTTAGGGTCGCGACACACCTGCGGAACTTACGGCGCCGAGGTTCGGTGAACAACATAGACTGACGTTTCACTTTAAAGATAAATGGATCTGCCTCCCTCGTCAACCGTAATGTATGTTGTTCACCGAAAGTTCCGCGCCGTAAGTTCCGCAGGTGTGTCGCGACCCTTAGGTAAGTAGGTATTATGAATAGGACGCGTGAAAGTTGTATGTCTCTTATTTCTAGAGTTAAAAGATTAACACCATAAACACACAAAATTATCAAACACTAGCTTTTACCTGCGGTTTGGCTCGCGCACGGTTATTTCATCCCCTTAGGGGTGACTTTTGCAAAATCCTTCCTTAGTGGCCGCCTATACTGCATAAGCTACGTGCAAAATTTCAATTCTCTAGACCCAGCGGTTTAGGCTGTGCGTTGATATATCACCAATCAGTGAGTCAGTTATCATTTTATATTTATATCTAGACTAGAGTGTTGCGTGTGTACTTTTAAAATTATGATACCAATTTCCTTTTTTTTATATCATGTCAGGTAATTAATCACAATTATTAATAAAACGTTATCATAATTATTAATAAGACATGAAGTTAAAACCTAGCTGCCCTTCAGTTTGTTGCTGGTTCTTCTCATGCATTTGGTACCAGCAACTCGTCGGTGGAGATGGGCTGCTGTTTACATTCAGCCAATCTCCATGGACGAGGTTAAAGTACCTTGTTAATAGACTATTGAAATTTGTAAGTGTATTGTTTTTATCTAAATAGAAATCAATAAATTTTGAGTCTGAGATTGCTTTAGGAGGTAGGTAAGCTTAAAACAAAATATTTCAGAAAAGAACATTTTTGTAAAAGACGGCGATGCCATTGGATGCGGTCCGCTTCGTCTTAGAAAAGCAAGACCCTGTTATTTTACCGTTGTTAGGTTACTCGAGATCGCGTTAAATTAGCCGTTCTCTGACGCGGGACAGTAATAGTGTCGGGACTGCTCGAGACACCGTTTACGGGACTCTTGTGCTCTGGGACATGTTTTATTTAAGTACTTAATAAGTTCCTCGGATAGTGTTGAGAAAAATCTGTAAGAGGACAAAAAGAAAATAAGAACCGGCCAAGTGCGAGTCGGACTCGAGCACGAAGGGTTCCGTACCATCTATACATGTCTATAATTAAAATGTAACGAGGCCGTGTTTGTGTATGAAATATTTTTTGTAATAAAACACCCTCGAAAATGCGTACCTATACGTAATACGAAAAAAGTTTTTTGAAAAACTTATATACCTATTACTAGTTCTGCGCTGTTTCACCCGCGTAGTTCCCGTTCCCGTGGAAATACTGGAATAAAATGTAGCCTATGTTACTCAGGGATCTTCTAGCTTTCCATTGGTGTAAGAATTTTTAAAATCGGTCGTGTCGTTTTTGAGTTTATTCGTAACAAACATACCAAAATACAAATCTTTCCTGTTTATAATATATTAAGTACAGATATAGAAGTATAGATTTAGATTGTATTTTTTCGCTGAGGCGTTTGGCTGACTCCGCCACTAACAGTTTTAAAAGATGGCTGAGACTTTTGCAGTCGAGTGGCAGACGGTACGCCTATTTTCTTCAAAAAGTGGCTTCTCGATCATAAACTGAGATTTTTGTGGTCGAGAAGCCATCTGAGCCTTTTTCACGTGTCCGCTTGAGGACAGTCAAAAACCGATGCCGCTATTTAAGCCTCATAAAATTATCCTCTTCGAACTGTACTCAAGCGAAGTGTGATAATATTGTTCGACAACCACGACAGATTCAGATCTGTGGCGACAACCTTCAATAGTTTCGTGTCGGGAGACTATATCCCTTAATTCCTCGCATTTGAGAAAATACCTATCACCCAACAAAATGGAAATCCCTAAATACAATTTCCACTAAATTCACACAATCCCTAAATAACCCAATGATTTAACATACCGAGTAAAATACCTCGCTAGAAGCATTTGTGTGTAATGTAGGCCCGGGGTCGAACAAGATAGTGCCGAATTTCGGGCGTTGATCTTAAACTACGAATAAATATAAAATAAAATAAAAATAAATAAAAATAATCTCACGCCGTTTATCCCCGAGGTGGTAGGTATCCAGAGGTATTCCATTTCTGGATACACCACTTTTCACGAGATGTTCTTTGGACCCCTAAACGTGATAGGTGGTGAGCCCATCGCCGGACCGGGTCGTTTACACATGTCTCAGAATTAATTCTCGGATCTGAGAGTTTCCTCACGATGTTTTCCTACACCGTTGAGCTAGTGATAAATATAATAATAATATTATTAAACTGTGGGACACAATTCACACACGATTATTTAGTCCCAAACTAGGCAGGGCCTGTACTTTGGGTACTAAACAACTGATAGACATACTTAAATAAATATTAAACGACTAGACACGAAGCCAACATACATGTTTATGCACACAAATGTTGGCCTCGAGCGGGGATCGAACCCGCGACCTAAGACTCAGAAGGCAGGGTCACTACCAACAGAGCCAACAGGCACGTCGGCAATATGTATGTAAGTTTTGAAAAACTCATTGGTACACGCCAGGATTTGAACCCGATCCTCACTGATTATAATCATGTGAAGCAGACTCTTTAACCGTAAGGCTATCACGGCACTCAAATAAATATAGTTTAAAAATTTTAAAAAACACGCTCTGGAGCCCGTATATCGCACCTTATTTATTCATTGGAGAGCAGTGATAGCCTTACAAACGAAGTAACTTTCGCAATTATAATATTTAGGATGAATTGTTACACAACCGGTGGACACAACACAATTCACACCCGGTTAGGTAGTAGGTACTTACATACAAAAATGCAAAACTTTCCTCTTTAGAATATTAGTGTAGCTAATCTTTTAATGCTCGCCATCAACACGTACCTATGTTTCCCTTGAGAAGGGTACTTTTAGTTCTAAACAACAAAACCAGTATAGCTGTAGACTGTGTTCGAGCAAGTTGAATGTTACCAATTAGTATGCAAATTGGAAGGACAGCAGACCACCCCTCCCCCCCTCTAAACTTACACTACATTAGTTAGAGAAATTGTTACATTGCTGATAGAGAATTTGTTATAAGTTATACATTGCTGGGGCATTTGGCCGACGATGCGAGTAGAATTTGTTAGAAAATAGTTACCCTTTTGCAAAGAGATTAAAATTTAATAGGGAATAGAGGGGACAAAGCGAGGAAAATTTGAAGCCGAAAGTTATTCCAAGTGGAATAAGTCTAGTACAATTTCGACCGAATGACAGCTCGCGTTCATACTAACTGACATGACGCTTGAGGTTCAAACATGATTCAAAGTTTTGTATGAAAATATTCCCAATGCCCCCTCTATGTCCTATTATATTTTAATCTCTTTGCCCTTTTGTTTCACTACTGCAGCAGAAGTAGGATATTATTGTTATTGTAGACATGTGTGTAAAGCCTGTGTTTGACAGCTAGTAGCATCAGATGTACACAAAACAAAGATATTAAAATATAATAGGACATAGAGGGGACAAACTGACGAAAATCTGAAGCCAAAAATTATTACATAGAGGTCTACCTCCTACCTTATGTAGTCTACTACATTGGATACATTGACTACAGTCGCATAAGCCGCATGCGTCCGTTTGTTCCCACTAGTTCGATTGATTAGTTCGATCGTCGAACTAGTGAGAATTTTTTTTCTTATTTGTTCGACCGTCGAACTAGTGAGAACGAGAATCGATCGCGAGCGGCTGCAATCGGCCGCGACCCATGGAAGTCTACCTTAAGGTCATAAGTCTAGTACTGGTTCGACCGAATGAAAGCTCGCGTTCATACTGAGTCACATGACATGACGCTTGAGATCAAAGTTTTTGTATGAAAATATGCCCATTGCCCGTCTATGCCTTATTATATTTAAATCTCTTTGACACAAAACTGTTTTTCCTCACACTATGGACAGATACAGTTGCCAGGCAACCGTAAGGACGATTTGAATCAATGCCTCGTTTAGACCCTCCCGTTTACGACGGACTGACGACTCGTGACACGTGCGGGGAATACCGTGAAATAGGATGTCAAGCTTCGCGCCATTTAGTCTGTCTCTTTTCCCATCTGTGTGAATGGACCTTCGAGACTAAGCCTAATATTTTAGTACTAAACCAACAGGAGACGCGCACTAGTTTCTTTGCATAAAGTCTGCCAAGGACGAGGAAACGCACACAAATAATGTTAAAACAAACGCATTTTTTGCTAAAACACTAGCTTGAACTAGATGCACACAAGTACATTTACACATAGAAACAACCAATCCGGGCACTAAGTGAACTCAAAAAAACTTGTTGTATATAACAGATATGAGCGTTGATCATAACTGTTTTGGCAGAGGGGAAAGCCTGTCAGTGGCGTCTCCAGTTGGTTTAATACTCAAAGAACCTAATAGATTATAGGGTACAATGTTTTACCTAATGCATTTTTTTATAAAGTGTAATTTAAAAATCCGGCCACATGCGAGTCGGACTCACGCACGAAGGGTTCCGTACCATCACTACATAGTATAAAACAAAGTCGCTTCCTCTGTCCCTATGTATGCTTAAATCTCTAAAACTACGCAACGGATTTTGATGCGGGTTTTTTTAATAGATAGAGTGATTCAAGAGGAAGGTTTTAGTATTAGCATTGCACCCGTGCAAAGCCGGGGCGGGTCGCTAGTTATAAGTAGTAGTATCTATAAAAACGGCAAAAAAATCACGTTGGTTGTATGGGAGCCCCCTTAAATATTTATCTTATCCTTTTTTTTAATTTTTTTTTTGTTATAGCGGAAACAGAAATACATCATCTGTAAAAATTTTATCTGCATAACTATCACGGTTCATGAGATACATCCTGATGATAGACGGACAACAAAGTCTTAGTAATAGGGTCCCGTTTTACCCTTTGGGTACGGAACCCTAAAAACAACTACGTGCGAGTTTCCAAACAAAGTTTTGCAGTAACGAAAAGTTGAACTGGAGTGAAGGAAAAACTTTGCCGCTGGGAAACTGTTTTCCCTAGTCACCTGAAGCCTTGACTAAAAGCGTTGACTCTTCTGATCGGTCTTTGATAGGCGTCCGCGCCTGCTCACGGTCCCATAGTCTAAGGACTTAGTTAAAAGAATGTGCATAAATTTAATGTTAAATGTTATTTATTCTAAACGTATTATTTTATAATGTACCTTTTATTTTATAAGCAACACCATTTTTTAGATTTAGATAAAAATAATGACATAATTTATAATTTTACTGTAATCATTTTAAAATACTTTGCGGTGCCCCTACGGGGTGTTACATGTATTAGCACTTAAGATTAGAAACACATTTATTTAACTAAAATTTAGAAATTGTACAAAATATAAATAATTGTAAGACCTTTAATATAACCATGTGACATGCAATGTGGACTTTTGAGCTGCAGGTGTCCATGGGCGACGGTAGTCACTTACCATCAGGTGACCCGTCTGCTCGTTTGCCCCCGTTTTTTATATAAAAAAAAGAAATGTTAATGAATAGTTCTAGTATAATAATGACCTAAACAGCTGTCGAAGGCGTCACGCGCCATTATTAATTGAATTTGCAGGACGCCTGAAAACGAATTAAACGCGCCCATCTCGGGGATAAACCAATTATCTTCTGTGAGTTGGGTTGTGTAATTGTTTCGGCGATAATTCATGATGATGATTCGATTTGGATAGGGTTGTTATTATTTATTATATTTAGGTATATAGTTGGGTTCCTGATTATACGGTTTAACACAGAGATATTGTTATGTAAATGGTTATGTAATCGGAAACATAGAATACTTTCATGGCTTTTCTTACGTAAGTCTAACAATTTGGAAAAAAATCGTAAAAACTGTTTGATAATCGGACTACTGGTAGGACAGGATGGAACTAACGCTATTTTCTTGAATTATTTTTGTCATTGTGTCATTAGTCAATAAGTTGTTACTTACTTAGGTAGGTAGGGGTTTAGTAGAGGTATTCCATTTCTAAAAGTAACATACCCATTATAATAAAAATAATGGGTATGTTACTTTTAGAAATGGACTACTAGGTCCGTGGGGTCCTAGCGCTTTAAGCCTTATTAAGGAAATAACAAAAAGGTTAGTCGACATCACAGGAGACCGAAGAACTGGCAGCTACCTAGGACAAAGAATTAGTCTAGCTATTCAAAGGGGGAACGCTGCCAGTATCTTCGGGACCTTGCCTAAAGGGACTCCTTTTAATAATATATTTTAGTTAGGTATACTATATATATGTCACCGTAAAATTGCAAAAACCGTAAGATTATAATCTATCTCGCGAGATTGTAGACTGTCGAAAGATTGTGAACCGAACATACTGCTTACAATTTAATGCATTATTTTTTGGTAGATTATAATATATCGAAGTGAAACTGATAGATCACAATCTATCTAGCGTTAAATTGTCAACTGTCCAAGGACTGTCCCTGATTGGTCGGTTTTGCCGTAGCTATTTCTGTACCCATAGAGTTAGGAATCAACCACAGCTGTCAGTCAAAATAAAAGCAATAAAAAAATGTGACATTAAGTATATTGTATTTATTATTTAGTAGATAGGTAATCAATAATTCTGACATTATGTTAAGAAAAATATGGAACAAAAAAACAGAAATATTTTCTCTTCAAACATAAAATAAAACTAAAAAGTAACAAAATTTTCACTTTGAAAAAAAACTATCACTAAATAAAACCTACATTAAAAAACTAAATACAAAACAAAATCTATACCTACTTAAAAAAAAACTCACGCTTTTTATCCCCGAGGGGGTAGGCAGAGGTATTCCATTTCTGGAAATACCCACTTTTCCCAAGAATATTCGACCCCTAAACGTGATAGTTGGTGAGCTCATCGCCGGACCGGGTCTGTTACAAATGCCTCAGATTCAATTCTGAGACATGCGGGTTTCCTCACGTTGTTTTCCTTCACCGTCGAGCTAGTGATGAATAATGTACGTAAGTTTTGAAAAATTTATTGGTACATGCCAGGATTTGAACACGAGCCTCACTGATTCTCAGAATTATTTATTTCCTACTAAATAATAAATACAATATACTTAATGTCACAATTTTTTAATGATTTTAATTTGTTTAACTGACATCTGTCGTTGATTCCTAACTCTATGGACAGAAAAATAACTACGGCAAGACCGACCAATCAGGGACAGTCCTTGGACAGTTGACAATTTAACGCTGGAGAGATTGTGATCTATCAGTTTCACTTCGATATATTATAATCTACCGAAAAATAATGCGTTAAATTGTAAGCAGTATGTTCGGTTCACAATCTTTCGATAGTCTACAATCTCGCGAGATAGATTATAATCTAACGGTGTTTGCAATTTTACGGTGACATATATGTATTTTTAATTTTTTAAGGTATTTAGCTGTAGGTTTATTTATTATTATAACATTACTATAAATATGCATGAATAAAAAAAAAAAAGTAACTTAAATACCTTAAAAAAAAACTGTGGGACACAAGTCACACACGGTTTTTTAGTCCCAAGCTAGGCAGGGCCTGTATACTATGGGTAGGTACTAAACAACTGATTAAATAGGTATTAAACGACCAGACACGAAGCCAACAGACATGTTCATGCACACAAATATTGGCCGCGAGCAGAGATCGAACTCGCGACCTCCGACTCAGAAGGCAGGGTCACTACCAACAGAGCCAACAGGCCCGTCACAGTATATTTATAGTAAACAGTATATTTTTTGGATCCCTAAATAGGCAGGTGATGAACCCATTATCGGGAGTCTGTTATTACGCCTATTATACAATGAATCAGAAGGCAGTAGAGAAGGCTTTCTCAGGATTTTGTTCTTCACAGTCGCTTTAGCGATAAATACTCATTTCTGATAAGTATTTTAGAAATATCCATTGGTACATGCGATGGCCTGAAAGAAGCGTAACTTTTGGTTACAATTTAAATTCAACTTAATTATCTTATGGATAAGACTGTAATCAGTATAGCCGAATAAATGGCAGAACGGATGCACAAAAAGCCGCGAAGTGGTTTTAAGTTTCATAAAGAAGCGATTAGGTTGAATTTAATCTGTTTTTCAATTAGTTGTTTCGCAGCCATTCTGCCCGTCTATAACCCTTGCGTCATCCAATAGAATCTCAGTCTCTTAGAAAACAGAATCAATCAAATATATACGCCAAACATATAAAAATGTCTATAAATACAAATCCATATTATATTGTACACCTTTCAGAGCAGAAGCAAATAAAAATAAATCACTTCGGGTGCGAAGCTTCGGGGTATAATCCAAAATAAAGAGGGTGGTCGTGATACAAGTGGGAAACTCTATAATATTTATGTTCGAAATCAGTTTGTCTGTGCGTTGAATAAATAATCTAGGCAGGCTAGGTTTTTAGGTGTAAATAAATATTTATGCTCAGGCCTTGATTCATTAGGAGGTCAGCAGTATTCCATTCGTGGAAATGCCCACTTTTAACCAATATAATTTTGACCCCTATTATCCGACACACACACACACATGTTACACATGCTAGAAGCTATTCTGATTCTGCGGGTTTTTCCGCGATGTTTTCCTTCACGATTGATGATAAATATAATATGTACCTGTTATTGACTGCTAAATGATAAACATTTGTTATAATATAGATAAAAATACAAGAATAAAGTCGCAAAAATTAAAATAAAGTACCATTCGTGAAATACCATTGCCAAATAATACAATTATAGTAAGAAACTTTTGGTAAAGCTCCATTGATAATGTACCTTTTGTTTGCAAGTCTTATTAATATATAAAAGTCAATGCGGGAAAACCCATGGACCACAATAAGTTCAGAAAGGAGCAACCGAGGGAGATACCATATTTCATAAGTTTAGTAAGCTACTCGACTACCACACGCTCTAAGCCAGTATTTTTTATAACCAAAAGCTTTTAGAAGAAAACATTTATTATTTATTGTTGTGTAAGTGTAACGCTATTTACCAAAATATTTTTTTATGAATCTATTGATTTATATGTACAGCGCACATATTAAGTACATTTATTACCGATTAACTTTTGTCACCCGGTCTGGCGATATGTTCACCACCTAACACGTTAAGGGGTCCAAAGATTATACTGGTGAAATGTGGGTATTTCCTGAAATGGAATATCTCTGCCTACTCCGTAGGGGATAAAAGATGTGAGATTGTTTTTTTTTAAGTTTAGTCTTGTGTTTAAGTATATTTTTATAAGTGGTAAATAAAACTTCATATTGCAGATTTGTCAAAACTGTCAATTCAATCACACAAACTTCAATCCTAGGTACACAAACCGTCTAGACTTTCGTTTCTCTTTAATTAGGTTTTAACGTCCCTAAAATGGGAGGTTATCAGAATCGAAAAAGGGTTGGTAAAATTTAAATTTCTGCGTTAAAATTTATAAGCTTTGACCCGTGATGTTTATTTAGACCCGACCTCACTTAGTTTCAGCTTCAAAATAAACGATCATATATTATTACGTATCCTAATTAATGTTATAAATGTGAAACTGAGTTTGTTCTTTTATTTGTAACACTTTGACTCGTAAACCACAAACGATTTAAAAAATTATTTCGTCTATGGAATTCCAAAGTCGCTCAGCGTGCGATGGGACGCGGGAGAAGGAGTTTCTCTGCTCGGACAGGATTCGGATTGATGTCATTCGACAGAGAACGAGAGTCAACGACATCGCGCGGAGAATCAGTACGCTGAAGTGGAAGTGGGACTGATGTCCGCTGGAGTCGACACGTGTTAGAGTGGACACTGCGTTTGGCAAACGAGGTGTAGGGCGCCCTGCGGCACGATGGACCGACGACCTAAAGAAGGTGGATGGCAGTGGATGGATGCAGGCTGCCCAAGACCGGAATGGTTAGCGCTCCTTGGGGGAGGCTTTTGTCCAGCAGTGGACAGCAATTAGCTGAAATGATGATGATGATGGAAAGCTACATTGTCATCTACCAAATAAATGTAATTTACGAAATTGTAGGGTAAAAGACCTAATTATTGACACCCTAATTCACCCTAGTAATTAATTGACACCCTTGCAATTTAATTCAAAATTGACGAAATAACAATACGCAATATTACGCAATTATATTTAGAATAATTAGATAAAACCTTCTTTACTTGATTATCTATATCTATATATCTATATTATATATATAAAAGAAAGTCGTGTTTGTTTCACTATTTATAACTCAAGAACGGCTGAGCCGATTTGGCTAAAAGTTGTTGGGGAGGTAGCTTAGAACCAGGAGACCTATGCAGGAGACGGACATAGGATACTTTTTATTCCGATATTCCCACGGGAACGGGAACTACGCGGGTGAAACTGCGGTTCGCTGCTAGTTTCAAATATAATTGTGTTTCGTAATTTCGTTAAAATTTGAATAAAACTATTGGGGTGTCAATTAATTGGTGGGATGTCAACAATTGGATGTTTATCCTATTATATATGGTTACTACGGAATACCTACCCAAAATGTGTCAAGACAACAACAAGTCAGAGGCAGGCTAAGCGGTTAACCGCAGATCAGCGCGGTCGCGTCCGGGTAATTACACCTGTCCGGGTTGTCCGGCACAGATTATCCGGGGATAGTTATTGTGTGTAAATAGTAACCACTTTACATAGTAATGTCTTTTAAGCAACCTTTCACGAGTTCATTTTAAAAGTTTGAGGTTTGTTAGCTTTAATAGTGTTTAACTTATAATATAGAACTCTAAAGAGTAAAAAATCGATTTCAACTTTTACCTATGGGTTTCTCAAGGACGCCATTTTCAGAGCTAGGTCCCAATTCCACGCAATGTCAACGGTTATATTGGATGACAACGACATGTCAATGGTCACTCAATGGTGCAATTTGCTCTGAAAAGTGCCTAAATAATACCATTGAGTGACCATTAAGATGTCATTTTGGCACTTTCACCCAGTCGAAAGTTCTGAAGTAAAAAATAGAAGAAAAAACATACAGTCGAATTGATAACCTCTTTCTATTTTTAAGTCGGTTGAAAGTAGAAGATTCGAGTTTCTGAATGAAAATTATTTACCTTATATAAAACTAGCTGATGCCCGCGACTTCGTCCGCGTGGAATTTGTTATTCCTTTGCGTTTAGAAAATATATCAAGAAGGATAATCTACACTATCTATCTATCTATCTACACTAATATTATAAAGAGGAAAGATTTGTAGTTATGTAACCATGTTCATAACGAATAAACTCAAAAACTACTGGACTGATTTAAAAAACTCTTTCACCATTAGAATGTTACATTATTCCTGAGTAACATAGGCTATATCTATGAAAAAAAAAATTAGGGATCCTTACTAAAACTTGACTGTATATGCCAGGATTTGAACCCGAGCCTCACGAATGAGAGGCGGGCTCTATAGCCAGTGGGCTATCATTGCTATTTATTTATATTTTTGTTATTCAAAACACCCTTTCCATTTCAAGGGATACGCGTCGGACGCGTCCAAGAATAAGCGCGCGAAGTAGACTTTATATGGAGACTTTAGAAGAATATTTGAGCCAAGTTTCAAGTTGATAGTAGAAAAAAACCCCACTTTTTCATACCAACTTCAACCCCTAGCTTCACTCCTTTAGGGAATAGTTTTCGAAAAATCTAAAAACACGTGTCTCATCATTTATTTCTAAATGTATTTGTGCCAAGTTTCAAGTTAAGAGACGTAAAAACAACACGTCTCCATACAAACTCCAACGCCCTGTTTCACCCCCTCAGTTTTGAGGAGTATCTGTACAAAGTTTCGAATTGATACACCCAAAAATGAGGGTTTTCCATACATACCAAGTTCAACCCCTACTTTCACCCCGTTAGGGGACGATTTTCGGAAAATCCAAAAACACGAATCTACTCATTTATTTCTTAAAGTATTTGTGCCAAGTTTCAAATTGATACACGTCAAAAACAACACATCTCCATACAAAATCCCACCTCCTGTTTCGCCTCCTTAGGGGGTGTTTTTTACAAAATCCAGAAATACGTGTCTTGTTGTTTGTTTTGAGGAATATTTCTAAAAAGATTCGAATTGATACACTCAAAAATGAGGGTTTTCCATACATACCAAGTTCAACCCCTACTTTCACCCCGTTAGGGGACGATTTTCGGAAAATCCAAAAACACGTATCTACTCATTTATTTCTTAAAGTATTTGTCCCAAGTTTCAAATTGATATAAGTCAAAAACAACACATCTCCATACAAAATCGAACCTCCTGTTTCGCTCCCTTAGGGGGTGTTTTTTAGAAAACCCAGAAATACGTGTCTTGTGGTTTGTTTTGAGGAGTATTTCTATAAAGATTCGAATTGATACACCCAAAAATGTAGGTTTTCCATACATTACAAACTCAACCCGTACTTTCACCCCGTTAGGGGACGATTTTCGGAAAGTCCTAAAATACATATCCACTCATTTATTTCTTAAAGTATTTGTGCCAAGTTTCAAGTTGATACACGTCAAAAACAACACATCTCCATACAAAATCCCACCGCCTGTTTCGCCCCCCTAGGGTGTGTTTTTTACAAAATCCAGATACACGTGTCTTATGGTTTGTTTTGAGGAGTATTTGTACAAAGTTTCGAATTGATACACCCAAAAATGAGGGTTTTCCATACATACCAAGTTCAACCCCTACTTTTACCTCGTTAGGGGACGATTTTCGGAAAATCCAAAAACATGTTTCTCATCATTTATTTCTTAAAGTATTTGTGCCAAGTTTCAAGTTGATACACGTCAAAAACAACACATCTCCATACAAAATCCCACCTCCTGTTTCACCCCCTTAGGGGGTGTTTTTCACAAAATCCAGAAATACGTGTTTTGTTGTTTGTTTTGAGGAATATTTCTAAAAAGATTCGAATTGATACACTCAAAAATGAGGGTTTTCCATACATACCAAGTTCAACCCCTACTTTCACCCCGTTAGGGGACGATTTTCGGAAAATCCAAAAACACGTATCTACTCATTTATTTCTTAAAGTATTTGTCCCAAGTTTCAAATTGATACACGTCAAAAACAACACATCTGCATACAAAATCGAACCTCCTGTTTCGCTCCCTTAGGGGGTGTTTTTTAGAAAACCCAGAAATACGTGCCTTGTGGTTTGTTTTGAGGAGTATTTCTATAAAGATTCGAATTGATACACCCAAAAATGTAGGTTTTCCATACATTACAAACTCAACCCGTACTTTCACCCCGTTAGGGGACGATTTTCGGAAAGTCCTAAAATACATATCTACTCATTTATTTCTTAAAGTATTTGTGCCAAGTTTCAAGTTGATACACGTCAAAAACAACACATCTCCATACAAAATCCCACCGCCTGTTTCGCCCCCCTAGGGTGTGTTTTTTACAAAATCCAGATACACGTGTCTTGTGGTTTGTTTTGAGGAGTATTTGTACAAAGTTTCGAATTGATACACCCAAAAATGAGGGTTTTCCATACATACCAAGTTCAACCCCTACTTTTACCTCGTTAGGGGACGATTTTCGGAAAATCCAAAAACATGTTTCTCATCATTTATTTCTTAAAGTATTTGTGCCAAGTTTCAAGTTGATACACGTCAAAAACAAAACATCTCCATACAAAATCTCACCTCCTGTTTCGCCCCCTTAGGGGGTGTTTTTTACAAAACCCAGAAATAAGTGTCTTTTGGTTTGTATTGAGGAGTATTTTTAGAAAGATTCGATTTGATACACCCAAAAATGAAGGTTTTCCATACATTACAAACTCAACCCCTACTTTCATCCCGTTAGGGGACGATTTTCAGAAAATCCAAAAACACGTATCTACTTATTTATTTCTTAAACTATTTGTCCCAAGTTTCAAGTTGATACACGTCAAAAACAACACATCTCCATACAAAATCCCACCCCCTGTTTCACCCCCTTAGGGGGTGTTTTTTACAAAACCCAGAAATACGTGTCTTGTTGTTTGTTTTGAGGAGTATTTCTAGAAAGATTCGAATTGATACACCTAAAAAATGAAGGTTTTCCATATATTCCAAACTCAACCCCTACTTTCACCCCGTTAGGGGACGATTTTCGGAAAATCCAAAAACACGTATTTCATCATTTATTTCTAAAAGTATTCGTGCCAAGTTTCAAGTTGATATACGTAAGAAAACAACACGTCTCCATACAAACTCCATCCCCCTCTTTCACCCCCTTATGGGGTGTTTTTTGAAAAATTAAGAAATACGTTTCTTGTCGTTTGTTTTATAGAGTATTTTTACAAAGTTTTGAATTGATACACTAAAAAATGAAGGTTTTCCATACAAACGTTCAACCCCTTTTTCACCCCCTTAAGGGTTGAATTTCGAAAAATCCTTTCTTAGTGCTAACCTACATCTTAAAAACAATAGCTGTAAAAAAAATCAGCTTTCTAGGTGTAAGGGTTTAGGCTGGGCGTTGATGAGTCAGTCAGTCAGGACTTCTCTCTTTATATATATAGATAGACTGCTACACCGTGATAGTGTCTGTATATGGTACCTTTGTTATATGGTATTGCACATTGTAATATGGTCTGTGATATTATATTACAATGTATAAATGATTATGTAAATAAGTATGAACCAATTCTGAGACGTCTGTGTTTCTTCCCCGGATTTGGTTTTGGGGTCGGTGCAGTATCTTTTTTTGTTACAGGCTGCCTTCATTTATCTTCTTTCTTGTAACCTACAGCCCACAGACAGACAGACTGATGGACAGACAGCAAAGCTTTAGTAATAGGGTCTCGTCCATCTTGTTGTTTGTGCTTGTGTCTGTACTTTGTATTATATTGATTGTTTAAAAAAACGTGTTGAGGAGTATCTTGCCCCGCTTCTTCTCCTCAACTATACGCACCGAAGCGGTGGAGTCGCGATGACTTTCGATAAGAGGACTTATATAAGCCCCTACATTGAATAAAAACTTTTGACTTTGTCTTGCCTTTGGGTTAGAAACTATAAAAATATTGACCATAAAATATGCGCGCTTAACCTTATTATGTCAAAACGGTATGAGGTCTATTTGACCCCTCGTTCGATTCACAGCCGTGCGTGAAATTTAGGGATAACGTATTAGGATCAACCCCAAATACGCATAGGGCTCGATGGACTTGACAAATATATGAAACTCCGTATTTTTAATAACTACTTTATTGTAAATTCAATTTCTTTATGCGCTTAATATCGTCGTACCCTACGAATAAAGCCCTAACGGCCATAAGGGCTTTTTGTTTTTATTTCGGATTTGGATTCTACAATCAAAATGCCATAATTACAGCTCAAAATATCATAAAAAAGTTGGTTTTAGCATAATATAATCTCACGCCTTTTTTATCCCCGAGGGGGTAGGCAGAGGTATTCCATTACTGGATATACCCACATTTCACGAGATATATTGGACCCCTAAACGTGATAGGTGGTGAGCCCATCGCCGGACCGGGTCTATTTACACATGTCTCAGAATTAATTCTGAGACCTGCGGGTTTCCTCACGATGTTTTCCTTCACCGTCGAGCTAGTGATAAATATGTACATAAGTTTTTGAAAAACTCATTGGTACATGCCAGGTTCGAACCCGAGCCTCACTGATTTTCGGCCGGCTCTTTAACCGTCCGGGCTATCACTGCTTGGTTTTAGCATGTAGAAATTAAAGTTTAAAATAAAGACATAACTGCGCCCGCCCTATTTTGAACGACGAATATAGCCATAACCGCCATTATACCTTTTTTCGCCATTGCTGCCAATATTCGGCGGACAGTGAAAGACAGCGAAAGAGTACGGTGTGTATTCGTTTCACGGAAATATTATAAAAACAAAACGCTTACAAATGAAAAATGAAACCAAGACAGGGAGGTGGACAAATGTTAATGCAAATGGATAGGAAAGATGAACCGGATATCCCAAAGAAGAAATTAAAACGTAAACTCTAAAATGCGGTCGATGAGCTTAAGTTTTATTTTTTATAACGCATTCACTGTGGAAAATCGCATCACCGTAACATTGTAATTTTTATTTAAACATTTATAATATGTATTAAAGTTTATTATTAACTTTATAAAATACAGATTGGTGTTGTGAAATTGCTTAGAATTCGTTTATTTTCTACAGTAGTTTCGTTTCCGCAACTACGCGGAATAAGGCCACTATTGCACTTGTGGCTCTATTCGCTGGAAACTCTTTTTTGTATTACTAAGGAGAATGTAAAGCTCTAATGACACTTAGGTCTTTATTCTACGGTGAAATTTTATATTGTTAAATATCTCTTTATATCACACTATTAACACAATAATTTTCTATGCTACTTGTCTACTTAGTTATACCCTATAAATGAAATTTCCTCTGGGGTGTTTCAAAACCATAAAATTTATAAATATATGTATTTATTTTTGGGCCATAATGGCGGTTAGGGCTTTTTACTTTTAGTAAAAAGCCCTAGTTAATTCGTTTCATGCTCTAATATATAATAAAAACTTTAAGATAAACTTTAAGATATTAAATAAAACTTTTAAGATAAATAAATCAAGGATAATTTTATTTTAATTACAAGAACATTATGAACTTTATTTACAAGGTCACATATATTTTTTTAATTTTATTTAGTTTTTTTAGGTTAGTGATTTTATTTTTATTTATTTATTTTAGGTATCCGGGAAGGTAGATATTCGCCTGTAATGTGAAAGAATAGTCAATTGTGGAATTATTTAAAAATATTTTCAATCAACTTGATTTGGTAAGATAATTATACACTTAATCATGCTTTCGGAGTGGGTTAGATAAGATAAGATAAGATAAGATAAGATTTATTGTCATAACTGTGTACAGTGGTTGTTAGTTAACACATTTATAAAAGTTGGTAGGTATCAACAGTTTGCCTTTTTCAGACGTACAATAATAAATTTGAGAAAATTATACAAGAATGTTTAGTTTACAACTTAGCAAAAAAATCACTTAAATTATAGAAGCATTTGGATAACAGCCATTCTTTTAATTTAATTTTAAACAGGACACCAGTTAATGATTTTAAATGTTCGGGTAAATTATTAAATATTTTAATTCCCGAAATGTAACAGCTCTTGTCAAATATATAACTAGATGATCTAACGGTACACATGTCATGTTTATATTGTGGTCTTATATTTTTTCTGGTGTCACGTTTTTTACAAAAATATTCATTATGTTCTTTTACAAATACACATATTTCTAGTATGTATATACACGTCAATGTTAGAATTTTATCATCTATAAATACAGTTCTTAGACTTTCATTAAATTTTAACTTATATATAATTCGCAAACATTTCTTTTGTAGCATAAATGTAGAATGTACATTCACTGAGTTTCCCCAAAATATTATTCCATATGTCAAATGAGGGTATATGTAACCATAATATGCTTTTTTTGCTACGTCTATTGAAGTTATATTGATTAGAATTGATATTGCGTAACAGCTACTAGATATCTTTTTATTAATGCTGATTAAATGTGACTTCCAGTTTATATGCTCATCAATAATTACACCTAAAAATTTTGTATCTGTAACCTGTTCTATTACTTTATTGTCAATAACAATGTTCAGATCTTGCGGCACTTGTTTATAGTTAGTGAATTGCAAAATCTTTGTTTTGTCCAGATTTACGTTTAGATTCATACATGACAGCCAGTTTACTACAATACTTAGTGTTCTAATAATTTCATTTTTAAACTCAGAGTCGTTCAGTTTATCTTTAGATATAAAAATGGTAGCGTCGTCAGCGAACATAACACACAAGTGGTCAACTATTAAAGGAAACTCATTAATATATATTAAAAACAATAACGGTCCCAAAACACTACCTTGAGGCACACCTAGTGTCATTTTTTCGTAAGTCGATTGAACTTGATAAACTGTTTTTGAAGTTTTGTCATACTTATCTAAGATGGTAGCTTGAACTCTATTTGTTAAATAAGACTTAATTAGTTTTAAAGCACTTCCACGAATTCCAATATGTTCAACTTGTTTCAGTAAAATTGAGTGTACTACACAGTCAAAGGCCTTAGATAGATCTAGAAATAGTCCAACCGATTGCCTTTTTCTATCCATATCTGCCCATATTTGTTTAAATATTTTAAAAATAGCTAACGTTGTATTTTTCCGTTTTTGAAAACCGAATTGGTTCGTGCTTAAAATATTATTCTTGTTCAAAAAAGACATTAATCTGTTTAAAATTACTTTTTCAAATATTTTAGAAAAATTTGGCAATAGTGCAATCGGTCTGTAATTGTTTAGTTCATGTTTAGGACCTTTTTTATGTAATGGTTTTATTTGCGCTTTTTTTAAATCGTCTGGAAAAATTCCAGTTTCGAGCATTAAGTTTATAATATGAACTAGAGGCTGTGCTATGTAATCAATACTAGATTTAATTAGTGGCATGGGTATATTATCGTATCCTGTACTTTTTTTATTCTTGCAACCTTTTACAATATTCTTTATTTCATGAATACTTACTGGGGCCATAAAGATGCTAGTTAAATTGGGTCCTGAAACTGGTTTATAAGTAGTGTCACTCTTAATACTAATTGAAGTTAAAAAATGATTGTTTACTGTATTAGCAATGTCAATGGGTTCATTGATAATTATATTATCTTTTTTAATACTCGCTATTGTTTCTGTTATAATGTTAGTTTGCGTCGTATTTTGTTTAATTATCTGCCATGCAGCTTTATTTCTATTCGTATTCTGATTGATATACCTTATGTTTGCATTTCGTTTTGATTGTTTAGTCACTGCTTTGATTATTCTACAGTATTTTTTATAATGTCTTATAATTAAAGGACATTGTGATATTCTTGACTGGAGATGTAAGTACCTTTTATGCCTACTAGCAATTACTATACCTTTGGTTTTCCAGTTTTGTTTTATTTTGTAAGTAATTTTAAGTTTTTTAACTGGCACACATAGATTATAAATGAGACTAAAAATCTCTATGAACACACTATAGGCATTATTGGGATCAGATTGTGAGTAAACATCCAAGAAACTTATTTGTGATATATATTTTAAGAATATTTCCAAACATATATACGGATTTCTCTTGAACACATGCCAGTATTGTTCTTTGAAGCTTAACGTAGACGGAATCAATATCAGTTGGCCTGTGTGATCTGAAATACCTATGTCCAATACTTCCACGTCATACTTTTTCAAATTTGTAAATATATTGTCTATACATGTTTTAGAACACGATGTTATTCTTGTAGGTGCTGTAATTGTAGGATGCAGTTTATACGACCGGAACATATTTAAAAACAGTTCGGTTTTGTTAGTTTTTTCAAGTATGTTAATATTAAAATCTCCAACAACAAAAATACTTTTATAGCTATTTCTTGCCCTTATCATCAGTTTGCGAAGTAAACATTCAATATTAACTAAAAAAATATCTAAATTACCGTTTGGTGCTCTATATACACATACAACTACGTAATTTACTCCGCATACCACAATACCACAACACTCAAAATGGGTCTCTATAGACATATCTGATATCCATGACAATTCGCGGTAGTTAATTGCATGTTTTACATATATTGCCACTCCTCCTTGCTTCTTCCTTGTACGACAAAAATGAGCAGCCTTTTTAAAGCCGTCTATTTGTAATATATCAATTTCATTATCTTTCAAAAAAGTCTCACTGAAGCAACATATATCAAGTCGTTTTTCATTTATTAGTATTTCTAATTGATCTAGTTTTGATTTAATGCTTTGTGTATTTAGATGTAATATCCGTAGACTATTTTTGTCGTTATGCACGAAAAAAATCTAAATTTTCTTGCGGTACAGAATGATTACAATCATTGGTTAGATTTTGTTGATTTTTTGTTATTTTAGTTTGATTATGCTTCATGCGATTAAATAGGTAAGGAAGGTTGTAGGTTGGTACGAGGTTCCATTTCTAAAACTATACTCACAACTTTTCACAGGTGTAATTTTAGTGTGATAGAGATATTCATATAGCCGAGTTGGTGTGCTAATAATAAACATATACTTGACATGGTATTATTTTTATTATAATAATAAATATATAAATAATCTCACGCCTTTTATCCCCTAGGTATTCCAGAGGCAGAGGTATTCCATTACTGGATATACCCACTTTTACCCACGAGATATTCTTTGGACTCCTAAACGTGATAGGTGGTGAGCCCGTCGCCGGACCGGGTCTTTTACACATGTCTCAGAATTAATTCTGCGACATGCGGGGTTCCTCACGAAGTTTTCCTTCACCGTCGAGCTAGTTATAAATAACTAGCGACCCGCCCCGGCTTCGCACGGGTGCAATGCTGAATTTTCTTTGCTATAAACCATCCCTGGACCCACTTGAACCCACACAAAAAGTTTCATGAAAATCGGTCCGGCCGTTCTCGAGTTAAATCGTCAGGAAGGAAAACCCGACTTATTTTTATATAGTAGATGTACAACGTAAGTTTTGAAAAACTCATTGGTACATGCCAGGATTCGAACCCAAGCCTCACTGATTATCATCATGTGAAGCACGCTCTTTAACTGTAAGGCTATCACTGCTATTATTTATTACTTATAGAATTTGTGAATTTGAATAAATATACTTAGCTTTTTTTCTTTCCATGCTGATAAACGGTATCTCTTACAATATTCTCTTCTTCATCTTTACACTTCTATACTAGGTCCCTACTTATAATCATATTATAAAAAGGTAAAGTCATGTGTCTATATCCAGTAATGGAATACCTCTGCCTACCCCCCGGGGATAAAAGGCGTGAAGTAATTTATTTGTAAGAGACAATATTTTTTACTACCTACTGATGCGATTTGGAAAACTCTTTTACTGTTGTAAAGTTAAATTGTTTTAGAGTAAAATATGTGCAAAATTGATTTAAACCTTAGTAAAATAAAAGTAAAATAATTACCACTTCATTTTCTTTATAATAATCGTAGAGAGTATTTTGTATCTTGGAAATATAAAGTAAGTAAGTAAGTAAGTAACAACTCTTTATTGTACACCAATAAAGATATGCAACAAGGGACACAATAACAAAAAAGTGCAACGGGCGGTCTTATCGCATTAAACGATTTCGTCCAGAAAACCTTAGGATAAAAATAGTCCGTAACGTTTATTTTTTTACATTTTAAATAACTATATATTTCTGTTTAAAGTCAAAGTACAATATTAAATGCATAGTTTACGCTATTACGTTTTCATGGCTATTTGACTGAACTGATTTTTATAAAAATTGTCAGAGATATAACTTGCATCTTGAAGAAGGACAAAGACTTCTTGTAACCTCGGAACACGGACAAAGTCGTGGGCAAAAGTAAGTAAAACATTACTAAAAAGCCACTAATGCGCTTAGGCCTATAAGAAAATCCCTGGAATAAGGACATAAGAGCCATTAGGCTCCATTTTATAATTGATATAACGGCGAATAACGATTTAAGGGACAAAATTGATATGAAAATCTATCAAATTAAAATATTATTTATTTTAAATGAAGCTTAGCACATTTATGGACTTAACTGCATCGTTAAAAACTTTATAAATTCCGTACAGTTCGAAAAAAGTAAAAAAAACCTTCTCCTGAAAAGTAGGGGTTTTGCAATTGTGTCCTTTTTCGTAGGGTACGACGATATAGGAAGTGGTATTAAAATTTTAAAGATAATATCACAGTGTACAATTCTTATTCAATGTGCACCTATTTTCCTATGAAGATAAGGGATATCTGCAGTAATCTGCACGTATATTATAAAGAAGAGGAAAGTTTTTGTATGTTTGTAAGTTTCTAAATTTTTTTTGTAATTGTTTGTTTGAAACTATTGGACCGATTTAAAAAAATCTTTTACCTTTTGAAAGCTTAATATTCTGAGAGTACCAAAGGCTATAATTATCCCTCGGGAACGGAATTTATGCAGGTGAAATCGCAGAACAGCTAGTATTAAATAAATAAGTAGGTACGTACAACAACGGTATAAGTACATTTGAGAAATTTCCGGCAAACAAAACACTAATTGTATGAAAATTCGGTCGACGAAACTCTAGCGCATAATCTGTCATATACACACAGTAACTACGTTACTTAGGACTCTGTTTTCTCATAATACCTATACTCCGACGCAGCGACCGCTCTTCTTCCATTTCGAAAGTTATACAACTTCTATATACTGCCGAGTTTTTCGATTTAATAGTGTTTCAAAAAGCCCTAGAGTTTTCAAGCAAGTGTCACTTAAAAATACACTTTTTATCGTCAAATCTGTTTATCGTTTCTATTATTCTTTTCTATGCTCTGTAATAAAAAGAAATGTACGTACAGACAGTGTATTTTTATTATATTACCCCTTATATTGCCTACGTGGTACTGATATCGAATACTTTCAGGAGAAAGGAAAGAGGTAATCCTATGAACGTCACGATTAGATGAGATGTCAGTTTCTTTTTGGTTCAGGTCATATGTGGGTCAATAATCAATACGGACTCATACATATTAAGCACGGCAAAATTGTAAAGGGTAGAATTCATTACTTTTGATCTGACTTAAAAATATTATACCTACGTCAAAATTGTAAAGGGTTAGTATTCACACTTTTGATCTGACTTAAAAATATACCTACGTTTCTTTCATTTTATAGGCTTTTGTAGCGAACGTAACAAAGTATGACACGTTTTCACTTGTGCGTGCCTATTATTAAAAAAACGGCCAAGTGTGAGTCGGACTAACATAAAAAGTGTATAAATAAAAAAAACACGTGTATCGCTCCATATTCGATCTCTTAAATTTGTAACGCTTATTTGTTGTAGAGGTAATATAAATAATTACATACATACATACATATGCTCAAACCTTTTTCCCGAAGGGGTAGGCAGAGACAACAGCCCGCCCCTGCTACGATCCTGGCATACCTCACGCGCCTCATCCACATCCATCAATCGGTTCATACAAGCTCGTCGGTTTCGGGTACTCTTTATCTGGGTTTTTTCCCACCACAACGCTCTCGGATTACACTATTCCTCATTCTATAAATCAATCGTATTCCACTCATGCTTCTTAGCGAGCGCATTTCTACTGCATTTATTCGACTCTCGTGCTCTTCAGCGTGCAGCTGCGTCCGTGCAGCGTCTTCTGCCATACCCAACTCTCGCTACCATACATAATGGTAGGAACCAACACCCCATCAAGAACAGCCAGGCGAGCTTTTTTAGTCACTTTCTGGCTTCTCATGAAGGTGCGCACGGCGCAATGCACCGTTTACCATATTAGTTCTGCGAATAATTTTATTGTTTACTTATTACGATTCACGACATGCAGTCCATGACAGATGACAGAAAGACGAATGGGAAATGCTCAGCATAGGGTCCTGTTGGTACACTTTAAGTACCTACTAAACTAAAAAAAACTGACGCCTTTTATCCCTGAGGGGGTAGGCAGAGGTATTACATTTCTGGAAATACCCACTTTTCACGAGTACATTTGACCAATAAACCCCTTTCCGATTTCGAGTCGAATATCGAAGCTCCGTGAATACGCCCGCGGGTCTCTTACACATGTCTCAGAATTAATTCTGGGATTCACGGGTTTCCTTACGATGTTTTCCTTCACCGTCGAACTAGCGCTAAATATGTACGTAAGTTTTAATAAACTCATTGGTACATGCCAGGATTCGAACCCGAACCTCACTGATTATCATCATGGGGATCTTTAACCGTAAGGTAAGGCTATCAAGCCAACATCTTTTGCGACTATCTTACCCTGGTACAGAAATAACCGTCACCTCTTCTACCAGGGGATTTAGGTTTGAAAAAGTTGTAGGTTTATAGTTTACCGCATTATATCGTAAAAGTTTTAATACACTCCATAAGTACAATGACATAATTTGTACCTTTTAACTAGTGCGTCGCATGTCTGCAACTAATTTAATTTATTACCCAATTTTTGGGGTAAATTTGAATAGAGTTGGCTGTATATTTTCGGTTTTATTCTACTTAGTTGAATTGGGTTCAGTAATAAAAAGTTTCGTTCTTTTATTGCCTTCGTTGTAGTTCCCAGTGAAAAATAGGGCTGCCTCATGATTTAGAAGATCTAACTTATTCCTATTCAAAGAAACTTTGTTTATAAGGTTCCCTATCCAAAGGACGAGATTCTTTAGAAGCCTACACTCTCTCTCAGTTCTGCTTATACCGTATCATTGAAAGTAAGTATTATTGTATGCTTTATTATGACATATCCTAGCAAAAAATCAAAAGTAATAAATGAAGGGCTATACCCCATACAAGAAACGTAATTTTCTTAGTTTTTTTTTGCTTTCGTTCTATAGTAAAAACAGTAAAACATACAAACGTCAAACTTGGTGTGGTAGTGCAAAACAAAGCCAGTAAAAAGTAAAGTTCTGGCCGTTAGTGTAGTCTTGTCGGTATTTTGATAGAATCCCGAACTGAAACACATATTTATTTATTTTGCTGCAAAACACAAATAATTGATTCTCCTATTTTATTGTCTTCTATATAGACTTAACATCAAACAGCGTGGTCGCAATCCAAACACGTTTGTATTAAATGTTTTTAAAAACAAAATACATCTTTCTATAGTCCTATGGTGCGTATGTGCCAAATAAAGAAATTGACATTTTCAATTTAAAATTTGGCCTCGTTTTCCGGGACTATAGATCGATGTTTTGAAAATAAGATTTAAATTGTTATTATTTCTTAAGGATTTTGTTTTAGTATATCTTTTATTTAAATAGATATTTTTTATAATGCTTTGTAACACATTTGCTCGTAAAAGGTGTCTTATTTCACCAATTTTAATATTGTATTGTATCTCATTACGCCCAAGTGCGGTAAGTGTAAAGTAAAACGCACGGTTTATCAAGATGCTCCGTCTTAAAACGAACGGTACTTTTTAAAATCTCAGCAAAGAGTTTTTATGTCAAAAAAGTTGTCAACATTTTATGATTTAAATTAACTTTGGGAGATAAAATATAATAAAGAAATATTAATGTACATAATTATTTTATTTAATTAATTTTGACAGTAAATTACAACCAATTAATCTGTAACAAAAACACAAAAATATTAATTTACTTTATTAGTAATACTGGCTGTTTTTTTTGCCTTTGCCTAAAAAAAATGCTGATGCGCGCCGCGCGCTGTTTCTTAATGCTGTAAGTATTGTTTTTATTCGTTTACCATAGTCGGAGTTTTATTTTATTTCCTCGCAAATGTGTTATAAAACGTCGTATGACATACGTGCGCTTTGATAATTACAGCCTCTGCTTACTTGTAACCCTCGCCTACGGCTCGGGCTAGCAATATCGCCTCGACTGTAATTTTCAACCTACCGCACTTATATCATAATCTACTATTATCTATTAGTGTTACGTAGCTGTAAAGTGAAACCATCGCTGTATACTTGCTTTTTTGTGCTCACATGTTTCGTTGATGATTAGACTTATAAAGGAACAATATGTAAATTTGAGATATAAAATATCATTAACTGTTTTGTGTGCCAATTATATAAATATATAAATAAATAAATGTGGTACGGAACCACTGTCGCACGAAACCGATTCGCAATTGGCCGTTTTTTATTTAAATATTTGAATAAAATATCAATGGTTCTTATAAAAAGCGTTGCGTAAATTTACCCACCACTCGGAGTGTAAAGCAAGAAAGTTAATGGTGTCGAAATGGTCCATTTAACTGCTAAGTATGATCGACTGCCGTTTAAGCTTTAAAAGTTACAAAAGTAACAACTTTCAGAGGGCAACATGAAACATGGCCATTGAGGTACAGCTAAAGTTATGTGTATGTAACTTACAGACGAACGAACCTCAATTAAGCATGGTGACTCCTTAAAAAACACCTTAGTATTAGGTGCACCCTATTTGCTTGCAGATTAATTTAGGAAAGTAATCTCTTAAGATAAGTTTATGGTTCGTGTAATATTACACACGGTGCTGCTCTCCGTTCTGCTACTAGAACTTGGCTTGACACGCTACCGCGTAGATACAATATGTAACAGAATAATCGCAATTCCTGATGAAATTAGTTTGTTCAATATCGACTACTTAATCGATTTTAGCTATCCTACTCAAAGATATTAAAGTAAGGATGAGTTATATTCATACTGATTGCGTTTGAAAATTGATCCCCTACGAGTGTGCTACAACATGTACATACTTACTTCTTAGCGTATTTATAGGATACAACAATGAAGGGGAAAGATGATACCCATTAGGTTGCCCATGTCGATAATTGACGTCATGGGTTTTTTGGTCAAATTGCCCGTGTCAACTAGGAGGTGACATGGATTTTTTTGCCAAATTGCCCGTGTCAACTATAGATGACATGGGGCCTCTTTGATGGGTGGCCGTCTATTTTATTGAAATTTGCCTGTCTCTGTCTGTATAGGGTCTATTTGCATATATCTATCTTGCTTCTCACCGAATTTATCTACCAAACGATACCAAAAAGTTGTTAGCCATGCCATGAAAAAAAACAAGAAAAAACGATTTGAAGTTGTCAAGTGGTTGTCAAGTGGTGTAAAATTTCGAGTGGGTGTGATCGTGAATAAATTTTCATAATTTTAATACTTCTGGTGAGTACATTTACGTGGTTTTTTGTTAATCTATACAGTTTAAAGTTTGGAATTTAAAATAAAAAACCCTATGTCATCGATTTCGTTTTTGAGATATGATCGTTGAAACACGCGTCATGCTCAAATCGCGCTAACTCTGTGTTTAGCGTATCATATTTCGACACTGTAGTTGAATAACAATAAACAAAACACTTTAATTTATAGCTTCATTCATACTAAACATAAAAAACATAACACTTGAGTCTTACAATAACAACTTGAGGCACGACGAATGGTTGTTTTGAAACCCGACCCGGCCGGCGGCAGGTATAAAAACTGACGGGGCAATACTCAAGTGGTTCGGGGATAAGCGTCGGGCGAACAAGGGTCTTTCGCAAAATAGCGTCGGGCCATCGAGCGGGGAACGAATAATAAAGACAAAGAGAGCTATCTGTTAAGAGTTGCGCTTAAAATACGACTTGAAATACAATGCGACTAAATAAAATGTGGTTAATTAACTACATTTGCTGGCCTCATTTTCCGTGCTCTAGTAACATATCTACGTCTTTCTATATATAATATCTTTGATCCTACTAATATTATAAATGCGAAAGTTTGTATGGATAGATGTATGGATGTTTGTTCCTCTTTTACGAAAAAACTACTTAACGGATTTTGATTAAACTTTACAGTTGTATAGCTTACACATGAGAATAACACATAAGATATATTTTATCATCGTATTCCCACGGGAACGGAAACTACGTGGGTGAAAGAGGAACAAACATCCATACATCTGTACATCCATACATACAAACTTTCGCGTCTATAATATTAGCACGAAGTAGGATTTACAACTCATGACATTACGATATTATACTGACTTTTTAAATAAAATACAAGAGAAAAAAGAAAATGTTATAATTTGAGCCCTAAATAACTTCACAATGCGCCGGCTGATTTAGTGACACTGGGTAGTTGAAGTGTCAAAGGTCATCACATTTATTTATATAACATGACGCTATTTGAAATTAACATACATTTTCTAAAATTGTAAAACAATTGAAAATTATGAAATTAATGTTTTTTTTATGATAAAAAAGGGGGCAAACGAGCAGACGGGTCACCTGATGGTAAGTGACTATCGTCGCCCATGGACACCTGCAACTCAAGAGTCACAACTGCGTTGTCGACCTTTGAGGTGGGAGTAGGGGGAAGGGAGGGGAAGGGGGGATTGGGGCCTCCGGTTCAATTTCAATTTCAATTTCAATTTATTTATTCATTATTCAATGGTAACATAACAGTTTTCTTAAAAAAACCAAGGCGTTACAATGATTAAATTTAAATACTTACAAATTGCATGTCAAAAAACAAATTACATAATGTAAATTAATATGTCAACTTAAAAATACTTTTTATTAAATAACAATGTCAATTACATAGGAACAGTACTTCCTCTAGCATTCATCTCTAGCATTCTCTTGCATTCCGTCATCAAGCATGCTATCCCAGACACAAACAGATCACACTGTGGCGCTGCGGCGAGCACGGAGTTGAGGAGGGTTCTGGCGCGGCCCGCGGGGGCTTGCGTACGGCTTACCGTGTGGCACTCCGGCTGGGCCAGCAGGGCTCGCCCGCGGATCCGGAGGTACCTTAAACTGTGCACATTGGGTACAGACAACATAGTGAATTGTTCCACTAATTGCGAACAGTCAATTTTATGTCTTAGGAGACCAATTGCGAATTTCCCTAGTGCTAACGATCTCCTAATTTCTAACGATTGGTACCCTAAGCAACCCTGGATGTAGAGAGTGGGATATAGGTACGGATAATAGAAAAGCCGTTTTTTATACAGGGCTCTTAGGAACCTTTTCTGAATCTGCTCCAGCATGAGGATATATTTATCCTCATGTGGGCTCCAGACCACTGCGTTAGTCTCTAGCACACTCCTAACTAACCCGCCGTAGAGCGCCTCAGTGGCCGCGGCAGATAGAGGCGCCGCATTCCGCAGCACGAAGCCCAGTCGGCGGTGGGCGGCGATAGCGACGTGCTGCGCGTGCTCGCGAAACCTGAGCTCGGGGTCGAACAGGACGCCGAGATCGCGCACCTGCTGCACGCGCGCGACCGCCGCTCCGCCCACATTGTACTGGTGTACAATAGGGACGCGGCAGCGGGTAAATGTCATCGTCTCACACTTACTGGGATTGAAGTGAAGTTGATTTTCGAGGCTCCATGCATACGCTGCATCGACGTCTGTCTGCAGCGCATCACAGTCCGCCTGTGTCTTACATGGCCTCATCAACTTCACATCATCGGCAAATATGGAAATCGACGATTCTCGCACCACATCTGGGAGGTCATTTATGAAGAGTACGAACAGCAGAGGCCCCAGGTTCGATCCGGTTACCTCACTCACTCAACGAAACGCAATGCATTGCTTTACGCTGGTTTTCTGTGAGGCCGTGGTATCACTCCGGTCGAGCCGGCCCAAGCGTGCCGCAGCATGGCTCTCCCACGTGGTTTCAAATATCTTGATCTTAAGCAAATAATAAAAAAATATAAATAGTCTCACGCCTTATATCCCCGAGGGGGTAGGCAGAGGTATTCCATTTCTGGATATACTTACCCACTTTTTATGATATTCTTTGGACCCATAAACGTGATCGTGGTGAGCCCATCGCCGGACCGGGTCTGTTTACACATGTCTCAGAATTAATTCTGAGACCTGCGGGTTTCCTCACGATGTTTCCTTCACCGTCGAGCTAGTGATTTAGCATTTTTAAGTTTATTATTAACATTCTTCAGTACGTCGACACCCGCTGTTGGAATCAGAAACAGAACAATGAGGTTGTATGGCTGCAATCCCAAATCAAGCTGACGCAGACGCTTTAACGTCTAATTAATACCTAACTAGCTTTTACCCGCGGTTTCGCTCGCGCACGTTTATTTCACCCGCTTAGGAGTTGAATTTTGCAAAATCCTTTTGCCGGACCGGGTCAGTTTACACATGTCTCAGAATAAGAAAATATGTTTACAAATATCTGAAAAATCTTTCATTAGGTATGTCAAGTTTTTTTCCAGAAATATTGGTTAGCGATAACGAGCTATGGAAGCAGAAGAAAACGAAATGAAGTCGATTCCTTTTTATTAATTCTGATCATCGAATAGTTTCCTAGGATTCGAACATGTCTATGAATCGGACGCAATACACAAGTACCTACCCTTGTAAAGTATGACGTCATTCCTGAATATAATTTTTTTGGCAAAAATATCCTCGCAATCTCATGGGATCTACATTGCCATGAGCTACGTTCGACAAAATACAATTTATTCAAGATGAAAGTTGATTATGTTCGTAGGTTTCACGATTTACGATCTTCCTTCCCGGTCTGGCTTTTTTCTTCTTTTCTCAGTAAATCTAAGTGCTGAGAGTTTCGAGTATTGGCAAAAAAACGGCCAAGTGAGAGTCGGACTGACATACACAAAGGTCTGTACCACTGTACAATTGAAAAACGTCATGTTACAATATAGCTTAATGAGGCTAATGGACCCGATTCTGCAGACCACCGAAAATTCCTAATTTTAAGTTAGCTCTATTCTTTGCCACCGCTTTGGAAAGAAAAGGGACAGAAATAAGCGCCATATTTATTTACAATGTCACAAATGTCAAAATAACAAAATTTCATACTCACATCTTATCCAAATACACGTATACGTAGCAATTTTAGCGACGATGTAACAAGGTCATGGATAAAAGTGACAGACAAGCACGTTCATAAGGTTCAAATCATAGTTGGTTTTTACATTTTTGACATTACTCTATAATCTATGGTTGGTTTCTGTCCCTTTTTCTTCCGTATTCTATAGAGAAGGATAGGCTAACTTAAAATTAGGAATTTTAGCTGGTCTGCAGAATCGAGTACAAAGGGTATGGTTGCGCAGTATACTCGTATAAAATTTACTAAATGCAATATACCATCTGCTTGCGTTTATAATATTAGTAGAATTAGACTCAAAATCGCAGCCCTAAAATGATAAATTTATTAACGCAGTCCGGATGCGGAACTTCGGATGTGGAGCTCCGGACATGCGGATATGCGGAAATGCGGAACATTAAAAAGCCGCTATCTATGGGATACGAGTCCGCAGAAAGTTATTGCTGATCGGCACTCTATTGGAGATAAACCCTGATTTATTGCCACCTTGTTGGACGTTTACCCTAATTTATTAGGGAGAAATAGAATATAGACATACGAAGGTAGCAAAGTAAATTAGTTTTAGGTAAGAAAGAACTTTTCGGGCATACCCGTTTAGCTTTTAGTTGAATTTTGGTATATTTCATACGTTACATTTGTATCGCACTGTTTCGAATTCACTTAATTAATCTACGCTACATCTATAGTAATACTAGTGGCCCGGGCAGACGTCGTTCTGCCACCGTATAAACCATCCCTGGACCCACTCTAACCCACACAAAAAGTTTCATCAAAATCTGTCCAGCCGTTCTGGAGTTATAATCAGACTAACGAACATCAATTCATTTTTATTTATATAGATAGATTATAAAGAGGAAAGATTTATATTTTTGTGTGTTGTATGTTTTATTACCAATAAACTCAAAAAACTACTACTTATACCTATTTTAAAAATTATTTCACCAAAGGAAAGATACAATACCCCTGAGTAACATAGGCTTTATTTTATTCCCGTATTCCCCCGGGAACGGGAAATACGTGGGTGAAACCACGCAGAACCGCTAGTATTGTATAAAACCTCAAATATTTATAAAGTTCGAAATTATTTAGTTAATAAATCCTAATTTAATACCTTCTGGCGCTTTCTTTAAAATTTACCCTGTTGCTTCTGTGGCGCCACCTAATTCAACGCAGTTTTAACAGACTCTTTTTCAAAACAGAGAAAGTTCTCCTAACCTGATTACAGTTGTGTTAGTGAACTAGTACCTTAATCTGCTATCTTTGCCTGACCTAGAACGGGTTGAATCACTCCACACAGAAGTTTTACTTTAATCCCACTATGTGGCAACATCACGTCGAGATCCAAGCTCGTTTAGTCCCAAGTTAGTCCATTCTAAGAACTTAGTTAAGTCTGTGATGATGGAGCCTGACTTATCGTGTTATGTCGTCGGATTGTCTCCGGAATGACTGTTATGACTAGTCAAATCATTTGATTATGGAAATTACTGAAAACTACTCTGTGAGTCATCATTTTAGTATTCAAAATTTTTTTATTGGTTTATTAAATTTGAGTTACTAAATCCTCTACTGATAAACTTCAATAATTATAGAGTCCCAAAAAATAATAAAAAATGAACTTTAAAATCAAAATAAATTTATTTGATGGCTGTAAATTAAATTAAAAGTTTAGTCTGTGGTATTAATACCATTAGAACCTTGGAAGTTCGAGTGCGACTCGCACTTAGCCAGTATTATTTTTGTACTATTATTTCATGTATTGCCGAACTCTACTACTAGTATGTAATTAAGCATTAAAAATATATCAATATCAACTTTTTTCCCGTCGGGGTAGGCTGATACAATTAACCGCCACCAGAGAATAGAATACACTCGCGAATATCATTCACATGCATCAACAGTAAAAAATCATTTATTCTCTGTATTACAAAAAGTACACTTAGAAAGGTCAATAGTCTAATAACAAGGTACTCTACACTCGTCCAAGAAGATTGGCTAAATGTAAACAGCAGCCGATCTCCACCGACGAGTTGCTGTTTCCAAATGCAGTACCCCGAGAAGAACCAGCAAGAAACTCAAGGGCAGCTCTTTTTCATCAATCGAAACATATACGAGTATATGTTCGTCAAATTCGCGTATTCTTGATAAACACAATTACTTGAAGTAGTAACAAACTCGACGGAACGGCTTTTACGGAACTTTTTGTTTAGTAACTTACGCAATTAGTACCTAGGTATCTAGAATATCATACTACGGTGTCTATTTTAATACGAGTATCTCAAACTTAGAACCTATAAAACCCCGTAGTATTGAAAATGGAAGAAAACTGTCGACAAATCTCGAAAAACTATAATCTTCTCATAAATTTTGTCTGTTTTATTACCGATTTCTGAAGACGAATAGAAAATTCCTTGTTAAGGTCAGCGGAGACCATCCGAATGGCGGCAAAGCGGTTAATACGATAACTTTTCTTAGCATAGACATATTATTGTAATTTCGCTTGGAATTACGAGCGAATTACTCTATGGTCTTTGTTATGCCAATTTCAGTTATCTATTTTAATTACATCCGTTATTCTGCAAGATTCTGTACGATTTTAAATAGGTGCTTTAAACAAACTAAAAGCTTCTATGTTCAAATGTTTATTTTTGTATCCAGGGATTTTTCAAAACTTACATACATATTTATCATTAGCTCGACGGTGAAGGAAAGAATCGTGAGGAAACCCGCAGGTCCCACAATTAATTCTGAGACTTTTGTAAAAGACCTGGTCCGGCGATGGGCTCACCACCGACCAATTTTAGGGGTCCAAAGAATATCTCCTGAAAAGTGGTATATCCAAAAATGGAATACCTCTGCCTACCCCCTCGGAGATAAAAGGTGTGACTTTTCTTAAGTGTTGCTAATTGTTTCACAGATGTCAGCGTCTCGCGCTCTTCTCTCTCTTTCTTTCGCTTTGCATTATGACAACATAAAAACATCTACACACACCGACACGCACCGTTGGACCGGCCCTGCCTGCGGTGCGTCGCCGTCCGTGCTCGTCGGCTGAGTGTAGCTGATCCGTAGAATAGCGGACCGTGGGACCCCAGTTTAAGAATGCTGCAGAACTGGTCGTTTGACTGTTATTTTGCTGGTCTGCTCCAACCTTTACAGAACATCGCGGTCGTCTTTGGCGAAACTCCAAGTACGACGGTTACTTTTATAGTCCATCGGATAGTACTGAGTGTTTTTGACGTCCAATTTTGATAACCTAGATAAATTCTAAGCCTAACTTTCGGAATACTGGGCTGGGAAAGGCTAATTGAGGAATCACTCACAAATTTGTTTTTGTTGAGCTTTAATTTAGTTTACGTAAGTTTGAAGTGCTCTACTTGTAACAGTATTTGTCTTTTGTGAATTATTGCTGTCATTATTGCTCACGAATGGTGTGCATCTGGATTGAGGGCCCACTTTTTAAATTATTGCGAAACGAAATGATACTTACAGGGCATTTACTTAAAATTTTGTAAAACCTAAAGCAAAGATTCTTAAATTTCTTAAACGTGAATCAAAAGAGTTATGGTCAAATAGCTTGGGCCCTCAATCCTGACGCCTGCATAAAACGGCATAGTCGAATCTCAGAAAGTACTATCCCTGGGATAATAATTTTTATTCGAGTATTTAGTTAGGAATTTGTTAAATACATTAAGAAATTGTCAAGTCTTAAGAATGCGACAATACAGATTTATGGCGGTTTAGCTTGGGCCCTCAATTCAGCAATTTTGATATTGTAGAATCAGCAAAAAATATGAGTTTTTCTAAGGAAAGATATTAATACGACTATAATATATTTGAGTTCCATATCTCGGAAAATTTGTTAAAAAGAAATAACGACACAAAAGTTAATTGTTAAAAAGTTATTGAAATTCGTATTTTTTCAAAACGTCTGAACTGAGGGCCCAAGGTTTTTGTCAGTATTGACTAGGCTAAGCCTTCGACACTACCGCACTTTAGGCTAAGTATTTTAACAAATTTTTAACTAAAAGGCTATAAAGCGTCCATTCTTCTAAATGCCGTACTTTAGGAGAAAATTGATTTTCGATGTTTTATATGAGAAAATTCAGTAGGATGTATGTGATTTTGTTACTTTTTTGAGACAAATCAGCATGTATCCTCATATAAGATATTTCATAAGCGAATAGTTGTTGTCGGAAGCGATTACGTTTTGTGTGATCCAATAATTATTATAGGGTGTTATTTAAATGGTTATCATAGTATTCGTATTGTTGACGCCTGACGTACGCGCGTTCCCGTCATGTTTTTTGTTTAATTTTCATTTTGCTGTGTATTTCGGGTTTTGACTCATATTAGTGATAGTATAATATAATTATATACATACAATTTCATATGTTTTAGCAGATTATAATGTAAAATAATAAAGATTTTGGCAGGGTTTCATATTATTTTTATTTTCTTGTTAAAAACAAATTAAGGTTAAAGTATGTAAAAATGTTATCTATACATAAAACAAAACTCTAACGGGGCCGTGGCTGTATATGAAATGTTTTTGAAAATTTTAACGAGTCTATTTTATCTAGTCTATATAATTATCGATATAGATACCAAAACAACATCTTTTTAAATTTGTGTCTGTCTGTCTGTCCGTCTGTCTATATATGTCTGTCTGTCTGTCTGGTTGTGCACGAATCACGCAAAAACTGCTAGACGGATTTTGATGAAATTTGGTATGGATATAACTGAGTACCCGGGTCAACATCTAGGGTACTCTTTATTCCAGAAAAATATCTCATTCCCACGGGAAAATATAAAAACAGGTGAAAAAAGAAATCGATAACACCTAGAAACTTGAAATATAGGTGTCTTGTATATCTTAGCCAACCGCTATGAAGAGATTTTTGGAAATTTCCACGGGAACGGGAATAAACCGGATCCGCGCAGGAAACGCCGATGGGCACCCGCAATTTCTAATATGTTATGTAGGCGTCTTATATTATGTCGTAGGCAACCGCTATGAAGGGATTTTTTGATATTCCCACGGGAACTGGAATATATTGGATTGAGGAATTTTTTGATTTTTTGTATTGAAAAGGCTCCAATACTACCGGTTTTACCGATTTAAAAAAAATGTTTTGCCAGTGGAAAGTGTACTTTTCTGGGAGTAACATGTGCTATAATTTTCCCACGGGAACAGGCCTAAACCACGTTACCGATTTAAAAAGTTCTTTTACCAATGGAAAGATACATTACCAGGGAGTAACAAAGGCTATATTTTATTCCCGTATTTTCACGGGAACGGGAACTACGCGGATGAAACCGCAAGGCACTGCTAGTTGTTAATATACAGGGTTATAATTTTAATACGTCCAATACATAATTTCATTGATTATTGGCACTTTCTTATTTTATTTTTCCACGCATACGTAGGTGAGGGCACAGCACAGCTAGACGTATATAATTATATCGAGCTTTATATATTATATACAATATGTAACAGAATAAGCGCAATTCCTGAAATTAGTTTGTTCAGTATCGACTACTTATTCGATTTCATCTATTTTTAATGTGTTAAATTTTTCCGAAAAATTAATTAGCATAGCTGAATTCAGTGCTATCTATGGAAATCGTGCTATTATTGATCGATATTTAAGAAAATTGGTTAGACACAACTAAAGTTCGATTGCATCTTTTTTTTAGTATATTAATTTACTAACCGGGGTGTATGAGGAATTGCGCTTTTTCTGTTACGCGTTGTATAATTATATATATTGTATCTGCGCTTTACAAAATACTACTTACATGATCACGACGAATACTTGTTTATACTTACGATAAACATTATGGTCACCCTACTGAATTTTCTCATATAAAACATCGAAAATCAATTTTCTCCTAAAGTACGGCATTTAGAAGAATGGACGCTTTGTAGCCTTTTAGTTAAAAATTTGTTAAAATACTTAGCCTAAAGTGCGGTAGTGTAGAAGGCTTAGCCTAGTCAATACTGACAAAAACCTTGGGCCCTCAGTTCAGACGTTTTGAAAAAATACGAATTTCAATAACTTTTTAACAATTAACTTTTGTGTCGTTATTTCTTTTTAACAAATTTTCCGAGATATGGAACTCAAATATATTATAGTCGTATTAATATCTTTCCTTAGAAAAACTCATATTTTTTGCTGATTCTACAATATCAAAATTGCTGAATTGAGGGCCCAAGCTAAACCGCCATAAATCTGTATTGTCGCATTCTTAAGACTTGACAATTTCTTAATGTATTTAACAAATTCCTAACTAAATACTCGAATAATAATTATTATCCCAGGGATAGTACTTTCTGAGATTCGACTATGCCGTTTTATGCAGGCGTCAGGATTGAGGGCCCAAGCTATTTGACCATAACTCTTTTGATTCACGTTTAAGAAATTTAAGAATCTTTGCTTTAGGTTTTACAAAATTTTAAGTAAATGCCCTGTAAGTATCATTTCGTTTTGCAATAATTTAAAAAGTGGGCCCTCAATCCAGATGCACACCACGAATGATCCAATAAACAATGCTTTTTTTGTTTGGATTTATTTTTAGTGTTGTAGCCGGAGGGATACTTTAGGTTTTTAGCATATAGGTCTATGGTTTTTAGGGTTTCATACCTGTGCTACGTAACTACTAAGCTTACATCGTCTGTCTGTTCGTTTGTCTTACCAATAAGGGATATTAGAATTGAAATAGGCCACTAATTGAAATTTTAACATTTTACTATATTATATATCAAAATATGTATAACAAATAGCATCATAGAGCAGTGATAGCCCGGACGGCGAAAATCAGTGAGGCTTGGGTTCAAATCCTGGCATGTACCAATGAGTTTTTCAAAAACTTACGTACATATTTATCACTAGCTCCACGGTGAAGGAAAACATCGTGAGGAAACCCGCAGGTCTCAGAATTAATTCTGAGACATGTGTAAACAGACCCGGTCCGGCGATAGGCTCACCACCTATCACGTTTAGGGGTCCAATATATCTCGTGAAATGTGGGTATATCCAGTAATGGAATACCTCTGCCTACCCCCTCGGGGATAAAAAGGCGTGAGATTATTATATATTATAAATAGCATCAGTGGTATTCCACTAATAAAATGACGTGTCTTTTAAATATACTTAAATTAAATAAATAAAATTTGGGACAAAATTCACACAAGATTATTTTAGTTCCACAGTTCATGTAGGTACACAAATGTGGGCCCCGAGCGGAAATCAATCCTGTTACCTCTGACAGAAGGCTTACTATAAATTGAGTCAACAGGCCCGTCGAGTATTAAATATCTTAAAATAGCAAATCTCTAGCCAAACAAGGCTTTTCAAACCCTAATGCAACATTTTGGGTATAAATAAAAAAGAGCGAGCAACCTATTTATTAGTCTTTCCACTCAAAGAAACTTCTTAATAACCACTCTAAAGAGTAAAAAAAACCGACTTCAATTTTCAACTTATATTTTATGGTTTTCTCATGGATTCCGTTGTCAGAACTGGACGAAATTAAAATAGGACCAATCTGAAAGCACCAGCTTTCAAATAAAAAAAGAATCATCCAAATCAGTCCACCCAGTCAAAAGTTCTGAGGTAACAAACATAAAAAATAATAATAATAAAAAAAAACATACAGACGAATTGATAACCTCCTCCTTTTTGAAGTCGGTTAAAAAGTGCCTAGTGAGAGTCGGACTCGCGCACGAAGGGTTCACGGAGGGGAAAACGGCAAAAAAAAAACACGTTTGTTGTATGGGCCCGCCCTTAAATATTTATTTTATTTTAGTATTTGTTGTTATAGCGGCAACAGAAATACATAATTTGTGAAAATTTCAACTGTCTAGCTATCGCGGTACTTAAGATACAGCGTAGTGACAGATAGACGGACGGACAAACAGCGAAGTCTTAGAAGGGTTCCATTTTTACCTTTTGGGTACGGAGCCCTAAAAACCAGAAAACCCCAAATACTCTTCTTAAATCGACTTAACAAAAATCGATTGGCACTCGATTCTTGCAGATTGCTCTCATTCCGATGAATTGATCATTTCCACTGGATATCTGACCTTTATGGGCGAAGGAAACTACATTACCCTCAGAGGGGGATATGGGGGCTTTCGGATGGGAATGATCGTATTTTGTCAAATTACCGACTCGTAGTTCTCTGCGGGACCGTATTGGCAGGTGTCCCGAGTTTTACGGGACGTCCATCGTCGAATTGCTTACGTCGTGAAAGGAGACAGGGCACTAACATTTTACAGTGTGCACAGATATTTATTGAATACGGTTCGTGGATATACTTAAGTGTGTTTACTTGGAGCTGTAGATGTCACAACTGTGTATGTCCTGTTTTCTAATCTTTTATCACGCGTCTATTTATTATTTTCGTGCATTATTAGAAAAAAACCAACAGCAATAGGCCGATAGGCTATTAGTTAGGGGTCAAAAAAGATTTGACTTAGTTGACATAATAATGTACTTAGTTTTAATCATTTGTTGAATATGTTAACTAAATATATCGATGAAATTAAGCTATAATGACGTATTAAAGTAATAATAATAATCAAATTCAAATTCATTTATTTTTAGTAGGTATATAAAATACACTTTGAAAAGTCAATGGTCACTCTAAACTCGTCCATCCAATCTTTATTCATATAAACGTTTATAAATTTGTGTTACTATTTTAGCTAGTTTATGGGTAACAATATGTTTGCAAAACATATGCCGTCGAAATATTTAAAAACTGTGTTTCAACATACACAGCTCTTCTGTGTCCAGTACGTGCAAACGAATGCATAAATAACTTGGTACATAACAAAAGGATCTTAAAACATAGCTCCGCCGCTGTTCCTTCTCGTACCATAAACGTCAGGTATAATTCATAGCTAGGTCAGGAAACGCAAAGAGACGTTGTAACCGAATATTCTGAACAAGCCACATTTAACGGACGGAAACGTAATTTTCCTCCTATCCTACATTATTTATGCTTTCGGCTCAATTTATCAAACCACATACGGAATGAAAGTACTTAGTAGGCACTTTAACTTTTAAGTAACTGAATAAAACGATAGTTTATTAAATTTTTGTCCCGCTGTCCCGCTAGTAGTTCAACTTTTCCACCACTATGCATAAGAGAGAATAATACGTTTTTTTCATAGATCAGAGCATATTGTGTGCCCAATATAAGTGGCCTCGACCTTTCAGGTCATGTTTTGTTATTTTTGTATATGTCCTTTTTTTGGGAGTCTTAAAGTTATTTACTAGATTTTTTTCTTCTAACGCTACTTAAAATCCATGAAAAGTTTTTATAAAGGTACAACACATTGAACCAAGTCATTATACGGCAGTATCTAAAATATTTCTAATTAATTTTACCGAATAAGAATTTACTGTAAGAAGCTATTGAAGTTTTTAACAAAGCGAATTTATTTTAGTAAGTAGGTACTTATGTAACAACTTTTACTTTCAAAATTACGCCAATTAGCTAGTCTAATTATAATGGAATTATTTTTTTAAGTACCTACAAGACGTTTTATAATTGTATGCCTTTTAATTAAAATAAATTGGAAAAGAGTCGTTCCTATATAAAATACCTACTGTAGGTAAAGTAAGGAAGATATTTTTATTGTACACCAATACTGAATATTTGATAGGTGTGTTGAGGAGTTTCTTGCCCCGTTTCTTCTTTTCAACTATACATACCGAAGCGGTGGAGTCGCAATGACTTTCAAAAAGAGGACTTGTAAGCCCCTACATTGAATAATAGTATATATTAGGTACACTACACACCTAGGGAAGTAAAATAAACAAGTTTCAGATTACATACGTAGGTATAATCGACCAAGGCGAAGCCGAGGTCTACAAACATGTGATTCGAGGCTTTTTTATTTACTTTTCGAGGTGTGTATGTTTTTTTTTCTTACCGACAGAGGCGGAAAGCTTTGTTTTGCGCAGTGGGCCGAAATTTGCCGCTTTCCGCCCGGAGGGATGAAAAATATTTTGACTTTGAATTTATTGTATCACAATAACGAAAGAGTGTCATGGGCGGTCTAATCGCTTCAGGTTATTCCTTCAAGCACCCAGCCAAGTTGTAAACGGAAGTCTTATTGTCTTAGCTGACGTTCGCTTAGTTTTAATATAACCTATTACGAACTCCATTCTGCTTGAGTGCTCGGGTTCGAATCCTGGCGGGGGCATGTACCAAGGAGTTTTTAAAAAAACTTACGTATATTTATCACTATGTCGACGATTCGTGTCCCATAATTGTCAGATTTCTGAGGCATGTGTGACATACCTACACCTTTAAGGGTCTCGTATATATAATATACCTATCATTATCAGGGAATAAGGTACCTCTGTCAACCCTCTCTATGACGACAGAGTGTACATTTTTTTTCTTTTAAAACTCCTGATCGTCACCACCGATGAAACCAAAAAGGTTATATATAATTATTATATACTTTTTCCAATATGCCGGAATGACTTAGCAAAAACTGAGCAACAATTAATAACTTTCCACTCCAACTTCAACCAACTCGGCAGTTGCAGACACGTTGGAGTATCACCGTGGAACTCCCAACTTTCATCTTTCACCGTCACGACTAATTAATGAAAGCAATTTCAGCTTTCACTCTTTCTTTGATGGTGTATTTTTCACTAACAGGTTTGAGCAGTGATAGCCGAGAGCCCGCTTATAATTAGTGAGGCTGGGGGTCGAATCCTAGCATTTAGCATTTAGCAAAGACCTTTTCAAAAAGCTTACGTACCTACATATTTATCACTAGCCCGATGGTGAAGGAAAACATCGCGAGGAAACCCGCAGGACTCGGAATTATTCTAAGGCATGTGTAACAGACCCGGTTTGGCGATGGGCTCACCACCCCTTTAGAGGTCTACAGAAAACACTGGTGAGACGTGGGTATTTCCAAAAATAGAATAGCTCTGCCTTCCCCCCTAAACGTGATAGGTGGTGAGCCCATCGCCGGACCGGGTCTGTTTACACATGGCTCAGAATTAATTCTGCGACCTGCGATGTTTTCCTTCACCGTCGAGCTAGTGATAAATATGTACGTAAGTTTTTGAAAAACTCATTGGTACATAATAGGATTCGATCCCGAGCCTCACTGATTTTCGGCCGGCTCTTTAACCGTTCTATCACTGCTCTAAAGAATGTTAGAATTTAATGATGATATTTAAAACAGAATATACGCAGGCAAGGCCACCTGTCACGCTAGTATCTTAGAAGTTACGGTGGACGTCAGTAGTCAGTACTTAGTTCAATACGGTTATCAGAGTGTCACTTAGACTGACTTTGGACACATTCTGAGGCTAGGAATCTTAAATTCTTGTTTGCCCGTCACTTAGGAATCCTCAAACATTCGACGAAGTTTGATACCCCTCCAATCTACGGAACCATATACGTGTTTTAATGACTTTTGTTCGCAACTTGGACAGTTGTAACAAATGTGAGTCCTAATTACATTTGGGACGGTATGTCGCTATGTGGGTTAGAATTAGAGGTGATAAGAGTTGATATTTTGCCGCAGGCCTGTATTTGTGTAGCGAGCTGGGATGTGACATTGATAAAAAATACGATTATTCAAAAATCGATTTTTCTTTTTAATAATAATCGATTTTTGAAATGTGATTATTATATTATTACAAATCGACTATCGAAAAAAATACCAATTAATATAAAAAACCCAAAATATTAAAAATAACTTAAAATTTCTTCATTCGTCGCACAGATAGTGCTGTTTAAAAAAAATATTAAAATGTGTAATTTTGGCAGCATTGTTTCTTTGTTATTTAAGAAAATGTGTGAGAATATAAGAGATTAATGAAAAATGTTTTTTTTATTATTTAAGCAATCGATTATTAAAAATCGATTATTTAAAAATAATAATTGATTATTCTAAAAATGGATTATTTTTACACATCTCTGGTAGAGAGTCGCTACGATAGACGACATTGGGTGATAGACGCCTAAGGGTGCAAATAAATCTGAACATTCAAAGACAAAATGAAAAGGATTTTATTTTATTTCGGGGTTTATAAGCCCATTTGTGTATGAAAGAAATGAAAGGAAAGTCATTGCAGGATCAGAATGTCTGTGTAGATAAGAAGAGTTTTTCAAAACCACTTTTCCTTTGTTACATACTTCACTTGTTGCATATTTTTATTAGTGTACAATAAAAAATTGTTACTCACTTACTTCACTTTTTTAACTACCTACCTAACTAACTACGACTAAGCCCCTTTTCACACGTACTGGTTTCCGCCGGTCTGGCGGCGAAATGTATGGCCGATTGCCCGGTTGCCCGCCGCGCCGGTATACATGGCCATATACTTCGCCGCCCGCCGGACCGGGGGAAACCGGTACGTATGAAAAGGGGCTTATGTGTATGTAATCTTGAAAAGAAAAAAAAACTTGAAAGTCGAATTCAACCTAATTCTACATTTGAAACTTTGGAAGCGTACTTTTTATGACAAGACAATATGATAATATGATGATGGAGGAAGTGCATTGGATTCTTTTGATTTGTTTCTACAATTTTAGATGATTTTTTATGGCTGTCTATATACTTAATGTGATGTGTGTGAATGTTAAATTTGAAGTTCTAAGGAAAATCAGATAGCTAGAATACCTAACATGTTAGAATGTACCCATCTTGGAGAATTCTGTGTCGAAAGAAGATTCTATTACAACCGTGTTCCGAATAGGAAATTACTCATCTTTCTTTGTAGTTATCACATGTTGGCTGAAATCTGAATGTTTTTGAGAGCTCATATAATTTGCATGAGATTTTCCTAGTACGAGTATTGCCTAAAAGGCCCAGGACTTTGTTTACTATTCGAGTGAAAGTTTGTGTTATACAACGCATCACAGAATAAGCGCAATTCCTCATACACCCCAATTAGTATATTAATATAAAAAAATATGATACATTCGTTCGTACTTGAGTTTTGTCTAACCAAGCAATAATAGTTCGGCTAATTTTAGTTATGCTAATTCATTTTTCGGAAATAAAAAACACATATTAAAAAGGGTACTGCCCTTTTTGCCGACTTTCCCATTTTTCCGACTATTTGTAAAGTCATACATTTTTTACCGATATGCCGACTTTTCATGGAAATCTATTAAGTAGTCGATACAGACCAAACTAATTTCAGGAATTGCGCTTATTCTGTTACATATTGTAGATATTGGTATTACTGGATATTTTAATGAATTTTCGTATCGTATTTTGCTATGGGCTGATTCGATAAAAATAAAGTAACATAAATTTCTATAGCCGTGTGCCGGAGGGGATTTCGAAAATGAACTTCCGTACAAAATTTTAACCACTATTTAACTCCTTTCAAAGATGATGAATTTTCAATAATAATTCTTTTTAAGTTTACACCTAGATTATTTAAGGACCTACTGTAAAAAAAAATGCTTCTAGATCCACAGGCTTAGGCTGTGCCTGTTCATGTAATTCGCTATTAAATACTCTTATATATAAGTAAATAAATAAATAATAAATAAATGAACTGTTAAATTAAAAAATAAATTAATTTTAACAATTCACACACGTTTATTTAGTCCCTAGCTATAGGCAGGGCCAGTACCATGGGCACTAAACAAAATACTTAAATAAATATTAAACGACCAGACCCGAAGCCAACAGACATGATCATGCACCCACCAATGGAACCATCGCAAAATGTCAGATTCGCAAAATGACGGATTCGCAAAATGTCGGAATTCTGACATTCTGCTTATCGGACCATTTGCGTTTCGCAGAAAGTCAGATTCGCAAAATGACGGATTCGCAAAATGTCAGATTCGCAAAATGTCATTTTGTCATTTTGCGAATCTGACATTTTGCGCATCCGTCATTTTGCGAATCTGACATTTTGCGATGGTTCCACACAAAGGAATGTTGGCCCCGAGCGGGGATCGGACCCGCGACCTCAGACTCAGAAGGCAGGGTCACCTCCAACTGAGCCAACAGGCCACTCGCCAACAGGCCACAGGCCCGTCAGAAGTGGGTAGGATATCTAAAAAAGAAATACAATTTCTTTAAGTTGCTACTATTTACAATAAAATATGATGTAAGCACATATCTACAAGCATATTATAGTATCTTTCAATAATTCAATTAAATTCTTTGCTTACTTATCACATAAGTACATTGATGTTATGTTAAATTTAGATCCAAAACTTGTGATACCCTGTAACTAACATACGTACTTGCAAATAACAGATAGGTTAAAGAATATAAAATAATCGAATGTTTTTCCACCGGTTTTCAATAACAGATGCAACCATCAAAACGGGAGCTAAGGAAATAGACGCGGGTACATAATTTCCTTTCGATACATGCAGCGGGTTGCAACAATGTCTTTGTCGCTGTATTCAAGAAATTCTACTACAATAAATGTTTTGTTATGTAATCATTTTTAATAATAATAATGATTTATTTTTCAAAGAATCTACTATGCTTCTATGTCGATGTTATCTGCACCTAGTTAGTGCAGATAACATCGACTTAAAAGCATAATAAAGGTATTTTTAAATCAAGTGCAAATATTTTAAGCATAAATATGTAAGAGAAAAAGAATTAACATGATATAAAGGAACAAAACATTTTTAAATTAACATTTATTTACAAAGATTTTTTTTTCTTGTTTTTTGTAAGAAAAAATATATTTTGTAAATATGCTTCTCTAAACTCAATTACTGCACTATATAAAACGCTACTTTTGTCGTCTTCTTTTAATACGTGTTTTGGTGTAGTGTAATGATTATGTACAGCGCTTTAGTTTTTTATGTTTGTAATAATCGATGCTATTTAGTAAAGCAGCGAATAAAAAATTAAAGTGAATGCAAAACAATAGTTTCTTGTTCATTATTTGATCTATCCTTTAATATTTGAACTTACTTATTTTAAAATGACCATGTGTATAAGTCACACTAAAGTATTTTACGAGACTGGTTTAACTGTACTCTTGGGTACGTAGTGGTCGACAGAGGAATATGTTCTATAAATTACTTTAAGACTAGCTCCAGTCATCTCTTGTGCTTACTTACAGTTATAGATATATAATAATTTTATTTGCAACTTATTATACATAGACAGAATAAAAATAAATATAAAACACTCATTTTTTCTAAATGTATATATTTTTTTGTTATTTCACTTACACATTTAAAAAATATCAAAGGTGAAGTTCAAGAGATCAAAATAATATAACAATCAAAATAATTATCAATAATGTAAATTATAAAGTCCGCTCCAGACTTCATAGAAGAAATATAAAATATAATTTAAATTAATAAATTAAAGTATCAGCATCTAAATTAAAATAAAAATAAATAATTTCACGCCTTTTATCCCCGAGGGAGTAAGCAGGGGTATTCCTTTTCTGATTGATTATGAGTGTAACTAAAATAACAATAATGATTAATATAGTGACAATTTCAACTGTCTCCCAATTACAGTTAATATATCTGCAGACGGACGGACAGCATAGTCTTAGTAATAGGGTACCTTTGGCGTTTGGGTACGGAACCCTAAAAGAAAATATATGTAAAACCTAAACCGTATATAGACTGTATGAAGTAGCAATCTCAGCAAGTAAATTATAGCAGAGACCAGTTTTATTTAAACTGGTCTCTGATTATAGGTACATACGTGCGCAAGTATTCAGGTTAATCTATGCACACGAGAAGCTATAAATTCTATCACGACTGACGTAACGTGTGCATTGTGAACTATGGGGCTAGATTCAGACTGTTATAGACCTTTTGTGCCTTCATACTCGGTGCTGTTAATACAGGTACTATAGATCTAAAGATTTATGCTGATTACTGAGCAAGCTGATCTTTTAGTTTTACATATTCTATTTGTATACAATAATATAGAACTCTAAAGAGTGAAAAGCCGACTTCAAATAACAATACTAAAAAAATACAGTCGAATTAAGAACCTCTTCTTTTTTTTAGTCAGTTAAAAAAAGAATCATTAAAATCGGTTCGCGTAATAATGAGTTACTTGTCCATTTGTCGCGCACATACTTAATGCAAATATAAGACTTATATGGTTATGGTTGCTCGTGGATCCCATTGTCAGAACTGGACCACAAGGGAACCACCAGCTTTCAAATAAAAAAAACATCAAAACGTCAGATCACCCAGTCGAAAGTTCTGAGGTAACAAACAAAAAAAAACATACTTAGGGTCTAAACACACTATGCCGAAAAACGCGACCGAAGTTCGGCGTGACTACATACATTGACGTTTCACTTTAAAGATTCATGGATCTGCCACCCGCGTCAACCGTAATGTATGACGTTCCGCGGCCGTTCCGCGGCCGTTCCGCGGCGTAAGTTCGGCGCGGTGTGTGTTTTGACCCTAGGGTTAAAACACACTTGCGGAAATTACGCCGCGGAACTTTCCGTCAACAACATACATTGACGTTTCACTTTAAAGATAAATGGATCTGCCTCCCGCGTCAACCGTAATGTATGTTGCTCACCGAAAGTTCCGCGCGTAAGTTCCGCCAAGTGTGTTTGCTCACTTACAGTCGAATTGAGAACCTCTCCTTTTTTCTGATGTTCTGTCTGAAATAAAGTGATTTTTTATTTTTTTTTATTTTTTGAAGTTGGTTGAAAGGAAGAAACTGACTGACTGTCTCAACGCACAACCGAAACAACTTTGTCAAGGATGAAATTTTGCACAAATTTCCATAAATGACAAAAGTGATCACTAAGAAGGTATTTATGGAAATTCTTTCGGGAACGGGAAGAAAACAGATTTAACGCAGCCAACGCTGCTAATCAAAATTTATTAAATATTTTTACAGCAGTAACGAATAGTGAACTACTAACATTATTTAGAGATATTGATTCTGATGTGTATTTATTCACCTGGTAGCGACACTACATAGCAACTACGCGCAAATGGACTGGACTAAACCGCGCTATCGAAGGTTTCTAATCTTCTACTCTATAAAAATAAGTCGGGTTTTACTTCCTGACGCTATAACTCCAGAACGCACGAACCGATTTCCACGGTTTTGCATTCATTGGAAAGGTCTCGGGCTCCGTGAGGTTTATAGCAAAGAAAATTTAGGAAAAATTTCAACAGAAAAACGGGAAAATCTTATAAGCATTGCACCCGTGCGAAGCCGGGGCGGGTCGCTAGTTATTGTATAAATACGGGTCCGCGGGCCAACATCAACCGTTGGACTGCGGTCCCTAGGCACGACCACCTCGCCTGGCGGAAGATTTTCACTTTTTACAATGCAGTAGTATTGCACATCCGTTTCTCATTCAAAATATAAGCAATTATTAATAAGCAGCTTAAATTGAGAGAGTTCATATTACTGAAGTGAAGGAAATCATCGTGGGGAAACCCGCAGGTCCTAGAATTAATTCTGAGGCATGTGTAACATACCCGGTGCGCCAATGGGCTCACCAGCTATCACGTTTAGGGGTCCAAATAATATCTCGTGAGAAGTGGGTATATCCAGAAAAGAAATACCGCTGCCTTCGCCCTCGGGGATAAAAGGCGTGAGATTATTATTTATTTTATATTACTCCTAGGTATATATTACGTTTTCTTTGGCTATCAAAATAAGTTTTAATAGGAACTATAAAATCATGTAATGGCATCGTATATTTACAAACTTATGAAAAGTCATAAAGAACTCTAGAGGCGCTCTTATGAGAACAAGTTTGCATACAACTCATAAAATTTGCGTGTTGGTGTGAGGTACCGTGCAAATGTTTTCCAGCAAAAATGGACAGTATTTTTACCTACCATAAGTGCTATAACTTACCTCAAAGGTCTGGCTGTGCTCTTTCTTAACTAACCTTCGTGAAAAAAGATGAGTAATAGGTCATTCCATTATGTAAGCAGATTACTTTCATCTACATATAGTATAAAATGAGGTCGCTTTCAGCTTCTGTAATTCGTAGGTAACTCCTGAACTACGCAATGGTCTTTGATATGATTTTCTACATCTGATGTAATATTATAAAGAGGAAAGTTGTGTATGTTTGTAACCAATAAATTTAAAAACTACTGGACCGATTTTAAAATTTCTTTAACCAATGTAAGAAGCCGTCTGTACGCTAAGATCTTTTAAAAACCACGCAACGGATTTTGATGCGGCTTTCACACAAAGTATGTAAAGGTTTTTGTCATCATATTACTTTATATAAGAACAATTCTTGTATGTATTTGTGTTACGTCTGAGATTGTGTCCACCCTGGACGCAGCGAGGGTGCGCGGCGCGAGGACACCGCGATTGGGGTGTCGGGTACGGCAGGGTACCCTAAAAAATTGGTCCCTTAAGACGAGATATCTTCCCCTTAGTTCTTCCCTACCTCTACATCAATAGGAGGAGGTTTCAGAGGTACTCACCTGGGCGTTGGGTCCGCTGGCAAGCACTCGCACTAACACATACACTTGGGGAGGAGGGCGTGTAAAAATATATAAATACTAATATACGTACAAATAAAAAGTGGGCGCAATGGATAGATAAATAAATGGGAAAGAATGGTGAAAAACACGGGAAATATGCGACAATACAAGCAAAAACGTGCCGATGCGGCGGGCGAGAAAAATCAAGAGAAAAAACATAAAACGAAAAACGCTAGTGTCAAAACTAAAAAAAGAAAAAAATAGGGGACAAAGGAGTACTTTACCAAACATACCCGCCCCTGAAACCACCGTGTTCAGCAGAAAACACAAAAATGAAAATATGGATCTAGCATGAAGCACTAACATTAATTACAAAACGATTACAAGACTACTGAAACACTAACTACAAAACGATAACAATGAATCGAGATTGAGCTTAGTCCTCTACATAAGGCAGAGGAGCTATTTTTACTACAGGGCGTTTGTACACCCCGCGCGCGGTACGCACTTCAACCACGCGAACTATGCCGTCGGGACCGGGATAGGCCGACACGACTCGACCAAGAGGCCAGCACAGCGGAGGCGAGTCCTCCTCCTTAGGCACCACGAGAGAGCCGACTTGAATATTCTTAACAGGTACGTGCCATTTGGCTCGGGTCTGAAGAGTGTGCAAATATTCACGATGCCATCTGCGCCAGAACGCCTGATGGATGGCTTGAATTAAATTCCATCGTTTGAGTGATGAAATGTTAATATCACGAAGGTCGGGCTCTGGGAGAGAAGTTAGAGGCTCCATAGTGAGGAAGTGCGCCGGAGTGAGCGCGGTGAAATCGTTCGGGTTTGAACTAAGGGAATGTAGCGGTCGCGAATACAGACACGCTTCGACACGATTGAGAGTGTAAAAGTCTTCGAAAGTCAGCAAATGCGATCCAATAATTCGAGAGAGATGAGTTTTAACTTGCTTTACTAGACTTTCCGATAGACTGCCGAAATGGCTGGCAAAAGATAAAAGAATTAAAATGAAATACAATATTCTGGGTTACACAAAAGACAACTAACACAATCGTGCATATGGTACACAACAATGCTACGATGAATATAAGCAGATAATTCGCGCAGCGAGTAAGAAACTCCTAAGAAAAGAAAAGTAAGAACTCGTGCTTTTTTTTTATACGAGCAATATCTTCATAAAAATAGTGATATAGAGTTTGTTTGATACACATTTTTAGAGCATAAATTAAATCGTGACATGTAAGCGAATACTCATATTATAAGCGCGGAGACAGCGCTAAAAAACAATGAACTAAAACTAGGATACCTACGTAAGAGCTTCTTTGGTTTCAAGTACCTACTTCAAAAACAGTTCTAAAATCAAATAGGGGGAACTTTCGTCCATATAGTGAGCAACACTTATAGAAATCTGAGCGTCATCGGGTTTGAAAACGCCCACGGGTTGCAATGGCCACTGATCAATGGAAAGGTGCAAGAAACGAGGGCCTTGCCACCAAAGCGAGTGAGATATTAGATCAGCGTGCGAGCAGTTTGCGATTAGTTGGATCTGCAAGTTTGTCCTGGGAGCGGACGTGGAACCAGCGATCGAAAAGTATTATCTTATAATATACAACTACGAACGTCTTCCATACATAAAGAAGATTTAATTCAATGTAGCGTGATCTGGGAGTCAGACCAGCTCGAGCGAATATAAATTCTCGACAAGTAAAACAACTTTAAAATATAAACGACTTAAAAACATGTGATGATAGTTCAGCGAGTAATACAGCTGCACAAAGTAAAAGGTTTAAGACGAGGTAGGGTTGCCGTCTTGAGCGAAGCAACACGCGATTAAGCTCAAAAATAAAAAAAAACCTATGTCTAAACAATTACCAAATAACGCGAAGAGAAATCACGAATAAAATTAAGATAGAAATAAAACCTAAGGGATCAAAAATTAAATTCGAATTAAAAGTTATAAGATAATTGTTTCCATTTTCTATAGTCAGCGCTAAGAACATCGCGGGATGGAGGCTCTTTGGACGACCAAGAATTGCACAAAATATTATCGAGGTTTGACTCGGGAGAAGCATGGAGCGAGTAGCAGTCTCGACGAGCGACTGCGACATTGCTCATAGAACGGACGGAGCGTCTGTGATGAACGCAGGTACAACCCATGAGAGTCCAACCGAATATTGTCTCGAGAGCGACGGGAGTACCCGGTGGACCAACGACTAGGCCTCCTAGTATGATGTTCCGATAGACATCTGCACCTAGAAGCAACGAAACGGGAGATGGGATACCAAACGTAGGATCTGCGAGAGTGAGATTCCTGACGTGCGGCCAAATCGAAATAGGAATAGGTTCGGCGGGAACATTGCCGGTTACACTAGGGATACACTGAGCTTGCATTGCGAGTTGTCGATTACCGGAATAGGAAGATACGACAACATCTACCATACCGCCTTCGAGTTGAAGAGCGAGTCCTGAGATACCATGTACGGTAGTATTAACATTACGACGGGGTAAATCCAACGTTTTAGCTAAGTTATCAGTGATAAAACTAAATTGACTGCCCGTGTCAATTAAAGCGCGAGCGTCATGTAATCGACCACGAGAATCACGAACTTTCAAGAGAATAGTCGACAACAAAACTTGAGAATCTGTTTTCTGCAACGAAGTGGTATAACAGTGAACTTGCGTGTCGACAGGGCTACCAGTGCTCGGGGTGGCACCAGTAGAGGCGGTGTTGTCGCTCACCGACGCATACACCGACGACGATGGAGTGGCTGCTGCCGATGTGCTCACAGGAGCCTGAGGAGAGTTTTCAAAGTGCAGAAGCAAATGATGTTTATTTGATGAGCACGTTCTGCATGTATTGGCTGGGTGCGAAGTAGGGGGTGGGGGAACCACGAATCGATCGCAGCGCCCATGGTGTCTAAAAAAGAAACTCGGGTCGGACGAACTCAGACGAACTGTCACTTTTTACTAGAGAAATTTACGTATTCGTGCATTCTTAGTGGAAATAAATACTTGAACATGGGTAACGAAACCTATTGCGTAGTCAACTGCAAGAATAATGGCAAAAATAGTGATCGCAAATTCTATAAATTTCCAAGAGCAAGTTTAAAACAAGATCAACGACTGCAATGATGTTTTGTATGGCGTTGATGTCACTGAAGTTTGTCTAATTACACTAGCTTCAATGGTGTGGCTCATTTGATTTTCACAATTTATTTCTTTTACATCTTGCACATGTTGAGCCAAAACTAACTGTTTGTCTTTTGTAGTAGTTTGTGGCTGGAAAACTATTATTGTCCGGAATCCAGTTTTTATAATCAATTTGACCATGTCAAAGATATTTTAATCTCTTTGGGCCATGTTGAACTGAAAATACACAACAATCTGCATTATTATCGACAGTACTGCTATAAGTAATGGTCTAGATACATGAAACGCTCTAGTCGATAAATGTTGTCCATTTCTTTACTTATTTCCCGTGAAGCCATGAGAAAGTCCGTGTAGGTATACTGCCTGAAATTTACTGATTGTGGCATTTTTGACGGTAAATAAAAAAGGTCAACATTATTATCGACGCTATAGACTTACAATATCCAACAGGACCTAAGTAAACGTAACGTTGTTTCACTGAAATTATTTTTGTGTTTACTTACTTTTGGTAATGACAGCGAGCCATTTGACATTTCAAACTCCGCCCTAATTGTTACCACTAGTGGGCGCTGTCATCGCGCACCTAGCCAATAAGTCGATTTACAATCCTTTATAAAATGATCAGTCGATAAACAATTTATACAACACTTCAACTCTTTAACTGTTTGTAGCCTGTCATGTGGCGGCAATTTAAGAAAACTTGGACACTTAGATAAAACATGCGATTGGTTGCATAAAACACAATGTCGCGAGGGACGATCAGTAGCCGACAAAGTGATGTGCGTCTTTGGGTAGATTGACATAGGTGCTTGTGTGTGCGCGAGAGGTCGCACGGAGCGCGGAGAATGCGCGTGAGGCGATGCGCGGGGCACGCTTGTAAGCGGGGCGGCTGATTGAAGCGCGTTGCAACGTTTGCGTAAAAATGCAATTAATTCGTCAAAAGTGGGAATTTGAGAATCATTACATAGTTCAAATTGTCGCCGGGAATCGGGATCTAATTTGTCAAGCACAATATTTAAAAGTAGAAAAGACCATTGCTCCGTGGGAAAATCTAAAGCATTGAGAGCGTTTACGTTATCCACGATTGAATCCAAAAAACTAACAAGAGACTTGTCTATTGTGGCATTAGCTATACGCCGATAATGCATAGTAGCTATGAACCGCTTGTTATCGAATCGGTCTTCCAGTAAATTCCATGCGATCGGGAAATTAGCCGCTGAAAGGGGTAAATGTTGGATCACCTTTGCTGCTTCGCCGGTCAGAGAAGAACGTAAAAAGTGTAAGCGTTGAACATCACACAAGCTTTCATTATGAATCACAAGGGAGGTAAATAATTCAGAAAATCCTGTCCATTGTGTAATATCGTCACCTGAGAAGTTTGGTAGAGAGATACGAGGAAGTTTCAAACCATCATCAGGACGAGAGCCATGCGATTCTCTCTTGACAGCCGAGGGAGGCGACTCAGAACCGTATTGCTGTTTCAAATTGTAAAAATTAGTGACATAGTTATTAAAAATAGTACTCAATTCATCGACCGTAATTGGTACGATAGCTCCTGGCGCGGGCTGTGCGACTTGTACGTAAATATCATAATACAACGACTCTATCTCGCTGTATCGATTTAATTCCGATCGAATTCGGAGAACTTCGTGAGGTTGAGGGCTGGGAATAGCGAGTAAACTATCTACACATTTACATAAATCACAAAATTTTATTTTAGAGCGAAGTAATTCGACCTCCATTGTTTTCGCTTGAGACCGCGTGGTAGGCATATACACGATCAATAAATTATATAGAAACTATTTGACAAGTAGTTGTCAAAAATTCAAAATTCAAATGTATTCTTCTATATAAAAATTCAAAATAAGAAATGATCAAATAGACGTATTTGACACATAAAATAAATGAACACACAAATCAAAAACACAAATGGGGTTTTTTATGCTAATAATAAATAATATGAAACGAACGAAACTACGAATGCGATGATAAAATTATGAGATATTCATATTTCCAGGGAGTAGGAAATATGCATAGGTACACAATATACAACGATATAATATAGGGTGGTTTCTGCCGAACGAAATTGATGTAAAGGGAAGGAAAAACGCTGGGAAAGTCTCAAAGTTAAGGAAATCCGGCTCGAAGGACCATGTTACGTCCGAGATTGTGTCCACCCTGGACGCAGCGAGGGTGCGCGGCGCGAGGGCACCGCGATTGGGGTGTCGGGTACGGCAGGGTACCCTAAAAAATTGGTCCCTTAAGACGAGATATCTTCCCCGTAGGGACCCTGGTGACCTAAACCACAGGTGCTTCTTGTACCTATCTTAGGCACCAGTCTCTCACGCTTATAGGTTTTAGTATAGGTTTATCTCAATCCTGTACCTATTTTAAGCTACCTGGTTGTTGAGAGAAAATAAAAATTATTATTATTATTATTATTATTATTAGTTCTTCCCTACCTCTACATCAATAGGAGGAGGTTTCAGAGGTACTCACCTGGGCGTTGGGTCCGCTGGCAAGCACTCGCACTAACACATACACTTGGGGAGGAGGGCGTGTAAAAATATATAAATACTAATATACGTACAAATAAAAAGTGGGCGCAATGGATAGATAAATAAATGGGAAAGAATGGTGAAAAACACGGGAAATATGCGACAATACAAGCAAAAACGTGCCGATGCGGCGGGCGAGAAAAATCAAGAGAAAAAACATAAAACGAAAAACGCTAGTGTCAAAACTAAAAAAAGAAAAAAATAGGGGACAAAGGAGTACTTTACCAAACAATTTGTATTTCGGGTGTCTCCGAAACGGTTCTATCGGGTCTAACGACTAAAAAAACTATGGTACTCGTATTAACATTAAAGCGCAAAATAATTTAATTACAGTTAAAATCGTACCAAAATCTGCTGCGTAGCATAAAACTATACGCAGAATCAGATAGACGCGAATTTGACAGTGTTTTTTACTATTAGATATAGTAAGTGAAGAGATTCTAAAATTTAGGACCCAAAGGTCCTCACGTTTACTTAATGTATGTAGATATGTCTAATTAATTTTTCAATCCATCGTTGTGCAAAAGTTGGGTAGGTAGTATTTAGTTTTTTTATAGTTTTATTATTTTTTATATTATATATAATATAATTTTTTATATATTATATAGCCGTTTGTCGCGTTAATAATTGCAAGTAAAGTGGTTAACCGAGGAGATTGTATAATTCCTAAATTTTTTATAGTAAGTAAATTAGTAAGTAATATCCTACTAATCCTACTTCCTACTAATATTAGAAACGCAAAAGTTTATATGTATGGATGTTTGTTCCTCTTTCACGAAAAAACTACTGAACGGATTTTTATGACACTGTACAGTTATATAGCTTATACATCAGAATAACACATAGGCTATATGATATGATATGACGGGCTTGTTGGTTCAGTTGGTAGTGACCCTGCCTTCTGAGTCGGAGGTCGCGGGTTCGATTCCCGCTCGGGGCCAACATTTGTGTGCATGAACATGTCTGTTGGCTTCGTGTCTGGTCGTTTAATATTATTTAAGTATGTTTATCAGTTGTTTAGTACCCATAGTACAGGCCCTGCCTAGTTTGGGACAAAATAACCGTGTGTGAATTGTGTCCTACAATTTATTTATTTATTTATATTTTATCCCCGTATTCCCACGGGAACGGGAACTACGTGGGTTTAACCGCGGGGTGCTGCTAGTATAGTATAAGCCCAGCTTGCCTAATCCGGCTCTGTTCGTACACTTGTACAGATTGAAACCGTAAATTTTGTTTTCACTCTCATATACTTGAAATATGAGAGAACCTGTATGCATATTGAATTCAGATTCAATGTTTACACCACTTTACACGTTTCACTGGTGTTTTGTACCGGCCTTAAATTTATAGGATTTTAATATTGTTTTCATAAAATTCTTTTAGTTTTGGCAACGGCCACACTTATATACAGACGTTGGAATTGTTTTGATTTATGATGCTGTCACTGTCTGATACAATACAAAAGAGAAGTGACAGGTGATGTTCTTTAGATAACATTTAACTGACTATTGAAAAATCAGCCCTAAATAAAAATAACTAGATTTTGTTTTTGATGTGAGTGTTGACAATTATTAAATGATATATTTTTATGATAAAAACATCACGAAGTTATATAACTACAAGTAGAACTTACTGTCTACCCATTACGAAAAACAAATAATTCAATTAGCGACAATAACTTTTATAGAAACCCAAATTTGTAGCCTCTTTACTATTTCACATAGTTACTAACTTGTTACTAAGTACTTTTAAAGTGTTTTTGTTGTGTTTTGTACGATCCAATATGGACCTTGCCACCACGAAATAAGAGTTTCGCTTTGCCATAGATTGACCTCGTACGCAGACGGTGCCGCCTCTGTGCGTGTTGAGCTTAAAATATGTTTAAATATGATACCTAATAATAATAATTACTTTAACAAAAATGACCTTCTAGGTAGTGATGCTGGAATAGGATAATCTATTGTGCGTGCGTGATCAACCTGTAACAGCCCACTTCTGAGCTAAGGGTCTTTCCTCACGCATGAGGAAGTATGGGCTATAATCTCCCACGCGAGCCCACCGCGGTTTGGGAGATGGTGTTAGGCAGTGGCCACCTAACTGTCAGAATTTTTTAACCACCCAAGGGTATCTGACATGGCTAAACGACTTTAATTGTGCGTAATCGCTTGTATCATAAACAAATTGCCAATCAATGTATTGTTAGGAGACTAGAGCGATTAGTCACTCGTCGCCTATAAAAGCAGCGGACTTCGTGGCGAGCGGTCATTACCGATCGAGACTTTGTGTTGTACGGACGTTTTCCTCTTGTTGTAATTTCGATTTATAGTTATGTACAGTCAAGAGCAAGTCAAGACTGCGCGCCATAGAATACAGGGCGGGGTCAAAGTCCAAAGTGTCAAGCTTAGCGTGCTCTTGACTGTACTTAGTTGCTACCTAAAATAATGAAAGCTTTGTAAAATTCTTAAATAAATAGTTTATTTCCGAATATCTTTTTTTTAAATAGTTCTGCTTCTGGTTCCTAAAAGTATATATATATTTCGAAAACACAATTTCCCAAAATAACTTGAATTGTGACAGATGAGAAGTAAATGATTTTAATATAGGAATGGAGGTACTTATTGAATTTAAATTGCTCGAACCTTTCAAACGTCCCGGCAGAAAATCTGCATCCGAATTTCCGTCTAAAGCCGAGAATAGCAAAGCTTTGGATACTAGCCATCAGGTATTTCGAGTAGCTACGGTATTACCGGCCAGCGTTATTAATCTGGGAGTTCTGGGAGGTTTGTGCCCATTGGTATGCCAACATGTTTGTTTAATAATCGAATGCTTGTATATCCAAAAGCTCTAACGTACTAATAAAAGCAAGAGAATTATTGCAACAATGCTGCGAGCGTTTTGATATCTCAAACTAGCTATTCCGCGCGGTTTCACCCGCGTAGTTCCCGTTCCCGGAATACGGGGATATAATGTTACCTATGTTACTCAGGGATATTGTAGCTTTAAATCGGTTACAGAATTTTTAAAATCGGTCCAGTAGATTTTGAGTTTATTTGTTACAAGCATACAAAAATCAATCTTTCCTCTTTATAATATTGTTGTTTTGCGCGGTTTCACCCGCGTAGTCCCCGTTTTCATGGGAATATGGAAATAAAATATAGCCAATATTACTCTATTATACAAGGCGTAACAGAAAAAGCGCAATTCCTTATACACCCCAATTAGTATATTAATATAAAAAAAATATGATGCAATCGAACTTTAGTTATGTCTAACCAATTTTCTTAAATATCGATTAATAATAGCACGATTTCTATAGAAAGCACTAAATTCAGCTACGATAATTCATTTTTTTGAAAAATTTAACACATATTAAAAATAGCTGAAATCGAATAAGTAGTCGATACTGAACAAACTAATTTCAGCAATTGCGCTTATTCTGTTACATGTTGTATATATACATACAATATTACTCAGGGATACTAGCTTTCCAATGGTGAAATAATTTTTAAAATCGGTCCAGTAGTTTTTAAGTTCTCTGGGATGCCATCATCAGATCCTGGTTTCCTTGTCATGGTCCTCCGCGAACATACATATTTTTTATATAGGTACAATTGAGAAACCTCCTTTTTGAAGTTGGTTTAAAAATAGTATGAGGATAATCTTGGGGTGAATTATAGGTGTTATCCTCTCCTGGCACGTTTGGATATCACGTCACCAACCATCACGTCAACTAAAAGAAGCATCTTTAAAATAGTTTCATAAACGACGAAGCTATCCGCAATCACATATAAAAAAAAAACCGGGAGAATGTAGAAACCTCCTCCTTTTTTGAATTCGGTTTAAAAATAAACATTATTAGCAAAGAGACTAAAATATAATACGACATAGAGGGGGCATTGGGAATATTTGCACACAAAACTTTGAAGCTCAAGCGTCATGTCAGTTAGGTAGTATGAACGCGAGCTGTCATTCGGTCGAAATTGTACTAGACTTATTCCACTTGGAATAACTTTTGGATTCAAATTTTCCTCTCTTTGTCCCCTTTATGCCCTATTATATTTAAATCTCTTTGATTATTGGCTTGACCGCGGCAACAATGCCGCATATGCACGACATCAACCCAAGAATGTTACGACAAGATCGAATCTTTGAATTGAATAGTTTTCCACTGGAACTTGTTTGTTTTTTGCAGTTTACCTACGAACTTACAGATTTTATTTTTCTTTTACGAAAGAATAGGGTCAAAATAATAACATACATCATTCAGACATATTTACGAACTATACTTGACGGAAAAGACAAGAAAAGTAGGGGATTTCCCTCGGAGTTTTCGTCTGTGAGATTTATTATTATTGAGGAGCGACACTTTGTCCTTTTAGGTTTGTTTATTTATGACTGCTTTTTGTACCTAATAGGTTTAGTCTGGATTTGGATGAACCACGTAGCTTCCAGGACTATCCAAGTGTTTTCAAAATAACGAACTATTAAAATATATCCGAGGGTCTTTAAAATGACTGGTAATAAGATTGTGGTCCGAAAAATAAAAAAATATTAAAGTGGGTAGTTCCAGTAGTGGAAAACCTCTGCATACCTCTCGGTGATAAGACGTTAGGCATAAGTGTATACTTATTAATTAAACGCATTACGAAAACAAAAAAGAGAGAAATAGAATACAAAAAAATACTATGGAGGAGCGGAGGTGGAATGCTCCTCCATCGTGAATAGGGAAGATCTACCGCCAGGCGAGGTGATCGTGCCTGGGGACCGCGGTCCAAAGGTTGATGTTGGACAGTTGTATTTATACAAACTCATTAGAAAAATCCGATACCGCGGTTTAGAAACTAAACAAAGTATAATAAAGACATACAATAACCAATAAGCAAACATAATGGAGGTACCCTACTAGATGTGAACACAAAGTGCGTTTTTAAATGTATTTATGTTAAATAAGAAGTTACTTAAATTCTAGAAATTTTAACCATGTATGTTTTTTTAACTAATCTATAGTTCTATGTATGTAACAGACTAGGTATAAATAGTTTGACTCCTTTACGAGCGATAAAGGAAACGCAACCTTTTATAAAACCGATGAAAGATGTGGAGACAATATATCTACAGAACCTCTAATGGAAATTTGGTTTCCGCTTCACGAATTTTCCGAAATCCCTTTCATAGGGTCCCTTTGATACGCGCGCCGAGTTAGAGAAAGTTGTTTATCTTAGGATTCCGCATTTGGTGGATGGAATTTTTTATATTTAGATTTTGCAAACTTATCAAAAACGACAAAATACTTTCTAGTTTTTCTTTTTAGTCACTAGTAGGTACATCGTAAAGTGGACACGAGAAAATAAAAAGAAGAAATAAAAGATATGTATAGGTACTCATATTGCCAAAAAAAGCCACAAAGCCGCTGAGCTAAGGGTCTTTCCTCGCACATGCGGGAGTATGGACCATAATCTCCCACTAGGCTAGTGGCCACCTAACTGTCAGTGTGACGCCACCTTACCACATATTTTTTTCACGTCTCCGGGCGGAACGCGGCAACTTTCGGCCCGCAGCGCAAAATAAAGTTGCCGCTTTCCACCTCCGTCGAATAGAAGAAAGTATACACACCACGGGAAGTAAATAAGAAAGCTGCAGATCACATGATTGTAGACAATTACATGTGATCTGAGACATTTCTTATTTTACTTCCCTAGGTGTGTAATATACTATTTAATTCTTGTAAATATATAATATGTTAAACTTCATTTTAAGCGTAAGAAACATTTCCTTCTCCTTTACGACTCGCTCTTAGCCCTTTTTGTCCTAACGGCATGCCAAAGACACTCGTTGCGTTTTTCCGCTTTATGAGAATAGATTTAAAATGCTTCTACATGCTCTCTTGTTCGTGAAATAGGAAAATTGTATTGGACTTTCCATAAACTTCGTATTATTACCCGACCGCAGAATAAGGAGGTAAATGTTTTCCTGGTGTTTGTAAGCATGTGGGTTTAACTCTGTGGCGTAGCTGGTAAAAGGTTTGAATTATTTAAGTAAATTGTTTAGAACTGTTGCCTTTCATGTGTGAGGCTCGGGTTGGAATATTGGTGAGGTAAAATGTTAATAAACTGAGTTATTTATCATTAATAATATTGGTACGGATGGCATGAGTTGTAGAAGTCATGTGACAGACCAATGGGGCATGCTCAATTTTTTATAGAGGTCGGAATTCAAAAACCATTTCGAGATTTTACAATTAGGTATTTAGATACTTGTGCCAGGATGCCCGACTCTACCCAATACAGCAGTCGTATTCAGGGAGCTTCGATATTCGATATCGGAAAATCTGTCGAATCTGTGATGTTGGTATCGAAAACTTTCGAGATGGGCTGATGTTGGTATCGAAAACTAATGTCGTGACATAAGGATTCGGAAAATTTTCCGTGGCTGTCAGAAACGCCTAGAATAAAAATTTTCACTTGATCTGAATGGAACGGAAACGGTATCGATGGAACGGAAACGGTATCGATGGAACGGAAACGGTATCGAGTCTCCGTGAATACGCCTGCTGTAAACAGATAAAAAACAATCTTTTCGTTATCTATATTAATTACAGTGTGCAGTAAATTTAAATTTAAACCTAATACATACATTTCTGCCCTACGACTCTATACATAACAGAAATACAGATGTGTTGCATAATAACCTTATCGAACTTAACGAAATAGCCTGACTCACGGTCTGGTGTCGATTCCCGGCACGTACCTAATGAGTTTTCGAAAACTTACCATCTCGAAAGAAAGAAAACATAAAGTAACTCACAAGTCCCAAAAAGTTCTGAGGATAGGTAATAGATCCCAATCCGAGATCACCGTCTGTCAATCATGCCAGGCTGGCAGTACATGCCAGGATTCGAACCCGAGACCTCACGCGGCAGAGGCGGGCTCTTTAGCAGCTGGGCTATCACTGCTTTTTGTCTCTTTAATTAATTTATAATTACTGGCCTGTTGGCTCAGTTGGTAGTGACCCTGCCTTTTGAGTCGAAAGTCGCGGGTTCGATTCCCGCTCGGGGCCAACATTTGTGTGCATGAACTTGAACATGTTTGTTGGCTTCGTGTCTGGTCGTGTAATATTTATTTAATTATGTTTATCAGTTGTTTAGTACCCATAGTACAGGCCCTGCCTAGTTTGAGACTAAATAACTGTGTGTGAAGTGTGTCCTACAATTAAAAAAAATATATATTGTTATTGAATTGGAGCATGTAAGAAAGAAAAATATTGATTGGCATCTTTTTAAAAAAAATTCAAGCCTTTTATCCCCGACGGGTAGGCAGAGGTATTCCATATCTTGAAACACCAACATTTCACGAGAATATTCGACCCCTAAACGTGATAGGTAGTGAGCCCATCGCCGGACTAGGTCTGTTACACATATCTCAGAAGTAATTCTGGGACCTGTGGGTTTCTCGATGTTTTCTTTCACCGTCGAGCTAGTAATAAATATGTACGTAAGTTTTGAAAAACTCATTGGTACATGCCAGGATTCGACTCACTGATTATCATCATGTGAAGACTATTAAAATTAACTTAAATTTCAGAAGAGCTTAAGGCACCAAAAAACTCCCTATTATATGCTACAGGATTAAAGGCTACGAGTTGGTACATATCCGCTCTTATGAGCGAATGATATTTGACATCACAACCAAGAGAATATCCTTCTATGAGAGGTTGTGCACTAGATTCGAGTTCCGTCATACGATTACCATACAAATAGTGTTTCGTTTCTTACGATCGTCGTTTCTCCTATTCGGATTTCCGGGTTTCGATCGAATGCAATGCAGCAACTTAGAGGTTGGAAAAATAAAACACTGATGAAAAAAGTAACGACTAGATCCAAAAATTTCATTTTCATGGTTTGTGAATGTTTACTATATTTATAATAATAATAATAATAAGGCATTTATTCATCATATTTGTGCAGTAATTAACCTTAAACTATCTGCCAAACTGTATTAATAGTGCTCTCTTCTTACAATTATTTTATACTGCCTTTCATATTAATGATACCACTGACATAATATACGTATATATTAATAGTATTCATGTTGTGCATCCAATAAGCGGTGGGCTCTCGTGGGACATTAAAGCCCATACTTCCTCATGTGTGAGGAAAGACCCTCAGCAGTGGTCTGTTACGGGTTGATAATGATGATGATGTGGAACCCAGTACCCTACCATAATAGTGTACCCAGTAAGATTAGTACCTATATATACGATTCAGTACCTGACTAAGCTTTCAGAGGTCTCTAATGCTATTCCGCGTATCGAGGGACTAATGCTGTATCATAAAGTTAGCACTAATTACCTAATACTCCTCCTCCCTCCCCCTATTCCCACCTCAAAGGTCGACAACGCAGTTGTGACTCTTGAGTTGCAGGTGTCCATGGGCGACGGACGTCACTTACCATCAGGTGACCCGTCTGCTCGTTTGCCCCCTTTTTGTCATAAAAAAAAACCTAAAGTGAGACTAATTATCACTACATAGTATAAAACATAAAGTCGCTTCCTGACTATAATAATAAAATAAATAATCTCACGCCTTTCATCCCCGAGGGGGTAGGCAGATATCTGTTACGTATTACGGTTCAAACCGTTTGGGTACGGAACCGTAAAAATAATAATATATAATAATATAATCTCACGCCTTTTATCCCCGAGGGGGTAGGCAGAGGTATTCTTTTACTGGATATACCCACATTTCACGAGATACATTAGACGCCTAAACGTGATAGGTGGTAAGCCCATCGCCGGACCGGGTCTATTTACACTGTCTCAGAAATAATTCTGAGACCTGCGGGTTTCTTCACGATGTATTCCTTCACCGACGAGCTGGTGATAAATATGTACGTAAGTTTTTGAAAAACTCATTGCTACATGCCAGAATTCGAACCCGAGCCTCACTGATTTTTGACCGGGGCTATCACTGCTCTATCTGTCCCTATATTCATATTTAGATCTTTAAAACTACGCAACGGTTTTTTAATAGATAGAGTGATTCAAGAGGAGGGTTTATATGTATATAATATAATAATAATTATAATACATGCATAATATAGTAGAGAAATACTGATGATATTATATAAACCAAAGCGAAGCGAGGGCGGGCCGAGGTACAGATATATTTACTTTGAATTAAATTCAAATCGAAGGTCATCTAGAAAATTTAATACAAAAAACGAAGGAAATATAGACATTTATTGCAATATTGACAGATAAGAAATATCTTTCGAAACGGAAAATGCATTTCTTAAACTTTCTTTGAAGCTCTAATTACTTCTACTATATTTTAAATTTTCATAATAAGTACATACTTTTTCAAGCCTCATAATATATTTATTTTATTACCCATAGCAAAAGATTTCAATGTCAATGCCAAAACTAATGAGCCGTGTGTTACTAGTGTTCCCATTACTAACATTACACACGCAATTGCGTCCGACTTTTACATGCCTTTCATTTGTCGCATGCGATATAATATAAGGACCTTCTGAAATAGTACTCTTAATAAGGGGTGAATAGAGCCAAACAAGTGAACAACAATAGGGATGTTAACACTAATCACAAATTAATGTTTAGTGTTAATTTTATGATAGTTTGTATTATTATAATATCGAAAATCTCATTTTTATAATTTCATATTACATAATAAGTTTATTATAAATGATTTTAAATGCTATATTTATAATCTGTTGTCACCTGACTGAAAACACCAATAAGAGCTTATGACGTCACTAACCGCAAAACAAGCTGTCAAAGACTGTTTACTTCTCTGCATTTTCTTTCTTTCTGTCTGCAATCGCGACCAATGTTTTGCGGTTAGTGACGTCATGTCAGTCACTTGAAAGTTCTTAGTGTTTTAGCAGGAAAATTCAAAATGACTGTATTTTTGTATATTTTCTCATCGAAAATACTAACATTTTTAAATAAAATATTTTTTTATGGTAAACAAGAGTCCATCTTCAAAAAGCAATTCCGAAAAATTGTTAACATCCCTATTGTGTCGTCAAACCATAAAATGGCGACTAGTCAAAATGTTCATTTAAAAATAAAACTTTGGCATAATTAAAACGTATGGTTAGATGTTGTTAACCTAGAGTTTTGGCATGTTACACAAAACTATGTAGGCTATTTGTAACTGTAATATTATTAAATAGCAACGCCCCGCGGTTTCACCCGCGCAGTTCCCGTTCCCGTAGACGGGAATAAAATATGCTACTCTCTGATAATGTAGCCTATTAAATATTTGTTTACAAATAACCGAACTTGATAAATCAAGTTACATAACTTTATGAAAGTCTTGCCAAACTTCGGTGATTCCTAGAATAGCCGAAGTAGTTTGATTAAATATGTTTTTCAGTGCACATAAATAGAAAGATGTTGATTTACCTAGGCGGTCTTAACTGCTGGATGTAAACTGAAAAGCCTGATCAGTGAGGCTCGGGTTCGGATCCTGGCATGTACCGATGAGTTTTTCAAAACTTACGTACATATTTATCACTAGCTCGACGGTGAAGGAAAACATCGTGAGGAAAGTGGAAACCCGCAGGTCCCAGAATTAATTCTGAGACATGTGTAAACAGACCCGGTCCGGCGATGGGCTCACCACCTATCACGTTTAGGGGTCCAAAGAATCTAGTAAAAAGTGGGTATATCCAGAAATGGAATACCTCTGCCTTTCCCCTCGGGGATATAATGGGTAAGTTTTTTTTGAAAGCCGAAATACTTTTTAGGACATGATAAATTAATAAAAAGGTGTATCAAAATTCCACTGGAATGGTAAAACATGGGATACGAGTGCCTACTAGCGTTATAATATGCAGGCTTGGAATTTATTATTCTTAGTACAAAGGACCCTAAAATAATTGCTGAGCTTTATTATAAGGTACTAGCTAAAATCTACAAACCTACTGAAGAAACAAAGGATTTTAAACTGATGGTCATAACTCCTAACAGTAAGGTCACGTCATGCTAACTTTCAAATTCAATGTAAGCAAAAAATGTTTCAGCTTGGTAAACATTACGTAAAATGTAAGGATAGGCAACCTTTATTTTTTTACCATATACGCTCTGCCTCTGGCGCAAATATTATAATTGATTCTCAACAATCCTTTGAAAATAACAATGGAAAAAACATATACAACATGTAACAGAATAAGCGCAATTCCTGAAATTAGTTTGTTCAGTATCGACTACTTATTCGATTTCAGCTATTTTTAATATGTGTTAAATGTTTCCCAAAAATGAATTAGCGTAGCTGAATTTAGTGCTTTCTATGAAAATCGTGCTATTATTAATCGATATTTAAGAAAATTGGTTAGACACAACTAAAGTTCGATTGCAACATATTTTTTTTATATTGATATACTAATTGGGGTGTATGAGGAATTGCGCTTTTTCTGTTACGATTTGTATACCTACGTATGTACCTACCTACCTTTGTAATAAGTTGTATTATTTAGTAATTTTCATAGGCGAACTTGTCAGCGCCGGTGTTTCTTGGCTTTTCCCAATCCCATGGAAATCCCATATTTTTTGCAATTCAGCAACTTTCATTTTGAGGTAAATGGTAGTATGATGAATAAACAAAATATTCTAAGAGGCTTAGGTATATACGAGTATATTTACATGTATAGGTACTAATATTATAAAGAGGAAATATTTGTATTTTTGTATGTTTGTTTTGAATGAACTCAAAAACTATTCGACCGATTTTAAAAATTCTTTCAAGCTAGAAAATCCCTGAGTAACAGGCTATATTTTATTACCGTATTCCCACGGGAACGGGTAATATGCGGGTGAAATCGCACCAAACTGCTTTTTAGGGTTCCGTACCTCAAAAGGAAAAAACGGAACTCTTATAGGATCACTTTGTTGTCCGTCTGTCCGTCCGTCTGTCAAGACCCTTTTTCTCAGGAACGCGTGGAGGTATGAAGCTGAAATTTATATCAATTACTCAGGTCTACTGTCCCTTGAAGCTGTGAAAAAATCAAACTTCTAAGCCAACGCAATCAAAAGATACAGCCGTTTATGCCGCAAATTTTCGACACTTGCAAGGGAATCAAAACCTACAGGGTGCTTCCCGTGAACTCAGAATCTTGAAATTTGGTACGAAGCAACGTCTTATAGCATAGATAAAGGAAAAATTACGAAAACCATAAATTTGCAAGGTTGTACGGAACCCTCGGTGCGCGAGTCCGACTCGCACTTGGCCGGTTTTTTTATTTATATATGGGAATGTACTTTATATAAATTGAGGTAAAAATGAGTCTCCCACATATAGATTTTATGGTGTCTGTCTCATTTTTACAAATAAGAGAAATTTAATGATATCCCTTTTATTAAAATCTAGTATATAGACCCGTTCAAGCTACGACAAAGGAACAGACTCCCCTAAGCCCTAAACCACATGAACCCTTAAAAACAGTACCCTAGCAGTCGGGTAAAATTACAAAGCTTGCCACTTTGCGTGAAAAAAAAAAAGAGTACGCAACAGCCATGTTTGTTCGTAACCTTCGAATTAGCATGTTAATTTAAGCGCCACTCAGCTGTTGAGAGGAACCTTGATTTATGCTGAAAGCACCAAATGGGTTCCACTTCCAAAACCCCCATTGATAACCCAATTTTGCAATTAATATTTTGTATATTCATCACTAGCTCGACGGTGAAGGAAAACATCGTGAGGAAACCGGCAGGTCTCAGAATGAATTCTGAGGTATGTGTAACAGACCCGGTTTGGCGATGCGCTCACCATCTATCACGTTTAGGGGTCGAATATTCTCGTGAAATGTGGGTATTTCCAGAAATGGAATACCTCTGCCTACCCCCTTAGGGATAAAATGCGTGGAATTAATTATTTATATTTGTTATATTTACAGGTATAGTTTGTTAACATAATTCATTGTAATAAAAAAAATACAAATAGTCCGAGAGGTCATCACATATTATACATATTCAAATATTTAGTTAAAATCTTATTCGCATGTGAAATTAACATTATAAGCCCAGTCCTTCTTTTTACCAGTGACTTGTCATAAATATAATGGTATTACATTTTTGGAACTACCTACATGCCCATCATCTAAATATTATTTATTTATTTTCCACAGAATACAACAATTAACACTATAATTAAGTATCGCCAAACTGCATTACAGTTTGTTTATCGTGATCAGTGAGTCCATCGTCGCAGCCGGGTGTTGTTACACCTGTCACAAATCCACTGTGGTAGATGATAGAATCAAAAATGCAAAAAACCTCTAAGAATTGCATTTTACACTTGTAGCTAATTTATAGATAACATTATTAAAAAAAAACGGCCAAGTGCGAGTCGGACTCGCGCACCGAGGGTTCCGTACAACCTTGCAAATTTATGGTTTTCGTAATTAATTCCTTTATCTATGCTATAAGACGTTGCTTCGTACCAAATTTCAAGATTCTGAGTTCACGGGAAGCACCCTGTAGGTTTTGATTCCCTTGCAAGTGTCGAAAATTTGCGGCATAAACGGCTGTATCTTTTGATTGCGTTGGCTTAGAAGTTTGATTTTTTCACAGCTTCAAGGGACAGTAGACCTGAGTAATTGATATAAATTTCAGCTTCATACCTCCACGCGTTCCTGAGAAAAAGGGTCTTGACAGACGGACGGACGGACGGACAGACGGACAACAAAGTGATCCTATAAGGGTTCCGTTTTTTCCTTTTGAGGTACGGAACCCTAAAAAGCATTAATACTAATAATTTATTTCAGACATAATCTTTATTTTATTTATTTCAACGACGTACACAACAGTTAACAATCAGAAAATTATATTAACAGATTAAAATATAATAATCCATAGTTAGTAACAATAATTTACATGATAGTGTTATGTTAGTACTTAAATTTGTTTTTTTTTTAAACATTGTGGAGCTACAACCATCTGCACAACAGTTGCGAGTCCCACCAATTACATAAGTAACAAAAATAATGTAAATTTTTTTTTAACCACTAGGTTAGTGATACATGTAGGTACGTAGATTTTAGAAAATGTATTGGTACCTCGAGTCTCGGTCTGGCAACGGACCACGACCTGTCACGTTAAGAAGTCCATAAAATATACCAATGAGTGGGTATTTCCAGTACTAATACATCTGCCAACGGCGACCCTCTCGGAATGGGATGGGATAAGGATTGAGAATATTTTTATTTTTTACCCTAACCCTAAATCGAACCCAGGCCTGGTACTTGAGAGGCCTATCCTCTCTTATCACTGCGTTTATTTATAAAAATGATTTTAAAAATTATATTAATTTTTAATTTAACATTGAATGACAAAAAAAATATTTTGTTTACAAAAATATTTATTAATTTAGCCAGATTTCTGGGCAGTACAGTATCACACAGTTCTCACGTAGAGATTTTTTTTAATAGAAATGTTTTTGTCTTCGTAATTAGATTCAAATTATATTTCCTAATAATGTACGTTTTCTAGTAGATCTAGTGTTTTTAATATTACAAATCTATAATAAATAATATAAATAAAGAAAAAAAAATCCAAATTAAGTATGTATTTGAAAAGTATCTAATATAATTTATAGTTCTTTTAATCTAGGTTATTTTTGACGAAAAGGCCAATTTACCTAAACAAAGCAAAACATTTATACGAGTACCAACTTACAATTCACGCAAACAACCAGTAAAAATCCTTAAAAATCGGAAATCTCATAAATATATTACTATATATTGCTTAGATTATTTTGTTTTTTATCAGCCCTATTTCAAATTAATTTTTATAACAAAAATGGAAACTAAGAAAACACTTACCATTTTCATTCGCGCCAAAAAAACAAACACCAAAAAGTTTCTAATCCACTTACAAAAACTTTTCACTGACACTTTTTTAAACTACTGTTATTCAATTGAAACTTCTTAGTGATGATTTAAATATTTTTATTCGAAAATAGAACTTTCTTTTATTTTTGTTTTCGAACGAGAGTTTTCGGCCGCTTACAGCGCGCCCCCTTGGAGCCTTCGTATACGACTGGGGATTTCAACCCTAAGGTCGCTTCACGGTTTCTGCCGCGCACAGGCGCACAAAGTTAGGGTAGTATTTCAAATTGGCAACCTAGAAAGCGTTTTACGGCCAAAGAATTATAGAGTTTGAGTTGTTAGTTCGAAATTAGATTTATAATAATAATAATATAATCTCACGCCTTTTTTTATCCCCGAGGGGGTAGGCAGAGGTATTCCATTACTGGATATACCCACATTTCACGAGATATATTGAACCCCTAAACGTGATAGGTGGTGAGCCCATCGCCGGACCGGGTCTGTTTACACATGTCTCAGAATTATATAATATAATAATAATAAATAATAATATAATCTCACGCCTTTTATCCCCGAGGGGGTAGGCAGAGGTATTCCATTACTGGATATACCCACATTTCACGAGATACATTGGACCCCTAAACGTGATAGGTGGTGCGCCCATCGCCGGACCGGGTCTGTTTACACATGTCTCAGAATTAATTCTGAGACCTGCGGGTTTCCTCACGATGTTTTCCTTCACCGTCGAGCTAGTGATAAATATGTACGTAAGTTTTTGAAAAACTCATTGGTATTAATTAATTCTGAGACATGTGTAAACAGACCGCGGGTTTGCTCACGAGCTAGAGTCGAGCTAGTGATAAATATGTACGTAAGTTTTTGAAAAACTCATTGGTACATGCCAGGACTCGAACCCGAGCCTCACTGATTTTCGGCCGGCTCTTTAACTGTCCGGGCTATCACTGCTCTTTTGAGATTTATGTAAAATAAAAATGGCTTATAAGTCCAATTATTGAAAGTCAAAGCGAAATTTATCTAATTCGCTTCGGCATTACTGATAATTGAGTTGACCATATTCTACACAGTCAATACAAACTACAAGTTACATTTTAATGTTTTTAGTGGTGTTCTGTGCTGGAGAAAATATACACCAAAAATGTTATGGTATACTTCTAAGTTGCTATCGACCGACTGAATGATGGTATCTTAATTAGATTCAGTTCATACTTATATGTAAAATGTATTCTATTCTCGGTAGAGTCTAGTCAACATGTCAGTTTACTTTTGCAATCTCTATGAAATTGAAAAACAGATCATAGCAAGAAAGTAAAAAAAAATAAAAAACCAAATAATAATATAATTTTACTTAAAAAAGTTTACACTACGAAGACTTTTTAAAAACGGATAGAATATGTGGAAAACTGACTTATTTAACAGACCTATAGGCATTGCGATATTTTGTACTACGACTTTGTACTAATAACAATCGTAGTATATACATACATGTATATACTACGATTGTTATTAGACTATTGAGGTTTGTATTTCTTGTACTACTGAAATGAACTACTTTGGACTTTTAAAAAACAGAGGTTACTTACCAAGTATCAACAGTAGTTCCAAAATTTGTAACAGTCAGTTTTCAATAATATTACTGGTAAATCTAGTACTCGATTTTAGCAACAAAAGAAAATTTTAACAAAAGAGACGAGATTAAAATGTATTGTGATTTTTTACCTTTGTCCGAATAATTCATAACGCCCAAAAACGCTTTTTAATTTCCAAATTTTGTTTAGATATTTTCGTGTTATTCAGGAATTCTGACAAATGACGATATTTTTTTCAAAAGTCAAGGTGCTACTGTTGGAGGAGGAATAGAATGGATGTAAATTTAATTTGTAATTCTATTTTTTGCTATGGATTTTATCTTAAATAAATTTATTTTATTTTATTATTTTATTTACTTATTAAATACAACACTACAAATAAAAAATAACAAATAATCTCACACTTTGTATTAAGTAGGTAGGTATATGCCCAGGTAAGTAAAATAAAAATTTTCTCAGATCACAAGGAATGACACAAACATGTGAACTGGACTATGTTATTTACTTTCCGAGGTGTGTATACTTTTTTCAGCTCGACGGAGGCGGAAAGCGGCAACATCGCTTAGCGCAGCGGGTCGAAAGTTGACGCTTTCCACCCGGAGAGATGAAAAGTATTTTTTACAACCATAATATTTACCAAATACGATTGCTTTATTCATAACTAGCGACCTGCCCTCGCTTCGCTTCGGTTTATATGATAATAACTGTGTTTCTCTACTATAGTAATATATATGTATTAAATACACATAAACCTTTCTTTTGAGTCACTCTATTAAAATAAAACACCATCAAAATCCGTTGCACAGTTTTCAAGATCTAAGCATACATAGGGACAGACGGGAAGCGACTTTGTTTTATTCTATGTAGTGATTCCGCGTAGCCTCAAGCAGAAGACTAATAAATGTAAGCATTTCTAATACTAAGTACCTATACGTTCAGTGTTTTCTTTCATAATATAACTTGGTCCTGTTCAAATAGTAGTTTTAATTAGCCATCTCTTGGAGCGGAAGCTCTTACACTGCTCCATAAAGATTTACGATAAAAGTTGGTACAGTACACTTTGTTGGATTTTTTTTTCTTCAAAGTGGATAGCGATAGACGAGTTTGGTTCCATATACAAATGGCAAGCTGTTTTGTTCCATTTTTGTATTCGCGTAATTCTAATATTAACGTCCCCCTCATCAGAAGTATGTATAAGTAAATAATGAACTTCTACTGAATCACTAAAAAGTATAGAAAGTACCTATACGTACCTACTTTCTATACTTTTTTGGAGTTTCTTAGCAAAAATAGGTCATCACGTGAGTATACTTACAGTTTATGTCAATTACTTGACTTCGAAAACATGGCGCTCCTACCCATTAGTTGGGTTAGGTTATGTTAGAACTGTGACCACAACGATGCGAAGCTTATCGAGCTACCTTCTTGGTAGCATGCGGCGAGCGCTAGAACCAAAGTATTTCGAATATGCGTTATTTGGTAAGTCTAGTCAAGCCTAGGAGGTTTGGAGGTTTGAGTATATTATTATGCATAGGTAATGCTTTGAATCAAATTCCTGAATGCACGTCGCTTGGTGCGTAATTAAACCTAATAATTTTTGGAGTTCGAAATGAACAATTAATGCCACAAACATTCAATTAATTCACGACAAAAATTGAATTGAATACCTGCTGCAGATAACTCATAATGTTAAACAATATGTAATCATGTCAGCCCGTATAAAGCTAATTTGACCGAGCATAGAATTAATTATTGCTGTTTGATTGATGGGCAGTTGAATGAAGCAAGTAATTAAGCCACGAAGGGAACATACAGGGCACAGACACACCACGTACCTGTGCCTACATACCCAAAGATATCCCTACCACGACACTTACGCAATTCTGTTCCAGAGACCTAACAGCCGTCAAACTAATGACCGATGGCGACGCGCCCGACATCGTTCTAGCCTCGGCGTACATGCCAGGCGAGACCGATGACTGCCCACTGAAACACATGATCGATCTGGTGAAGCACTGTGAAGAGGCTAACCTAGATCTGGTCATCTGCACGGACTCCAACGCCCATCACCCGCTTTGGGGTTGCGACAAAACCAACTCTAGAGGTGAGGTACTATGCACATATCTTTTTACTACTAACCTTAACATCTTAAATCGCGGTTCGGAACCCACTTGGGTCACATCTCGCGGACAAACAATTATTGAACTAACATTAGCTTCAGGAAACGTGACGAGCCATATCTCTGACTGGCACGTATCCGACGAACCTTCCTGTTCTGACCATAGGAGGATTCGATTCAAAATAACAGCTAACACCAAAAAACTTGAACCCAGACGCAACCCACGCCGAACCAACATACCTGGTTACAAACGCCTTCTAGCCTCTCTGTTATCCAGGAACCCAATACCCTCAAAACTCACGGATCCCAAAGAACTCGAAAACACTACAAAAATACTCTCGGAATATATAACAGAAGCATACCACGCTTGCTGTAAACTAATAGATCCAAACACCAAGGGCAAGGGAAACTCCTGGTGGAATACGGAACTTAGTAAACTCAGGCAAACGATGCGTAAACAATTCAACAGAGCCAAAAATTCTAGGCTACCAGAAGACTGGGACCTTTACAAAGACACACAATATACATTCAAAAACAAATTAGGAACGCCGGCAGAGCAGCCTGGCGGAAATTCTGTGAAGACATTGAATCAAACAGCGAGGCTGCGCGTGTAAGGAAAATCTTCTCTACGGATCAGGACCGTACCCTTGGCTCGCTGAAAAATCCAGACAATACATACACTACATCAGACCATGACACAAGTAAAGTCCTCTTAGAAACACACTTCCCAGACTGCAACCTCTCTGAGGACAGAACATGGGCAAGTGAGCTTCCACACATACCTAATGATCAAGATTGGTCCAGAGCCCGTACCATAGTAACGGAGGAACGAATAAAATGGGCAATCACGACCTTTAAGCCATACAAATCCGCAGGCCTAGACGGCATCTTCCCTGCCTTACTGCAATGGGGAGTGGATTTTCTCACACCATGGCTGGTTGTAATTTATCAAGCCTGTCTAGCACACAACTATGTACCACTTGCATGGCGAGAGGTGAAAGTTATTTTCATACCTAAACCAGGCAAAACCGATTATACTCAACCCAAGGCGTACAGACCAATAAGTCTGACTTCATTTCTACTGAAAACCCTGGAGAGACTCTGTGACCGACATATTCGAGACGGGCCCCTCCGAGAATTCCCACTACACAGACAACAACATGCCTACTCCACAGGAAAATCGACAGAATCCGCACTACATAGTGTGATCTCCAAGATTGAATGTGCGGTAGACCACAAATGCTCCTCACTGGCGGTGTTTATCGACATAGAAGGCGCCTTTGATAAAACCATCTTCCATAGCATCAGCGCAGCTCTCGAGGAGCACGGTGTGAACTCGACCCTGCGAGGATGGATCACAAACATGCTCAGACTCAGAGCCGTACAAGTAACAGTGAACACCACCACGAGGGCTATCGTGGCGAGGGGATGCCCACAAGGAGGCGTCCTCTCGCCACTTTTGTGGAACCTGGTGGTGGACAACCTTAACAAACAGCTAAATGATAAAGGCTACTTCACGGTGGGCTACGCTGACGATATAACTATAATAATAAATGGCACTCATGAAAACACACTGTGTAACCTTATGCGCCAAGCCTTGAAGGTAGTAGAGGAATGGTGCAAGGAATATAAACTGGCAGTGAATCCTACCAAAACTGAACTTGTCCTATTCACAAAGAAAAGGAAGCTGGCAGCCCTACAGTTGCCACGCTTCTTTGGGTCCACCCTAAGCCTATCAACTGAGACCAAATACCTGGGTATATATTTGGACAAACAGCTGAACTGGGCAAAAACACACCGATTATATCACAACAAAAGCTAGCATAGCCCTATGGCAATGCAAAAGACTGCTAGGAAGGAATTGGGGCATAAGCCCAAAAATTACCTACTGGCTATACACCACAGTCATCCGACCAATTATTACATACGGCTCCTTGGTGTGGTGGCCCAGGACCACTCTGAGCTCAGCCCAGAAAGAGCTTGAGAAACTACAAAGATTTGCCTGCGTAGCAGTCAGCGGCAGCATGAGAACATCACCCACTGCTGCCCTACAGGCGATGCTGGGGTTGCCACCTCTACACCTTGTTGTGAGGGAGGAAGCAGCTCTAGCAACGTTCAGACTGGAGCTATCCGGCACCTTAAGTAAAGATTCCAGAATCAAGCACATACGCATAAAAGAGGATGCCCTCTCGCGACACCCGATGATGGCATCGCCGAGCGATAGGACCCAGAAAACACACTGTTTCGTAAAACACTACAACGTAGAACTCACAGCGGAGTTGTATGATCACCCAGGTCCAAAGGAGCTAAGGATCTACACTGATGGATCAAAAACCGACACTGGAACTGGAGTCGGAGTCTACTCAGATGATCTCAACATTAGAATATCTAGACCACTAGGAATGCTCAACACTGTCTACCAAGCAGAATGTGTGGGCATCATCCAGGCAGCACACGCCATAGAGGCCAGAGAAGTGACGGATACTCACATCCGCATACTCTCAGACAGTGCCTCAGTCCTTCAATCCCTAAAGAAAAACCAGATCACCTCAAAACTTATCTTGGAGTGCCATAACGCACTAGAACGCGTTACGGTACTAAACCACAACACAGTGACACTTCAATGGATTAAGGGGCACAGTGGCTCACGTGGAAACGACGCAGCGGATGAACTCGCCAGG